>CM062288.1:206185834-207388334 GCA_031216915.1 Pictodentalium vernedei | reverse complement strand
AAACCATATCATGTGACCCCTCATTGGAACGAGCTCAATGAGCTCGTTCCAATGAGGGATCACATGATACTGTTTTGTTGAAATATTTTGAAAAATTTAATATTTTCAACTGCTCAATTTGCATAGTACGCGGGCGGATGCGGGCGATTCTTTAGGTAAAGGGTTAAACACTCTCCACGTGGCGTATGGTGGTTTCTGTAGTCTTATACGATGAAAAAGGGATTTTTCTATCACTGTCAGACTATCGAAGGGGATAGATAGTTCTTCAGGAGGCGCAACCAACGTATCCGACATGATATCGTGTTGTTTTTTGGGCTATTGGTGGTATATCGTCCCTTGGGTCAAACAAAGCTCCATCTGCAGTGCTTCAGCATTTCAGATTGCAGATTGCGCCTTGTTGCACTCAAAGGACGATATGCAGATTGGGCTTTGTTGCACTCAAGGGACGGTATATTATCAATGGAATTTTGGATTTGTTTTGGATTTTTTTACTACCATTTTTGTAGATTTTGTTTATGCCCGTAACCCAAGCTTATATGTTGGTAGACTGTGCATCAAATTGGCTCCAAGCACAATTGGTTTAATAACGTGACCATGACCCCGAGCTTTAAAATACAGCTGAGCGGTTTGGCTCATTTGCGAGATTTCTGTTAAATTGCGTACGTTATAGCGACTGTTACTCGTTCATCACAACTCGGATGATGGCTTTCTCATATAGGTTTACGTTAAAACATCATAAACATGGCCACAAATCTCAAGTTAAAAAACAAAATGTTTCTTATTGATACAAATTGCATATTTAATGCATAAATATCGGACTGGAACATCCGTTCATCACTTGCTGTTGGGCCGTCAAAAAATCTTGAGAGATATCGGCAACGGCAATGAAAATAAGTAAGCACGGGGTAGAGTCATGACCACTGGAGGACGTTTAATTAATTAATTTGTTTATTGGGGTTTAACGACAGGCAAGGTCACCTCGGGTCGTACAGTTTTACGGGTGGAGAACGTCGGACTACCCGGAAAGAACCACAGGGAAACAGCGAGCAACTGTCAGATTCCCCAACATACCAACTCCCCTCAAGCAGAGTTAGCATGGGTTGAAGAAGTGCACCATCGACGTACAGTACGCCTTAGTACACAGCCCCACAGTGCACCCACATGGGCAATCGAGATGAAGTGCCTTGCCCAAGGACGACGGAACCAGGTAGAATCTTCAAAAAGCTAAGAGAAAAAGATCTCGGAAAGGTAAAGGTGATTATTCTTCAATATTACACCTCAGCTGTTTCATTTTCCTCTTATTCTATTTTATTACTTTCCAAAGTGTGATTTACTGGCATTTCCGGGTTTGATTATAAATGATAACTTAACAAGTGAATTATACAATCAACAATTGGGTCATGTATCCGTGCGCGCAAACGAAGACGCTTTGCCGTGGGTGAAATGGGGACTGCATTGTTTTTTTGTTTTTTTTAACCCTTTACCAAACATGAAAAGCAGACGACACTTGCAAAAAAAAAAAAATCTTGAATAACTATTATTTTCATTTTTTGTCTCAAAAACATAGGTTATGACCCCTCGTTGGAACGAGCTCGACGAGCTCGTTCCAATGAGGGGTCATAACCTATGTTTTAGAGACAAAAATGAAAAAAATAATGACATTAATTGGCGATTTTTGAGAATAGCGCTTGCCGGTTCTAGCCGTTACGTTAGGTAAAGGGTTAAATAATATAATTATCGTTAATAATGAAAAGTAATAAACAAAGTAGTCGCTTAACTGGACTGGTTACGTGAAATAATTCATTCGAGGCGAGGGACTATATCGTAAAACGCTCTTGCACATTCGCGCACTCGTGTTGGTACAACGTCCCTCACCTCTCATGAATTATTTCACGTAACTAGTCCAGTCAAGCGATTTCTCTTTATTTTTACTCAAATCCAACGTTTGCCAATTGCCATTCATTCTGTTCTATCAATATTTTGATTGTCCAGGAGAAGACAGGAAGACATCACAAGACTATGTCACTCCCCACAGTATACATTTATACAAATATCTATGAATTTGTAACTTTATTTTGTATTTGTATACTATAAAATAAACTTAATATGAATCTGAATTGATGGTTGAGACAGTAAAACAAAGGCGAATACAAAGGGTTTTGATTTGAAAATTGACGCTTTGAGGACGATGGGTGGAGAACCAAGTTAATCCAGAGAGAGGCACTTCAAAGGAAACTGAAGCTGAACTTTTAACACCAGATGATCACAGACGACGTGAGCCGCTCGTCAGGGTCAGGCGCAATTGAACTCTGATTAGAATCTAACTTGAAACCCTCGATTTTTAAAGACGATGGACGCAAATGTAACGGAAACACACCGACGTATGCGGCATAATTGAAAAGATACCGGACAGAAGACGCTCCCCAATATGTACAACTTTAAGTGACTATAAACTAAAAGCAGGATCTCTCCTTTGTAACACTGTACACCTTCCCATATAACTTCTTTTAACGCGTTCTTGTCTCATCTGCCTTACGTTGACAGTACTTACCATATTTAACATCTATACTGGGTATTTTAGTGCCCGATGCCAATTTATACTAAGCGATATAAGTAATCACAGGTTAACATTACTACTTCTCCGGAACTTGTACTTCTGTAAGCGAATGGCAAATGTGCTTTTAATCTGACGATCATTAGAAATGACAACACAGTTAGAAGTTTAAATAGCACTACGACGTCATCGCTTTTGTTGGTCTTGCTGAAAGTTACAGCGAGCGTCTTCATCTTGCAACATTCTCATTTAGCAAGATAAATGTGTCAAGAGATAAATTTCTTTTCTAATTGGCAATACATGAAATAGAGACTAAATCTTAATTGTAACAATTCCTATATTGGCTATCTTGAAACATTTTTCACCTTAATCCATTAAAAATATAAGAATTGTTTAAGAATTTAATTCTTAGATATTTACACTGTAAAAATACCGTTACGGTAAAAATACTGGCAATCCACTTTTTGGTTGTACTTCTACCGAAAAAAATATTACGTTGAGAATACCATATTATTTATTTATTTATTTATTGGTGTTTAAGGTCACATATTTATGCACAATGGCTAATCATGACCGTGACAGTTTTACGGGTGGAGGAAGCCGGAGTACCCGGAGAGAACCACCTAGCAACGACGAGCAGCTGCCAGCTCCCCAACATCGTAACTCCGCACTGCAGCACAGGCAGGGTTAGATTGGTTGAAGACATGCGCACCATCGACGAAATACCATATTAACTGGTAGAATGCTAGAAGCCACTATCAGGGCTTTAATATGAAGAGCAGGTACCCCGGCCCAAAGGTGTCATATTCCGTGGATGTGCTTCATATTATCTTAGAAGTGAAATTAATTAGTCTACATGCATTTGCCTTGTTACAATTTATGGGAGAGTGCCTGTTGGCACTCTCCCATAAATTGTAACAAGGCAAAGACACATGAACAAATTTTGATGACCAAAAATAACTTAGCACTCTACCAGTTAAACAACTTTGGCAATGTCGACCTTTTGTTGTTCGATTTTGAGCAAAAAACGGAGGGGCCGATTATTCGTTTTACATAAGAAGGCTGCTTGTTGGTTTGTCCTATAGAGTAGACCAATTAATAACTTTAACCTGCCGATATTAATTAGTCTACCTTAAAAACTGAGTCTTCTGAAACAAGGCACGTTTGGTCATGGGCGGCTTTATTTTGCAGGAATAGAATAACGCAATGCCTTCATTTAATCCTTTACCTAACCTGAAAAGCAGACGACACTTGCAAAAATAATTCTTGAATAACTATTTTTTTTTCATTTTTTGTCTCAAAAGCATAGGTTATGACCCCTCATTAGAACGAGCTCGACGAGCTCGTTCCAACGAGGGGTCATAACCTATGTTTTTGAAACAAAAAATGAAAAAAATAATCAAAATTAATTGGCGATTTTTGAGAATAGCGCTGGCCGGTTTTGGTTCGTTACGTTAGGTAAAGGGTTAAAATAACACTGCGCCACTATACACTACAGTCGCCGTGGAGAAGTCGTAATCAACGCGTGGGCAGTGATGTCCACGCATGCGTTTACCAGGTAATACAAATTATCGTCAGGAGCTTCATTCATGAAATTTTTGATGATTATTTCTATAATTAGTATTTGGAATCTAATATTATTGCGTCCGTAGAAATATTGCCCACCTGTTAAAAGTGACCAGTCCACGGCGTCCATACTACCAGAGTAGGCCAATTTATATCTTTAACCCTTTACCCAACGCAGACGATATCAAAATTTATTATTTTAAATATCATTTTTTTCAAATTTTTCAAAAAATGTCAACAAACCCATATCATGTGATCCCTCGTTGGAACGAGCTCGTCAAGCTCGTTCCAACGAGGTGTCACATAATATGGTTTTGTTAAAATTGTTTGAAAAATAATATTTTTTCAACTGCTGAATTTGCATATTACGCGGGCGGATGCGGCCGATTCGTTGGGTAAAGGGTTAACATGCAGCCAATATTGATTAGTCTACCTTAAAATTGAGTCATTTGCTTGACACAAATAACTTACTAAACCACTACCAGTCTGGATTCACGCCACCTGACTTAACTGTTCTCCATGTCACTGATATATATGATACTTTTAGTTCAGCTCTAGATGAAGGCGGGAAATCCGCATTGTATTTTGCGAAATTAGCAAGGCCTTTGACAAAGTTTGGCACAAAAGCCTTTTGCATAAAATTGAAAAAATACGAATTACTGGAAAACTGTTAACATTTCTTGAAACATACCTAACTGGTCGAATGCAGAGAGTGATAATAAACTCCGTATCGTCAACTTGGAAAAGTATCAATTCAGGTGTCTCACAGGGTTCTGTCCTTGGTTCTCTCTTGTTTTTATATACATCAACGACATCAAGGCAAATGTGACCAGTAGTACTAGGCTGTTTGTTGGTGACACTACACTTTACCTGATTGTAGAGAGCCTCTACCAAACTTCGAATATATTGAATAATGATATTGCAAATATCGAAGAATGGGCTCGAACATGGCTTGTTGATTTCAATCCTTCGAAAACAGAAACTTTGTTAATCTCGCGTACAACAAATCGTGTTCCCCGTCCACCACTAATAATGTTCTACGAACAAATAAAAGAGGTCTCCGATCATAAACATTTAAGAATTGTTTTTAACCAAGAAGGTACCCAGAAAAAAACATACAGACCACACTGGTGTTAAAGCTTGGAGACGTAAAAATAAATTTAATCTTGATCGAAGTACATTAGAAAATAAAAATTGCATTTATCCGCCCCCTTCTAGAATACGCCGACACCGTATGGGATAATTGTACAATAAAAGAAATAGATGAACTTGAGAAAATACAAATTGCTGCTGCAGGAATTGTTACTGGCGCAACAAAAAGTGCCAGAAACGGATCTTTGTATATTGAAACGTGTTGAGAAAAATTAGAATCTCGGAGGAAAAAACATAAATTAGTCCAGTTCTTTAATATGTAACGTAAACTAACACCACAGTTTATTTCTAGTCGAATTCCCCGATTCATTTCAGAAGTGCAATCATATAGTTTTCGATCTAATTAAAATATTCGAGTCCCCTTCTGTCGTACGACATCCCATCAAATGCCTTTTTATCCATCGACAACAAAACGCTGGAATTATATTCCACAACCAATAAGGGAAAACCACTCAATTATGGCCTTCAAAAGATATCTCAATCTAAATAATGGACGTTCTCCTAACTTTTATAAAAAAATCCAAATCCCGAAAAGCTCAAATCTTTCATTGTAGACTCCGGCTTCATTCTAGTAACCTGTATGTCACCTCTATATGAACAACTTGGTTATTTCGCCTTTATGTGTATGTGGGGAACGTGAAACTACACGTCAATTCTTAGTGTACAGTACGTGGAGCGTGGAGCGTGGAGCGTGGATTGTAACTAAATCACCCGCGGAGTGTAGTTATCACCCAAACTATAACTTTAAAATTTTGTACGTATGGACAAAAAACACAAGCAATGTTTCAGCCAATGGACCTCCGGGTTTAACCCGGAGGTCCATTGGTTGAAACTTTGCTTGTGCTTGTTATGCTTTGCAACAAATTTGCAATTTCTGCTCGGGTGGAATCTCCACTCTACGGGTGATTTAGTGATAATAAACTCTCCACGTACTGTATAACATAATAAGGACTGAAACTGTTGGAACCCTCGCGTACTTCATAGATAGTGATATTTTTCTGTATGGATCCCAGTTTTATGATGAATTCACTAAAGAAATATATTTAAAACTGTCCAGTTATGTATTCTGAAGACAGAGCCTTTCAAATAAGATCAGGAATTCTTCACAGCACACAACACTCTCTCATTTCCAGGCCTCAAACCCTAGACAGGTCAGCGTAGGTATCAGGTGTGAGCAGTCCGAATCTAACGAACATTTTCAATCTAAAGAATATTACTCACTTAACAAGCTTCTGACGCTTCCTTTTCTGTTTGTTTTCGTTTGCAGCCTCTCTCTCTCTCTTTATCTATCGCTCTCCCCAGTCTCCCTCTTTCTCGATCCCAACCGCTATCTTCTCTTTTTATCTCCCCATCTCTATCCCTGTTGCTTCCACTTCATTCATACCCTTCTTCATTTTCTTCTTTTTGATCACCTTTAATTTAGTTTGTGTATTTTTTTCTGGAACCAAGCTGAATGTAAATCGCTGTCACATTTGTCAGTAATGTGGAATATGTTAATAGTGTGGAAACAGCTTAGCACAAGCTTTTAGCTTTCTGTTGATTCACGAAATATGCATTCTGTGTTCTAATGTATTTTAATGCAACTTGGAAATAAATAATGTTTAAACTAAAATTGAGTCTTCTGAAACAAGGTACGTTTGGTCATGGACGGGGTCATTATGCAGAAGAAGGAAGAATAACGGGATGCATTCATTTAAAAAAAACACTGCTGCACTGTATATGAACACTTCCCTATAAGTGCACATTGTCAAGGTGATAGTTCAAAGTTGCGATTTTCTTGTTTAAAAGTGTAAATATTTTCGATAATCTTTCTGAATGGGTTAAACATAAAATGTAAAAATAGGTATATGGCGGACCCCGAAAACAGATCGGCAATAATTCAAATTCTGCTAATTAGGCATGAAAATTTAATGTCCATTATGGAGCATTTGTTGAACGCCATGTGGGCTATCTGATAACAGATCAGTACTGACAATATTCTTCCCGGTTATCATTATCTGGGTAATTAAAGCCAGTTAAAATCTAATTTTTGGAAACCAGTGCATCACATATGTTCTGGACACACACCCATATTACGCATCTATACTGTCTCCGAAATGTCCAAAGATACCAAAATGCGGGTCTTTCAAAGGAACTTTAAAGCGATTGTTAAATTAAGATAGATCTAATCGGCCAAGTTCAACAGAAGTGATTAACTGAGAATAAATGTTCTGACTATCTAAATACAAATCGGGGGATTTCTCAAAAAATTCATTCCAGCCAATTCCAGTCGGAAGGTGTGTAAGACTGTGGGTCGTTGCGAGTAGACGGGGAGGTCCCATGCTATAGGTTAGAGGAGGTGCCGCATTGGTGCGAGAGTATAGGCACGTTGTTATGTAGGGGAGCCACAGAGCTCATATTTAGAATAGAAGCGGTCGCGGGCCAAGTCGGTGGCCATATATGAGAATAGGATCCGGAACAGGAAGTACGAACTCAGGGAGCTATATGCATTTAGGTAAACGGCATTACCTGTTTTAGAAGGCAAGACATACATAGGCAGTTGGCCTGAGGGCACTCAGAGAAGGTCCGAGTTACGCTTTGGCCGTCGAGGGTCACAGGCACCGAAATTGAAAGATCGCGTATTGTCGTAACCCTGTGAGGGTTGTAAGGAACCGATAGTAGTTTGTTAACGGTTGCGAACCGTAGTGGCATAGTAGCCAAAGAAGTAAAAGCTGTAACGTTGAGGTCTAGAAAACTATTAAGAGCTTGAGTAAGCGCTTGAATAGCTCCCGAGATAAGATAGTTTAGGCGGTGCCGGATTTAGTGATGTTGAGAACACGTTGCAGAATATTATTATGTAAGCTTTGTTAAGTATATATCTGAAGGCGAAGAATAACTTAACCCCGTGAGAGCCAGACAAGGCGCAAAGTGATGGTGAACTGTGGTAGACGCCGATTGAATTGTGATTGAACTGTGAGAACGCTGATATTTATTTATTTATTTATTTATTTATTTATTTATTTATTTATTTATTTATTTATTTATTGATGTTTAAGGTCACATATTTATGCACAATGGCTAATCATGATCGTGACAGTTTTACGGGCGAAGGAAGCCGGAGTACCCGGGGAGAACCACCGAGCAACGACGAGCAGCTGCCAGCTCCCCAACATCGGAGAACGCCGATAGAGTCACACAAGGAGAACATAATATGTGTTAAGCCCGAATGACTGTGAAGTTAGCCCTGCGAGGAGGAAGCAACGAGGAGTGAATAGACACTTTGTATGTATCAAAATCCGTGAGGAAATGAAGATGATGTGAGGTTGATCCAGCGGACACAGCTAGCTGTGAGAGACGTCGAGGGCCCTAAAGAATAAACTTTTATCCGCGTAATTAGTGTATTCTTATGGATAATTTTGTGAGTAATTTGTTTCATATTATATTTCTTCGTACATTTAAATAAATAATCTTTTCAGTGAATTATCGTTGATCACCCTTTGGCGTTGTAAGCCACAGGCACCTTCAGGAATCCTAAGAGTCCCAAGCGGATAGGGCATTGATAAGGTGGCAAGGTTTACGTTCGAACTGGGGTTCAGACAACAGTCACTGACTGTCGGCTGAGCACTGATAAGAACATCAATTTTCCCCCATCTTTCCGAACATCAATATAACCCGGTATTCCTGCGACACACATACTACTAACCCTTTGGATCCTGATGGTATATTCCATGGCAGTGTAGAACCATGCACTGGTAGAGTCTATATTCATTACTTTGGCGAAGACCAATCAATATTTTCAACGTGCAGCCTTAGGGCTGCACGTTGGAAATATTAATTGGTCTACCACACAAATTCACCAAGTAACTATCTCCTTTATGAATTCAGGTCGTAGGTTGTACCGCGATCGTAGACCGGAAAGGTGGCCTTTCGGTATCAAAGGGTTAGGTAGTAACAGGCATTGCCGTAAGGTTTACGGAAGAAGTAACGGCAGTTGGTTGCCAGTGACTTCTACCGTTACTTTAACAATATTTTGTACACGGTACAAATACAAAACTTGCGTACATTTCTCCGAGACTGAACATTCATCTCCAAAGATTTGATGTTAAGAAAGCTTTCAAGAGTTGAACCAGATGCAAAGGTATCTGTCACACTAAATGTAATTGTGCGGAGGTAACTTTCGATTATCATAGTTTAACCCTTTACATACTGATGTCGACATATCAAAATGTCAAGTTGTAAGGACCCACAAAGTAGGTCTTCCGTTCCTCCGACCATTTGTTGTATAAATTGCAAGTGGGCGGGCGTTTTTTATTTATTTTTTGTTCATGTAATTATTTCTTTGCCATAGAAAGTTCATATTCCTGGTTTGTTGTATGTTTTAGGTCGCATAGTCTACAGAATAGCATGGGCAGTGGTGTATTTTGTCTGTTCAGTGCAAGAAGGCTTCGCAATGCTAAAGCATTGCAAAGCCTTGTTGCGCTCAAATGACACATTTATCAATTTTATTAACTTGGGTAAAAATATCAGACATAAACCATTTAATTTTTATTTTTTTTTCAAGTTTGCTTTAGTTATTGAAAGAGAGCATGCGGCAGCCAAAAGAACCATGCGGGAGGACCTGAGAAACCGATTTTTAACTTTTTTTTAGGCCTAATCATCAAGTTTTCCGATAATGCAAATTTCGTCGAAAAAATCCAAACAGTGTCATTTGAAACGATCGCGGAGGATGCTGAAGGAGCCTTGCTCCACTCGGGAGACAATACAAGGCTTCTATTTTGACGAGAATCCGAGAATAGATTCACGTAAAGATTTACGCAACAAAACCAGTGAGAATCAATGTAGATTCTCGCTGCACCTCTGTTAGGATTCGCATGAAAAAAATGAGTCAGTTTAATCCTTTACCCAATATAACGGTAGCAAATTAACCAATACAAGGCTAACAGGACCTGAAATATCCTGACACTTTTTCAATAAAATTGTACAAATATAGCTGTCATTGGAACCGACTCACTGAGCCAGTTCCAACACCATCCATATTTGTAAGGTTTTATTGGTAAATTTTGTTCAGTTCATAAAAAATGCAGTTGATGTTTTAAAAATTAAAAAGCTGTGTTGGGTAAAAAGTTAACATGTGTTAACAGTATACTACAGGGTTCAACCATGGTGGCCTCATGGTATCCTGGGGCACTCATAGCAGATATGGATTCTCGCAACATTTTCGCGAGAATCCAAATGGATTGTCCAAAATTTAGATGAAATATAAGCTCTGCAATATGTGGCCTTTTCTAGATCTTTGTGATATCCGAACAATTTTTATTTGAATCTAGTCCCGTTGCTAAGGTAAAAGCGGAATGAGTTGTTACCACTGGAATAGTAACCCGTTCAACAGAGTATGCATAAATGTTTGTGTGAAGATAAAATTAGTAGAAGACGAGCAGGCGATATAAAGAGCAAAAATCTAAACAGTAAGAATATTAATTGACCAACCTCTCAAGATAATGAAAACGGACTCTTCTGGCGTCATTGAACTGGTATGGAAGATAGCACCACGACGGTTCAAAAGGCTACCATTTACCCGCCTCGTTATACAGCGTCACGTAAGAGCATCGACACGTCGGTATGAGCTCAAAGTGCTCATGTAGTAGACATACTTTACACAGAGTTGCGGGAAGTGGCGAAATAAAGTGGTGAACATATTCCTGGGGAAAACTTTATGTGGCTTCGGCCACCTCTTCAGACACGATGCATTCAAGACAAGAACAGCCAAACACACTTGATTGTAAAACAGCAGCATGGTTGTAACTGAAAAATCACCATTGTTGTTACAGTGAACGCATTCCGATTTTATAATATGCTGAAATTCAGACAGTTATATTATTGGGGCCCATATGATTCGTGAAGCTTCGACGCAGCTGACACACCTGTATGGATAGATAGATAGATAGATAGATATTTTATTGCACGACCATAATACAAAAAAAACGGTATGGCACAAAGAAAAATAATATGAAATATATATGAAAACACATTCAAATCAAAGAGAATGAAAACAAATACTGTACATTGGCCATCGACTGGATGAAAAGATCCGATGTGCTGCATTCTGTCACCCCTTTATAGTATGGACAGATGGTTCCACACCAAAAAGGGAATTTTACTTTTCGACTTTGCTCTTTGCTTCCAACATTTACAAGCTCGGGTCTATTAGTGAAAGCTTGTGGATAAAGTGTGTGAGTTGAGAGAGGGACTATTCAGAACGCAGTTTAACAGCTTTCTCAACAAAATCACACAGGGCTGCCCATATATCCTTATTGCTTGAACTAAACAGAAATGTAAGTTTTTCCGTAGGGTGTATAAAACGGAAATTCGGCCATCGTTTTTCAACCGTCTCCCATAAGTGATTGCGTAGCGCCATGTAATGGGGCAATTAACCCTTTACCTAACCTGAAAAGCAGACGACACTTGCAAAAATATTTCTTGAATAACTAATGTTTTTCATTTTTTGTCTCAAAAACATAGGTTATGGCCCCTCGTTGGAACGAGCTCGACGAGCTCGTTCCAACGATGGGCTATAACCTATATTTTTGAGACAAAAAATGAAAAAAATAATGAAAATTAATTAGCGATTTTTGAGAATAGCGCTGGCCGGTTTTGGCCGTTACGTTAGGTAAAGGGTTAAGCAAAAAGTGGCGTTCGTCTTCAACTGATTTATGATCACACTGTTTACATAATCGAACGTCGACAGGGACTGGTCTGGGTTTGTGGTTACGACCATTCTCTATCTCCAAATTATGACAACTCAGGACAAAGTTACTCCGTCGTCTGCGCTTTTCATATGGGAGAAAATAAAGATACATAGACTTTTCGTAGCTACGTTTCATATCGAAATAGAATCTAATTTTCCCTCCACTCTCCGATCGTCCAACTATGTCTGTCTGCTTCTAGGACTGTGAGTAATTATCGTGTATTCTGGAGAGAAATTCATCTGGAAAAGTTTTCATATTGACAGTGGAGGGGTTGTTCCACACGTAGCCAAACCCACACTTGAATAGGCTGTCCCTAATCAGATGGAGCCATGGCGTTCCACCTCTACATTTCAGGTCAGAATAGCATTTGTATAGTAGCCTTTCGGGTGCTGTTGTTTCTAATCTGAACCAGTATTTGATCATTTGTGTCAATATTTCGAACTTCAGTGGGAATCAACCAATTTCCGCAAGAGCTCCCACATTCGATGCTCGACGGGGAACTCCGAGTGCCCGTTTACAGAACCGTATATGGAAGTCCTCAATTTCATCTATCTTCCTCAGAAAGCAAACATGACAATATACTACAGAAGTGTGCACACTGCAATCCTGCTCATATATCGCTTGGAATCACTGTCATGGTTGAGCTTATGTTAAAATTGCGCTGGGAATGAAGTCTGCACTCTGCAGTCGGTGCAAGGTCTTTCATTTATAGTACTAGTCTCCGATTTAAAATTTTCATCTCGGAATATGACAGTTCGCCACTTTATTTCTTTACCTCACGAAACTCTTTGTGAAAAAAGCCTCAGAACAAGTAGACGTTTAGTTCACGTGACGGTGATCTTATGTAACGTTGTAGTTTTATGATTACGTCGGGTAGTTTCACAAATGATGTTAACATTTTGATTACGAGAGCGTGCAGCCCCATGGCTGATCAAGGCTGGTCCAGGTCAAATGTCGAGAATCAGAATAATCCACGGGGAGCCGAACCTACATTCTTTACGACGACATTGCGACAGAGAGGTAAAAAAACAAATAGAGAGAGAGAGAGAGAGAGAGATAGAGAGAGAGAGAGAGAGAGAGAGAGAGAGAGAGAGAGAGAGAGAGAGAGAGAGAGAGAGAGAGAGTTTAAGGTTCAAAATTCGCATTGGCAGACATTTCCTACTGAAACGTTTTTTCTTTTAATATGCCGCCGGAAATTATTTTCATTTACTGAACCCTGATGAGTTTCAAACATGACAAAAATACATAAAATTGATTTAAACCAAGTGATGAGCTCAGGAACTGGTTAAACTGACTAGCAATAATTAATGTTATTCATTGATGGGATCTAATTTAGTCCTTACAAGAATGTTACACAAGCCTTTGTTTTTTATAGGCGATGACAGGTGGAAAATTCAAAGATTCATTTAATTTAGCATTGGTTAAATTGAATTAATCTTTTAATATTTTTGCTATTTCGGTATTCATTCTGTTGTATGTTACAGTGAAAGGAATGATGGACCTCCTTTCATATTCTCCCTCAGATATGTTCATTACGTCGGGTAGAGGGTTTGAAGCGTATTGATCCAAAAAGCTTCTCGTTTTTTTTTCTAAATTCATCCGCTTCTTCTAATGTGACTTTAATTGGTGGTTCTTCAATAGGATGGATTTCGAAATCGTCCAAAGAATGGCTAGGAAGGCTAAAATGTTGTGCTATTGGGGCATCAGCATTATATTTTATATCCTGTTTGTGTCTAGTAGCACGTTCTCGGAATGGATTTTGATTCTGACCAACATACTGCACTGCTTCCGACAGCGTTTGCAAGTGATAAGATAAATGATATTTGGTGAATCACAATGAAGGGTGTTACAGATCTGGTAATGATTTTTCGTTTGTTTGGAGGAAAATTCCTCTTTCTTGTCAGGCATAAAAATATGCAATCTACAACGAAGCTTTTTGCAATTAAATACCGAGCCACTACCATTCTGCAACGGTCTGTTGTGTTCAATTTTCAGTGGTTCGAAATCAGTAGTTTCTGCCGGACTTTCAAGCTATTTCAGAGTTTGAGGTTTGAGTTTTCTGGCTACGCAAAAAGCGCAGTGAGTACCCCCTCGATCCGAAGGCGTAAAACAGAGTAGAACAAGCCTCATTGAAATTTACCTTATCACTTGAATTGCGGTCGGTGGAAACGAAAGAGCTGTGACTTGACGACACCTTTAAATGTATGTTGGGGATGAAATGATTTTCTGTGCAACAATTGATGTGAAACAGTTGGCTTAAAATATACTTTATAATCTAAATGAACGAATGTCTGAAATTGCGTGACTTTATACACGGTCACATCGAGAAAAACAACAGAATTTTCATTGATAGCAGCTGTTAGTTTAATGTTTGGGTCATGATTGTTCAAAGTTTCTGAAAATTCATCAAAATCTTCTTTTGAATGTTCCCAAATAATAAAAATGTCATCTAAATATCTGAGCTATACGAGAGGATGCTTTGCAAAATTAGGACTG
This sequence comes from Pictodentalium vernedei, assembly GCA_031216915.1. Lineage (NCBI taxonomy): Eukaryota > Metazoa > Mollusca > Scaphopoda > Dentaliida > Dentaliidae > Pictodentalium > Pictodentalium vernedei. The sequence continues at coordinate 207,373,841 of CM062288.1, read as the reverse complement.
AATCTTTTGCCCATAGGACAACCCATTATTTGTAGAAAATATTCTCCATTGAATTGAAAGTCACTGCCCTTTAAGCTCAGCTCTAAAAGATCCAAAATTTGTTCATCCGGGCGTTTTGCATCCGAATATTTTTCAAATGCATTTTTAACCGATTTACGACCTTTATCAATATCAATGTTCGTGTACATACTGTCGATATCCAAAGTAACCAGGTTAGCATCTGTCAATATTTTCAATTTGTGTGTATTTTGAGATAGCTCGGATGTCTATTTGCTATAGGTTTAAGATGATACTCAATTAGTTCCGAGATCGCATAAGATCCTGAGTTACAATCTGATGCAATTGGCCTCCTAGGTGGAGATAAGTCAACCGTCCATGAAGAACGGTCCTTGTGGAGGTTTGGTAGGATGTAAAATTGCCTTGTTTGAGCACTGAGCTTAGCTGTTAAATATTTCAATTGTTTGTTGGTTATGTGACCTTCATCGAGGAGACATTTTAAGATCTTTTTGAATTTTTCGACATTACTTGGCCAAATAAGTGAATCTATTTTCTTATTATGTTTAGTATTGCTGAGTTGTCTCATGGCTTCCTTTGTCTTATTATCCCGAGATAGAACAATTACCTGGGAAAGACATTACCATTTGAGGAACAGTACCTTGGAATCATATAAGGGAATAATGACACTATATATATACCTCGGAAAGACACTGCCATATAAGGGTGTGCCTCAGTATGTATGTGGAATGTCTAACTAGCCCTTCATGCTAGACAAAAGTGCGGACGGTCCTTGCATAGTCCATGTTATGATAGGCTGAAATACGAAATATCTCCGTTCTGGGAGTCTTAGAAAGAGATGACCTCGCCCACTCGGCTGGTATGAAATATTATACCTCGCAATGTTGGGAAAACACTCCTGCATGTGTTTGTGGGTGTGTGCGTTGAGAGAGGCCGTTCGTGTCGCTATTTACGGAGCACGATGAGTAATTATTCCCACACAATGACAGACAATTTAATGGGAATAACTCGAAATTTGGCTGAAATACAGCCTTTTGATGAACGGCGGTAATTTTGCGAATTTGGTCCATTTCAAGCCGATGCGAAACGGCCCCAGGAGTATATCTTGAAACCTCCGTCTGTATCCTTTGTTATGAGAATCCATTCTTGAACTTTAATAAATCGTTAAGGCTGCAGAGGTTGTATAAACTCGAACTGGTATTGCTAAGACCGCCTCGAATGGGTTGCGAGGCCGACTTAGCAACCCATTCGAGGCGGACTTAGCAATACCAGGCCGCCTCGAACTGGTATTGCTAAGTGCAATTCGTGGCGGACTGGTATTGCTAATACCAGTCCGCCTCAAATCGCTAGCGACAGCTGAAAATCGTCCCCTGTGTTCCAATGTGTTCTATGTGCCAAAAGGCACATAGAACAAATTGGAACTCAGGGGACGAGATAGTAACACGGGTTCCATTCGTAAATTTGATTGGCGATGAAATGTGTTGTTTTTGTTGATAGTTGTCATAGGACTGCGGCCTCTCGTTTTATCCTTCTGCGCTGGCACTTGTGTCATATCGATTATCCCATTCACACGCGTATGTCGTTCTGTGTATATACAGTAGACGCGATGACACGTTCAACGTTCATAAATGGAGCCGATTGCAGCTGTTTCTTCAAGAATATTTTGCTCTAGGAAAATTGGTTGTCGTCCCCTCGGTGCAATAAGGCGCCATCTGCAATGCTTCATCATTGTAGACGGAAACTTGTACTCCAGAACGATGTATTCCATTAGAAGACGTCGCGAGTGTCGCAAAAAACTGGAAATTCATAGCCCTTTTGGCAGGCAAGCTTGCGTCATGTTCGCGAAAACTCCATAGACATCCCGTCTTTTCAACATTATGTAATGTTGAATACACTGAAAAGATAATGGTGTCACGACTACAGTGGGAATTCTGAGGACTATGCGGAAATGGGACGGAGGTGGACCATTGTATGGAACACTTGGCACAAACGTTGTTCATCAGGACCGATTCCATTCGATCGCAAGTCCGAATTCGGTAACGAATCGAATCGAATCGAGAGACGGAAACGAGAATCGATTCGAAATTCGAGTAATCGCTGGGACCTACTCAAAAAGAAAGGTTAAGCCAATACAAGATGAGATGAGGTGAGATGAGAAGAGACGAGACGAGACGAGACAAGACGAGATAAGATTTCTTCTGCAAGAACACCAATACAAGTCAAATAATGACACAGATATAAAAAGGTAGGAGACTACAAATAATTACAAATACACGAACTATACGTCTTATTGGGAATTATTATTTATAATTTAGTTGTTGAAACCACACGCTGAAGCTGTAACTTTATACCTTTCGTATTACCAAGGGACAGACATATTGCAGATCATATTGCACAGGAACGGGGTTTCATTTTTCATAAGGAATACAAATTGCTTCTCGACATTCATCGAAACAAAGCCTTGATGTTGATAATCAAGCTTATGAAAAATGTTGTTTTTTTTATCACTTTCCAAAGTGTGATTTACTGGGATTTCCGGGATTGATTATAAACGATAATTTCACAAGTGAATTATGCAATCAACAATTGTGTCATGTATCCGTGCGCGCATACGAAGACACTTTGCCGGGGGTGTAATGGGGACTTCATTGTTTTTTTTAACCCTTTACCTAATATGAAAAGCAGACGACACTTGCAAAAAAAAAAAATTTCTCAACAGCAATTATTTTCATTTTTGTCTAAAAAAAAACATAGGTTATGACCCCTCATTGGAACGAGCTCGACGAGCTCGTTCTAATGAAGGGTCATAATCTATGTTTTAGAGACAAAAAATGAAAATATAATGAAAATTAATTGGCGATTTTTGAGAATAGCGCTGGCCGTTACGTTGGGTAAATGGTTGAATAATATAATAATCGTTAATAATGAAAAGTAATAAACAGAGTAATCGCTTGATTGAACTGGTTTCGTGAAATAATTCTTGGAGGCGAGGGACTATATTGTAAAACACTCCTGCGCATTCGCGCACCCGTGTTTATACAACGTCCCTCACCTCTCATGAATTATTTCACGTAACCAGTCCAGTCAAGCGATTACTCTCTATGTATTGGCTAATTAATATCTTGTGTCAAATGAAATCTGTTTCCACCAGTTTTAACGCTGGCTGCAAACTCTCTGGTGCCACGTTTTTAGTCATTTGGGATATTTTAGTGCCAAGTAAAGTGGTTTGGTGTCAAAACGCTAATGGGAGGGCAAGGGGAGTACTGCACTCTCTGATCCAAATGAATGGACAGAGTTCTGAGGTAATCATCGGTAGGTGAAAAGGTCGGTCACCTAAGTTATATCTATATGACACTGATTCAATTAGTAGTTAGGCTGACTGCTGTCGGTACGTATACCTATTTTCGCACTTGAGTAAGGGGCGCACGAGCGATTATTTTTCTCTGGATCGCCACGAAATTTTACGCCCGATCACCAGGGGACAAACGCTTGGATTTTTCTCGCGATCGTACATTACAATTCTGGAAATCCGTCCATCACGTGACCTGCCCAATATGGCGACACGCAATAAGGGAAAAATTCATGTGACATAATTCCAAATGCTGATTGGTTTCTAGAAAATGTTCGGTTCGACTTTGTTCGTCAGAGTGGGCATACGAGCGATTTTATCGGCAATCTGTTCGCCGAGATAATAAAAAAGCGGGCGAAAATATCAAACATGCTTGATCGGAGCGATCGATCACGCGAACAGAACCGCCGAATTCAGTCATTCGGCATCGCAGTAGTGAGCAGCCAAGCGAAATTTAGAAGCGATTACAAAATCGACGCGATTCAGCGAAAAATAATAGCTCGTGTGTCCCTTGCTTCGGATAATAACACATTAATCGACTAAATACTGTTAATCCATTGGGCTTAGCGGTCGCGCGTCTTTACAATTATGAACCCCGGATTACCGAGCTGTGTTCATCACAGTGACAGCCCTGGTAATTCACCCTCAGCAATCAGCAGCGCCGAGGAAAATGCCGAGGAAACGAAAAAAATCCACTGCAAAAATACTGCCGAGAATGGCTTCTTCAGAAAGCTTTGCGGTGGCAGAAATTACACAACTTCCAGGTTACACAAGGAATCAAATCATGTGGGTTGCACTACGCTGTATTGCTTGTCTTACAGTTTACAGTACAAAATGCAGCATGACCACTAGAAACTGTGCGTTCTGCTTCTTCTATGTTGATAACACCAGAATCTGACATCAGTTTCTGGAAAGCTCTTACAGAGCTTTCCAGAAACTGGTGTCCGATTCTGGTGTTATCAACATAGAAGCCGTGAGATACTTAGTTTGTGGTTATGCTGCATCTTATTTTCACTCATACTATACATATTGAGCAAGGCGCCTGCTTACTTAAGTTTTTTTCTCTGCATTCACATGGTTCATGGTATTGGCATGAGCAAATTGAGTAAAGGTCTCACAGAACTAAATATTTTCCCATAGGCGACCATTACAACACTTATGTGGAAAAAAATATGATCGCATCACTTAAATATTTAAATACCTACATAATGTACAGACCTTCACACAACTTTCTCTGGCCAGAAAACATGGGGTCATGCAACAAATAAGAGAAAAAATGCACCAGGCAGTGAAGTACCATCCTTGAACTCAGTTTTTTCTGGGAATTTCCAACAAGAATACACAAATAGTTAACTGAATTTTATAGATCCAGAAAAACCTTAGAAAATCTCTTTTTTCTTGGGAAATATTCAGTATTGTTGTAAAAACCTAATAAAATGCTTTAACAGTTTTCTCAAGCAATAAGTTTTTTTCTAGGAGTCTTATTTTAGGCTATGATGCAATATCGAGTGCAACATTTCAAGGCAGATCACTCTAAACTAAATATTTAGTTCCGCGATACCTAAAAGATTCTGCACGTTGATTGTGGCTATATACACATGTATCTTGAACTACTTTCACATGTTAAAGTTACTTGAAAGTTTTCACTTCGCCTCATACTACATAGGCATGGCAATTGAGATTCTACCCAGCCCCGATGATTTTCACACAATCGAACAGGCTCCACGGCAATTGCCGTAGAAGCACCAGTTTTCCACAGCAGTTTTTTTGCCGAGGAAACAAAGATGAATTACCAGTACTGCAGTGTACCCCGGTTAACTGAATAGTCACCTTGCCAATTAAAAGTATTTAATTAACAGCATCACTGACTTATCTCGTCTTGAAAATCGATTTCGATAAAGGTATCTTCCCTGAAATTATCAGACGGGCGAGGAAGGTCGAAATAAGAAGTATGTAACTGTTGAGAAAACACATCAGTAGGAAAGAAAGCGAAATTCCCCTTTTTACTTTAAATAAACAAAAACAAAAGACAACTCTCGGAGCTGTCTGTTGTTTTCGTTTATAAACAAGGAAACTTAGCTTTTTATGACAAGCTAATTAGAAGCAACAAAGTAACCGTCCACATTTTAGCGAATGTGTTTTTACAGTAATTTGTAAGTTTTTATCCTTCCAAAGAATTTTTTTTAGCAAATCTTACCTCCTAGGCTTTAATGGAAGGGATAGTGTCTGTATATTATATATATATATATATATTAGACGAGTGAGGAAGGTCCAATTAAGAAGCAACTAATTGTTGAGAAACCCCCTTAGGCATTAGTAGAAAATAAAGCCAAGTTTCCTTTTGTTACTTTCAATAAACGAAGACAACTGACAACTCTCGATGCAGTCTGTTGTTTTCGTTTATTAAAAGTTACAAAAGGAAACTTGGCTTTTTATGGCAAGTTAATTAGAAGTAACTACTTCATAGATAATCCGTCATTAAGAATAGCTATCAGTATTACACCTACCAATACTAAGCAAGCGTCCACTTCAGCCCTTTGTTCAGCGAAAGTGTTTTTGCAGTTATCTACATGTTTTATTCTTCCCCGAAAAAGAATTAGCAAATCTCACCCCTAGGCTTTTATATTAACCCTTTACCTAACATGAAAAGCAGACGACACTTGCAAAAAAAATTCCTGAATAACTAATTTTTTTCACCTTTTTTCTCAAAAACATAGGGTATGACCCCTCATTGGAACGAGCTCGACGAGCTCGTTCCAAAGAGGGGTCATAACCTATGTTTTTGAGACAAAAAATGAAATAATAATGAAAATTAATTGGCGATTTTTGAGAATAGCGTTGGCCGGTTTTGGCTGTTACGTTGGGTAAAGGGGTTAATGGAAAGGACAGCTTCTGTACTTTTTGACATTATGTACACACTGTTGGTATGATGAAAAGAAAAAGTTACAGTGTCAAGATGATAACTAAAAGTTGGGATTGTTTTTGTTTAAAAGTGTAAATATTTTCGATAATATTTCTGCCTGGGTTAAATGCAAAGCGTTAAGATAGGTATATGACGGACCCTGAAAATAGATTTGGCAAACTCAGCTGATTAGGCGTGAAGTTTAATGTCCATTATGGCGCACGTGTTAAACGCCATGTGGGCTAAATTATAACAGATCAACAGTAAGAGAGACAATATTCTCTTCTGTAATCATTATTTATATATATTTATTATATAATTACAGCCATTTAATATTTAATTGAAGAATATAGTGCATCACATATGTTCTGAACATACCCATATTACGCATCTATCCTGTCTCCGAAATGTCAAAAGATACCAAAATGAGAGTCTTTCAAAGGAACTTTAAAGCGAGTGTTAAATTAGATAGATCTAAGCGGCCAAGTTCAAGAGAAGCGATTAACTGAGAATAAATGTTCTGGCTATCTAAATAAAAATCGGGGGAATTCTCGAAAAATTCATTCCAGCCAATTCCAGTCGGAAGGTGTGTAAGGCTGTGGGTCTTTGCGAATAGATGGGGAGGTCCCATGCTATAGGTTAGAGAAGGTGCTGCATCGGTGCGAAAGTAAAGGCACGTTGTGATGTAGGGGGGGGGGGGGGGCTCATATTTAGAATAGGAGCAGTCACGGGCCAAGTCGGTGGCCATATATGAGAATAGGATCAGGAACAGGAAGTACGAGCTCAGGGTACTATATGCGTTGAGGTGAACGGCATTACCTGTTTGAGCAGGCAAGACATACATAGACACTTAGAGAAGGTCGAAATTTAGCCTTGGCCGTCGAGGGCCATAGGCACCGAGATTGAAAGTCCGCGTGTTGTTGAAACCCTGTGAGGGTTGTAAGGAACCGATAGTAGTTCATTAACGGTTGCAAACCGTAGTGGCATAGTAGCCAAAGAAGTACAAGCTGAAACGTTGAGGTCTAGAAACCGTATTAAGAGCTTGAGTAAGCGCTGGAAAAGCTCGCGAGATAAGATAGTTTTAGGCGGTGCGAGAATTGATGATGTTGAGAACACCTTGCAGAATATTATTATGTAAGCTTTGTTAAGTATATATCTGAAGGCGAAGAATAACTTAACCCCGTGAGAGCCAGGCAAGGCGCAAAGAGATCGTGAACTGTGGTAGACGCCGACTGAATTGTGGTTGAACTGTGAGAACGCTGATAGAGTAGCAAAAGCAGAACATTATATGTGTTTAGCCCGACTGACGGTGAAGTTAACCTTGCGAGGAGGAAGCAACTAGAAGTGAAAAGACACTTTGTATTTATCACAAACCGTGAGAAGATGAAGATGATGTGAGGTCGATCCAGCGGACACAGCTAGCTGTAGGAAACGTCGAGGGCCCTAAAGAATAAACTTTTATCCGCGTAATTTGTGTATTCTTATGGATAATATTTGTGAGTAATTTGTTTCATATTATATTTCTTCGTACATGTAAATAAATAATCTTTTCAGTGAATTATCGTTGATCACCCTTTGGCGTTGTAAGCCACAGGCACCTTCAGGAATCCTAAAAGTCCCAAGCGGATAGGGCATTGATAAGGTGGCAAGGTTTACGTTCGAACTGGGGTTCAGACGACAGTGTTCTGGCTGTCGGCTGAGCACTGATAAGAACATAAATATTCCTCCATCACTTAACCCCCTTAATCCTGCGACATACAGAACATCAAATGATGGTGGAAGTGCCGTTTTTTGATTGTTAACCCTATACCCATCGTAACGGCCAACACAGACAAGCGCTATTCACAAATATTACTATTCAATTTTTACAATTTTTTTTTGTCTCAAAAACATAGCTTAAGACCCCTCTTTGGAACGAGTTCGTTCGAACGCAGCGTCATAAGCTACGGTTTTGACGCAAAAAATGAAAAAAACTTAGTTATTGAAGAATTTTGCTTGCAAGTGTCGTCTGCGTTTCGTGTTAGGTAAAAGGGTTAAATGGGTTTAAAAAGAGAATAACAGTTAAACGTTAAAACTGATTGGGAAAATATTGTAAAAAGCCAGCTTCTCTATATTTATACAAGTCTACAGGAAAATCCCTGAAGGTTGTAAAATGATGACACAAATTCGCTAACATTTTGAAATTTCAATTTTTATATGAAATTCTCATACCTTTAGTGTTAAATTTACTGACAGCTTTAGAAAATTAAGGGGAGCTAACTTTCAGGTAAGTCTCTTCCAATGACGAAAATTGTCAGCAATGGAAGTATTCAATTCAACCCTTTACCTAACATGAAAAACAGACGACACTTGCAAAAAAATTCTTGAACAACTATTGTTTTTCATTTTTTGTCTCCAAAACATAGGTTATGATCCCTCATTGGAATGAGCTCGACGAGGAGTCATATTTTTGAGACAAAAAATGAAAAAATAATGAAAATTAACTGACGATTTTTGAGAATAGCGCTGGCCTTTTTTGGCCGTTATGTTAGGTAAAGGGTTAACAGGGATTTTGTTACTTTCATTTATTCCAGAGATAAACTTAGCCTTTATTCTTTTATAATTATGTTGTTAGACAGAGCAAACAAACCGGTGTCAAACAAGATATATTGCCCCCCAAAAGATTCTCAAAACTGGTGAACATTTGCTAATCACCACTTCATTGCCGTGGATATCTGACATATGCTGTACGCGTTAAGCCCGGTTTTTCTTCATTTCTACGACGGAAGAATCAGAGTTTGGAGGCTCCATTAAGACCGACAAACTGAAAGGACTGTTCAGCCTGTTGACCGTTTTGGTGATGGAAGCATCGTGGTTTGTGTCGGTGTCTGCTCTCGAGGCAAAACTCCTCTTAACATCGTCGACGGAAACAATTGTACAGGGATCACATTTTGAAACCGATTGCCATCACCTACGGTCGCCGATTTCTTGGAAACCGATTTAATTATTTGGACGATAATGCCAGGCTTCACGGAGCGAGAATAGCCGGACAATTCAAAGATATTTAACAGGACGTGACCTGGATGGATTTTCATGCAAAGAGCCTGGACTGCAACCCGATGGAACAGTGAGGGGATGCTCGGCAGAAGAGTGGTTAACTGGCTGAGTGCTAGAAGCCATTAACATGGCTTTCGAAAAATGAGGGTACCAGAGCAACAAACTGACATTTTTCTTGCTCATGTTCCATATTCAATCAAATGCAAATAATATTTTGTTTATGTAAATTCGTTTTATTACAAAATATCGGAGAGTGCCCGTGGGCACTCTCCAATAATTCGTAATAAAACAAATTTTCAAGAACAAATGCAGACCACCAAAAATAATATAGGTGTCAACAAGTTAATAAGGCCATCGTCTCAAGATATCGACAGTCTGCGTCGTGCGCTTACAGAGGAAGGGACATCACATTGAGATACATTCAGGCCACCGAAGGCATGCCACGTCTATTAGGGTTCCGCTTATATAGGAAGGGGCATGACATTGAGATAAATTCGGAAAGTCATCGATAGCATGCCACGCCGATTAGGGTTCCGCTCCACAATTTCGTACTTCAGCACAGGGTTGAATTTTGAAATAAAAGTCCTGTCCTGAATCTGACCACACATAAATTAGGTCTGTATTTTAGTATTAGGTATTTGAAAGCACGAGACTACCAGCTGGCAAGTAGACTTTAATGTTTTGGTCATTGGATGGAAGCCTGATGCATTATGCCATGACAGCATGTGATTTCTGAGCAACAGTGCCACCGAAAATGAGGCCAACTTTTCAGACGTCATTTTTACACGGGATTGCTAGGTGTGTAGCCAAAAAATGAGACGGAAACATAGATCTTTTTTCTTCTCTTTTTAGTAATTGGAGATGATGTGTTGCGGAGCTTGGTAGGTGCAGAAGCTCGGAAAATTCTGCTTTTGTGGCTGCCAAGTGCCAGAAAATGACTGATTTTGGCTATTTTTTTATTCAAATTTTCAGGTCGGGGCTTCATGTTGTACTGTTAGTTATGACTTCCGAAATTATATGTACCAGTTTAAATCTTATCAGGCTGGATTCACTATGTTTCAGCCAATTTAGAAAATGTATACATGTCATGGGCAATGCAAATGAGTTTGGCTTTATTGGCAATGGAATAGAACACATGGCACATCATTTTTGGAAATACTTTGAAAAGTGTGGAGCGGAACCGAAAGAGCTCAATTTCAGAGTTTCAACCAGGAAGTTCTGCTTGATGAGTTAGACATGAAACCATAGCAGTTTTTTGAATATATTATATCGGTATTTTCTTGTTTATTTAGAGATGAAAGTGATTGCAAACAATCAAGTAATGCCCAATAAGTAAAAGTGTGGACTATCAATTTTGAGAATATAATTCATGTTTCCCAATTTCACAGTAAATGTTGTTTGGAAATTTTATTAAGTTTGTTAACCCTTTACCTAACGAATCGCCCGCATCCGCCCGCGTAATATGCAAATTGAACAGTTGAAAAAATTAAATTTTTCTAAATATTTCAACAAAACCATATCATGTGACCTCTCATTGGAACGAGCTCATTGAGCTCGTTCCAATGAGGGGTCACATGATATGGTTTTGTTGAAATTTTTTTAAAATTTTTAATAAGTATATTTAAAATAATAAATTTTGATATTGTCTGCGTTGGATAAAGGGTTAAAAAAGAAAACGACACTTGGATAGAATATTGCACTGCTTTCATTGTACCCATATACAGATTCTTCCTACTTATCTTATTTTTTAAACAAACTACATGAGTAAAGATGACCATTGGTCAGCATTCTTGCAGTCTGGAAGCCAAAGGTGATTTTTCAGGGCAGTGTCTGTGTGTCAGCCGACTGTTTGACATGTATCCGTACACACACAAAAATCTGTTTTGTTTTGCCTTGCTATGCAATGACATAGGGTTGACATAGCGTGAATGTGCCCCCTGGCTCCCTGCACCCTCCCATTTTCCTCTCTATCTCTCTCCATCAACTGCATTCCAATCAGATTTGATTTCAATGCACTTTGTTATTTGTGCATGTCCTATTAGAAAAAATAATTATTCAACATTCTGGTTCCAAGCAACATAAAGTAAATCTCTATTATTATCTGATTCCCTGTCTTAGGTTGCCTTACTTTAGAGTGAGATCTTACCCGTCATCAGGAACCAGATGAATCGCCTGACACCTCCATATTCTCCCCCCTCCCCCTGTGTTTCTCTTTTCTATTTCTAAAATGATTTGTCATTTTGTTGTGGGGGTAAGAATGGGGGTCAAGCCTGAAGAGGGAGAGAGAGAGAGAGGAGGAGACTAACAATAAATCTGCTACCACAACTAGGCAATTTACTTTACAGTAATATTTCTTTTGTTTTGTTTCTATTCCAGATATCTTGCAAATTTTTCCAAAAGCTTCATATTTTAGTTATTAGTTTCTTTTCTTTTCTTTCTTTATTCAATCATATTAAATGCCATGCACGTGGTGTCATATGTTTTAGTACATTGTTATAAGCATATATGCGGTATCAACACATACTTCATTCAGTTTCAGTGGAATGTACAGTACGCGGAGAGCGGACTACCACTAAATCACTCGCAGAGTGGACCTATTACCCAAAGTATCACATTCAAATTCTGTGCATATGGACAAAAAACACAAGCAAGGTTTCAGCCAATGGACCCAATGTACTCTTTAATGATAGGAATGGATGCTCAGTACATATATATATACAACACACTGCACAAAATACTTCACACACACGCACGCACGCACGCACGCACGCACGCACGCACGCACGCACGCACGCACGCACGCACGCACGCACGCACGCACGCACGCACGCACGCACGCACGCACGCACGCACGCACGCACGCACGCACGCACGCATTTATTAACCGTGGCAGTTACTGCTCTAATACATCTTCTTGATTTCAATAAAATTCTGCTAAGAATATCTGAAGTATTCAGTACAGTACCCACCGGTGAGGAAGTTCAAAGATATTCTCGTGCCATTGAAAGACACTCTTTGGAAACCAGAACTTGTCATTCTGTGGCAAGGTGCTACAGATAGACATGGCTATGGCAGAGTTTTTATTACATTTCGAAGAAAAGGAAGGGTTTGGCTGTTCATAGATTGCCTTTTTTTTTTTTTTTACAAAATCCAAGAACTCCACTGGACCCTTCTTTACACGTATCTCATCTGCATCATGTAAAAACATGCTTAAAATCCAGTCACCTGTCTCTTGAACCAGAGAGTGTAAACAAATCTAGAAATGTTTTTAAAAATACAGGCGAGTGCCACGGTCAAAGGGGTTTTGCTGAATTGTGCTGTGAGGTAACTGTCTTTTGTAAAAATGCTGAAGTTTAACCCTTTACCCAAAATAACGGCAAAAACCGGCCATCGCTATTCACAAAAAAATCGCCAATTAATTTTCATTATTTTATTAATTTTTTGTCTAAAAAAAATAGGTTATGACCCCTCTTTGGAACGAGCTCGGCGAGCTCGTTCCAAAGAGGGGTCATAACCTATGTTTTTGAGACAAAAAATTAAAAAAAATAGTTATTCAAGAATTTTGTTTGCAAGTGTCGTCTGCTTTTCATGTTAGGTAAAGGGTTATTAATTATTTTTTTCAGTTTTTCAAAAAACATGGCTGACAATTTTCGTCATTGGAAGTTTTTCGGGAAAGTTAGCTCCCCTTAATTTTACTGAACCTATCAATGAATTAAACTCTTGTGGTGTAGGAATTGCATATTGAAGTTGAAATTTCGAAATATTAGTGAACTTATATCATTGATTCAGACATTTTTCCGTAGAGTAGTATAAAAATACAGAAGCTGGCTTTTTCCAATTTTTTCCAAATCAGTTTGAACGTTTGAATATTATTCTCTGCAGAACACCCCAGATTATTTATTTATTTATTTATTAGTGTTTATGGTCACATTTTTCTGCACAATTAGTAATCATGACCACGGCAGTTTTACGGATAGAGGAAGCAGGTGTAGCCGGAGAGAACCACCAGCAATGGCGAGCAACTGTTAGCTCCCCAACATACTAACTCCACACAAGCAGGGTTAGCATTGGTTGAATACAGGAACACCATCGACGTGCAGTACGCCTTAGTACACAACGCCACCGTGCCCACACGTGGGCAATGGGGTGAAGTGTCTTACCCAAGGTCACAACGAGGTTGCCGTGGGTAGAATTCGAACCGAGGACCTCTCGGCTTGCAGCCTGCACCTATACCAACTGAGCCACCGCGCCCCCTAGAAACCTAGATAAAAACAAGAAAATAGAGTTGTCCGGTTCATAATGTCAGCAGTGTTCGCCAAGTGACATGCATGTCCTTTTCCTTAATATAAAAGTCTAGAGCTAATTTTATTTATGAGAACAATACAAACTTGCAAATTGCTGCCACGACACATTCGCCAAACGAAGAGTAAAAGTGGGCGCTTCGTCGCTTCAATGCCACAAGGCGCCATCTGCAGTGCTTTAGCATCACAGATGGCACATTGCTGCACAGGAACGACGACCCGGTGTTTGTTGGCGAGATACTACTCATAGATATTCTTTTTGATAGATTATCCGTGAACTTGATGCTTCTAATAAGCTAGCCATAAAATCGGAGCTGTTTGTTGTCACGCTATTTGAGGCCAAGAGCTGGGATTACAACTTTATTATTTAATTCAACTTGGACTAAAGTATACACAAGTCCTAAGATTGGTGGAAAAAGCAAAAATCACAGTAATATGGCGAAGGTTGCTGGCGAAATCTATGGGAGCCTTCGATTAAATAATATTTATTTGCTTGTGTCACGCTATCTGGTAAATGGTCAATTAGAAATAATGCGGTCAACTTAACCTCTAATTGGCTAGAATATTGTTTCGCGTTTTCAAAGCCGAGATAAGTTAGCTTACACGTGTGGAACATGGAAGCGATTGTTCACGGGTAATTTGAACGTAAACAGTTTAATCGTGTCCTGGCCGTTTCAGACAGTCATTAAAATGTCTAGTTGTTTCAAAAGAGGCATATCTTACCAAGCCAGGAGAGCTCCGAGATATGTTCCCAGACATCCCAGAACACGGGCTCATAATAATAAAAGTGCCCACGAAATGTCAAGCGAGTGTAACTCAAACAAAATACGCATTAATATCTCTATCCATGTCGAATTACAAAGCACTCTTTCAATCAGAATAAATATGTTTAAACTTTGCGTTCCGACTGTATAAAGAGTGAAGCAGAATTCTGAGGGGCAGTTGGCCTGAGGGCACTCAGAGAAGGTCCGAGTTTAGCATTGGCCGTCGAGGGTCATAGGCACCGAGATTGAAAGTCCGCGTATTGTCGTAACCCTGTGAGGGCTGTAAGGAACCGATAGTAGTTTGTTAACGGTTGCGAACCGTAATGGCATAGTAGCCAAAGAAGTAAAAGCTGTAACGTTGAGGTCTAGAAACCGTATTAAGAGCTTGAGTAAGCGTTTGAATAACTCGCGAGATAAGATAGTTTTAGGCAGTGCGAGAACTGGTGATGTTGAGAACACTTTGCAGAATATTTTTATGTGAGCTTTGTTAAGTACATATCTGAAGGCGAAGAATAACTTAACCCTGTAAGAGCCAGACAAGGTGCAAAGTGATCGTGAACTGTTGTAGACGCCGATTGAATTGTGGTTGAACTGTGAGAACGCTGATAGAGTCACACAAGGAGAACATTATATGTGTTAAGCTCGAATGACTGTGAAGTTAACCCTGCGAGGAGAAAGCAACGAGAAGTGAATAGACACTTTGTATATATCACAAACCGTGAGAAAATGAAGATGATGTGAGGTTGATCCAGCGGACACAGCTAGCCGTGGGAGACGTCGAGGGTCCCAAAGAATAAACTTTTATCCGCGTAATTAGTGTATTCATATGGATAATTTTGTGAGTAATTTGTTTCATATTTTATTTCTTCGTACATGTAAATAAATAATCTTTTCAGTGAATTATCGTTGATCACCCTTTAGCGTTGTACGCCACAGGCACCTTCAGGAATCATAACAGTCCCAAGCTAATAAGGCATAGATAAGGTGGCAAGGTTTTCGTTCGAACTGATGTTCAGACGACAGTCACTGGCTGTCGGCTGAGCACTGATAAGAACATAAAATTTCCTCCATCATTTCGAACATCAATTTAACCACTGTAATACTGCGACATTTGTGTTTATGGAAAGAGACAGGAATTGCGGTGACTCAGTGGTCACTACATTTGCCTTCAAACCGAAAGGTTCACGTTTCTATTCTCACCAGGGGTAAATGAGTTGTATCCTTGGGCAAGACACTTAATCCCGATTGCCCACGTAAGGACAAGGTGGCGCTGTGTACTAAGGCGTACTGCAAGTCGATGGTGCACTTGTCTTCAACCAAATACTATCCCTGCTTGTGCGGAGTTGGTACGTTGGGGATTGCTCTCGAAAGTGTCGTTAAACTCCAATAAATATTAAAAGTGACAAAAGGAAACTTGGCTCTATTTTCCA
Organism: Pictodentalium vernedei; assembly: GCA_031216915.1. NCBI lineage: Eukaryota > Metazoa > Mollusca > Scaphopoda > Dentaliida > Dentaliidae > Pictodentalium > Pictodentalium vernedei. The sequence goes on along the minus strand of CM062288.1, from coordinate 207,358,044 downwards.
CTGATGTCATTTTTAAAAATTACTTGCTACTTAATTAGACTTTCATCGCTCGTCTAATAATTTCAAGGAAGATAACTCTATTGAAAGTCGATTTTCATGACAAGAAAAGTCAGGGATGCTGTTAATTAAATAAGACTGCAACAGAGAACTTGATTTGGTTACCGGTATGTTATTCACTCTTCATAGTTCCCTCGAGATAACATTTCGAATAAATAGGTACTAGGGCCGGTAATCAGATTTAAACCACGAGCAGGATAAGGGTTTTAACCACTCGGCTTGCCAAGTGATTAAAACACTTATTCTTCGAGTGGTTTAAATCTGATTACCGGGCCTAGTATCTATTTGTTTTATTTATACCATGTTCTCAATAAATAATCGACTTTGTCATATAACCCTTTACCTAACCTGAAAAGCAGACGACACTTGCAAAAATAATTCTTGAATAATTATTTTTTTTCATTTTCTGTCTCAAAAACATAGGTTATGACCCCTCTTTGGAACGAGCTCGACGAGCTCGTTCCAACGAGGGGTCATAACCTATGTTTTTGAGACAAAAAATGAAAAAAATAATGAAAATTAATTGGCGATTTTTGAGAATAGCGCTGGTCGGTTTTGGCCGTTACGTTAGGTAAAGGGTTAAAATGAGAAAAAGACGACACTTTCTGTCGCAAACACACGGGTTTGTTTTATTTACATCTGCGCCGACGGGCATTACTACCGGCTGCACATGAATGCTTGATTGACAGCTGGACACATCGTCCAAGTTGATTGAATTTACCTTGCTTTTTCAGTCAAATTATTATTAACAATTCTTAAATTTTATTTTAAATATTTAATTGTAGGTATATTAAACTTAATAAGTCATTGCACGAAGTAGATAGTACCACCAAATGTGTTATGTTTGAATGAAATATCACGAAGTGTGCATGTATCGAATTTGGCAGATAACGTCGTGTCACGTCATAGATGAACGTCCAACTGTGGGTGTAAATTTGTATAAATAACCCTTTACCTAACGATTCGACCGCATCCGCCCGCGTAATATGCAAAGTGAGCAGTTGAAAAAATTAAAGTTTTCAAAATGTTTCAACAAAACCGTACCATGTGACCCCTCATTGGAACGAGCTCATTGAGCTCGTTCCAATGAGGGGCCACATGATATGGTTTTGTTGAAAGTTTTTGAAAAATTTAAAAAAAATGATATTTAAAATAATAAATTTTGATCTCGTCGGCGTTGGGTAAAGGGTTAACCCCAGTAGACGCTTTACACCGGTAGTGGGGTTAAAAGCTAAAATTCAATTTTAATTTAAACTGGACTCTTCGAGTCTCAAATCAACAAGTAATATTAAAATTAATTAAAAAGACTGATTTCTTGAAGAAATGACAGAATTTCGTGTGGGCGTGTGTGATAAAAAGATCTCAAAGAGATCCTACAGTAAAATATTGGTCCCTCACAAGATTAAAATCTTTTTTCTTTTTTTTTTGTTTTTTTTTTTTATTAGGGTTTAACGACACATTAACAGCCATGGTCATATCATGTCGGTGACAGTTTTACGGGTGGAGGAAGCCGGAGTACCCGGAGAGAACCACCGAGCAACGACGAGCAGCTGTCAGCTCTCCAACATCGTAACTCTGAATGCTGCACCGCGGCACAGGCAGGGTTAGATTGGTTGAAGACATGCGCACCATCGACGTGCAGTGCGCCGTAGTACACAGCGTCATCGTGCCCCCATGTGGGCAATTGGGGTCACGCGCCTTGCCCAAGGACACAACGCGGGAGCACGAATCAGTCGCTGAAATGGTCACCCATCCAACTACTAACCGCGATGAACGTTGCTTAACTTCGGTGATCTGACGAGAATCGGTTTCCGCGACGCCACCGCGCCCCCGATTAAAATCTTTACACTGTAGAAGAATGTGCTCCATTGCCAACATAAGTTGGTAAGGAATTTATTACATCAAATAAAAAGGAATGTGTAAGTCGTATATGACAAAATGGCATCATGTCAGAATTACATGGACTTTCCTTCAAAGGTTGCTAGACGGATATTTATCATTGATATTTAGTCGGAAGCGATGGAGCTTGTTAATCTGATTTTATCACTAAACACTCACACATTCAAATGATTCCAGTGGTTCCGCATTGACAGTTCAACTATTAAGCCACCATCATCCCTTTACCTCCCGGGACACAACGGTCAAGTCATTGAACCTAAATATATCTAGATTTGCGAGCAAGTTGTTTCTCGCCGAGTGTCGTTTGCCTATTCAGGCAGACGACACTTGACAAGAAACAACCGTTCAGTTTGTATGACTTACCCGACTCACTATTATCGGGACAGTCAATGCCAGAGCACCCCACTGTATGGCATCGAATGCGAGTCAACTCGACTTTAGGCTTAATAAAGCTCGCCCACCATTACACATTTGTATCAGACGAGTTAAAAGTTGACTTCGTCCGAAAAGTTGTTCAAGAAAGCTATAATATTTAATCAGTTGGAGGTTATCCCCAAAATATCAACCACGAAATATCTTTTGGTTATAAAATACACTTACGACCGAAAACACGACCAACAACAAAGAAGCTATTTTCACAAATATTGTGTATCTAATAAAATGTGTTGTTGGTTATCCACACTCGATGAACCTCAAACAATAAATAATTTATAAGAAACGCCGTTTTATGTGCTTTTTATTGAAAGCAGAATCAGACAGATATTATAGGTGATATTGAGCCACGTTGGTTAACAGGTGTTCCATGTGCCGCGGAAATGTCGAGAGAAATATAAACAGAATATCATGTGCAGCCGATCATTTTGAAAGAGGCGGGCGGCTACTCGCAGGCGGGTTATTCGACCGCCTTTTCTTGCTTTAATTTATATTTGCGAGATTCAAAACGATGTCGCCCTGTTTTGTTGAAAGTGTCCTCGGTGGGGACTGTGTGGGTTTTGGTGGTGCTTGGCTAATGGTATCGTTTCGTTTCGGCTCGTGTTTTGTCGTCCCTAAATCATTTCTCCCTGACTCCTCCTCGCCCCGATCTCATTTAGCACTGAGTCGGTTCGTCCCGATACAGTCAACCAGACTAATACGGATCATCGGCTTATATGGAAAATATGCTTTAAATAATGTTCCACTCAGAACAGAGACGAAGAATTTCTTGCCTCAGTCATCGCCGCAAATTATAAGTGACGGCACCCTTAAAACAATTCTTTCATTGCTTATTGGAAATTCCTAAAATGGAATTTTTCTGAGCTTTATGAAGATGGAAGACAGATTTATATTGCATAGAATAAAATATTTTTTTTTTAAAGTTACGTTTTGACGGCGCACGGATGCGGACAGTTCAATGCATTTTGACTAAAATAACGAAATAAAACCACCATTTGTTTATACACGGAACAGTTTCCAAGACCTTTTAAACCTTTACCTAACATGAAAAGCAGACGACACTTGCAAAAAAAATTCTTGAATAACTAATTTTTTTCATTTTTTGTCTCAAAAACATAGGTTATGACCCCTCGTTGGAACGAGCCCGACGAGCTCGTTCCAACGAGGGGTCATAACCTATGTTTTTGAGACAAAAAATGAAAAAATAATAAAAATTCATTGGCGATTTTTGAGAATCGCGCTGGCCGGTTTTGGCCGTTATGTTGGGTAAAGGGTTAACCCTTTACCGAACTTCACCACCAAAACCTGCCAGCGCTATACACAAAAACGACCATTCAATTTTCATTATATTTTAATTTATTGTTTTAAAAACATAGCGTATGACGCCTCATTGGGATGAGCACGTTGCGCTCGTGCCAATGAGTGGCCATAAGCTGTCTTTTCGCTCAAAAAATGAAAAAAATGAGTTATTCAAGAATTTTGTTTGCAAGTGTCGAGTGCCAGTCAAGTTAGGGTAAGGGTTAAAAATAGACCCTTTTCAGAGCAGACATGCCTAAAATGTCGAAACGCTGTATTTTCGTCAATATTTGACTATACGAGTACGTTTTCCAGCTGTAGGATGTTCGTCCTGTGTACAGAAATTCAGGGGTGTTGCAGATGGGTTTGTCTCGGCAGGTTGTTCATGTCCGCACTGATAGAATATTCCCACTCACGGAAATCGCCCCTGGCAATAAGGAGTCCAGAACTTAAACCACTGGACTATTGCACACCGCCAAAACGATGGTTGGAATCTAGCTATTTAGATTAAGTTCTCATGATCATTTGATTCACATTCCTTTTGACAGCTGCATAAAAGTGTGAAACACGCTGGCTACAATACAACGAACGTGCTATGGTTGGCCTCAGACGAAGACTGACAAAGGCCTGTCTGTGCATTTTGAAGGCCACAATATATGTTTTGGAGGAATTTAGAATGTTGATTTCTGCCCCCCCCCCCCCAGCCCCCTGGGAATCGGCAATCCTGCCTGGGAGTCCAACACCTAAACCACTAGACCACTGCACACCATCAAAAATGATGCTTGGAATCTAGTTTTCTAGATGAAGTTCTCATCATTACTTGGTTCACCTTCCTTTCGGAAGCTGCATGAAAGTGTGAAACGAGCCTGCAACAGTACAATGAAATTGCTTTAGTTGGCGTATTTAATTAACACGTACCGTACTCCAAATTAACCGAGCTGCCCCCTCTCCCCTCCCCAGCTGCCCGAGTCGACACCACAGCTGCCCATTTGTATGACCTACGGTGCGTGTGTCAGGGGCGGACTGGGCCAAGAAAAGTTACCGGGGTATGTAAGAAGGATTGGAGGGGGAAGAGGCAGACGCGGAGAAAATTCTGATTTTGCGAAGTGAACGAAAGTGGCTTCCTTGCATCAGAGCGATCAACGATATCAAATCCAAATATCAAATCTAATCTCATAAGAAACTACATGATAAGCAAGATAAGGTGGATGTCTGAGGCACCAATTCTGACTGAAATGATTATTCGTAGGTTGGGCTCTTAGCTGTATCGACGAGAAAAACTTGAAACTTGCCAGAGACTATGTGTACACGGTGGACTCTGTGTATGTGTTTGAGGTTAAAAATTCGCACTGGCACAGACATTTCCCACTGAAACCTTTTTTCTTTTAATATGCAGCCGAAAAATTGCTTTCATTTACTGAACCTTGATGGGTTTCAAACATGACAAAAATACATAAAATTAATTTAAACTAAGTGATGAGCTCAGGAACTGGTTAAACTGACTGGCAATAATTGATGTTATTCATTGATGGCTCTAATTTTGTCCTTTTTAGGGTGTTACTCAAGCTTTTGTTTTTCTTATAGGCGATGACAGGTGGAAGATTCAAAGGTTCATTTAATATAGCATTGGTTAAATTGAATTCATCTTTTAACATTTTTGCTATTTCGATATTCATTCTGTTGTATATTAAAGTGAAAGGAATGACGGACCTCCTTTCGCTTTCTCCCTCTGATATGTTCATACCAAATGGCCAGAGGGTTTGAAGCGTATTGATCCAAAAAGCTTCACGTTTTTTTCTAAATTCATCCGTTGTTTCTAATGTGTCTTTAATTGGTGGTTGTTCAATAGGATGGATTTCGAAATCGTCCAAAGAATGGCCAGGAAGGTTAAAATGCTGTGCTACTGGGGCATCAGCATTATGTTTTATATCCTGTTTGTGTCTAGTAGCACGTTCTCGGAAAGGATTTTGACTTTGACCAACATACTGTTTCCTACAGCGTTTACAAGTGATAAGGTAAATAATATTTGGTGAATCACAATGGAGGGAGTTACGAATCTGCTAATAATTTTTCGTTTGTTCGGAGGAAAATTCCTCTTTCTGATCAGGCATAAATGTATGCAATCTACAACGAGGCTTTTTACAATTAAATACCGCGCCAATACCATTCTGCAACGGTCTGTTGTGTTCAGTTTTCAGTGGTTCGAAATCAGTAGTTTCTGCTGGACTTTAGAGCTTTTTCAGAGTTTGAGATTTCAGGCTACGCAAAAAGCGCCGTGAGCAGTGTATGTGTGTGCGGGGGTGTCTGTCCTCCCGATTTTGTGAGAACCTCTATACAATAGTGTCTGGGTCTCACAAAGATTTCCTTTGTTTTCTCCAAGTCCTCGTCACCAAAACAATGGGCTAGGGTTTGTCTTTCCGATTTCGCGGATACTTGTTTAGCATCGAGAACAAAAGAAACAACTGATCACTACAAAACAAGACTTGAAAACGAAACTCATACTGAGCGCGGGGCCGAGTCTCCGAGAGTAAAGAATACACAATTCATGTCTTCGCCACCGAAAACAACCTGTTATTCTGTTGCAAAGGAGCTTTCGGTCAGTTGTGGTAAATCCCCATTTGATGTACAGCAAGTGTGCGAATATTTAATCAGTTGCCTGCACGCGATAACCTTTCTTGCTGATACACATCAATTTTATGACATACCATTAATCTGTGATATTGCATTCCCCTATGATAAATATTATGCGATATCACTAATACCTTGACGGCACTGATTTTCCAAAGTACGTTTGGTGTCAGTCGGTACACCGAAGTGACTGTTCAACTTTGTGGACTCAGGGATGTGGCTAGAGATTTCCGATTGGGGGGGGGGGGGGGGTGTACGGTAGTGAATTTCCAACTAGGGGAGGGATCGGGAGGGGGAAAACCCCTCCCGGTCCCACCTCTAGTTGGAACTTTAGTACCGAGAAATATTTTGGAAATGAAGCCATGAAAGGGGGCATAAAATAAGTCGGTACACCGAAGTGACTGTTCAACTTTGTGGACTCAGGGATGTGGCTAGAGGTTTCCGATTGTGGGGGGGGGGGGGGGGTAGGGTAGTGAATTTCCAACTAGGGGAAAGTCCCTCCCGGTCCCTCCCATAGTTGGAAATTCACAACCGAGAGAATTTTTGGAAATGAAGTCATGAAAGGGGGCATAAAACTGATTCTAGTCACTTAAATGCCAACACATATATAGAATTATCAGGTTGTTATTATTATTTGGTATTATTTTGGGAAATGAATACGTGCTAAACAAATGCTCAAGCTGAGAACTTTGAGCAATTCACACTCTCCTAGCATTAAATCAGATCTTATGCAGGAATGTTCAACCTTCGATGTTTCATCACTTTGTAACTGTGAATGATGGAAATAACTCAGGATAACGATTTTACATGATGCGGTTTTCTTGAAGTGCATTTCGAGGATTTTTTGTATTACGATAAGTAAACGTTCTATAGAAATCTCGTACCGACTGACATCATACATACTTATGAAGCGCGATATTGCGTACACTGTATAGTTGTAAATAGTAACAGTTGGAAAATTAGCCGATTTGAAACCGAGTTGGAATTTTGGGAAGTGAAGGAGACATCAGTATCACCAAAGAAGCTCTAAAATCCAGATAGATGGAATTTTCAAGTACTCATGATTTGCCCTCCGAATTTCCAACTATAGGAAATTTGGGCCAGGATTGGGAGGGGGGTCCCTGTGTGGACTGAACTGTAAAAGAGAACTCGTCAAGAATACGAAAAATATCCAGAAGCTGAGCAAAGATATACAGAATTTTCAGATAATGTCTATTTATTGCTTTGATACTGTATAATCCATTATTTCCAAATGAACCAAAATGCTGCGTTTCGATTGGCTGAAGGGTACGGTGTAACTTGCAATCCACAGTAGCTTTTGTTTACATCGTGGTTCACCACGGTGTAAAAACAAGAATACACAATGGTAGACTATATGGCTAAAAAAAAGTACCCATCTTGAATTATACACCAAAATTCTTGGAAATAAATTCGTTATCCTTGTGTTTTCCAGGGTTTATGGGAGTTTACACCAGTCTGGGAACTCATACACCCTTTGGCTTCGCCTTTAGGTGTATGAGTTTCCAAACCGGTGTAAATGCCCATATACCATGGAAAAAACATGGATAACTAATATTGCTCGCTGTAGGTTGCGGGAGACAAAATTTAAATTATTTTCTGGACAGCCGTATTGGTAGCTATGCACAACTGTCATTCATTCACATTTGTCACTTTATTATGTTATTGTTTACACTGTGGCTCCCTCTCTCCCCAAATTTGTGTTCCAGAATACTCTTTCAATGATGAAATTGTTTTCTAATATTTTTAACAGTATAATATTGAGAAAAACTTCTAAATACCAGTACATAAAGTGCAATATAGGTTTTCTGGCCGTGTTTGAATGGTGATTCAGGAGGGGATTGGAAGATTGGAATCCCCCTCTGTCCACAGTACTATGCGGGGGAATCATGGTTTAAATAAATGTGCTAATAGGGTAAAATTGGCTGTTATTTGGCATTTGCCAGAGGTTATAGTGTGCCCCTGGAGGCTACACTTGCTCAAGATGTGAATTTGCTTGCATCAACAGCCTTATTTTGGCAATATCTAGCCTTTATTGCTGACTGTGACAACAATATAGCTTTTCAAAATAACAAAACAGTATTGTAAGGTGCGTGGTCCCTCAATGAACATTTAAATGTGAAATAATCTCCAAACATAATAATTAAATCAGGTTTGGAAGCCAAAAAATGTATTTCCTACAGGTATCACAGAACTAAATATTTGCCCATATTCGATTATTATGACGCATCACTTTAATATTGGCATTCAAACATCTTTTTCAAGTATAGCCCTTCAGACAACTTTTTCCGACCCGAACACAAGGGGTCATGCAACAAATAAGAGAAAAAAAAAACTGCCAGAAATGGAAGTACCGGTCACGTTCACATATTTTCAGGAAATTCCAAACAAAAACACCCCAATAGTCTACTGTAATTTTTTAGGTCCAAAAAATCTTCAAATCGCCCTCTTTATTTATCTGGAATATTCAACAATAATGCAAGATGTCAGTAGAATGCTTCAAATTTTTATTGAAACAATATATTTTCCCTGGGCTACCTTTATTTGGTGATTGCATCATTTCCGACTTTTCAAGGTGGGTAACTCTAATTCAAATATTTACGACAGCGAAACCATACGAACTACGCACGGCCTCAGGGGGAGACAAACATGCAACAGTAAGTCGATTAACCATTGACGGCGTTTAGAACAACAATGAGTGTATCATGTACGGTCAAGTTGTGAGCTGTGTTGCTCATGAGCACTTAGACACAGCTGTTGCAATGTATGGTGGTTGCCTCTGTTGAATTGAACAACGTTATTTATTATCCCCTGCACACTGATGTCGAAATATCTAAAGTTCAAAGTGCAAATTTTTCCCATAATGCAACCAGAAAATTTAACCAATTCAATCTTGTTTGACAGAGCTCACTGAGCTCTGTCAAACAAGACTGAATTGGTTAAATTCCCAGTTGCATTATGGGAAAAAATGACTACTTGAAATTTGGATATTTTGACATCAGTGCGAAGGGAGTTATAATTGAATTTAACGGAACTTGAATTGATGTATAATTCATTTTGCTAAGTGCTAACCATGGCAGGTTTGAATAAGCTATATTCTAACCTTATTTTGCTAAAATCTCACCAAAAAATCTTGACAGTACCCTCAGAAATAAATAATTTTTAGAATCAAGAATCGTTCTCGAAGTCGGAGTGGGGTTTGTATGTATCGCTGAGAAAACGGGGGTGAAAACAACATGCTAAAAACTGGGGTATCTATATCTCTCGAGGCTGTACATGCAGTTTTTTCTGAAAATTTTATTATTCCACATTTATAGATCAAGAGTCTCATCTACAACTCTTGACAAACAATGAGGATAAACGCATTCATTATACAAGACAACTTGGGTATCAATCAGTCTGAGTTCTTGACTATTTTCAAGATGTGTGTCTGTCAAGGTGATAGTTTAATTTACGATTCGGTGGTGTAAAAAGTGTATTTTGATAATTTTTCTCATTCGGTCTAAATGCCAAGTATATGTATATGACGGACCCCGAAACACCGAGTTGTCACTTAAACCAGACCAGTGAAGTAATCCATGTGCTGCTACTTAGGCAGGAAATATTATGACCATTTATAGCGCATCTGGCGAACCCAATGATGAGCTGTCTGATGATAGATTAAAGGAGTAAGGGAGACTAGTGGTCTGGTGGAGTTATTATCTTTGTAATTATATCCGGTTAATAGGTAATTGTTGTAAAACAGTACATCGCACATGTTCTGGACACAAACCCATATTACGTATCTGGTCTGTCACAAATGTTAGCATATACTGAAAATGTAAGACGCCCAAAGAAACTTAAAAGAGAATTTTAAATTAAGATAGAGCTGTAGCGACCAAGTTCAAGAGAAGCAATTAAAGAGGGAATTAATATTCTTTTCTCGAACATTGCATCACGGTCTAAAGAAGCGTAAGACTGTGGGTCGTGGGCGAAGGGATGTCCCATGCTATAGGTTAGAGGATGTGCCGCATCGGTACGAAAGTATAGGCACGTTGTAATGTAAGGGGAGCCACAGAGCTCATATTTAGCATAGGAACAGTCGCGGACCAAGTTGGTGGCCATATATGAGTTTAGGATCAGAAGTAGGAAGTACGAGTTCAGGCAGCTCGCGGGGGTTGGCATTTAGGTAGACGGTATTACCTGCTGTAGAAGGCAAGCCATACGTAGACTTTGCCTATATGAACATTATTCTGATATAAATGTTGGGGACCACTTAATCCTCTAGGTGGCGACTGCTTGAGTGAAAGGCGTCCAGTCAAGTGACGATACATTGATGGTCGTTCGATGACGGCAATGGCAGAGTGACATTCCGTCCTATGTTATAGGAAAGGCATCCAAATAAAGTGACAATACGTTAGTGGCCATGCGATGGCAATGGTATAGTGAAGTTCTAGTTGTATGATATGGCTGCCAGAGTACAAAGGCACTACACTGAACCGAGAGACCAAACACCAGCGACAGGGAAGGAGAAACCAGTGACAACAGAGAACGCGGGCCCGAAAAGTGACTCAAAAACTGTGTGGGTGGGGTGTGATTGACGTTCGTGTTATTCATTGGGTTTTATGTAAGTTAGAAATGGCCATATTTTTCTTTTTGTACCAAATGCGTTAGTTTCAGTGAACCCCTGTTGATTTATGCTTTTTGAGGAAAAGTAATTGACCCCTTCAGGATAAGAACCACCCCAACAAACATGAAACTGGCGGGTTCGTCACGTTTAGACATACGTTCACGCACGGATTGCGTTTTGGCTGAATACGCGGCGTGAATTTATTTCCCCCATCAACGACCACGCCCGGTTTCCGACAGTGGCAATCACGAACAATGAACGGTGCATTTAAAGCCATGCCGCCGCCAGCCGCTAAGCACTATTTATTTATTCGTGTTTACGGTCACATACTTATGCCCAATGGTTAATCGCGACCGTGACAGTTTTACGGGTGGAGGAAGCCGGAGTACCCGAAGAGAACCAATGAGCATCGACGAGCAACTGTCAGCTCCTCAACATTCTAATACTGTTCAAGCTCCGCTCAAGCAGGGTTATAGCGGTTGAAGACATGTGCACTATCGACGTGTAGTACGCCTTAGTACACGGCGTCATCGTGCCCCCATGTAGGCAACCGGGATAAAGTGGACTGCCCAAGGACACAATGCGGGTCGTCCCGGACGGGGATCGAACGCGGGACCTCCAACAGTCTACCACTGAGTCCAACAGTCTACCACTGAGCCACCGCGCTCCCCGCTAAGCACTAACACACCGCAAGCACTAACATGGTTATCCAGTGTCATGACATAGAATTCATTAATTTAACAATTCAAACATCACACACAGAAAACCTTCAAACTTTAAAACTCTATTATTTGTCCAAGCGACATTCGATTTATCGGCTGTCCCCACAGCTTCCGAATTGATCTGGTTCAGAATGCGACGTTTTGTTTGGCCGATTACGAAATGGGCGGAGTTCAGTTCTTTTGATGGATGCATGACGTCAGGTGGAAAAATAGACCGTCAACGGAAATCCGCATGAAACAGGTGTTTTGTACGGATTTGTAAATATGGAACCGGAGGAGAGGTTATAGGCATGTAATAAAATGAATGTCTGGTAAACTTCAGCGATTGTCCTTTATATATTTGCGTGCATTATTGTCCAATTCGTCAGCTTTCATCCATGAATTTTTGTCTGAAGGAAGGGCTTTCCATTTTATTTAGCATTCCGTGACGTTTTTAACGGATCCACGCTTGCTGATCACTTTCTCTGTAATTCTGTTTGGTTTCACCCCATCTTTTAACCCTTTACCTAACACAGCTGTTTTAAAAAATAAATTAAATTTAATATTTTTCGAAACAAATTCTCACAATTTTTCAAGAAAATCATACAAATATGGATGTCATTAGAACCGGCTCGTCGAGCCGGTTATAATGATATCCGTATTTGTATGGTTTTATCGAGACATTTGCAAGATATTTTAGGCTTTGGTAGGCTTATTTTGGTCAATTTCCTGGCCGTTTTGGCCCCTATGTTAGGTAAAGGGTTAAATGGATCTCTATTGATAGAGTATTGGAGTCTCCTTGTCTACCATACGTCTGTGTTAGTACGTTCGACGAACAAAGTGCATGTTGCACCGATGTCGTTGTGCTCTGAGGACGAACTGACACTGCACAGTCAACCTTAGCAATAGGGAAAGTTTGTGTATTGACATTAATGGCTGAAGATTCTTCCCTTTTGGAAAACGGAATTAAACTCTCTTGTTTTACCATTATTAGCGTCCTCAAGTGGGCCTTTCCACATTTGTTTCTTCAGATAAATTTGTCCTGACGCTGTCGGTCGCTCAAAACCTTTGCTGCAGACGCAGGTTTTTTTGAATGGACAAAAAGTCTTCCTCCATCTAAGTGTAAAGCAGGTTCGTATATTCCTGCATGAAGTGTTCGTAACTTGAAGGAATCGCGCTGCACATGTTTGATTTCAACTATCAAAGAGTGAGCTAGAAAGTCACTCGTATGCCCAGATTACTCACCAAGCGATGGCCGAGGAACTAGTAAAAACGATATTTTATATCGGGAATTTCCCGTTAGATATGTAAATTAAACGCTTTACACTCCAACGAATTTAATAACAATTTACCAAACTCTGTCGAATACTTCGTAATCAGTTATCCAGACTACTTTTTACAAACAGTTAAGACACTTTATATACGATCCATTTCTTACCATCACGGTTGAAGACAATACTAATTAACTGTAGTTATGGCAACAGTTTGTTTCAACTCGTTTAATTAAATGTACGGATTGGGAGTAAGGGACGACACTTGGGCGAACTAATTTAACATTGAATTTCCCATAGACATTTGTTCGCTAGAGAAAATTCACGATCGTGTGAACTTGGGCGAAAAAATGTCAATTGGAATTTTCAGTATTAAATCAGTTCGCCCAAGTTCACACGATCGTGAATTTTCTCTGGCGAACAAATGTCTATGGGAAATTCAGTGTTAAATTGGTTCGCCCAAGTGTCATCCCTTGCTACTCGAATTGTTCGAACAGAAATGATTTTAATCGGTATTAACAGTGAACCCGGTGGCTCATTGGTAGACTGTTGAACTTCTATGCTAGAGGTCCTGAGTTCGATCTCCGTCGGGCGACCCGCGTTGTGTCCTTGGGCAAGGCACTTTCTCCCGGTTGTCTACATGGGGGCACGATGACGCCGTGTACTAAGGCGTACTACACGTCGATGGTGCACATGTCTTCAACCGCTGTAACCCTGCTTGAACAGAGTTAGAATGTTGAGGAGCTGACAGTTGCTCGTCGATGCTCGGTGGTTCTCCCCGGGTACTCCGGCTTCCTCCACTCGTAAAACTGTCGTGGTCACGATTAGCCATTGTGCATAACAACGTGACCGTAAAAAACAATAAATGAATAAATAAATGGATGAATCGGTATTTACAGCTGATCTGTCAGCTAATTGGACTCGAAAATCAATTGGGTTAAAATCAACCAAAATCGACTGGGATGAGTGAATATGAACAGAACTGAATTCATATGCACTAATATTAACCCAACTGAGTTCATATTCAGTCAACCCGGTTGATTTGGGTTGAATTCTGGCCCAACTGATTTTAGAGTGGACATGACGCCGATTTTCTCCCAGCGATAATACTATCATTCAGCAGCACTGGGAGCACGGTGGGTCAGTGGTTTCGGCATTGAACTTCAAACCGAAAAGTCCACAGTTCCATCCCCGCCAGGGGTAACTACGTTGTGTCCTTGGGTAAGACACTTATAATCCCGATTGCCCAGGTTGAGGCGCTGTGTACTAAGGTGATTCACCTGTCTTCAACCAATGCTAACCCTGCTTGTGTGGTATTATTACGTTGGAGAGTCCGACGCCGACAGTTGCTCGCCGTTGCTCGGTGGTTCTCTACGGGTACTCCGGCTTCCTCCACACATAACACTGTCCGACACGAGGTGACTCTGGCTGTCGAAAGTGTGGTTAAACCCCAATAAATAAATAAATCATTCAGTACTAGATATTAATGTTAATAGTTCATTAACACACTAAGATAGTTCAACTGTTTGAGTGCAGGCAGCCCTTATTTGGGGTTTATTATGGAGTATAGAGCTGAAACGATTAATCGATTCATCAATGATCAACATCTTGATCGATCCAAAAAGTAATTGATCGATTAACCGTTACTTTTGAACTGCAGTATTATATGGGTTAACAAAGGAACAAACTTGCCCAAAAACAGGCAAACATTGTCACACTGACTCACATCAATTATATGAGACAGAGCAAAGTATGCAAGTTACTTGCTGACATACTTGTTTACTTGCATGATCATCATACTGTATCAGTAGCTGGAAATGGTCATTCTTAAACCTTTACCCATTGCGGTTAGCAGGCGATACTTGCAAAATAAATTCACGAATTACTAAAATTTTAAATTTTTGTCTCAAAAACATAACTTATGACCCTCATTGGAACGAGCTCAAAGAGCTCGTTCCAATGAGGGCTCATAAGCTATGTTTTTGATTTAAGACAAAAATTTAAAACAAAATAAATTTGAATGGAGATTTTTGTACATAGGCCTAGTCGGTTTTGTTTGTTACGTTGGGTAAAGGATTCATGCTGTAAATCATCAACGGTATGGCAATTAATCAGATATCTATTTGGACAAGTGATTAATAAGTTAACCAAGGTTAATCCAAGTAATTAATCGATCAAGAAAACCCCTTAACCGTTTCAGCTCTACTGCCGAGGCAGTGGTTACCGGGTCGTACTTTGCCAGTAAAGCACAACTTGCAGTGTTCACACTGGCAGGAAATCCTTTGGTGCCAAGTTGAATTTTCGTTCGGTACCAACTGAAAGATTTTAGGGGCAAATGAAATCTGATTGTAAATGAATACAAATTAACCATGTATCGTCCCTCGTGGGTGCGCAGTAGCTAGAGGTACTGGCTGAATCCCACCTGCGGCAACCGCGTTGTGTCCTCCCCATTGCCCACGTGGGGGCACGGTGGCGTTGTGTACTGAGGCGTACTGCACGTCGATGGCACACTTGTCTTCAACCAATGTTAACTCTGCTTGTGTGGAGTTAGTATGTTGGGGAGCCTTACAGTTGTTCAGTGGTTCTCTCCGGCTACTCCGGCTTCCACCACCCGTAAAACTGTCCGGCACGAGGTGACCCTGTCTGTCGAAAGTGTCGTTAGAGCCCCCTAAAAATAAATAAATAAATAAATAAATAAATAAATAAATAAATAAATAAATATCGCTAATGCATTCCAGATGGCACATTGTTTCACACTAAGTACGACATTTTAATTTAGTGTTACCTGACAATTTTTACGTTTACAAAATAATTTCATGATTATTATTTACTCACTGTTTATTCACTCCAAAATAAACTAATAGCAAATAATTTATTTTATTACTCTCCAAAGTGTGATTTACTGGGATTTCCGGGTTTGATTATAAACGATAACTTCACAAGTGAATTATGCAACCAACAATTGTGTCGTGTATCCGTGTGCACAAACGAAGACGCTTTGCCGTGGGTGTAATGGGGACTTCATTGTTTCTTTTGCTTTTTTAACCCTTTACCTAACATGAAAGCAGACGACACTTAGCAAAAAAAATTCTTGAATAACTATTATTTTCATTTTTTTGTCTCAAAAACATAGGTTATGACCCCTCATTGGAACGAGCTCGACGAGCTCGTTCCAATGAGGGGTCATTACCTATGTTTTAGAGACAAAAAATGAAAAAATAATGAAAATTAATTAGCGAGTTTTGAGAATAGCGTTGACCGTTTTTTACCGTTACGTCAGGTAAAGGGTTAAATAATATAATTATCGTTAATAATGAAAAGTAATAAACAGAGTAATCGCTTGACTGGACTGGTTACGTGAAATAATTCAT
Organism: Pictodentalium vernedei; assembly: GCA_031216915.1. Taxonomy (NCBI): domain Eukaryota; kingdom Metazoa; phylum Mollusca; class Scaphopoda; order Dentaliida; family Dentaliidae; genus Pictodentalium; species Pictodentalium vernedei. The sequence continues at coordinate 207,341,762 of CM062288.1, read as the reverse complement.
TCGAGGCGAGGGACTATATTGTAAAACACTCGTGCGCATTCACGCACTCGTGTTTGTTCAACGTCCCTCACCTCCCATGAATTATTTCACGTAATCAGTCCAGTCAAGCCATTACTCTCTATATCTTCCAGAAGAATTATAAGGAAGATTAAGTAAGATGAAAAGATTAATAAATGCAAAAGCTGTTAACAAATAATAAACAATGGTCATTCATTCATTCATTCATTCATTCATTCATTCATTCATTCATTCATTCATTCATTCATTCATTCATTCATTCATTAATTCATTCATTCATTCATTCATTCATTCATTGCATTAAACATTTTACATGTTAACAGCAAAAAAAAAAAAAAAAATGAAAATAAAATTTTTGAGTGGATAAGAGACCTGGAAACACAAATGTGGAGAGATTGTAGAATAACCATAAATATATAGCGTGATAAGCTGCCATAGTGTACTCATACCAAACAGATATGACCTATGACCCCGTCGCGTCGGGGAGTCGCAGCCCTTCATCCGTTATCTTTAATCGGCTGTCATAGAGTAGATAGGTAAAGACATCAAATCAACTCGAATCTCCCATCAATCACCGCATTGAGTATACAGACCTCATTCCAATGGTGGGTGAAAAACTAGGTCCGTTTATTGGTATATATGTCAAACACCTTCAATAAACCTTAGGTAGGGGCACGCCTCAAATAAACCTTAGATAAACGAAGTCTACCATCCATCCGCTAGCTGTTTCTTATGGATTACCCGAGAGATGTGAATTCTCTCTTTCCTGTGTTGTCAGACAATTTTATCGAAAACCACTCATTGAAATAAAATAAAAAAAAACCCTCACAAAGCCCTTTGAAACCTACCTAAAGTATATTTTGGGTACTACATTTTTGGTGTCAAATGCTGTATTTTTGGTGCCAAACGAAATATTTTAGAACACTTGGCACCACTAGCGCCCGGCGGCTTGAACACTAATAAGTAATAACATGTCAAAATATTTTAGTGCTTAACTTGTCTACTACGCTCAACAAGCTATGTGGCACTTCCAGGCGGGTAGCCAGGATATCAAAGTTAGGGGGGCAAGAGTAATATCTAGGGTTGGGGGGGGGGGGCATACAGAATAAGATTCGCTGTATAACCCGAGCCCTGCATCAGCAAGGTGTAAGCGAGCACAAGAGGGGGTGTCCACCCTCTCATTGGAAGGAGTTCGAGGGACTTCGCACGGGAAACATTTTGAAATTCGAGACACCCCCCCCCCCCCCACAATTTCCTTGACCCTGAGTCCGTTTGTGTCCATAATTTATAAGTTGTGAAAGGCATCAATAATAAGGCCACAATGTGGACTAACAAGCTGTGAAAGGCATCAATAATTAGGCCACAATGAGGCCTAATTACTGATGCCTTTCACAACTTCAACTTATAAATTATAGACACAGACGGCCTCAGAATCAAGTAAATTGCTAGATATTACTATTTCTTGCATGATGTTCCCTATATGGGTCAACATGGGGGGGGGGCATAACTGAAATTTGGGGGAGGAATATGTCCCCCCCCCCCCCTCCATGGCTACGCCACTGGACATTTCCCAGGATTCCCACCGGGATTGTCGGAGATAAACTGGCATATAACAATAACTGAACTATTGATGGAGCATGGTGGCTCATTGGGTGCGGCATTGGACTTCAAACCGAAAGGTCCACGGTTCGATCCCGCCAGGGGTAAATGCGTTGTGTCCTTGGGTAAGGCACTAAATCCCGATTGCCCAAGCGAGGCAGTGTGGCGTTGTGTACTAAAGCATACTGCACGTCGATGGTGCACTTGGCATACTGCACGTTGCAGGTGTAGTGCTAACCCTGCTTGTGTGGAGTTAATACGTTGGGGAACCTGACAGCTGCTTGCCACTGCTCAGTGATTCTCTCCGCGTACTCCGGCTTCCTCCACCCATTAAACTGTCCGACACGATGTGGCCATGGCTGTCTAAAGAGACTGAATTAATAATAAATAAATAACCTCAACTTTTATATAGCAAGTCATTTTGCTGCTGTCGTTAGTGAATATCGTATCATCGTCGTAACTGTTGCAATGACATTCGAAGAAGGCTCGACAAATTGTTTTAAATACATCCCACTGGACCGTTTAGGTATACATATATGGTTAGTAGTTATATATATAGAGAGAATATACCCACAGTAGCTTGGTGTACCAAATGTTCACCACGAGTGGTGAACATTTGGTACACCAAGCTACTTTGGGTATATTTTATTTATACCATGATCGTCAGATTATTAAGAGTCGCTATTATTTTTTCTCGATTTTACTGAGCACCAGCCGTACATACGAGCGAATCTGTGTTTGTTTACACGAGCATCTGTGGGCGGTACTTCCGTTGTCAATTTTATCGCCGAAACGAAATGAAAAAAAGAAACCGAGAGTCTTTTTCGTTTTAATAACATAATAACATACTATTTCGAGTTATGCATGCTTTATTAACACGAGACAATGCATATTTGTTAATTTTTGGCATCTTATGTCAAGTTATGAGGTAAACCCATTTAAAAACGTAATAAATATTGCCACTTCCATTTCACTCTTCGCGAGGCGACATGCGAGAAATTTAGACAAGTTTGCATTCAGGTCGACGTCACCAAAGGTCAACGGGGATGTTGTTCTACTGTAGATGTAAATTTTTACTATTGAAATCCCATTGCTGGTGTGTTCATCACGGTTTATGTGTAAAGCTAAAATTTATGTCATAGGCTTTTCATATATAGTAGAATAGGTAATCATGGTATAGATATATTTATATACTGAGTCAAAAAAGAAAGTATATTAGAAACAAATGTGAAAAAATAGCATAAAGGATGAAATATAATAGTTCTAATGTTGCATGTTTGTGGACAGGAAGTCGCGCAAAGAGTTTAATGACATATTGTTGTCCACCCAACCGTATACAATTTTGCTGCGGATTTCAAAATAGCACGTGCTATCCGAGAATGTTAAATTGAATGGGTGACAGACGATTTTCTTTGTGTAATGTTATGCTAGACAGCCTGGGTTACTGAGAAAACATGCTAGTTATTGTCTTCCGACATTTTTAAAAATGCCAAGATTAACCGAAAATCAGAGGTTGCGTGCCATTGGTATGCATGAGGCTGGATACCTCCAGATGAGCTCGCTGCTGAGTTCGGAGTCAATGTGGCCACTATTTACCGTCTCAGTGGAAGGTATAGAACCACTGGATCTACAGCCGACCGACCACGTTCAGGTCGACCAAGAGTTATGACCCCTGCACAAGGCCGACACATCAGGACGTCTCACTTGTGGGGTCGCTTCCTTCTGGCGACGAGGACAGCAGCAATTACTCCTGGTATTACTCCTGGTAGAACTAATAATAGAATCAGTTCACAAACTGTCCGCAACAGACTCGCTGAACACGGCATCCGAAAGGCATTCATACCACGGACCAATCCTTACCCAACGTCATCGTACCGTAAGAATGGAATGGGTACGTCAGCGTGTTCGCTGGACTCAGCAGCATTGGAGCACAGTTGTTTTTTGTGATGAATCACGAATTTGTCTTTGACGCGCTGATGGTAGGTCAAGAGTGTGTCGCTGACGAGGAGAACGGTTTTCGGATGCTTGCGTGTGGGAATGCGACCGTTTGGGCGGGGATAGTGTAATGGTTTGGGCGGAGATTTTCTTACACCATCGAACGCAGTTGATCTTCATCGACGGTACTCTGAATGGACAGCGATATAGGGACGAAATTCTTAACTCTGTTGTTGTTTCGTTATTCAACATTAACGTCGGATTGCAGTTATTCCAGCAAGTCAATGCCCGATGTCACATGGCGCGTATCTGTCGTAACTTTCTTGAGGAGCAGAGCATCGAACTTCTTCCCTGGCCCCCACTTTCGCCAGATTTGTCGCCAATCGAGCATCTTTGAGATCAGTTGGACCGTCGGGTACAACTTCATGATTTTCAGACGTTAGGCGATTTACGTAATGTTTTAAGGCAGGAGTGGAACGCAATACCACAGGGTGACATCCAGAGACTTATCAGGTCCATGCGCCGTCGATGTCTTGCCATCCATGAGGCAAACGGTGGACATACACACTATTGACTGCATGTGTGGATTTTCATTTCACCACATGTCTGAATTGCGACGTCCTGACGTGACGCTGGCAACAGTAAGAACATGAAATTATACAGATTCATACAGCTAGACTCGAAATATGAATTTACAATAATTTATTTGGGATTAAAGTCGATAATACTAAAAAAATTGCTCCTCAAAGTTTATTATACTTTCTTTTTTGACTCAGTATATTTATATGTCATCACGTAAAGTCAATGCGTCTTACATGTAGACCTTCCCTGATATGGGGTCTTATCACATCAGTAGATGGAAACTGGCCAACGCCAGTCAGTATTTATTCATTTATTTATTAGTGTTTAACCCTTCGAAAAATGGTTGTATCTTCCACGTCACTTCAATGGCAGCAATTGGAAGAGTCCATATACATTATGTGGGGGTAGACCAATCAATATTTTCAACGTGCAGCCCGAGGGCTGCACGTTAGAAATATTGATTGGTCTACCCCACACATTCACTTAGCAGTTATCCTATTTAATCAAATTCGTTTATTATTTATTTATGGGGTTTAAGGACACATACTTATGCACAATGGCTAATCGTGACCGTGAAAGTTTTACGGCTGGAGGAAGCCGGAGTTCACGGAGAGAACCACCGAGCAACGACGAGCAGCTGTCAGCTCCTCAACATTCTAACTCTTTTCAGGCTCCACTCAAGCAGGGTTACAGCGGTTGAAGACATGTGCACCATCGACGTGCAGTACGCTTTAGTACACGGCGTCATCGTGCCCCCATGGAGGCAACCGGGATAAAGTGCCTTGCTCAAGGACACAACGCGGGTCGTCCCGGACGGGGATCGAACTCGGGACTCTAGCATAGAAGTCCCACAGTCTACCACTGAGCCGCCGCGCTCCCATCAAATTCATTAATTTATCTATTGTGTTTAAAGTCATATATATCTGCACAATTGCCAATCGTGGCCACAGCATGGAGATAAAGTCAAGTCTAATCAATCGTGTATACCCATGTTGGCCATTTTAGAGAACTTCCACCACAAGCACTGGTGACTGAGTCCTATTTTACCAGTAAAACAGAGCTTGTTTACCACAGTAAACAAGCACTGCTTCACTTCCCAGGGTTCCCACGGGGAGCTTAATCAAATTATAAAGTATCATATTTTGGGCTCGGAAATACGGCCTCTCTTGTTAAAGGGTTAAGGTAACATTTCTACACAATGGCTCATTATGACCTCAACATGGATATAACGCCAAGTTTAGTCAATCGTTTGTACCCCTGTTGCCCATTTTAGAGGACTTCCACCTACAGCATTTGTTATTGGCTCCTATTTTACCGGTAGAGTAGAGCTTGTTTATCACAGTAAACAAGCACTACTTCATTTTCAGGGATTCCCACGGGGAACCAACGTCAGTAGAAATATCACTAGTCTAATACAATGAAAACTTTGTTTTTTGTTTATTGGGGTTTAAGATCACTGTCTACTGCTATATCACGACCACAACACTTCAACAAAGTCAAATCAGGGGCTGCCAACAACACAACTGTTGATAAAACCACTCTCTCCAACTGTTACTCTTAAATATTCAACTGCCGAAGAAATCCGCTTGAACCCTCTCCCTTCATGTACGAAGTATATAGCATTTTAGTTCTCGAGTTGGAATTCGTCTCTTGAATGCAACAAAGAGTCATCTGCAATGCAGTTAGAAAATCCTATGAAATGTTCTTCACAAATCCTTAAATGTCTGTTAGAAACGGTCACAGCCACACGGGACCGGGGAGAGGAAAATAATGGTTAATTCTGTGATGGGCCTCCTTTTAAATGGGTCGGGATACCGACGCAGATGCCAAAGGAATCTGTTGCGAGTGCCGAAAATTTTGAACTCAGTTATTAAATGGAGACCTCTGGCCGCTTTTGAGCAAAAAAGTCACGTTATTTTTTACCGTCAAAATGACGTTTTATAGCAGCATGTTTCAAATTTCCATGCAAGTTCATCAGTAAGTATCCAGTGACCTAGAGTTCCAGCTTTGGACTGCACAATTCTTACAGTGATAGCTTTATTACGTCAAGTTGATTTAATAAAGTTGTTACTTCAAGAATCATGCAGTCCAATATTACAACCGTTGCTCAAGTGCAGAGCTCAATTTACGATACAGCCCCCTTCTTCATTGTTGGCACAGGAGTCAAAACCTTGGGAAAGGGCTAGTCCAAACGTGGCCTGAAAGCCCGTATTTTAATTTTTTGGTTTGGTACGTCCTTTGAAAGGACGTACCAAACCGAAAAAATTAAAATAAGTCTTTCAGGCCATGTTTGGACTGGGTGGGGTGGGGTGGGTGGGAGTGGGGATGTTTTCGAAGATACAATGCCAAACAAGCCAATGTTTGTGTGCATTGCGATCAGATTGTACTTTTTGGGCCATGCGAAGCTTCGAAATTCGATTCGATTCGATTCGAAATCGTTCAATGATTCGATTCGAGACGCGCCGATTCGGAAATCTTCGACTCGTCAAGATAGTCTCAAAATCCTACAAAGCCTCTCTTCTCAAACGCTTCGTCTATCATCAGGCCTCCTGTGCAAGAGACCTGATGACACAAGAAGAGTTCAAGGCGGTTCCCCGTGGACCTTTCGGTTTAAAGTCCAATGCCGTAACCAGTGAGCCACCAGGCTCCCTCAATAGTTAAGTTATTGCTATATGTCAGTTTATCTCCGACAATCCTGGCCCTGCAGCCACAGGTAAAATGCTACGAAATCTACTAACATACGGCATGACATTTCCAACTATGACACAAGAAGAGTTCAAGGAGGTTCCCCGTGGACTTTTCGGTTGAAGTCCAATGCCGTAACCAATGAGCCACCACGCTCTCTCAATAGTTGAGTTATTGCCCTGCAGTCGCAGATAAAATGTTACGAAATCTACTACCATACGGCATGACATTTCCAACTAATGGTGGTTTGAGGCTAACTACTGAACATTTTGGCCGGGACTAGATCAGAATCCCCTGTCGTCACGTCAAGTGTTGCAGGTCGTTTATAATATATAGACCACGTAGAGGAGACACACCCAAAAGTTTTTTTTCCGTACCCCATTATACTCGCGAAGAGGTATTTGTCTTCCGCAGTAAATAATCTCAACTTCGCTTAGCACCACGAAAAGGGGGGAATATTACCAAGATGTCATCTTACCTTAAAATAAGTCTTTTTCAAAACTGCCATCTTGACTTTTAATCTATGCAAGGTCACAGGTCGTGGGGTATAAACAAAGCGATTTCCATGTTCGCCGCGTTGAGTTCTGTGTCAGCCAAGACAACTAGTTTTGTGAAATAACAAGTTTAAATTCGAAGAATCGATGCCATCATTCGAATTAACTGAAGTGGCAACCCTAGACGACTTTAAACGATGGAATCCCGCAAGTTTAAAGACTTTTTTTACGTAGGTGAGGACCTGTTTTGAATGGCAACAAGGAAACAACACTCGGTGCAGGGAGTTTCTTGGCTTGGGGAAACCCTGAAAGTTGTCGAAACAGTGCCCACGGCCACAGAGTCATGACACGGCGTGCATTCAAAAAATATTTAAGTCGATACGAACTAATGAAAGAAATAGGGTCCAAAGCATCTGACCCGCTCTCTTCTCCCATTGCTTACAATGTGTTTTCTTGAAATGTTCACACCTCGCGACCTGTGACCTTGCATAGATTAAAATCCAAGATGGCAGTTTCGAAAAAGGCTTATTGCCAAACCCACCAATACAGTACATAGCCCTGCGAATCTCAAATTTCGGGTCGAATCGAGTCTTGAATCGAATCAAACAAAAGATTTCGAATCGAATCGAATCTCGAATGGACTCTCAACGCTCTTCAGTTTGCTTATATTGCAGCTTCGTACAGTCGTAAATAATTATCAGCCTCCACTCACGTATGTGCAACGGCATCTGTGTGGGCAAATTACCCTTATAAAAAAGTACCATGGTAAACCATGGCAAATCCCCAAATACCCTGGTAATACCATGGTATTACCAGGGTATTTTGGGATTTACCATGGTACTTTTTTATAAGGGTAATAAAAAAAAGCGGAAGTAGTTTCGGAAGCGGAACCTCCTTGAACTCTTCTTGTGTCATCAGGTCTCCTGCACAGTAGGCCTGATGATAGACGAAGTGTTCGAGAAGAGACACTTTGGATTTTGAGACCATCTTGACGAGTCGAATATTTCTGGATCGGCGCGCCTCGAATCGAATCGAATCATTGAAACGATTTCGAATCGAATCGAATTGCGAAGCTTCGCATGGCCCTAAAAGTACAATCTGATCGCAAAGCAAACAAAATTTGGCTTGTTTGGCATTGTATTTTCGAAAACATAGCTCGTTTCATGGAAGGGTCATAAGTGTTAGAGAGAGAGAGAGAGAGAGAGAGAGAGAGAGAGAGAGAGAGAGAGAGAGAGAGAGAGAGAGAGAGAGAGAGAGATATCAGGAAGGCTCACTAATGCAGTCACTTGAAACTTGTACTTCTCTTTTAGAGTATTGGGGCGCTCAGACTTTACTCTTAACCATTTAACCCTTTGAACACTGATGGTAGATTCCATTCCAATTCAGAAACATCAACTGGTGGAGTCTATATTGGTTACTTTGGGGGAGATCAATATTTTTAACGTGCAGTCTTGGGGTGTACGTTAAAAATCTTGACTGGTCTACGACACAAATTCACTGACCATCTTTCTACTTTATGAAGTCAAGTCGTATCATGATCATGGTCTGGAAAAGCGATCTTCAGATTCAAAGTGTTAAATGTGACTTAAGATCCCCCCCCCCCCTATATGATTTGTGTTTTCTGTGACTTTTAAAGCCCGGAAAAGTACAATATTTGGTTCCATATTTAACAAATTTGTGAAAAATATGGATCCGGAAATGTGCATTGTTCATAATACAGAGGCGCGTTAGTTTCAAACAAAGCTTTGTGTATTATATTCCTACCATATCATTACGGCACATGGACGACCACTGATATATGTCCTTGTATGGGTGCCCTACCTTGATGTGCCCCCTTCACAAAGTTCGAAATGTTTCCTACGTCTCTGGTAAAAGGTTAAGGGTAATGTTTTAAAGGTTTCGAGGATATGAAACTACATGCTGAAATTCGCTTTCGAGCAACGCTCACATAATCAATATTATGCATGAGTCGGCTGCACTATTTATAAACAGTGCAGACGGCAGTGCATCGGCTGCAATCACGGCAATCTCGTCTTCTGGGTCACTGGTCCAACAACAGACACCAGACACAACATAAACACGAGATTACGTCACACGCGATCCATTAACAAACTACCGTAGACGCTTGCATTTTCGTCGGACTTATAAAAAGAATCGTCACATTACCTGCACTTTAGCCATTCGAGTACACGAAACTTTTTTAATGTGTGTTCAAAAGTTCGCACTTTAATAATACTTTCATATTTAGGATTAAATACAGATGATTATCTATTATATTATTTTTCATCCATTATTTACTGATTGGTGTTTTTGTCATTTTCAACATCTATGGCTATAGGCCTGCCACGACTGCATCATGATGAAGTCAGGTTTAGTGAACCGCTTTTTCCTATGCTGACCACTATAGAAGACTTCCACTAGTGATGCAGAAGTAACAGCAAAAAAAAAAAAAAAAAAAAGAAAAACAAAATCCCACAAAAAAAATCTAGAACAATACTAGCGTTTAATCTCCGGAACTGAAATTTTCTGGTTCTCGCTTTTGAAAATCTGTCACGATACCGGGAATTTTCCGGTTCTCGTTTCTGGAAATCTGTCCCGATATCCAGAAAATTCATCGACTAAAATCGGGAATCAAAGGTTGCGGAACGCAACCTTTGATTCCCGATTTTAGTCTATGAATTTTCCAAGCATTAGCACTGATTTTCGGAACCGGTAACCTAGAAATTCCCGTTCGCTAAATTAAACCATAGCTTCAATGGCGATGCTGGAATTGGAAAAAAAAACTTACATTCGCCCTAAACTCGTAAACTATAACACGCAGTCATTGATACTTTGGTCTGTGAATTTCCTATGTTGAAACGCGTGACCGACAATCTCTGTAAAAAAATGTCATCCTATGCGCATGGCCGTCGGCTTTACCGACGGAGATGCGCATGGAATCACAACGCCCAAAACAAGAAATCGGCATCGGATTGAAGGTTCCTTCTTCTCCGATGTCTTGGTCGCGTCTTTGACAGATGGGAATTAACAAAGGAAGAAACAGGTAAGTACATGGCATCAAGTCAGTCGGCGTTACAACTTTATGCCGTGCAGGCATTTGAGTTACTTGAATGCCCTATCTTACCTGACCACCTGCCCTCGGATGCGTCCGGCGCCGCTGAGTGGGAGTGATTTACCGGAAGTTAACTCCCCTTAATTTCCTGAAGCTGCCAGTATATTTTAACTCTTTTGGATCGAAATAATCAGAGAAACAGAAATCTTAGAGCCTAATATTCATCAGGAATTTTACAAAAAGTATAGGTTGTTAGACTAAAGCGTTATTATTTTAAAAGATGTTCTAATGATCTCATTGACAGTTTTTAAACGATTTCCTGTATATATTTAAATGGCACCTTTATACTTTCAAGGGACGATATCGTTGTTCATGGATAGGACATAAATGGTGCATGAAACATAGGAATACGTATGTTTGTTCAACCCTTTACCCAACGAATCGGCCGCATCCCCCCCCCCCCGCGTAATATGCAACTTTAGCGGTTGAAAAAGTATTATGTTTCAAAAAATGTCAACAAAACCATATCATGTGACCCCTCGTTGGAACGAGCTCGTTGAGCTCGTTCCAACGAGGGGTCACATGATATGGTTTTGTTGAAACTTTTTGAAAAATTTGAGAAAATGATATTTAAAATAAAAAATAATAAAATTTGATATCGTCTGCATTGGATAAAGGGTTAAACGCACTCCGAAATGAACACACACAGTTGGCTAAAATGACTACTGCAGTACCTTTCAGCGGTCTGTCGTCTGTCGACTTTAGTCGTCTGTCGCGCAAAAGGACAGGCGACTAAAGTCGACAGACGAGGGGTCACATGATATGGTTTTGTTGACACTTTTTGAAAAATTTGAGAAAATGATATTTAAAATAATAAATTTTGATATCGTCTGCGTTGGGTAAAGGGTTAAAAGCACTCAGAAATGGACACACACAGTTGGCTAAAATGACTACTGCAGTACCTTTCAGCGGTCTGTCGTCTGTCGACTTTAGTCGCCTGTCGCGCCAAAAGAGTTGAACTAAGGATGTGGAAACTTCATATAAAAATTGAAATTTCGAAATGTTATCGAATTTGTATCATCGATATGCCCATCATTCTAGAAACTTCAGGCATTTTCCTGTAGAATATAGAAGCTGTTTTTTTTTATTTTTTTCCCAATCAATTTCAACGTTTGACTATTATTCTCTGTGTAAATTCATTTAAAAATAGGAAAACACCATCTTTTGAAAGACTTTTAACTGTTTCAGTTTATTTTATCTACAGTGTGCGCATGTTGATATATAATACGGACACTGTGCTTGGAAATAATATAAAGTCTAGGAGGTGAGATTTTCTAATTTTATCCAGGGAAGAATAAATACTTGCAAATTACCGTAAAGACACCATCGTTAAACAAAGAGCCAATGTGGACACTTAGTGTTGGTAGGTGTGATACTGATATTCTCAACCCTTTGAATCCTAGTGGTATCTTCCATATCAGTTCATTGGCAGCAACGGGAAGAGTCCATATTCTTTATTGGGGGGGGGGGGGGGGGGGGGTAGACCAATTAATATTTTCAACGTGCAGCCTTGTGGCTGCACGTTGAAAATATTGATTGGTCTACACCACACCTTCACTCAAAAGTCAATCTACTTAATGAAATTACGAAGTATCATGTTACCGGGCAGAAAAAGGGCCTCTGGGGTTCAAAGGGTTAATAACGCATTATCTGTGAAGTAGATGCTTCTAATTTGCTTGTAATAAAAACAAAGTTTCCCTTGTCACTTTTAATAAACGAAAACAACAGACATCTCCGAATTGTTCTTGTTTATTAAAAGTAACAAGATGAAATCTGGCTTTATTTTATATTGATGTCATAGCTGTTTTTATCTAACAATCATATAGATATGGGCCTGAAAGCCACGCGAAACGGTACGTATCACATAATGTGTTCAGATTCCGTATCATATAGACGATTCATTCTGATTCCGTATCAGACAGATTCAACACTTCCGGTAAACACCGAACTATCACATATATCATTTTATCATATGACTATGACATTTTTACCTTAAATATCACCACTGTTTGACGATGTTTTCCAAACTGTTGTATCAGACCGGGTGAGATTTTTTTCCGGATCAAAAGTCCATATCATACTTTTACGGAAATCAAAAATCCATATCACACTCCCACGGAAATATCCGAGAGTTTCCGTGAATAGTTTTCGTAACTAGGGAAGTCGTTGTTGTTTCGTCTGCTATTTTGTAACCGGCTTTTCACCGCATATCAATTAAAATGGCAAATTTGGGTGAATTTGACATCGAAACAATGTCATATGATAAACATATCATCATAACAGTGTGTTGATCCGTGTCGTCGCATCACGTCTCGTTGAGGTGGCCAGATTTTCGGATCACACTCGCTGCCTGCGGCAGCTCGTGTGATCCGAAAATCTGGCCACCTCAACTCGACGTGATACTACGACACGGATCAACACACTGTTATGATAATATCTATGTATGCATTGTTTTTACGCATACAAATATGAAATTCAAAATTTTGACCAATTCCAGCCAAATTTAAACTGAAAAATGGGGTAATGAGCTTTATGTAACGGGATTGTAAGATAAATGTATTATCATGACCAAATGTATATACTGTAATTTGTATCAGATTCTCGGCCGAGTTTACAATCGGATCACAACTCGCACTGACTGGCTCGTTGCGGCGATCTGATTTTAAACACGACCTCGAATCTGAAACAAAATGCAGGACATGCACATGGTCATGATTATGTATATTTCCCAACCGTTACATGCTTCTTACTTGGACATTCCTCGCTCATAGAATAATTTCAAGGGTCGGTCGATTTTCATGAAGTTATTAATCAGGATTGGCTTAGGTAGGCTTCGCCATCTATGGTTATATGCTTATATCGCGGTGGCGCAGTGACGTTGCGCTAACCGGTTCTCGTCAGATCACCGAAGTTAAACAACGTGTTAAGCTCGGTTAATCCACGGATGGGTGACCGTCTGAGCGATCGATTCGGACTCCCACGTTGTGTTCTTGGGCAAGGCACTTAACCCCGATAGTCCACATGGGGGCACGATGGCGTCGTGTACTAAGGCGTACTGCACGTCAATGGAGCGCATGTCTTCAGCCAATCTAACCCTGCATGTGCTGCAGTGCGGATTTACGATGTTGGGGAGCTGGCAGCTAGCTGCTCGGCGGTTCTCTCCAGGTACTCCGGCTTCCTCCACCCGTAAAACTGTCACCGACACAATATGACCTTGGCTGTTAAAGTGTTGTTAAACTCTAATAAATAAATAAATATCCCGTTACATAAAGCCTGTTTCCCTCGTTTTTCAGTTCAAACTGGGTTGAAATTGGTTAAATTTTTTAATTTCAGAAACTATATTTTAATGCGTAATAACAATGCATATATATGGCAGTGCGGTGTTTACCGGAAATACAATCTGTCTGATACGGAATCGAAACGGGGTGGGGGGGGGGGGGGGTGGGGGGTGGCTGATACAAATGTTTTTTTCCGAGTTTTTGGGTGCATATATTAAGTTGATTGTTAAATAATATTTAATATCAGATGGTATTTATGTGTGGCCGCCCCCAACCCCCACCCACCCACCACCACCACCACCAAGGCTTGAATCCTTAATATTTCATTAATGAAATCTCAATCCACTGATGCAAATGAGCCGAGACCGGATTGCGATCTGATCGAGAAACAGACCTCATTTGTGATTCCAGAACCGTTATTCTTCAGTTTTTCTCGCACTGGAAGCAGTCAGAGGGGAACTTGGGTTGATGCCTATTAAAACTACAATAGATAATAGGAAATTAGGCTACCTGAATTACCAGGTAAACCTGCCAAACTGCAGATTGTGTAAAATGGCGTTTACTGTATGGGGCTCCAAAATCCAGACACTGTACAGGGTGGGTTAGGGAGCCATTGGAGAATTATTCCATTGAGACTGAAGATTCAGAAGGGGGCTGAAGCAGGGGAGCAGTTTCATCAGGAAAACTGTGCTGGATGATTGCAATGTAAACTAGCAAGCTGGAGTTAGGGGCAAAAACACGTTGGACGGGCTGTACAAAAAATATACCCCAGCTTATCGGAGTATATATATACATATATATCATGTTTATTATAAGGAATTACCCGAGTAGTAGTGTATGTCCCCCTACAGGTGGAGGTTGGGGGATCTCATCGGGGGATCTCATGTGACGTCATAGTCATGTGACGTAGTGGCGCCATGTTGTGTTGTCATGGTAACCCGCGTGAGCGGCCATCTTGTGACGTCATCTCCATAGTGATACGTGGTGTGAGTGCGCATGCGCAGCGCGTGTTGTTAGGGTGATACGTGTTTCCGTCGTCCATTTTGTATACTGGAGGCCGCCATCTTGGTTTCTATGGTAGCACGTGATTGCTATTTTACCTAAAACCTACAATAGGACAGGGGTATGTTTGGGGGTGTGTTCCTTTGTAGAAGAGTAAATCTGATTACCACAAACAACCCGACAATCCCTCCAAATCACCAAAATCCACCTAAAATCACCGAAATTGACTTTATTTCCCCAATTTATCGGCTTAGCACGTAGTGCTATGGTACTAAGGGGGTACAAGGGATGCATTCGATTGAACAGGAGTAATGTTCTGGATTAGAATTCTCCCAGAATCCCTATCCCATGACGTTTTTTCCCTATTAAGAATAGCACGTAGTGCTATAGGACAAATTTACCCAGAATCCTCTGCTTCTATCTATATATGCAATACTTTTCGTCTACCTGACCATGTTCCTTTATCCTGGAGTATACTCCAGTAGCGTAGAAGAGCCTATCAACTGGAACAGTATACCTTATTATTGCTATATTTAGCAATTTCTAGTCTATTCTTATTAGTTCTGACCCTATTCCAAGTACTCTTGTTGTTTCATTTATATAACTAACCAATCAGATTGCTTGATTTCCCATAACCTGTATGCAGAGTTATCCCCCTTCTGTATAATAAAAGCCTATATCCAATGGCCATATCCCATGGAATCCCATTTTTTGCAAAACACCTGTGGCTATGGAATCCCTTTTTTGTTGTATGAGGCCATGAGGGCTATGTAGAAGCCCTCAATGAGTCCTCATTTATTATCCCTCATAGCCTCATTGAATTTTGAGGTTATGAGACCATTAAAAATCCCTCAATGAGGTATAATTTACTACGACTCTTAGCCTCATTTCAGTACTTGAGGATACCTATGGCGTGGTATTGTATTATTCGAGGATACCTATCGAGGATATCTTTAGGAGAATCCCTTTTTTGTCGTATGAGGCCATGAGGGCTATGTAAAAACCCTCAATGAGTCCTCATTTATTATCCCTCATAGCCTCATTGAATTTTGAGGTTATGAGGACCATTAAAAATCCCTCAATGAGGGATTTTTAATACGACTCTTATCCTCATTTCAGTATTTGAGGATACCTATGGCCTGGTATTGTATTATTTGAGGATACCTATTGAGGATACCTATCGAGGATACCTTTTGGAGAATCCCTTTTGTGTCGCATTAGGCTATGTAAAAGCACTCAATGGGTCTAATGTAGTCTTACCAACCGCTTCCATCTTGTCGCCAAAGCTCCAAAGCCATTACAGGTCTATGGCCTATCTGTCCTATCATTAGCTTCTACAGCAGTCTTGTTCCATTGTGGCCTTGTACCAGTACTATTGGCTTCTGTTATTCTGCCCCATATCTCATCCATTACTTCCTAGCTATACCTATCTCAGTCTCGACTATAACATTGATCAAGGTTGAATCAGATTTCCCCTGTATACATATAAGGCATTCCGTTATTGAGATTCCTAGCCGAGTCCGTAAAATTTGGATTCCGTGTTTTAACATCGTCCACTCGAGGGTATTTCCCTTCCCTATTGGAAGAATTCAGTTTAATGGGTTGTATTCTCGAGTTAAAATTCAGATCACCTTCGTTATATTTTCATTAAGTTTAAAATTTATTAAGTTAAACTTTGTTCAGTTCAAAGGTGTTAACATTGGGATATAGTTAGGGGTTATAGTTCATTCAGTTCAAGGGGGTGTTAATACATTCATTAGGGTTATAGTTCAGAAATAAAGTTTATTCAGTTCAAAGGGGTTAATTATATATACATTCATAAGGGTTATAGTTCATTCAAACAGTTCAAAGGGTTAACATACCCCTGTCCTATTGTAGGCTTTAGGTAAAATAGCAATCACGTGCTACCATAGAAACCAAGATGGCGGCCTCCAGTATACAAAATGGACGACGGAAACACGTATCACCCTAACAACACGCGCTGCGCATGCGCACTCACACCACGTGTCACCATGGAGATGACGTCACAAGATGGCCGCTCACGTGGGTTACCATGACAACACAACATGGCGCCACTACGTCACGTGACTATGACGTCACATTAGATCCCCCGATGAGATCCCCCAACCTCCACCTGTAGGGGAACATACACTACTACTTACCTGTTTAATACTTCGATTTATTGCGTGGTTTTTAAGAATGAGGTTGAATTATCAATAATATACTAAATACACGACTGTAAGTTTTCTGCTATTCCTGAAACACTTCATTGCTTCTGGTATATCTGTGACGAACTTGAGTAAAAAAATGTCACCAAAAGGTTTTATTTGATAGCTGATTTCCCGGTGAAGTACCGCCCCCCCCCCCCCCCCCACCCCCCAAGAACGCCTCAAACAGCGAATGAGTGTAGTAATCGCTTGTCGTTTACCAAACTATACTTCGAGCTGTCGTACATTTTCTGAAGTGCAGAGCGCTAAAAAGTGGGTTGAGATGGGGTGGGGGTACACGAGGATATGCCCCCCCCCCCGGCCGTATAGGTTAACTGTTGGAAAATCTGTTCCTTTTAAAATTAATTTAGATCTGTTACAATTAATGATTTTAACCTTGAACCTAATTGTCGTGGCTTGAAAGAAATGATATGGGCTTTCCAACATGGCCTACCTGACGCGGCGGTATGGAGGTTGTTAAGTACCACTAAGCTCCCCCACCTTTTAAACTGGAGGGGGGGGGGGGGGGGCTAACGCTTTTCTTGTTTACTGTTAAAACAATTTAGCGTTCATACTACCGATAATATAAATAATTGAATATCCCAGTAGACGCGATACGATATAATAGAGAGAAGTTAAATCTAATGTGCGTGTAGAAGTGTGGGGGGGGGGGGGGGGTCGAGTAACCCTTTCAAACAGGTGTGCATAAATTTTTGTGTGAAGAAAAAATTGGTAGTGAAGCGAGTTTCGGTAATAATTTATTAGATAGAGCTTTTGAATTAAATTATTACTGACCCCCCCCCCCCCCCCCCCCCCCCAAAAAAAAGGATGGTGTCGCTCATTTTGTCGAAGACAGTATTGACTGAAATGATACCTTCCAGGGCGCCAGTGTTGAAAGGGTTAAAATGAGAACGCATTCTCCGTGAATCCAATTTTCTGAAGGATTCTAAAATAGATTTTCTAGTACCGCATTTTCGAGAAAAAATGCTTGCAAATAAATGTAAATGTGTTCTTACTAAAAACTTTTCTGCCGTTACCACCCCCCCCCCCCCCCCCCCTCATTTCCCTGCAAGGTAAGTGAGAGGCAGGGGTAACGAACGAAAAGTCAGAACTAATCTTCATACGCCTCAGGACTTCGGCGCTCGTAATTTTCAACCTCATCGTCAGTGCAAACACGACTTAGCTCCCTCATTATGTATTTTGGGTCTCAAAACATCGAAAAACTAAAATTCACACCTGGGTAAGTTTGATTTGATAGTAATTATAGTTTATATCTAATTAGTGGTCACTCTTGAGATGTTTCTGCGTTCAGAGATCAATCAGAGATACAGTGACTGTTGGTGGGTTTTAATGTGTAAGATATATACAGAATATGGAGAGTGGATTGTAACTAAATCACCCGGCGAGTAGAATTATCACCCAAAGTATTAATTTCAATTTCTTTACATGTGAACAATTTATTTATTTATTTATTGGTGTTTAAGGTCACATATTTCTGCACGATGGCTAATCATGACCGTAGCAGTTTTATGGGTGGAGGAAGCCGGAGTACCCGGAGAGAACCACCGAACAACGGCGAACAACTGTCAGCTCCCCAACATACTAACTCCACACAAGCAGGGTTAGCATTGGTTGAAGACAGGTGCACCATCGACGTGCAGTACGCCTTAGTACACAACGCCACCGTGCCCCCATGTGGGCAATGGGGGTGAAGTGTCTTGCCCAAGGACACAACGCGATTGCCGCAGGTGGGATTCGAACCGAGGACCTCTCGGCTTGCAGCCTGCACTTCTACCAACTGAGCCACCCTGTCCCGGTACATGTGAACAAAAAATACAAGCAATGTTTCAGCCAATGGACCTCCGGGTATAACCCGGAGGTCCATTGGCTGAAACTTTGCTTGTGCTTTTATGCTTTGCAACAAATTTGCAATTATTGCTTGGGTGGAATCCCCACTCTGCAGGTGATTTAGTGACATTACGCTTTCCACTTACTGTATATAAGTACAAGTCATTGGTATCCATATCAATTTTTCTGAAGATAATCAGAGGTAAAAATTGGAGAGCAAACAAAAATACGCTTCTCAAGCTTTACAAATCATTCAAACGTCAGTGAGAATTATACAACAGATACCCAAGGTTATTTCCCACTGTTATAGACCCTACCCGCAAAATACCCCATCCTATTTAGATATAGACTATATATAGCCCCAAGCCTGTTGTTCTTTTGTATAAACACACCGGTACAATTTTTCATTTTTTGACGTTTTGAGATACAGCCGCATTTTGTCCCACCGCGCTTGCAGCCTACTCAATTATATTAAAGGTCACACCCCCTGATTTAGGCGTGTGAACCTCAACGTCTGTGAACGACTTTCGGTCCGTACTGAATATTGTCCGATCAAGAATAATGCCTTTTACGATATGCACTAGATTTTCATCAGTGCAAAAGTGCACATTTTATTGCAGACTGCATAAAAATGCACAGAAATGTGCACGAGACATGTATATTCAAACGCGAGCTGTCTGGAGGACTGCTGACGTAAAGAAATGGGTGCAGGCGATCCGCTCTGGTGGCGTTTGGCCGGATTGTGATTACGTAATAGTGATAATAATTGGATGCGGAAAGTGCACAGAGCGCAACAGGGCAACGCGACTTTTCAGTTGCAATATTTTAATACAAGAGAAATTCGTCTTGTACAAGTACAAATGGTTTGTTTGTGTGAAGCAGAGTGTTCGTTTTAACTGCGGATAACTTATAGCACGTGTTATTCAGTGATATACACAGTTATACGGAGATACATCGATTGCATATTTTATTGACATTTCGGATTATCGTGACATTTCAAAAGGCATTCTATAATGAGGCCTTTCAAAGGTAATTATGTTTCAAAACAAGACCTGAAATTTTGTATTCTCTCTTCTACAGAGTGGATCATTAATTAGGACATCAAATGATGTTTATTAATTATTAACGCTTTGAACCCTCATTTCCTGGAAAGGTATCGTCTTTGTGTACACTTACAGTGAGGTGGAGCAGTCCAATATCAACATACAGGGAGGACAAAATAATAACTGCAATCTGCAGACTGTAGTTATTTTATCATCTATGCCCCGTGTTTAGACCTTTTATGATAAGACAAAAAAGGGACGAAATTATGCCTTGCACCGAAAAATCGGCATTACGAGTTCAAAGGGTTGGCCCTCCTTTGGGAGGAAACGTAAACAGTATGTTCTCTTACACAGGGAAACAAATGAATTTCGGCCATTTGAAGTTGACACCACAGTAAAAATGAACATTTTTCCCACTTTCATGTGCGATCTAAAGACAAGACAGAACGTTTTTTCTTTCTAAATCCCCAGACTGCTCCGCCAAACAAAATAAGTCTGATAATTTGTATTCAGGTAAGTTACACATTCTATTAAGTTCACGAGGTAAACCAGAATCGGTGGCGCTATTCTATTGTGATCTCTCAAGAGATGTAAGGTGAAATAATAGACTGGTTCACACTCTCAAACCGAAGTCAAGGTTGGAAGTAGACTGGTTTACTCTCTCAGATTGCAGTAAGGTTTAATGATGACTGGTTCTCACCCCACTGGCTGAAATCATGTTCAAGTCTCAACAGAAATGTCTTCTCCGCCATGTCTAAAGTTGTTTTGATACGTCTGAAGTGACCAAAGTTTCAGATTTATTTTTATTTTTTTATTGAGGCACTGAAGAACCTCCCAACGGCACGTGTCGTATCGGGACGGGCAGTTTTATACGTAGAGGGAGTCGGAAGTCTGGAAAGGGCCACCGAGCAGCCGCAAATAACCATCAGAGATTTTAGCGTGATTACTGATTACGAAGTGGCCATTGAGGAAGACTGAACTCGACTGCCATTGGTTCAAGAAGGCATTGGGTGTGAGTGAACAAAATAAAATATTTGGAGGGAAGCTATGTGGAGTTTGGTTAGAAAGGTTGTCCCTTCCACTATTTAGCATTAGGTGCACTTTTCGCATGTGCAAATATTAGGAACACGAGTCTATATAAACACCGCTGCGTTTTGTGAATGCTGTATGTGACCCCTCACCTCCACCCCCCTCCCCACACACACACATACTTTAGCCATGCCGGGGAAAGCTGTTTGAGGCTGTTTTGGGTGTGCTTTTAACGATGTGAGGACCTAACCCTTTACCTGACGAATCGGTAGCCCGCGTAATACACAAATTCATGAGTAGAAAAATAAAATTTGATAGAATTTCAAAAAGCCATACCAAGTGACCCCTCATTGGAACGAGCTTGTCGAGCTCGTTCAAATGAGGGGATCACGTGATATGTTTTTTTTTAAAAAAATTGTTGAAATATATGAAAAAATAATATTTAAATAATAAATTTTGATGTAATCTTCGTTGGGTAACGAGTTAAAAAAAATCAGTAGTGAATAAAAGTGTGTGCAGGGGGTTCAACAAGGCTTTAACCAGTGACCGACCTGAGAATTTAAAAATAAGAGCCAGACATGGAGTCTAATTTTGAAATCGAAAAGCCAGATTTACTTCTTAGCTGGCGGAGTGTTGAATTATTGTTGATTGTAAAAATTTGTTTAGCGTATTGCCTTGTTACAATTTATAGGAGAGAGCCTTTTGACACTCTCCCATCAATTGTAACAAAGCAGATGTACACAAATGAAATAATTGCACTTCAAAGATAATATAAACTACATTTACAGGACATGAAGCCTTTAAGTTGCAGCCAAGTCTGAAAATAAGCAGACTGTCATCTGCGACATGAGGTCCCCAGAGGGTGAATTTGGTGATGCAACCTTGCACAGCAGGGTAGCATCACAAAATTTACCCTCTGTGATCCTCAGTGTGAATCACAATCTCAAGCCAAAACAGAAAGATATATCTAGAGGATAAATTGGCCCTCTGTATGGGATAGCATCAGCAAATTCACCCTCTGGGAACCTCATTTTGCAAATGACAGTTTGCACATATTCAGGCTTGGTTGCAGCACCTTCACACCAGCATGAAGCCCAAATATGGGCTTCAAATACTGTACCAGTTAACTGTAGCAATCTTCTTGTTGAAAGCTTTCATCTGTGTTGGACATGCATTTGTGATTATAAAACATTCTTTTTTGGCATAATTGAAATGAGTAGCAAATAGTTTTATAATACCACAATAATCATTCATTTTCACAATAGTTCATAGTCAAATCTTGGCTGCGAAAGTGACCAATGGAGGAAATGTGGTTTTGCGGTTACAAGCCTACATTTAAGATTCAGGGGCCAAATCATAATTTCAGGAGTGAAATTCGCTCTGGCTACTTACTAGGTCGATCCCTGGCTTTAACCCACCAGTTAACCCTTTGAACCCAAGAGGCCGTTTTCCAGCCGGGTCACAAGCTACGTCATGATGTCATTAAGTGGGATGGCTACAAGGTAAATATGTGGTGTAGACCAATCAATATTTTCAACGTGCAGCCCTAAGGCTGCACGTTGAAAATATCAATTGGTCTAACCCCAAATAATGAATATGGACTCTTCCAATTGCTGCCACTGAACTGACATGGAAGATTCCACCAGTGTTCAAAGGGTTATTAATAAATGAGGGGCTAAGCACCCCTTAGTACCACTTGGCTTTATGCAGAGAGCTGGTTACATGTTATTAGCGTTTAAGGACATTTGAAGCATCTATGCCAATACAAAACAAGTATAAAGTCAAGTTTAGCCAATCATTTGTACCGGTGCTGGCTCACTTCAAGGCCTTCCTCCTCAGGCAATGTTAACGAGAATTATTTCACCAGTAAAAGCATAACGTTTTTACCACAGGTAATAAGCACTGAAGAGAGTTTACTACTATTACAGTGGAGCCCACTTAATTGGATACCTCTTAACTGGATAACCCTGTTAATTGAATATAATTTCACAACACAAAACCATTTACCATACCTCCGGTTCAAATTTGACCTGTTAATTGAAAATAGGTTAGAGAGTAAACTCCTGTTTATTGAATAAAAATTCTTCTAAGCTGTCGAGAAATTATCCCGACTCGTCCTAGTTTTCCTTTGTTTATTAGACCTATTTGGCCTCAGTACATCCAATACAGGCATTTAATCTATTATATCTTGATTGACAGAGCTCATGGAGCTCTGTCAAACAAGATATATTTGAATAAATGCTAACTTTATCTTTAGATTACAGGAAAGGAACACAATCCTTGTTAATTGAATACTCCCGTTAATAGAATAATTTTCATTGGCAAAGTGGCTATTCAATTAACAGGGTTCCACTGTACTACTAAACATTTGCGGAGTGTATCTTCGCTCTAAATGTATTTATTTGTTGGTGATTAATGTCACTTTCATCATCTAAGCCAATATCGTGACCACAACATAAACACAAATTCAAGTTTTGGTGAATGATTTAATACATATCCTGCCTATTACACAGGATTTCAACAACAGGCATTGGTTACAAATTTATTTATTTGTTGGTGATTAATGTCACTTTCTGCGTCTAAGCTCTGTCAAACAAGATATAGTTGGTTAAATTTTCAACTACATTATGGGGAATTTTCACTGCTGAGAACATTGGTTTGCCACATAATATTGTAAGTAGTTAAATTTCTGATTCCAACTATTTTCAAAACTGTTTTGTGAATAAACAAAAAAAAAAGCCTCCATCCCTCATCATATAATGGAAGAAAAATTTCCTGAGAAATAAGAATACCTATCTAGAGCAACGTACTTGACAACAGTGATGCAGGGGGCAGGGGGGAATGTCACCCCCCCCCCTCCCCAAAAATAAATAAATAAATAAATAAATGCCCCCCCCCCCCCCCCCTCAAAATGGGAAAATTAAGGAAATTTACCGAACCAGATAAAATAATGATGGTAATGATATTGAGATTGGTATTCCTTTCCATGAACTTCATGATTTGTGTTTGAATAATGGGCCAACCTGACCTCCTGAAAAATTTCAAATTAAACCTTCGAAGGGTCTCAGATTCACTCTCAGGGCATTCAATTTTCGAACCCCCGTCGACGGGAGGGCCTTCTCCCATACCCACCACACCTTCGGCCTACAACGTTCGGATATGCCTGTGGCATATATCGACCTGGCAACCCTCCAAAATTGTGCCCCCCAAATAGAAAATCCTAGCTACGTTCCTGTTTTATGATACAATGGAGCCCACTTAATTGGATATCGCTTAACTGAATATCCCTGTTAACTGAATATAATTTCCCAACACAAAACCCTTTACCATACCTCTAGTACAAATCTGACCTGTTAAATCAATATAGTATAAATAATCTAAAATATTTAGATATAAATATTTATAAATAATTATAATCTAAAATATATATATAATAATCTAAATATAATAATATATATTAAATAATCTAATCTAATCTAGGTTATAGTGTAAAATCCTGTTAATTGAATAAAAAAATCTTGTAACATGTCGAGAAATTTCCCTGACTCTCCCTAGTCTTCCTTTGTTTATAGACTTATGTGGCCTCAGTACTTCCAATACAGACATTTAATCTATTATATCTTGTTTGACAGAGCTCATGGAGCTCTGTCAAACAAGATATACTAGAATAAATGCAAAGCTTATCTGTAGAATACAGGAAAGTTACACAATCCCTGTTAAATGAATACCCCTGTAAATTAAATAATTTTCACTGGCAAAGTGGGTATTCAATTACCAGGGTTCCACTGTAATAACCTTTACTGCGTCAAGTTTCAACATATGAAAACTGACAGTGGAGTGATCCTAAACAGTGGAGCAAAGTCTTTTATAGAACGAACACTTTCAACTCTTTTGGTATGTCTTTACTAAATATTTGAATCACAGAGTTACCCGCCTTGAAAAGTTACAGTCTCCAAATGGTATCACAGAACTAAATATTTTCCCATAGGCCACCATTATAGCATTCAGGCGAAACAAACTATGATCGCATCACTTTAATTTTGGCATTCAAATATCATTGTCAGGTATTGCCCTTCAGACAACTTTTTCTGACCCGAAAATAGGGGGTCATGCAACAAATAAGAGAGAAAAAATGATACACATTTTCAGGGAATTCCCAACAAAAACACACAAAAAGAAAATTGTAATTTTTAGGCCCAAAAGACATCAAATCACCCTCTTTTTTATCAGAAATAATCAACAACAATGCAAGATGTCAATAGAATGTTTCAAACGTTTATTATATTTATATATATTATATTTAATATATTTTCCAAAGGTTATTTATTTTTAGAGACTGCTTCATTTTCGGCTGCAACCTTTCAAGGTGGGTAACTTTAATTCAAATATTTAGTTCAGCGATACCTATAATTATCCCCAACCCGACCAAAGAGACATTTTACCACTTCCATGAGATAACAGAGTCATTTCTGCATAAGAATCCAACTATTGGCTTCTGCTAAGTCAAAAACATGAGAAATTTTCTCTTTTAAGGAAAAAGTGTCCAAACTTTGTCAAGTGGGGTTAAAACTGGTATTGACTCCAAAAGATTTTTCTTGCCTGTTACCACCTAATCAATTAGCTGAGTGGGATCTGAATTTACAGCTTTCTTTAAAAACTACCCTGATCCGAAAATAAAACTAAAATCTACATCAGCACACAATACTTTTGGAAAAAATCTGTCTTATTTAACCATAATGCAAGCAAAACATTGTCCGAACCCACACGAAACAATATGAATGTCAATTTTGTTTCAATAACTGGGGATGCAGCTATATATACTTCACAAATATAAACGGACTCCGCCATTTTATCCTAACAACTGATGTCAAATTTTCTTCTACTTACTGATGTGGTAAAATACAGACCTGAATTGGACCCCGAAATGCCCATTTTCATCAAAGTCTATGATATAATTCATAAATTAATTGATATTGACCCAAAACAAACCTTCTGTGATACTATTTGCCCGTTTGTGATAGTTTTTAAATCACATTCTGGCTTCTTCTGCAAACAATTCACATTGTGTTTGACGAATTTTTAGCAATTTTTGTAAAGAAAAAGCTTCAGTGTTCTCAGTTAATGCACCTAGAGTCATTGGTGTGGCACTGACAAAACATAAAACAGTGTTTTTTCCCAAAAGAATGACTAGTACCTGCTACTGTGGCATCTCTTAACACTCTAAAAATGCCTAACACCATCAAATATTGACTCTATAGTTCTGTGCTTGTGCTGCAAGTTCCGATAATAGCACTTTCGCAACTTCTGTGTTAATCCCCACAGACACCCATTCTGACAAAAAGTGAAACTAGAAAAAAATTTTCAAAGAAGATGAAACAGACATTTTCTTCAAGAATATAGTGGTCTTTGATGTTAAATTTAATTGAGTGTGTGTGGAGGTGTGTGTGTGTGTGTGTGTGGGGGGGGGGGGGGGGGTTAAGGGTGAAAGATAGTCAGCTGCCAATTATTGACAATGTAGATCCATGCAAATGAAAAGCAAAGAAACACCTCATCTGATGAAGAGACAGACAGACAGAACAGACAGGCTAGCAGTTACAAATTTAGGAAGTCTACATGAGAGTAAGGAATGACATACAATGAAAATAAAAGGCTGCCCGACCACACGTCCCCCGAAAAAGTGTGCAGTTCGAGATTTGAAAAAAAATTGAATTTTTCGAAGTCGAAAAAGGGACATAACTCTGGCAGAAAATATAGGAATAAACAAACCCTGATTTGAACTTGACCTGTATGTTATATTGATACACCTACATACCAAATTTTATTTGAATAGGTCAACAGCAACTAAAGTTATCATCAGGAAACCCCCAAAATAATTTTCTAAGTCGAAAAAGGGGCATAACTCTGGGAAAAGTTGTCGGACCAAATCCTTATTCGAACGGGACCTGTATTTTGTATTGATACACACACGTCCAAATTTTTGTTTGAGTTAGCCAACTACAACTGAAGTTATCATCGGGAAAGTAAAAAAAAAATGAATTTTGGAATTCGAACAAGGGGCATAACTCTGGAAAAAATTGTGGACCGCACACTGATGCGTCCTTGGCCTGTATTTTATATTGATACACCTACATAGAAAATTTCTTTTGATTTGGCCAACCATAACTAAAGTTATCATCGGGACACCAAAGTGGAATGGGCGCACACACTGACGCACGGACACCGGCTATTTTAATAGTTTCCCAAAAACGTTTCTTTCAGAGGACAAATATAGTAGAAGAGCCAGGACAAGGTTGTCAAATAGAAAAAGATAACTCAGTGGACTATGAGTGCTGCAGTCTCAAAATAAAACATAAGAAACTGAAAGTGTATGAGGTTAACTTCAGGCTCTGAAAACATGCTGTACAGTCTTTCCAAATGTTTATCATCAGCAGAAGAAGAGTTAAGTACGTGTACGATGGGGACTTGGTTTAAGGAGTTAGCAATATTTCACAACTGTCGCTGAAAATTTAAGCTTATCGTGGGAACCATGACAGCAGTAGTACTGGACTACTATATTAGTAGCTATGCACAAATGCCATTTATTCACATTTGTCATTTTATTATGTTATTCTTTACACTGTAGCCTACCTCCCCTCCCCAAATTTGCGCTCCAAAATACTCTTTCAATGAAGGAATTGTTTTCCAACATTGTAAAGAGCATAATATAGAAGAGAAAAACTTCTATATACCAGTAAATAGAAGTTCTGTTTAACTTTTCTGTCTGTGTTTGAATGGTGATTTGGGAGGGGGTTGGAAGATTGGAATCCTCTCCGCCCCTAGTACTATGAGTGGGAACAATTGTTTAAATAAATGTGTTAATAGGATAAGATAGGCTGTTAGTTAGCACCTGCCAGATGTTATAGTGTGCTCCTGGGAAATACACTTGCTCAAAATGTGAATTTGTTGGCCTTAACAGCCTTAGTTTAGGCAATATATAACCTTTATTGCTGACTCTGACAAAAATATAACTTTTCAAAACAGTAAAACATTTTGGTACGTTGGGTGGTCCCCAAATAAACATTTAAATGTGAAATAATCCCCCAAAATAATATCTGAATCTGGTTTGGAAGCCAAAAAACATATTTCCTACAGGTATCAAAGAACTAAATATTTTCCCCTAGGGCACCATTATAGCATTCAGCAACTAAATATTTGAATTAGAGTTACCCGCCTTGAAATGTTGAACTCAGAAAGGATGCAATCTCCAGCAATCTCTAGAAATAAACCGACTTGGGGAAAAGATAATTTTTCAATAAACGTTGGAAACATTCTATTGACACATCTTACAGTATTGTTGAATATTTTCGATAAATAAAGAGGGTTATCTTAATGACGTTTGGCCTTAAAAATACAATTGACTAATGGTGTGTTTTTGTTGGGAATTCCCTGAAAAATATAAGCACGTGACCGGTACTTCCCTTCCTGACAGTTTTTCTCTCTTTTTTGTTGCATGACACCTGATTTTCCGGTGAAGTCCCCACAGGGTCAGAAAAAAGTCGTTTGCAGGGCTATACTTGAGAAAGAAGTTTGAATGCCAACATTAAAGTTATGCGATCCGGAGCGGGGTCGTAATTTTTTTGTCGAACGCAAGGCAGGAGTGGGTGGGTGAGTCAGCGGCTCTGAAAACACGTTTTTTCCATGCCTTGAATTTTTTTTCGTATGAGCTCTTATCTTCAATAAGTGATGCAAATTGATTATGGAAGCCTGTGAAATCTTTTTGCCACCACTCCATCCCCTCTGGGTAAACAGAACAGGGGGTGGGGCAATTAGCGGTACAGGATAGGGGTTAGCAGCATGGGAATGTGGACAGAAGTATGCCGTTCCGCATCACACCATCAGTGGTTCATGATTTTGAAAAAAGGTTAAAGCAATTTAAACGAATTATCATTTATATAATCTAACATAAATGTAATCTAACCAGGGCTAATACTATAAAACTTATAATTACTGTGTGGAATCTAATATTACTGCGTTTATAGAAATATTGCCCACCCGTAGAAAGTGACCAGTCCACGGCGGCCGTACTGTAGTAATCACAATGTTCAAAATTGTAAAGCTGTCGAGAAAGGTGTCCCTTTTGGGATATAGAAAATGACTGATTCGACAACCCTTGTGATTTTTTTCATTAAACTGAGGCCAGGGGCCAATACTATAAAACTTTTACAATTGTATTTTCTAGAATTGTATTTTCTAGTTGTGACTTTAAATGGGTTGAAATGAACCATTCGCATTTTCAAAGATATTGCAATTTGCCAGTTGGCAAATTGCCATATCTTTTAATATGCTAATAAATCATTTTAGTCAGTTATATTAATAAGTAAAAAATACAATTCTAGAAAATACAATTGTAAAAGTTTTATAGTATTGGCGCCTGATCTGACAATAAAAGGACACTGCTCATAGCCAGATTTCTCACAATCAACAGTAGATATCATAAATCTATTGACCAATGCGATTGACTACTTTCACATACTCTCATAATATGTAATTATTAATTACAAAGTCATGTACATGTATGAGCAAAATGCAGGGCTGCTATTGATCATTCAGGCCTTAGGCTTGGAGGGTAGCCTTCAAACCAATTTCCTTCAATTTGTGATATACTGTCAGAAAAGACTGAAACATCAAATAGTCAGGACATTGTATCTTATTGATAAAGGGTTTATTGACAGTGTAAACTCTCTATCTTATTGATAGAGAGTTTATTAACAGGGAAACTTATTTATGTTTATACAATGGTATAAGTAGTTTGTTAACAGGGAATCAGTTTAGTTAATATGAATTTCAGCCAATTAACCCTGGATCACAGGGTATAGCACACGTTGAGGAAGATACTGGATGTCTGAAGAGAAACCTGGCATATGAGATTTGAAAACTTTGCAAACACATGTAAGACACCTGGCTGGATTATTATCTTAAATAGAAATAAAAAAATAAATTAACTCCTTTTAAAATAAACTGCAGCAATCTGCTGTAACAAAGAATGAAATTAAATCATAGAATAATGTGTGTTGGGATCACCTGTGTCAGAACGGATACGCATGTGTATTATGTTACAGTGAGATCAAACTGAATGTTACAGAAAACTACTTGGACATTAACTGTGCTGCCATTGGTCCTGTAACAGATTCTGAGCAAATAGGTTGAGCAAACTTATTCTCCTCAACACTGAAGCCCCGACCACCCCACTTTGCTCAGATAGTCGCGTTAACTTGTGCTTTTTGACTATTCTGCATATCAACCTCAGAGAGTAATGGTGCTGAGTTCCCACATAGGAGCCCCAAACAACACTTTCCAAATCTTATTGCACCTGGACTCAAGAAAGTGAGTACTCGTTACTAGTTCACCGCAGTTCTGACCACTCACAAACAACGTTTTTCTTATCACGTGGAAATTAAAAATTTTAATGCTTTACCTACAAGAAAGGAAGACGACACTTGCAAACAAAATTTTGGAATAACTAATGTTTTTCATTTGTTCGTCAAAAACATAGGTTATGACCTTACACTCGAAGGAGCTCAGCGTGTAACGGTTTTGGCCGTTGCGGCGAGTAAAGGGTTAATTAGAATCGATGGGTTCGATATTGGGAAGTGCTAAAGCATGCTTTAAAGGTGGATTCAGATGACAGCAACTTCCACATTAAGAAGTTGCCTAGCAATTTTTAAACAAAAACTTAGGTTTAGACACAAGATAACTGACTTACTAGCTCAACCCTGGACTTTTGATTCGAATCGATATGTTGAAAACCGTTATGTAAATACAAAGCTGCGTTCAAAGTTTCAGTCATCCTTAATGATTTTTTTACGATACAGATATTGAGAAATAGGCTAGATACATAACACACGTGGAATCCGGCCTTCATGTACGAACGGCATGTGAGAACGCATCTGATTGGTCGTTACGCATCTGACTGACGTTATCGCCTGAATGAAATGCCACTATATAAAACAGTGTCACGCATGAAAGTAAAGAGACCACGAAGGTGATATTTTTCTTTAAAAATGTCAGCTTCATCCACTTAACCCTTTACCAACGCAAACGATATCAAAATTTATTATTTTAAATATCAATTTTTTCAAATTTTTCAAAAAATTTCAACACAACCATGTCATGTCACCCTAGTTGGAACGAGCTCGACGAGCTCGTTCCAACGAGGGGTCACGTGATATAGTTTTGTTGAAATTTTTTGAAAAATGATATTTTTTCAACTGCTGAATTTGCATATTACGCGGGCGGATGCGGGCGATTCGTTGGGTAAAGGGTTAATTCAAGTTTAATCCTGGTATAAATAGAGAACTCAACTCGAGTAGAGTACGGTATGGAGGAGGGGGATCAAGGACTCTTATTGACGTTGTCCCTGTATTTCACGCACGCCTTGGTATGCAGATAATACACAGGACGAGACGCGTGTGTGAATGGGTTAATCGATATAGCACGAGTGCCAGCGCGGAAGGATAGAACGAGAGGCTGCAGGCCTCCAGTTTTATCCTCCCGCGATGGTACAAGTGCCATATCGATTAAACCATTCACACACATTCGTGTCGTTCTGTGTTTATTACACGCCTTCACGTCTATAAAAAAACTATTAGAAGGACACTCAGCAATTCATTTGACAACTATCAACAAAAAGAACACATTTTATCGCCAACTAAATTTGCGAGAGGAACCCGTGTTACTATTTCGTCCCCTGAGTTCCAATGTGTTCTATGTGTCAGTAGGGGACGATTTTAACTATCGCCAGCGATTCATATTGTAATTGCGATGCACGATTTGTAGAAAATTCCAGTGGAATTTTGCTTCTTAATAAAAATAGTCTGTCAACGATCTCTGTTCCGCACATATGTGCGGAACGGATTTTCATATTCTGTATGGTTTAGTGTTGCTGTAGATGGGAAATTTATAGGACAGACGTGTAATAAAATGTAAGACAACAGATGCAAAGCAAAATCACGTCAGTGAGTAATTAAATAAAAACTTTAAACCAGACGAATGTCTAGAAGAAACTACATTGTGAATATATTAACGAAGTTGCCCGAAACTTTTCATAATCATGGTAGTTTTACACACGATTGCCTTCACACAAAGTTGTTCCAAAATTGATTAAACTAGTCGTCATACCTTTTCCTCTTATGCTGTCCCACAAAATGATTTCACAAGAAACATGTAAGTTTTAGTGCGCCGCAAACATTAAATAAATCTGTTTGTGTTAAAATGATGATAACCAACCACGATGTCATATTCCGAAAAGGACTAATTAAATGAAAGGGAGGCACTGTTAAATAGTGTGAAATACTGATATCTATCTAGCAAACATACAGATTTTGACCTGAAAACCACGAGAAACGGTACGTAACACATAATGTGTTCTGATTCCGAATCATATAGACGACTCATTCTGATTCCGTATCATATAGATTCAACTTCCGGTAAACACCGCGCTATGACAAATAATATCATTATATGCATTGTTATTACGCATTAAAATATGAAATTCAAAATTTTGACCAATTCCAACCCAATTTAAACTGAAAAACGGAAACCAGGCTTTATGTAACGGGATTGTTAGATAAATGTATTATCACGACCAAATGCATGTCCTGTAATTTGTATCAAATTCTCGGTCGTGTTTACAGTCGGATCACAACTCGCCCTGACGGGCTCGTTGCGATCGTAAACACGACCTCGAATCTGATACAAATCACAGGACATGCACATGGTCATGATAATGTATGTATATTAGTATTTCACACTAATATTAGTATTTCACACTATTTAACCGTACCTCCCTTTCATTTGATTGGTCCTTTCCCGAATACGACTGTCAAGGTGATAGCTAAAAGTGGCGATTTTATTGTATGAAAGTGTAAATATTTTCGATAATGTTTCTGCCTGGGTTGGATGTAAAGCGTGGAGATAGGTATGTAACAGACCCCGAAAACCATTTGTCATCTAAACAGGCAATCAATAACTCAAACTTTAGTAATTAAGTATGAAAGTTTAATGTCCATTATGGCGCACTTCTTGAACGCCATATGGGCTATCTGATAACAGATCAATAGTAAGAGAGACAATATTTTCTTCTGTAATAATTATCTGGGTAATTAAAGTCAGTTAAAATCTAATCGTTGGAAACAGTGCATCACATATGGCCTGGACACACACCCATATTACGCATCTATCCTGTCTCCGAAATGTCAAAATATACCAAAATGCGAGTCTTTCAAAGGAACTTTAAAGCGAGTGTTAAATTAAAATAGATCTAAGCGGCCAAGTTCAAGAGAAGCGATTAACTGAGAATAAATGTTCTGGCTATCTAAATAAAAATCGGGGGGATTTCTCGAAAAATTCATTCCAGCCGGAAGGTGTGTAAGGCTGTGGGTCGTTGCGAGGCAGTTGGCCTGAGGGCACCCAGAGAAGGTCCGAATTTAGCCTTGGCCGTCGAGGGTCATAGGCACCAGATTGGAAGTCCGTGTATTGTCGAAACCCAATGAGGGTTGCAAGGAACCGATTGTAGTTTGTTAACGGTTGCGAACCGTAGTGGCATAGTAGCCAAAGAAGTAAAAGCTGTAATGTTGAGGTCTAGGGACCGTATTAAGAGCTTGGGTAAGCACTGGAATAGCTCTCGAGATAAGATAGTCGGAGGCGGTGCGAGGATTGGTGATGTTGAGAACACTTTGCAGAATATTTTTATGTAAGCTTTGTTAAGTAGAAAGCTGAAGGCGAAGAATAACTTAACCCCGTGAGAGCCAGACAAAGCGCAAGGCGATCGTGAACTGTGGTAGACGCCGATTGAATTGTGGTTGAACTGTGAGAACACTGATAGAGTCGCACAAGCAGAAAATTGTATGAGTTAAGCCCGACTGACGGCAAAGTTAACCCTGCGAGGAGGAAGCAACGAGAAGTGAATAGACACTTAGTATTTGTCACAAACCGTGAGAGGATGAAGATGATGTGAGGTTGATCCAGCGGACACATCTAGCTGTGGGAGACGTCGAGGGCCCTAAAGAAAAAACTTTTATTCGCGTAATTAGTGTATTCTTATGGATAATTTTGTTAGTAATTTGTTTCATATTATATTTCTTCGTACATGTTAATAAATAATCTTTTCAGTGAATTATCGTTGATCACCCTTTGGCGTTGTAAGCCACAGGCATCTTCAGGAATCCTAACAGTCCCAAGCGGATAGGGCATTGATAAGGTGGCAAGGTTTACGTTCGAAGTGGGGTTCAGACGACAGTCATTGGCTGTCGGCTGAGCACTGATAAGAACATAAATTTTCCCCCATCAAATTTAACCCACGTAATCCTGCGACAACGACATCGTGGTTGGCTATCGTCATTTATATGTTTAAAAGCGTAAGAATAGGTATGTGACGGACCCCGAAACACCGATTTGTCAAGTAAAGCCATCTGTGTATTTAATTATAAATAAATCAATGAAAGTGATAATTTTAATGAAGAGGAATGTCAATAGGAGCCTGTAACACCATTTAGCGCTTATCTGGTCTAAAACAACCATCTTGCCTGATAAGATTCAAACAAAGGACACCCGTTTAGCCATCCAAGGCTATCAGTCATTTAATTGTATGGTCATTAGTGTCGAGAATCTCCTAATCATAAGTATCGCACATGTAGTGCATGTGCTGTGGGAGCATCATCACTTTCTGACAATGAACTGCCACAAGTGTCAATGGGTAGCGAAGGTACGATACCTTAAAAGAATTTGAAAGAGAATTTTAAATTAACCCTTTACCTAACCTGAAAAGCAGACGACACTTGCAAAAATAATTCTTGAATAACTAATTTTTTTCATTTTTTGTCTCAAAAACATAGGTTATGACCCCTCGTTGGAACGAGCTCGTTCCAACGAGAGGTCATAACCTATGTTTTTGAGACAAAAAATGAAAAAAATAATGAAAATTAATTGGCGATTTTTGAGAATAGCGCTGGCCGGTTTTGGTAATCCCAACAAGCAATAACCGACTTCTGGAAGCCTTAATCTATTTAAAACAGATCCACGGCGGCCAAGTTCAAGATAAACAATTAAAATGAGAATTAATGTTCCTTGCGATCGAGTCGGGTGTTTTCTCAAACATTTCATTCCAGTCTCAAGTCATGTAAGACTGGATCGTAGGCGAGAAGCTGAGGGTGCTGCATGCTATATGTTAGAAGAGGTGCTGCATCGGTGGGAAAGTATAGGCACGCTGTAATGTAAGGGGAGCCACATAGTTCAAGTTTAGAGTAGGAAAAGTCGCGGCAAAGTCGATGGCCATATATGAGTGCCGGATCAGAATAGGAAGCACGAGCTCCGGGAGCTCACAAATATTGACATTCAGTATTATCTGTTATAGAAGGCAAACCATACATAGACAGAGTAGACTTTTCCTGTGTGTGCATTTGTCTGAGGTAACTATAGGGAAGCAGTTAACCTCGAGGTATCGACTGTTAGAGTAAAGGCATTCAGTAAAGTGACAATACGTTAGTGGCCGTGCGACGGCAGTAATAGAGTGACATTCCGTTAAATGTTCGTGAAAAGGCGACCCGAGCCCAGGGGCACTACACTGAGCCGAGAAGATCATACACCAGCGACAAGGAAGAAGCAACCAGCGACAACAAAGAACGCGGCCTCGCAAGGTGACTAAAAACTGTGTGGGCGGGATGTGACTGATGTTTGTGTTTTATTCATTGGATTTCATGTAAATTACAAATTACTATATTTTTCTTTATGTGTTAAAATTGCTATTTTCAGTGAAACCCTGTTGATTATGACCAGAACCACCCCATCAAAAACGAAACGGGTGGGTTCGACACGTTGAAACATACGTTCGCGCACGGATTCAGTCCACACACCTTGAGTCTAGGCTGAAAACGCGGCGTGAATCTATTTCTCCCAACAACGACCACACCCGGTTTCTGACAATATATATGCTGAATCTGATTAGGCTCAACAGCACATAGAAAAAAAAATTCTCCGAGTTTTCGGTCAGAAGAAGATCTATTTCAGGGTATAGACACGACAAGAAAAAATACACAGTGACGTCGAAAGAAATGAAATGTGGCGATAAAAAGCTCTCGTAAGACAAGTTCTGACCAAACGGGTGTGAAATGCAACCCGAAATGAAAAAAAAAAACGATGTAAAAGTAGAAAAACAAATGGCGAAATCTTATATATATGAATGCCACCAGCCTCGTGAAGTTCCGGCGGTAATTTTGTAAACAATTTCCGGTTCTCTCACGGAAAATTTTTAATTTTCCCTAGAAGAAAGTAAAGAAAACTGAAGATTGCGTAAGTATTTTGTTTCTTTCTGATTGCGATCCCATCGCTACTATCAAGTAGCACAAAGATGTGTCGATAACATGAAAGAAAACAAGCAGAAATACACAAAACTGAGCATTTTGTGATTTTATTTCGGTTCTCTCTCGAGTGGACCGGATTCTCTCTCGGATACTCAGTGTTCTCCGAAAAACATATCACCCACAGAAGCTTCGAAAATCATCAAAACATATTACTGACCAGATAGTGGTCCTCTCCGCAGACCATTGTGAGATTCGTAAGCCCAATACGCTTTGGCTTCCCGAGTAAAGCGCCGTATCTTGGGGGACCCCTGATATGGGGCTATTGTATACATACAGTGGCAGAATTGATTGGTTGTAGCATTCTAGCTCATATTTCAAAGAAATTCCTCCAAAATGATTACAAAGTCTGTTAGATTTCGTATTATTTGTCTATGTGTGCTATTTACCTGCTTTTTTTGGGGGGGGGGGGGGGGCACCTTTTTAACCCTTTAACCCCGGTGGTATCTTCCTTGTCAGTTCAATGGCTGCAATTGAAAGAGTCCATACTTATTATTTGGGGTTAGACCAATTAATATTTTCAACGTGCAGCCCTAAGGCTGCACGTTGAAAATATTGCTTGGTCTACTCACACATTTACTTTGTAGCCATCCCATTTACTGACATTATGACGTAGCTTGTGACACGGCCGGATAAACGGCCTCTGATGTTCA
Organism: Pictodentalium vernedei; assembly: GCA_031216915.1. Taxonomy (NCBI): domain Eukaryota; kingdom Metazoa; phylum Mollusca; class Scaphopoda; order Dentaliida; family Dentaliidae; genus Pictodentalium; species Pictodentalium vernedei. The sequence continues at coordinate 207,304,885 of CM062288.1, read as the reverse complement.
AAGGGTTAAAGGATGTCGGTTTAGAAGGCTGAAAATATTAGGTGGTGATTTTGCTCCACCTCCCAGTCGGAGTATTTTTCAAAACTCTTTCCAGGAACAAACTCGAAGAAGTATATATTCCCCGAACAAATGCGTTTACATGACAAAAATTTGTCCTAGGAATATTTATTTGATCTCAGAAACAATAAAATAATCCTGAAACAAAGTGTCTCATGTAAATGGGTATTGGACGAAAGCTTTTAAGTGAGTGTTTCAGAGTCTTGTAAAATTAATCCATGAATATATATATATATCTAACATTATATTTTCAGCATGGAGATAGATGCACGTGACGGGACAGTATTATCTCTGGATGATTCCATGTTGTTGAGTGAGGCACCCAACATTTAATTGGGAACACCAACATTGAACTGCTCTTGATGTCAACTGCAGATGGACCAACTGAAGACAATACCCGTGTGGACGAACCAGCGGCAGCGAGCTCCCCCGCGAATACCCCCGGGAAAGCTTTTAAATGTGACGTTTGCTCATACAGCACCAGTCGCCGCTATAATATTGATCGACATTCAAGGGTTCATGGCCGTGAGTTAGTTCGATGTGATTGCGGGAAGTCTTTCAAGGAGAAATATGAACTTCAGAGACACCGCTATCAAAGCCACGGAGAATCAAAATATCTTTGCCACGTATGCTGTGAGACCTATAGATCTCGCCAAGGCCTCAGGGCACATATTGCTATGAAACATGGAGATGATGGGGGGCAGAGAGTTTTCCGGTGCGGCGTTTGTGGGGCAATGAAATACAACAAACGTGATTATGAAGACCACAAAACCATTCACGAGGAAAGAAAACAGTACAAATGCAGTATTTGTACAAGCGAGTTTGTCTATGTAAAATCTCTGAAAAGACACGCTAAAAACTGCAATGGAACGAGATTAGTCTGCACCACATGCATGAAAACATTTTCAACCTTACAAAACCTTCACGACCATCAGAAATCAAAACATGAAGGACTGACGTACGTGTGTCCTTGTGGTAAGAAATTTGCTTGGAGACAGTCCATGAACAAGCATAAGAGATCGAGCGGACACTGGAATGAATAATGAAAGTGTTGTCGTCTGGCATGAACGACGAAATTGTTCCGTTTGTCAATCCGCCATCTTTCCTTGAATTAAAAATATATGTAGAACAAACCTTTGTTTTCTCATATACCCTTTTCTAGAATATTCAGGTTTCTCAACCTATTGTCTTTCATGCACGCGCCCGTGGGAGCCCCGGGAAGTGAAGCAGTGCTTGTTTACTCTGGTAGACAAGCACTGTTTTACAGGTAAAAAAGGACCCAGTCACCAATGCTTGGGTGAAAGTCCTCTAAAATGGATAACCAGGGACGTGACTGGAGGTTTCTGATTGGCTGAAGGGGGTGGGGTGTAGGGTAGTGAATTTCCAACTAGGGGGCGGTTCTGGGAGGGGGGAACCCCCTCCCGGCCCCTCCCCCTAGTTGGAAATTCCCTACTGAGAAAGATTTTGAAAACGAAGCCACGAAAGGGGCATAAAATTGATTCTAGTAACTGAAATGCCAACACATTTATGATAGAATTATCAGGTTGTTATTATTATTTGGTATTATTCTGGAAATTGAATATCTGCTAATCAAATGCTCAAGCTGAGAACTTTGAGCAATTCACACTGTCCTAACATTAAATCAAATCTTGCAGGAATGATCACTGTTCGATGTTTCGTCATTTTGTAACTGTGAATGATAGAATTAACTCAGGATAACGATTTTACATGATGTGATTTTTTTGAAGTGCATTTTGAGGATTTTTTTTTATTACGATAAGTAAACGTACTATAAAACTCTCGCACCGATTGACATCATGCATACTTATAAAACTATAATGCGTACACTGTAGTTGTAAATAGTAACAGTTAGAATTTTTGCCGATTTGAAACCGAGTTGGGATTTTGGGAAGTAAAGGACACATCAGCATCACCAAAGAAGCTCAAAAATCCAGATAGATGGAATGTTTAACTACTCATGACTTTCCCTCCGAAGTTCCAACTATAGGAAATTTTGTGACCCCCCCACCCCCCGTCGCCACGTACCCGTGGGCAACATGGGTATAAACGATTGACTGAACTTGACTCTATCTCCATGTTGCGGTCACGATTAGATATTGAGCAGAAATATGTGAGCTTAACCCTTTAACCAAAGCAGACGATATCAAAATTTCTCATTTTAAATATCATTTTTTAAATTTTTTCAAAAAATTTCAACAAAACCATATCATGTGACCCTTCATTGGAACGAGCTCGGCGAGCTCGTTCCAAAGAGGGGTCACATGATATGGTTTTGTTGAAATTTTTCGAAAAATAATATTTTTTCAGCTTCTCAATTTGCATATTACGTGGGCGGATGCGGGCGATTCGTTGGGGAAAGGGTTAAACTACAATAAACAAATACCTTCATCACGGGATACTTTACTACTTGGTGTTGCCCAGACTATTATTTTCCAAAGCAGAATTTTGAAACTCAGACGGTCATCACCCTTATATGTCATTGATAGGGAATTCTAGCTTTTATAATTTAATTCGGTAATCAATTATCAAGCTTTCAAAAGTAAGACTGAGACTATCTGACTAACGTATTTGTTTTCTTTATTTCAAAGTGATAATTTGCTTTCACAACTTCAAATTTAAGATATGAGTATTATATAGCAATACGAAAATAAACACCAGTGGGATATACAATATCTAACTTAGTGCAATCGCCAAGGACTGGTCGTAATCCACGCTTGGGAAGTGATGTCCACGCATGCGTTTACCAGGTAATAAAAATCATCAACAGCAAAATTTTAATTAATGAAGCACCGAGTTGTACCTGGTGCTTCATTAATTAATTTTTTGATGATTATTCCTATAATTGGAATCTAATATTAATGCGTTCGTGGAAATATTGCCCACCCGTGGAAAGTGACCATCCACGGCCGCCGTACTGTGTAGTAATCACAACGTTCAAAATTGTAAAGCTGTTGAGAAAGGTGTCCCTTTTGGGATATAGAAAATGACTGATTCGACAACCCTTGTGATCTGTTTTCATTAAACTGAAGCCAGTTCTATAAAACTTTTACAATTGTATTTTCTAGAATTGTATTTTCTAGTTATGACTTTAAATGGGTTGAAATGAACCATAAGCATCTTCAAAGATGTGGCGATTTGCCTGTTGGCAAATTGCCATATTTTTTAAAATGCTAATGATTCATTTTAATCAGTTATGTTATTAAGTAGAAAATAAAATTCTAGTAGATACAATTGTAAAAGTTTTATAGTATTGGTGCCTGATAATAATTCAGTAATTTATTGCTATAGAAAAATGAGATATTTGTACAACTTACAAATGACGCCTGAACTCATCGAATTCTAACTACATTTGTGGTCATTTCTTGAAATGCTGTGAAACCCGATTGCACCATCGATCAAGCCCAGAAATAAGCAGAATGTCATCTGCAGAATGAGGTCCCCAGAGAGTGAATTTGGTAAAGCTACACCGCACAGCGGGGTGACATCACTAAATGTACCCGCTGCGAACCTCAAATCTAAATCAAGGTCTCAAGCCGCAACAGAAAGCGGTACCCAGAGGATAAATTGGCCCACTGTATGGGATAGCATCAGCAAATTCACCCTTTGAGGACCTCATTCTGCAAGTGACAGACTGCTTGCCCTCGATACATGTTCAATACTCATACCGTCAATATTTGACATTGCCAAAACAAATCGAAGCTTTAAGTATTACGTGTTTACTAACCCTTTACCTAACATGAAAAGCAGACGACATTAGCAAAAAAATTCTTGAATAACTAATTTTTTTCATTTTGTGTCTCAAAAACATAGGTTATGACCCCTCACTGAAACAAGCTCGTTCCAAAGAGGGGTCATAACCTATGTTTTGAGACAAAAAAATGAAAAAAACAAGTGTTTGACCACCGAGGTGGTATTAGTCCCCTACGGCGCTTTTGTGACATAAGGGTGTTTTTGTCACAGAAGACACTTGAGTATATAAGCATCTTGGATTTTGAAAAAAAAATATTGAGCGTGCATAATCCCCTCACACCCCTTTATCCATGTACCATATATGAAAGGCGTAGCTTGAACCATGTTGGAGGGAGGGGTGGTAACATAAAATAGAGAAAAAAGCTTAAAAAACACAACAAAAATGGCCGCCATTCTGCCATCTTGGATTCTGAAAAATAAATATTGACTGTGCATCATCCCCTCAGAACCATGTATCCACGTACCAAATATGAAAGGTGTAGCTTGAAGCATATTAGAGGGAGAGGTGGTAACATAAAAACAGACAGACAGACAGACGGACAGACAGACAGATGTTAATTTTGAAAAAAAATATTGAGCGTGCATAATCCCCTCACAACCCCTTTATCCATGTACTATATATGAAAAGTGCAGCTTGAACCATGTTGTAGGGAGTAGTGGTAACATAAAATAGAGAAAAAGGCTTAAAAAACACAACAGAAATGGTTGCCATGGCGCCATCTTGAATTTTGGAAAAAAAATATTGAACGTGCAACATCCCATTACAACCCTCTATCCATGTGCCAGATATAAAAAGTGTAGCTTGAACCATGTTGGGGTGGGGGGTGGTATCGAACCATGTTGGAGGGAGGGGTGGTAACATAAAATAGAGAAAAAAAGCTTAAAAAACACAACAAAAATGGCCGCCATTCTGCCATCTTGGATTTTGAAAAATAAATATTGACTGTGCATCATCCCCTCAGAATCATTTATCCATGTACCAAATATGAAAGGTGTAGCTTGAAGCATATTAGAGGGAGAGGTGGTAACATAAAAACAGACAGACAGACAGACAGACGGACAGACAGACAGATGTTAATTTTGAAAAAAAATATTGAGCGTGCATAATCCCCTCACAACCCCTTTATCCATGTACAATATATGAAAAGTGCAGCTTGAACCATGTTGTAGGGAGTAGAGGTAACATAAAATAGAGAAAAAGGCTTAAAAAACACAACAGAAATGTTTGCTATGGCGCCATCTTGAATTTTGGAAAAAAATATTGAACGTTCAACATCCCATTACAACCCTCTATCCATGTGCCAGATATAAAAAGTGTAGCTTGAACCATGTTGGAGGGAGGGGTGGTAACATAAAATAGAGAAACAAGCTTAAAAAACACAACAAAAATGGCCGCCATGCCGCCATCTTGGGGTTTGAAAAAAAAAATTGAACGTGCATCATTCCCTCCCAACCCTCTATCAATGTGCCAAATATGCAAAGTGTAGCTTGAACCATGTTGGTGGGAGGGGTGGTAACATGAAAATAGAGAACAAAAGCTTAAAAAACACAACAAAAATGGCCGCCATTCCGCCATCTTGGATTGTGAAAAAAAAATCTTGAGCGTGCATCATCCCCTCAGAACCATTTATCCATGTACCAAATATAAAAGGTGTAGCTTAAAGCATGTTGGAGGGAGAGATGGTAACATAAAAAAACAGACAGACAGACAGACGGACGGACAGACAGACGGACGGACGAATTTTACAACATAAAAAAACAGACATACAGACAGACGGATGGACAGACAGACGGACGGACGGACGAATTTTGGAAAAAAAATATTGAACGTGCAACATCCCATTACAACCCTCTATCCATGTGCCAGATATAAAAAGTGTAGCTTGAACCATGTTGGAGTGAGGGGTGGTAACATAAAATAGAGAAAAAAAGCTTAAAAAACACAACAAAAATGGCCGCCATGCCGCCATCTTGGATTTTGAAAAACAAATATTGAACGTGCATCATCCCCTCCCAACCCTCTATCCATGTGCCAAATATGCAAAGTGTAGCTTGAACCATGTTGGTGGGAGGGGTGGTAACCATAAAATAGAGAAAAAGCTTAAAAAACACAACAAAAATGGCCGCCATGCCGCCATCTTGGATGTTGAAAAAAAATATTGAACGTGCATCATCCCCTCAGAACCATTTATCCATGTACCAAATATGAAAGGTGTAGCTTAAAGCATGTTGAAGGGAGAGGTGGTAACATAAAAAAAACAGACAGACGGACGGACGGACGGACGGACGACGGACGGACGGACGGACGGACAGACGGACGGAGTGCAATCCTATAGTCCCCTTACGGTTCCCGTAGGGGACTAATAATGAAAATTAATTGGCGATTTTTGTGAATAGCACTGGCCGGTTGTGAACATTCATATTTCCATCTTAACAAATCAACGCCCCATTGAAAGAACGGTAGCACTGGTAACTCGTCTTTCTTGCTTTCACCAGTAACGCGAACTGTCGCAGCGCCCCTTGTCGGCTTATCAATGGAACTTTTGTTCACTCTTTGATATCAGCCTAGAGAACCGTGTCCATATTTAACCCCCGATGGCGCAACCTGTGGATCAAATTAGGAGTGGGGGGGGGGGGGGGGGGGGTTATATGAAACGGACACAAAGTAGGTAAAAATACCGGTACTTTTCTCTCACACCAGGCCATAATAAGGTACATCCGTATTTACCATTGTGCCCAAAGTAGGCTGCTCTAAAGATCTGAACCTAAAATGCTGCAGGTCAGTTCACAAATTCTTTTATTACGTCGATGATATGCCACGATGACCTTTCTAACGGTGTATTTCATCACAACATTTCTTCCCCCAAAACACTAAATTTCATCGTTATTATAAACGAGATAGTTCTCGAGGAGTAAGCAAATGTATATTTATACCATGATTACCTGCTCTACTATATATAAAAAGCCTATGACATAAATTTTAGCTTTACACACCAACCGTGGTGAACACGGCAGCAATGGGATTTCAATAGTTAAAATTTACACCTACAGTAGAACAACATCCAAGTTGACATTTGGTGACGTCGACCTGAGTGCAAACTTGTCTAAATTTATCGCACGTCGCCTCGCGAAGAGTGAAATGGAAGTGGCAATTAATTGGTACGTCTTTAAATGATTTTACCTCAAAAGATACAAAAAATTAACAAACATGCGTTGTCTCATGTTAACCCTTTACCTAACGTAACGCTAAAAAACGGCCAGCGCTATTCTTAAAAATCGCCAATTAATTTTCATTATTCTTTTCATTTTTTTGTCTCAAAAACATAGGTTATGACCCCTCGTTGGAACGAGCTCGTCGAGCTCGTTCCAACGAGGGTCATAACCTATGTTTTTGAGACAAAAAAATGAAAAAAATTAGTTATTCAAGAATTATTTTTGCATGTGTCGTCTGCTTTTCAGGTTAGGTAAAGGGTTAATAAAGCATCCATAACTCGAAATAGTATCTTATTATGTTATTAAAATGAAAAAGGCCCCGTGATTTGTTCGTTTCTTTTTCCATTTCGTTTCGGCGATAAAATTTACAGCGGAAGTACCGCCCATCGGAGCTCATGTAAACAAAAACAGAATCGCACGTGTGTATGGGCATTGTTTAGAATTATGTTATATTGAATATTGTATTAATTAACATTTAAACTCTTAATAATCTGACGATCATGGTATAAATAAAATATACCCAAAGTAGCTTGGTGTACCAAACGTTCACCACTCGCGGTGAAGTGCTGTTAACCTCTCGCCAAAGGCTCGCGGTTAACACCACTTCACCACTGGTGGTGAGCATTTGGTACACCAAGCTACTATGGGTATATTCTATATTTATTTATTGGTGTTTAATGTCACATCAGTATTTACGGCGACATCATGACCGTATGACAAGTATAAAGTCATGCATAAACCAATCATTTGTATCTATGCTGCCCACGTTAGAGCACTTCCACCTTGAGCGTCTGGACCGGTTAGAGGAAATTCTAGCCTCAGGGTTAATTCTGCGATGCCCCCCCCCCCCCCAACTTCGGAAGTGTCGGGATACTGATGCAGATGCCGACGGTGAGTGTCGAAGGCACGAGCAATGATAGGGGGGTTGGGGGTCCCCCCCCCCCCCCAAGAACAATTTTGAAATCAGTAATCAAATGGGGGACTTCTGGCGGCTTTTGGGATGGAAACTGACGTTATTTTTTTGGCCGTGAAAATGACGTTTTTAGCAGCACGTTTCAAATTTGCAAGTTCATCAGTGACCATCCAGTGATCAAGAATTATAGCTTTTGACTGAATAATTCTTGAAGTTATAACTTTATTTTGTCAAGTTAAGTTAATAAAGTTATCACTTCAAGAATCAAGTAGTCCAAAATTACAGCAGTTGTTCAAGTGCAGAGATCCATTCGCGATACAACCCCTTTCGTAACATTTAGTTCTACGCAACTATAGAGCTAGTGGTTCTCAGTTGAAATGCGTTAACACTTTACCTAAGATGAAAAGCAGACGACACTGGCAAAACAAATTCTTGAATAACTAATTTTTTGATTTTTTGTCTCAAAAACATAGGTTATGACCCCTCATTGGAACGAGCTCGACGAGCTCGTTTCAATGAGGGGTCATAACCTACGTTTTAGGGACAAAAAATGAAAAATAATGAAAATTACTTGGCGAGTTTTGAGAATAGCGCTGGCCGGTTTTGGCCGTTACGTTAGGTAAATGGTTAATGGTAAGACCCACTCGTTCTGTTGTGTTATTTATTTATTTATTGGTGTTTAAGATCACATATTTCTGCACAACGGCTAACCATGACCGTGACAGTTTTACGGGTGGAGGAAACCGGAGTACCTGGGGAGAACCACCGAGCAGCGGCGAGCAACTGTCAGCTCCCCAACATACCAACTCCACACAAGCAGGGTTAGCATTGGTTGAAGACAGGTGCGCCATCGACGTGCAGTACGCCTTAGTACACAGCGTCACCGTGCCCCCACGTGGGCAATAGGGGTGAAGTGTCTTGCCCAAGGACACAACGCGGTTGCCGCAGAGCCTGCACCTCTACCAACTGAGCCACCGCGCCCCCGTTCTGTTGTGTAGAACTGAAATGTTGATAAGGTTACAATGGTACTAACTTTGGGAAGGGCACTCAGCGGAAAATTGGTTTCGAAATTGGGGGGGGGGGGGCTCAACCTGATCCAAGAATCCTGGATTCCTGGGCTAATTATAAGCCCGGGACCCCGACGTTTCGGGCACCGGGGTTAGTACCTCGCCCCCCACCCTCTCCTCGGCCCTGTTAGGCGTTGGTCACCAGGTCGAATATTACCAGCGAACTTGTTTACTACAGTAAACAAGCACTGCCTCACTTCTCTGGGTTGGTGGGAAGGGGGCTATATGAATACCAATTCTATTAAACTTCCATGGTACATGCCTAGTGATAGGCAACCAAAAAAATCGGTTAGCCTAGCCCTATTTCGTTTCGGCGAACGAAACAATACTTCGTCCAATTCCGTATTCATGCAGGCCTGGTTTTTCTCAACATCTAAAAAAAGGTTATTTAGGTTCTAAGATAGGCTGTTTCTAACTCGTTGGTGTACAAACATCAGTACAGCATTCCAGAAATTTGTTTTCACGATTGATAAATATTTTGACAAGGTAAGGGGGAAGATATTCAGGCCTGGACATTTTCCCCTCACCCTATCAAAATCTGAAAAACTGTTACAAAGAATGTAAGATTGGATAATTCTAATTCAGTGAATAAGATTTAATAGTATCTCATTAAAATAATACATATCTTTCTCTTTTCATGACTGTGATATATTTTGACAATGCGGGTTGGGGGGGGGAGGGGGGTAGGACATCTTCTTCTCCACCCTCTTTCATTTTTGCCCCAAAAATTGCTGCAAGGTTCTAAGATTGTCTGTTTCTGATTCACTGCTCTCGTTATTTAATAGTATATGGTTGGAAGAATATTTTTCTTCCAAGATTTCTATATTATATTTTGACATGGGTGGGTGGGGCATAACCTGGATACCCCCCCCCCCCCCTCCGTCACCTTGTCAATGTCCTGTAGACTTTCATACGAACCTTTACAACCATTGTTTGGACTTTGTTATGGTTAAGTGAGGTAAGTGAGGGTGTAAATAAAACCTATTTATTGTTTCAAATGGTTGCTATGGCTTTTTAATGGGGGGGGGGGGGGAGATAATCAGGCCTGGGCATCTTCCCCTCCACCCTCTTCCATTTTTGTCCAAAAAAATTGACGCGGGGTTCTAAGATTGTCTATTTCTGATTCACTGTTCTCGTTATTTAACAATATACGGGTGGAAGAATTGTTTTTCTTCCAAGTTTTCTATATTATATTTTGACATGGGTAGGGTGGGGGGGGGGGGGGGGGGAGAAGATAACCAGGCCTCGATATCTTCCCCCCACTGACACCTTGTCAAAGCCCTGTGGGCTTTCATACGAACCTTTACAACCATTGTTTGGACTTTGTTATGGTTGGGTGAGGGTGTAAATAAAACCTATTTATTTATTTTTTCAAATGGTTGGTATGGGAATGGGTGAAGGGGAAGATAATCATATTTTGACATGAACTTAACAGGAAATGCATAAATGTATCTATTCAAGAGTTTGAATAACTTTTTCAATGTTAACGTGATGGAAATTCAGTGAATAAATGTTATGTTATAAGTAGTTTTATTTTTATTTTTTTGGTGAGGTGGGGGATATCCAGGGTGGGATGAGGTATCCTAGGATAATTCCCCACGGGGGAAGATATCCTAGAACATCTTCCCCCAGGGTGGAAGATGTACATGGAGGGGGGGGGGGGAGATATTGGGGCACACCCGGACCCACAGCGCCGTGAAATTCCCGTTCCCGGCATTAAACCTTACACAAAATCCATAATTTCAAAAGTGACCTCACCGGAATGTTAGCTGTTTCAATACCCGCTTCAGTATGTTAACTCATCACTGTCGTAAGCTTCGGTATAGGCGTAACTTTTCAATGCTCTTTCCGATATGCAATTCGTTTTTCTCTACTATTAATCAGTAAAGCAGTAAATTTTCATTTTGATTTCAATGGCGTCATGTTTGGTGAGGTGGGGTGGACACCAGACACTCAATGAGTCTCGTGTCTGAATGAAATACCGTAGCCCTCGGGTGAGACTTCCCTATCCCACCCACATACCACTCAAGAATAATTAATATATTTTATTTATTTATTTATTTGGGTTTAACTACACTCTTGACAGCTATAATCACCTCGTATCAGACAGCTTTACGTGTGGGGGAAGCCGGAATACCCGGAGAGAACCACCGAGCAACGGCGAGTAACTGTTGGACTCTTCAACGCACCAACCCGACACAAGTAGGGTTAGAATTGGTTGAAGGCAGGTGCACCATCGACCTACAGTACGCCTTAGTACACAGCGAACCATGACCTCTCGAGGGCAGTCGGGATTTAGTGCCTGGCCCAATTACACAATGTAATTACCTCCGGTCGGGTTCTAACCGTGGACTTTTTGGTTTGAAGTTCAATACCATAAAGATGGAGTCACCACTCTCCCGATTTTGTTTTTGTCCACAAAACTGCAATCCACATGTTTTGAGTTCATAAACGCGAACAGTGAATTTCTACCGGATCGCTTTCGCGATCCGATAGAAATTGCCTGTCCGTTTTTTATGATAACAGCAGAGCAATAATTCAAGAGTCGTGAACAAAACACGCTGCTAAAACATCTGTCAGACATTTTAAAAGTGATTTCCAGTTCACCTGAACTGAAAAATATTTAGAAATTGCACCTGCTGCACTAATCGTGCATGCCAAATTTATTCCAGAAGCTCGTTTCACAACGCGCCTACCGTTTACAAACACGAAGGCCTGGTCATTGTCTTGTATTGTTCCGGAAATAATTTTTGAACACAAGGACCATGACGCCAGGCTTGAAATGAGACCTGCAAATGATTGAATGATGAGCAGCGAATTTTAATTATCACTTCGGCTGTCTGGTTTCCAGGGGGACGATTGGTATTTCTGTGATTTCAGACGATTCATCTTTATCTTTTCCGTGTTTCCAAACCCAAATATATTGATCGCCTTCAGCAAATTTAATGGTTTTCTATTTCTAAGACGCTGTCAAAGAACATGTTTTATTTCGTATTTCACAGGTTTCTAAATGCATGATAGCTTTCAAAAAATGCACATTGTTCAAAAACGAAAATAAGTAGCGTTTTGCTCTTTACATTATCCTTGGGAAAAATGACTTCTTGTTAGATGTCTGCATAAACTTTTGAAGATTCACACATTACGGGAAGGGCCGTTTCTCCAAAAGATGAAGGGAAATAAACAAGAGGAAGTATTTTTCATCTGAGAAATGTTGAAGTTTTTATGAAAATATTTGTAAGGCCTCTCAAAAAGTTAAAAATCTGTTTCTCAGGCCCTCCCGCATGGTCCTTTTGGCTGCCACATTTATTTATTTATTTATTTATTGGTGTTTAAGGTCACAGATTTCTGCACAATGACTAATCATGACCACGACAGTTTTACGGGTGGAGGAAGCCGGAGTACCCTCTGAGAATCACCGAACGACGGCGAGCAACTGTCAGCTCCCCAACATACCAACTCCACACAAGCAGGGTTAGCATTGGTTGAAGACAGGTGCACCATCGACGTGCAGTACGCCTTAGTACACAGCGTCACCGTACCCCCATGTGGGCAATGGGGGTGAAGTGTCTTGCCCAAGGACACAACGCGGTTGCCGCAGGTGGGATTCGAACCGAGGACCTCTACCTACTGAACCACCGCGCCCCTGGCTGCCGCATGCTCTCTTTTTATTACCAATGCAAACTTCAATAAAATAAAAAATAAATAGTGTATGCAGGGGGGGGGGGGGATCTTCCAAAAGATTCCGGACACAAGGCCTAAAATATTTTTTTCCACCTTTTGACCACCACCCACCAACCCACGTGCAAAAAAAATATTTTTTTCCTCTGACCACTTGGACACCCACCCACCACCTATATTTTTTCAGTGTATCACCACAGTGGGTAATGAAAAATTATTGCACTGAGCTTCCAGTTGTCAATCCTTGCCTTAATTTGAATACTAATCTACTGTCTAAACTAATTATGTACACATCAACCAGCATTTAATACCTGATGACAGAACTTTCAGTTAAGCATTTGTAATTCATGCATTTCAATAATATGCCTATATACACTATGGCGTAGTGTATACTGGCATATTATTGAAATGCATGAATTACAAATGCTGAACTGAAAGTTCTGGCCTTAATGCTCTCATAATAATTATCATTCATGTGTTAAGTTCCGAGACTGAAGAAACAGTTTAAATTTAGTGAAGAAGTTTTAATTTTAATGGCCTGACTACAGGCTAAGTGTCTAGGCTTGAGGTTTCAGCCAATTGTCATTACTCAAAAGATAGTAGGTAGTGTAGGAAAGCTGAAAATCTGTCACCTAACACTATCGTAAATCTCACTGTCCGTCCTGGTCCGTCTCCGAAAAAATGTCAGCATTGATTCCTGCATATAACAGCATATAATGTAAGAATTAGACTATTTTTGTGAACATCAAATAGAGCATTAAAATAATCTTCTTTTGCTGCATAGTATTATGCTCAGCTACTCATCTATATACTCTGGCTCAGTCAGGGTCAGTTTTCAATTCAAATATTAACTGTAACTTTTGTTTCATGTTTTCACGAGATAGCCAGACAAACCCTCTGTGAAAACCCTGGTACTATCACCATGAGCTTGAATTAAGTAAGTGGGGTTTTATATCAAAGATGCACAGTGAGAATTTTCATTAGTTTCAGGTTACAAGAGCTATACTCAGAGAAACTGGGCATTTAGATTATTTTCCGTCAATTTTTTACATTATTTTAGATGTTCTGCTAAACACATTGCTACTCATTGTAAAATCCAAATTGTGCCGTGATGGTTCAGCTATGAAAATTATGTTAACCATTCCCAAATTAAAATTCATAAATTTCCACTGATTGTTTTTAGTCAAACTCCACAATTCTTTAATGCATCTAATTTAATTTACAAAAAAGAGAACAAATCCCCTAATCTGCCTAGTGGGGCCTTATTCACCAACCCCACCTGACAAACAGGTGCCTATTAGACTACTAAACAACAATATAGCCTTGTTATGTGAAAATAATTTGAAAAAAAACCACCAGGAAAAAAATTGCAACTCCAGGAAAAAAGGTGTTTTGGCCCCCATCCGACCACCCCCCCCCCCCCCGGCCTTGTGTCTGGAATTTTTTGGGAGACCCCCCCCCCCCCCCCCCCTGGTGTATGTCTGATATTTTATCCAAGTTAATAAAATTGACGAATTTGCCCCTTGAATGCAACAAGGTTTTGCAATGCTTTAGCATTGCAAAACCTTCTTCCACTCAAGGAAGGATACACATTACCACCCATGCTAGACTGAAGATTATGATGCATGAACATGGACATCTGATGACAAAGAAGCAATTACAAAAATTTAAAAAAAAACCGCCCACATGATTTTTTACAACAAATGGCCTGAGAAACAGAAGATATTAATTTGTGGGGCCTAACATTAGCGATATTTTTCAGCTCATACATACCGGCCGGTATGGGGTCGAGTCTTTCTAGTATATTTATATTTATTTATTTATTGGTGTTTAAGGTCACATACTTATGCACAATGGCTAATCGTGACCGTGACAGTTTTACGGGTGGAGGAAGCCGGAGTACCCGGAGAGAACCACCGAGCAACGACGAGCAACTGTCAGCTCTCCAACATCGTAACTCTGAACTCTGCACCGCAGCACAGGCAGGGTTAGATTGGTTGAAGACATGCGCACCATCGACGTGCAGTACGCCTCAGTACACAGCGTCATCGTGCCCCCATGTAGGCAATCGGGGTGAAGTGTCTTGCCCAAGGACACAACGCGGTTGCCGCAGGTGGGATTCGAACCGAGGACCTCTCGGCTTGCAGCCTGCACCTCTACCAACTGAGCCACCGCGCCCCCGAGTCTTTCTAGTGCGCTTATGTTTGTTTTAATAATTGTAAATCATTTTCGAGTGGAAATGCACCGGTGCCATGTATTAATACTAGGTGGTTCATAAACAGAACCTTTATTAGTATTTCTCGTGCCTTTTCTTACAAATTGTAAATACTTGCCTGGCACAAAATGAACCCCTGTTGTATGGGTGAACATAGATCCGGCCAACAAAACGTTCAACCCTGGCGGTTCGACACCGGACGTTTCGGCCGACGGACGATTTGGCCCACTGACAAGGCCGTGCCGAATTTTAGTTTCATGTTTTTTTTTTTATTTTTTATTTTGAAGTTATATATATTTTTGAAGTTCTTAAGTTATTTATTTATTTATTATTTTGGAATTACATTTTTTAACTTCAAGTTCTCAAAATAAATAAAGGATACCAAGTGTTTTGAGTGAATATCGAAAATTATCTCATGAGTGACCGAGTCAAACGTTTATTTTCGCAAGCGCTTCCACTCAAAAAACACTAGATTTTCTTTTTATTATACGCTTTTTGCTTTTTATAAGAATCTGATTTCTATCCATAATTCCACTCGTTTCAACCTTGCATTAACCCTTTACCTAACATAGAAAGCAGACGACACTTGCAAAACAAATTCTTGAATAACTATTTTTTTTGTCTCAAAAACATAGGTTATGACCCCTCATTGGAACGAGCTTTCCTACATTAACCCTTTACCCAACGTTATACGTTGGGTAAAGGGTTAATGTAGGAAAGTAAAGAGCTGATGGGCATTGACACGTGATTTGCTTGTTACTCAGAACAGGTAGCGTCTTGCGATCTGATTCAGCTGGCGAGTTTCATGTATTCATTTTTTACTTATTGGTGTTTAAGGTCACAGACTTATGCACAATGGCTAATCGTGACCGTGACAGTTTTTTACGGGTGGAGGAAGCCGGAGTACCCGGAGAGAACCACAGAGCATCGACGAGCAACTGTCAGCTCCTCAACATTCTAGCTCTGTTCAAGCTCCGCTCAATCAGGGTTACAGCGGTTGAAGACATGTGCACCATCAACGTGCAGTACGCCTTAAATACACGGCGTCATCGTGCCCCCATGTAGACAACCGGAATAAAGTGCCTTGCCCACGGACACAACGTGGATCGTCCCGGAAGGGGATCGAACTCGGGACCTCTAGCACAGAAGTCCATCAGTCTACCACTGAGGGGTTTCATGCATCAATGCAAGGTGATTACGTGTTGAATTATTGCTGGAAATAATCGGTATCCACTCAAAAACACTAGATTTTCTGTTCGTTGTACATTTTAGAACAAATTGATCATTTCCAGTGATAATTTGACTCGTATTCACTTTGAAGTGATGCTTTGAAAGCCGCCATTTTGATTGATATCGTGAAAGTGAAAATTTCTCTATCTTCACGGGGGGGGGGGGGGGGGGGGGGGGGTGGGGGGGGGGGGTACGATTTCTATCTTTCCGCAATTTTTTCGGTAATCTATCGTTCAGCGCATAATAAAAAAACTATTTAAACTGGTAGATTGAGCAATGGTTTTTATGTTGGTATTTTTTAATTTTCTTTTTCTTTCCCTTTCTGCTTCCAATGACATCTACATTTGGATGGCATGGTTTTATTGAGGAAGTTCTAATATATTCGTTTTTGTGAGACATATTTCAGACAAATTTCTGACCGTTTTCTTTTTGTTTCAATCTTTTCTTTAAAAATTACTTTAACTCTTAGAAGACGGGAGACGAGTGTTCTTGCCTGTGATGTAATACGGAAGGTAATCTGGCTGTGACGGTTCGGCTGTCTTTGGGCTGGGGCAGAATTAAACACTGAGCAGGTGCTTCTAGTCAAGTGTCGTCTGCCTGAATAAACAGACGACACTTGACTAGAAGCACCTGCTTTACTGTAAGTTTTTCGCGGTATGTCATGTTCAATAAATTCATTCTGATTCCCCGGCTCCTAAGAGTTAAATGGAATGAAACCAAACTTCCACCTGGATTAAAAAAAAACCTTGGGCCGAAACGTCATTATCTGAAACGTCTGGGTATTATTTATATTTATTTATTGGTGTTTAAGGTCACATACTTATGCACAATGGCTAATCGTGACCGTGACAGTTTTACAAGTGGAGGAAGCCGGAGTACCCTAAGAGAACCACCGAGCATCGACGAGCAACTGTCAGCTCCTCAACATTCTAACTCTGTTCAAGCTCCGCTCAAACAGAGTTACAGCGGTTGAAGACATGTGCACAATCGACGTGCAGTATGCCTTAGTACACGACGCCATCGTGCCCCCATGTAGGCAACCGGGATACAGTGCCTTGCCCAAGGACACAACATGGGTCGTCCCGTACGGGACGTCTGGATATAAACGTCCTTTCTTGTTCAGAAATTGTAAAATATCTATTGCGCGGAAAACGCACCCTTATCGACCTTCAGTTGTGATCACCCGTCCGTCCACTATACAGTTGTTTTTATTTATTGAGGTTCAAGGACGATTTCAGAATCTATGGCTATACCGTGACCACATCACCACTATAAAATGACGTTGTGTTTAATCGTTTATGATTATTTTGACCACTTTATGGAGGATTCCCGACCCCCTCCGCCCAAGGTGTCAAAGCTAAAACGGTTAAAGGGTTCTCTTGGTCGATTAATCACAGGGATTAACCTTGGTTAACCGATTAATCTCTCGCCCTAATATGTAGCTGAATAATTACCGTATCGTTAATGATTTACAGAATTAACCTTGTAACGGACAACACCGACCAGCGCTATACACAAAAACATCTATTCAAATTTTATTATGCTTTCAAATTTTGTCTCAAAAACATAGCTTATGACCCCTCATTAGAACGAGTTTCGTTCCAATGAGGGGTCATAAGCTATGTTTTTGAGACAAAAATTTGAAATTCTTTAGAAATTCAAGAATTTATTTTGCAAGCATCGTCTGCTACCCGCATTTGGGTAAAGGGTTAAGAATGACCATTTCCAGCTACCGATACAGTATAATGATCATGTTAGTGAACATGTTTGTCAACACGTAACTTGTATGCTTTACTTTGTCTCATACAATTGATGTGAGTCAGTGTGACAATGTTTGCCCATTTTCGAGGAAGTTTGTTTCTATGTTAACCCATATAATCCAATAGTTCAAAAGTAACTTTTAATCACTTGATTACCTTTTTAATCGATCAAGACATTGGCCATTGGTTAATCGAATAATCGGTTAACTATTTCAGCTCTAGTGCCAATTACCGAACTGGGGCAGATCTTATTTTCCCAGTAAAGCAGAATTTGTCTTCCTTGGTAAATAAACACTGTTCCACTTCCCTTGACTATGGTCTGTAAAAAGAATACCATTTTTGTTATGCCATGATCTCTAGAGGAGGTTTCAGTGAGCATATAGCCGAGGGCTCAATTCATACTTCGTGCAAACGATTCGCATTATAACCCAGGTGTCGGTTGGCGAATTTTGATGTCCTTTGCTATGGTGAAAGACTAGAATAGGGGAAAGGCTATCTACTTTTTGCGAGTTTTGTCCACCTATATGTTCCAGAAATAAGGCCCTTGTTACACTTGGAAAATTTACCGCACGACCGTTTTCAATTTTTACTGAATCGTCGGCTGTCGGATTTTGATGTTCTTCGGTATGGGGAGAGACAATGATGGGCGAAAGATATCCACATGTTGGGGGTTTCGTCTGTACACACACACAATAGCTATGTCACTGGTTAGACTCAACCCTTTACCCAACGCAGACGATATCAAAATTTATTAATTTAAATATTGTTTTTTATTTTTTTTCGAAAAATTTCAACAAAACCATATCATGTGACCCCAGCAATGGAACGAGCTCGACAAGCTCGTTCCAACGAGGGGTCACATGATATGGTTTTGTTGAAAGTTTTCGAAAAATAATATTTTTTCAGCTGCTGAATCTGCATATTACGCGGGCGGATGCGGGCGGATGCGGGCAATTCGTTGGGTAAAGGGTTAGAACACGTTCTATACAAACATTTTCCGTTATACCTCAAGCATCGTTTGTCAAATTTTGATGTCTTTCGGTATTGTGAGCTACCAGAATGGGGGAAAGGATATCCATATATTGTGAGTTTCGGTCACACATCTGTACCAAAGTTATGTCCCTTGATATACTCACAAAACTGTCCTTATGGACGTTTTGCATTATAACCAGGGGGTGCCAGAAGCACTTCGGGGGGGGGGGGGGGAGGGGGTCAGACCCCGGGAAAACGACATTTACTCGCACTAGCATGCCGAAACACATATACCTCGATGGCCGGACGCCGAGATGGAGTAGTTCGAGAGGTGTTCCCCTTCCATTGTACCTGCTTCCAAACTCCCCGACTCCCCAATTGAATTGTGAAAGCTCCCAGAACGAATTAGGGTGTATTTTAGCTTTACTTAGAGAGTAAATCATTGAAAAAAAATTGAATGACGAACCCGGGAAGGGTACTGTCTGCCCCCTCTCGCCCCCGTGGTCCGAAGACAGTGAGGGCAGCTGATCCCTCTGCCCCCGTGCTTCCGGCGTTCCTGATTATAACTTGAGTAGGTCACCATATTTTGATGTCCTTTAGTACGCTGATAGGCTGGTATGGCGAAAAGGATATCCACATTTTGCAGGTATTGTTCATGCATGCTTAACACAGTTATGCCCCTTGTTAGACTTAGAAAAACTGTCGGTTTGAACTTTTTGAATTGGTGTTTTTCGTCCATGGAAATATTTTGTACTGAATTTTAGCAGAAAACTGAATAATTTTTGTATCGCCCATGTCGAATGGGTATGTATATGGGAGCAGTTAACCGGGCATGAGTGTACTTTGTTTGTTAAAATGGCGGACATTTTCATGCCATTTCAAGAAATGACACCACTCCAGTGAGCAGCGTATGCCATCCATGGTATTGCAGAAGTGGTGGGGTTGCTCTTTTTTCTGTTTCGTTACTTAATTTGAGTACTATTCAGCAATTGTTATTTGGAGGAATCAATCTTTTTAGGAAAGTAATGTAATGTCATTTGATACTCTAATAATTTATCTGATAACCATTTACCTAAAATTGTGGCCAAAGTCGAGCTGGTTCTAATGATATCCATATTTGTATGGTTTTATTGAAAAATTGTGAAATTTGTTTTCGAAAAACAAGAAATTTAATTTATTTATTTTAAAAACAATGTGTTAGGTAAAGGGTTAACCGAATTTAACCCTTATAGTCCAGACATAAAAATGAGAAAGTAAGGAAAAAAATCGGAAAAAGCTGATTTTTTATATGTTTCCGGGACACACATTGCGGATAAAGTGTGAAAAGTCCCCGCGAATCCGAGTTGAGCTTTTTTAGTTACAGCGTTTTTTTGATGAAAAAAATAATTTAAAAAAAAATTCGACCCAGCTCCATATTTCTCATTCTTATTCGCCTTAGTAGGGTGAGAATCATAAATATCGTGTTGAATTATATTGAGAATACATATCCCCAACAGAAAATGCCAACTTTGTACCAATCCTCACACTCAATGGTGAAATATTCACGAAAATGTACAAAATTACGAAAAAAAATTTATTGTTTTCATACACACAACGGTACACAACGTCCATTAAATCAAATCTACGACTACTTTGGGAGTTAAATTATATATCAAAAATTGCAGAAAAGCAGTGGCTTTATAATGATATATAACAATAGTCATTTATTCCATAATGAACTGGTGAAACGTGTGAAATATTAACCATACCCCCTAAACTCAAATTCAAACGGCATCGACTTTTCTCATTCAAATACCGTATTATAGCATCATTGTTTCAATTTCCATGTTCGATTAAATCATATAATGTGGTATTCGCCTACACTCAAGATGCATTGGCATGTAATGTGTGCACGCCCTTGATGTGTACTCATAAACATCTACTGTCAAAATTACACGAACTGCTCCAGAATGCGTCCGTAGGACGCACAGGAAAGCTTTGGGTACAGTACTACGAGCAAATAGGTCTTCTCCAGTTCTTGAGAGCAGAGCGCACAGGCGACTGGGGACTCCACACATATTGTGTTCGCAATATGATTCCAGTATTTCACGCAGGTGGTCATTTTGCATACGCAAAAAGTTCTCATCTCTATTTGCAGCAGATGAATGAGCTAACAGAAATAATTCAACAGGATGATTTGAAGTTGTTCACTGAGAAAGGTTACTTTACCATAAGGCGCTCAGATAAATTCTGGGACGGGATATATTCTGATCAGACCATAGAGCAGTGTTTAATGAGAATGTTCAAGCTCCCTGGTGGTCTCACACATGGCAGGGGAATAACCGATAGCACTGTTGCGAAATGGGTACATGGACTACCTCTTTGCCTTCCGATATGTAATGCTCTCGAAAATTTTGTTCATGTTCACACTGGTCATGGCGAACAACATCGGGATCTCCGTCAAAGTTCACAATTGACTGATGCCAATGATATCACCAAATTATTGAACTGGCTCAGAGTGCATTCCCCCTTTCAGAATAGAGATCCACTACAATTAGTCTCTATAGCGACCGGGCTTGTGGCCGACGAAACTGTGAACTGTGACCAAGTTCGCAAAATTGGTGAATGTTGCGTATCGAATGTTGTAAGCAAAACGTTCAACAGCATCAAACTACGACGTGTTGACACTGTGAAGTCTTTCGCATCGATGGCAAATAGCATCAAAGTCCGTGGAAGTACGGTAGTGATTGACCCCACAATTCTGTTCAACCGCATCACATGTGTTATTCAGTCACAAGCAGAGATGGAAGAGTATCTCAAATATGAACTCGCCCCGAAACCACCAGCATTGTTTGATTCTGCTGGAATGAGGAAGACACAGAAAAGCACGCTCGGTAAGATCCTCAAAACATACGGTTCCGAGCAAACTAAAATCCCAGAACATTCTCTGTTTGTTGTAGATGGTGGATTTTTATTGAGGGCAGTTGTGTGGCCTAAACAGTCGTCATATAAGGACACATGTACATCATATTCCAATTATCTAGTGAGACATTTTGGGGCGAACGTCGTGGTTGTTTTTGATGGTTATGCTTGTACAATGTCGACAAAGGGCATGGAACAAGCCCGTAGATCTAAAGACAGGTATTCCATTGATATCAATATCTCACCCGAGTTACCAGCCACCACACCCCAATCCGATTTCCTTGCAAATGCCAAGAACAAAACCCAACTGATCGATCTTCTAATGCAGGAGCTATCTGCTATCAATATTCAGTCCAAGCAGGCCGAGGCTGATGCTGATGTACTGATAGCCGAAACTGCACTTGACATCGCTCAAGATGACAACAATGTTGTCGTTGTGGGAACAGACACAGACTTGTTAGTCATTCTTACCTCTCGAGTTCAACCGGGATGTAATATTCAC
Source organism: Pictodentalium vernedei (assembly GCA_031216915.1). Classification (NCBI taxonomy): domain Eukaryota; kingdom Metazoa; phylum Mollusca; class Scaphopoda; order Dentaliida; family Dentaliidae; genus Pictodentalium; species Pictodentalium vernedei. The sequence continues at coordinate 207,282,606 of CM062288.1, read as the reverse complement.
ATGATGTATTCCATTACCCCAAACTTACTAGTTTCAGTTAGTGAAATAGCAACCAAAATGGGTGACCATAGAAGCAACCTCCTTGTAGCACATTCTGTAAGTGGTTGTGACACTACTTCTGCACTCTTTCGAGTTGGTAAGAAGAAAGTATTCAGTACAATTGTCTCCGATGTTACTAGCGACTCACAACAGTATGTCAACACAATTTTGGCGGATGACAGTACACCAAGTGCAGTAGCCGCTGTCGGGGAACAACTTCTCCTGATCTTATATGGGAGTAAAACTGTTTCCTCTCTCGACCAATATAGATATGTCACTTACAAGCGTTATGTAGCAAAATCTAAACTGAATAAACCCATCGACCTAGCCTCACTCCCACCAAGCAGCGATGCTGCACAACAACATGTCTACAGATGTTATCTCCAGGTCCAACAATGGCTGGGCACTTCGCTTCCTCCGACGGATTGGGGGTGGTCGCTAGACAATGGACTTCTTGTACCAACTGCAGCCACAAAGCCATGTGCCCCCGATAACCTACTGAATCTGATCAGTTGTGGTTGCAAGAGTGCTTGTACAAAAAGGTGTGGGTGTAAGAAGGCAGGACTCTCTTGCTCAGGTTTGTGTAATTGCAGTTCGGATTCTTGTAACAACCACAGAAACACTGTCCTGTCGGAAATTTCTGAGTTCGATGAATAATATGTATATAGGTCATGTCATTTCTGTATATAGCGTTGATAATAGTCAATGTAACTTAATCTATGTTGATTGATTTGTACATTCTGTAAATATTATTTATTGATTTTTGTACATTCTGTAAATATTATTTATTGATCTAATGCTGCCAGACACAGACGTGTCTGTTCGGTCCCAAGCCCGAAAATAGTTGAGTTCTCATGCTGACGAATTTTATGCCAAAGGGGGAACTCGGCCAGAAGCAGAGGGGGTCTTCCATAATGTCTATTTTGTAAGCAATGATAAAAGTCTTCAAATGGTGGTGGATTTTTTATCGTCTGTCCAACTAACATCCCGTTCTGTATTACGACCCTTTGGGCAAATCCGTTAGGAAAATCGTCATTTTTTGCGTAAATCCGATACTTTTTTGTGAATTTTCAATAATTTTTCACAGAAATTGTCACAGAATGCACATTTTCCTCTAGGTAAATGTATATTAGACATTATGTAGCTCGAAATACGCGTAAACAAAAAATACAGTTGGATCAATTCGAGGTTACAAAGTTCGTGCGATTTTTTTTTATTTTTTTCAAACGCGTTTTCGAAAAAAGGCTGTAGAAAAAAAAGCTCAACTGGGATTTTAGGGGACTTTTGTCTAATCGTTCAGTGACATGTACTCGACATTCCCTGAAAAAATCAGCTTTCTCCGATTTTTTTCCCTAGTGAAACCTAATGTTCTTGGGCTATTAACCCAACGCAAACGATATTTATAAAAATTTGTAATTTCAATAATTTTTTTCTTTTCTCATACAATTGTAAATAAACATATCATGCGACCACTCATATGGTTTCGTTGAAATATATTGAAATTTGTTTCAACTTCCCAATTTGAATATTACTCGGATGGATGTGGCCGATTCGTTAGGTATTGGGTTAAAGGCACTTTAAAAGCCGCATTAATATCGTGTTGGAGACATTTACGGGTGGAGAAATCCGGGTTAAAGGCGGAATGGCAAGAAACTGTCAGGCTTTCAAACTTGCAAGTCGATCACAAGTGGAGCTTGGTCTCAATTAGCAGTTCACCCCCTGAGAACACCAAGGGGCGAATTGCAGACCAAAATCAGATGGGTTAAAAATCAACCCAAATCAACTGGGTTGCCTGAGTGAATGCGAACCCAACTGGGTTTATATTCACTCAATCCGGTTTATTTGAGTTGATTTTTAACCAAACTGATTGGGGGAGTGGTGGCGTTTTGGTAACCGGTTCTCCTCAGATCAGCGAAGTTAAGCAACGTCGAGCCCGGTTAGTCCTTGGATGGGTGACCGTGGGAGCGATCGATTCGGACTCCCGCGTTGTGTCCTTGGGTAAGGCATTTAACCCCGATTGTCCACATGGAGGCACGATGACGCCGTGTACTAAGGCGTACTTCACATCTTCAACCAATCTAACCGTGCCTGTGCTGAAATGCAGTGTTGCAATGTTGGGGAGCTGGCAGCTGCTCGTGTTTGCTCTGTGGTTCTCTCCGGGTAGTCCGGCGTCCTCCACCCGTAACACTGTCACCGACACGATATGACCTTGACTGTTAAAGTGCCGTGAAACCTTAAATAAATAAATAAATAAATAAATAAATAAATAAATAAATAAATAAATAAACTGATTTTAGAGTGCGGTTATTAGTTAAAATAATTATCCTGCGTTTCAGGCGAATCCCATCTCTGCAGATAACTAATTAAAAAACGTTAAGGAAATAAAAAGCGATTTCGGACATTTTTCTGGTATAATTCCTTATTTCGCCTCACAAAAGTCAAAGCACAAAAACACCGAAAAACCAGTGCCTGCACTTATAAACTTGTTTGAAATGATTTGTGAAAAGGTTGTTCATTTTAGGAAACAAAATGTCAGTGAAGGTACAATTTGTACACACCTGTTCAATAATCACAGTGTACTAAATTAATAAACTAATAATATTTAGTCGACAACCGCTCAGTTAACCCTTTACTCAACGAATCGGCCATATCCGCCCGCGTAATATGCAAATTCAGCAGCAGAAAAAATGATATTTTTCAAAAAATTTCAACAAAACCATATCATGTGACCCCTCTTTGGAACGAGCTCGCTGAGCTCGTTCCAAAGAGGGGTCGCATAATATGGTTTTGTTGAAATGTTTTGAAAAATTTTAAAAAAATGATATTTAAAATAATAAATTTTGATACCGTCTGCGTTGGGTAATGGGTTAAAAGTTTAGGATAAAGAAATGACCTCCCAGAGACATGGCGTATTATGTCAGAAAACAAAGGACACACAAGCAAAAGTTCAGCCATGGATTTATTTATTGGGATTTTAACGCCACTTTCGACAGCCATGATCACCTCGTGTCAGAGAGTTTTACGGGTGGAGGAAACCGGAGTACCCGGAGAGAACCACCGGGCAGCGGCGAGCAACTGCCTGACTCACCAATGCACTAACCCCGCACAAGCAGGGTTAGTATTGGCTGAAGGTAAGTGCTCCATCGACGTGCAGTGCGCGTGAGCACACAATGCACCGCGCCCCTCTATAGGCTATCGGGATGCAGTGCCTTGCCCGTGGACACAACGCAGCTACCCCTGGGTGGGGTCGAACCGTGAACCTCTCGGTTTGAAGTTCGATATTCTAACAACTGGACCACCGCGCTCCCGCTTCAGCCATGTAAATGGGTCAGATAGCTTAGTCAGCCAGCCATCCATGAAACACGATTACACCACGAAATACCCAGCACCATCCACGATGGGCAGATTTCACTAGGGCTGCACGATTTTCAAAACTGAATACCGGTATCGGTATTCTAAAAAATACCGCGGTATACCGGTATATCGAAAACTGTTCAAATATAAGAACACAAGTACCACAATCGAGACGCAAGGCATCACAGTCGGAACGAAATAGCATGCCTTGATGATGCGGTTCGAAAAACCTTTACCCAACGCAGACGATATCAAAATTTATTATTTTCAAAATTAGTTTATCAGATTTTCCCCAAAAATTTCAACAAAACTATATCATGTGACCCCTCATTGGAACGAGCTCAACGAGCTCGTTCCAATGAAGGGTCACATGATGTAGTTTTGATGAATTTTTTGAAAATTATTTTTTCAACTGCTAAATTTGTATATTACGAGGGCACAGGCAGACGATTCCTTGGATAAAGGGATAATATTATTCATTCGGGCGCTGCAGTTAAAAAAAACTCAAGACATCTTGAAAATCAAATTGTGGATAAATAAATAATGACGATAAACCGATATTTTTGTAATTACACCGGTATTCAATCGATATTGATTTGAATACCGGTACATATCGGTTTATCGATATACCGTGCAGCCCTAGATTTCACAACGTTGGGCCCAGTTGTGCCATACAGGATCTCCAGTTGCTTTGAAATGAAAAACTTCCAATTTTCCAACACAAGGGAGAATACTCTAAAGAATATCGAATTAGGTTCGAGGGTTCCGTTCATCGGAAGGCAAATCAACAGACCTGGTTGAAAACAAAAGCCTTAGAGACAACCCGCTGTATTTTCTTTTATAGAGTTATCAGAGGGCTGTGAAACCTGGTCGTTTGCTCATATTCCCAGTTCATTTTAATTTGTTCAAGAAAACAAACCAAAAACCGTAGTAGCAGAAAGTGTGTTAATATTGCAAAAGGCGAGACAAGCAGTTGGGCTGAGAAATGTTTATGTTTATTTTTGTTTCGGGTCACATAAAGCATTTGTGGCTATATCGTAACTCACCGCAAATGTAAAGTTTAGTTAAGCCAGTTCTTTATACCGATGTTTAACTTTTTACCTAACACAACGACCAAATAGGCGAGTATCCAGATATCCATATGGAAGGGGTGGGGGGGGGGGTGGGGGTGGGGTGGAGGGGGCACATGGATCCTTTCATTCTTTAGGGATCCAAACAGTTTGAGGCAGTAAGCATATCACGGGGATCGAAGCCCCAAGCCTGAGAAAACTATCAAGATGGTGTCTCTCACGCATTGCTAGGGCGGAGAAAGAGGAATTATATGTTTTTAAAAATTCTCCAGGGGGAAGCCCAGCGCCCTAAATAACGGTATGTGAGATCCGAAAGAACGCCAAGCGTGATGTGTCATCTGCAGTTGACAGCCTGTGCAGATCGTAGAATCAAGAAGTTTTAGGGTGGGGTGGGGGCAAACTCCCAATAGTACAATACAAATCAAACCGGAAACCTACTCTTATACAAAGGAACACATCTATTATTGGAAAAAAATGAGAATTCTGGGGTAATCCGTACCAAATAAAGTCCGTTTCAGTAGTTTGGGTTGTGATTTGGGGAAATTTTCGGGTCTATTTGGGTGATTAGATTTACTCTTATACAAAGGAACACACGATCCGAACATATCCCTTTCCTATCAGAGGGTTTTGGGTCACATAGCAACCACGTGCAACCATAGAAACTAAGGCGGCGGGCCCACTATCCAAAACGGACGAAGGAATCACGTATCACCCTAACAACACGCTCTGCGCGTGCGCACTCAGACCACGTATCACTATGGTAAAGGCGTCACAACATAGCCTGTCACGTAAGCTACCATGACAATCCAACAAGGCGCCACGGGGTAATGTGACATGATGTCACTTCCGAGGTCCTGCATCGAGGCCATGCAACCTCGAGGTGAAAACAACATCACATACTACTGATGTTTTTTTTTTTAAATTGTGCCCCCAAACATAGCTTATGACACCTCACTGGAACGAGCTCGTATTTCCAATGAGGAGTCCTGGGCTATGTATTGTTGGCAAAAAGGAAACTGAATGTTTTTTAAGAATTGATTTTGCAAGTGTGGTCTGCTGGTCGCGTGAGGTAAAATGTTAGGGTCCTCTCGCCCCAGGCGTTGCTTACATGATCCTATTCCACCAGTCTCTCCTCCATATCCATTGACGTCTCTTCCCCCACCGTCACGGGTGCAAGTCTCTTCTCCCACACTGGAATAGCGCATAGTGGATTTGACCCGTTCCATCAAACTGCACGCTACCTGTTGATGCCTTTAACATTTTACCGCAATGATCGATACCTGACTGTTGTGTTCTCAAGACCTCACAACCGACCCATGTCAATGTTCTGATGTGTGCCCTGTCCTCAAATTCAGTGGATTAATTCTGCATTTCTTTCCTTTCAATGTTTGTTAATCCTACATGATGTCAGCATACCCCCCCCCCCCCCCCCCCCCACCACACACACAAAATTCTTACGGCTCTGACAACAATGGCAGGCCAAATTTCTGCAAAATTTCGATTGCTCCTTTCGCTGTAGCTCATTATTTTGCTTCAAACAGCTTTCAGTTACTGAGCCACAACACCTCGTCCCACTTCCGGTGTGGCTCAATGGTTCCCATACGTTCACCACAATAGGGTGCAGCTGTGATCTACGACCTCTGTAAAGACTTTTGACGTACATCGACACGGTGAGTTTCCTTCTTAACCCTTTGAACCCGAGAGACCGCTTTTCCGGCCCAAGAACGTGATATGTCACGATTCCATTAAGCATGATGGCAGTTAAGTGAAAGTGTGTGGTGGACCAATCAATATTTTCAACGAGCAGCTCGAAGGCTGCACGTTGAAAATATTAACTGGCCTACCCCAAACACTGAATATGGACTCTTCCAATTGCAGCCATTGAACTGACAAGGAAGATACCACCACGGTTTAAAGGGTTGACTTTACTCGTGACTGAAATAGTCCGACTACCTGATTGAACTTTTCAACGTTCGTTGCATGTAAATATTTCCAATACATCACTAATAAATCCTATTTTCTACCCGTCCTTTTGAAATACAGCATTCTCATATATCTTGGTGTTGGTATCATTTGATACGAATGGAGTCTAGACACATTGTGAGAACCTTGAAAACAATCCACGCGTAACATAGATAGACCCAAGCTCTCAAACCACCAGTCACATTCTGTGAGTTGTTATGACATGGAACCCGTCTATCCCTTAACCCTTTACCCAACGAATCGACCGCATCCGCCCGTGTAATATGCAAATTCAGCAGATGAATAAATATTATTTTTCAAAAACTTTCAACAAAACCATATCATATGACCCCTCGTTGGAACGAGCTGGTCGAGCTCATTCCAACGAGAGGGTGACATGATATGGCTTTGCTGAAATTTTTTGAAAAAGTTAAAAAAATTGTATTTAAAATAATAAATTTTGATATCGTCTGCGTTGGGTAAAGGGTTAAATAGGGCATCGCCTTTGTTGCAGATTCACTATCGTCTGGGATATTTCAGTTGGTCACAAAAGCGAACCGTCGGTTCGCTTTTCCGATCAACTGAAATATTCCGTGCGGTTGAATGTGACGAAATTCGCTGAACATTTATTTTCTGTGAATCAACGCAAGAAATGTTTCTCAATCCAGACTTGATTTGCCCAAACATTGATGGTGTTTACATTATGAATGAAAACTCACTACAGCTGTAGTTTATGATTACGCATGCGCAGTTTCTCTAATTGTGTTAACATCATGATGGGGCGCGGTGGCGTTGCGGTAACCGGTTCTCGTCAGATCAGCGAAGTTAAGCAACATCAAGCCCGGTTAGTCCTTGGATGGGTGACCGTCTGAGCGATCGATTCGGACTCCCGCCTTGTGTCATTGGGCAAGGCACTTAACCCCGATTGTCCACATGGGGGCACGATGATGCCGTGCACTAAGGCGTATAATATACGTCGGTGGTGCGCATGTCTTCAACCAATCTAACCCTCCCTGTGCTGCAGTGCGGAGTTACGATGTTGGGGATCTGGCAGCTGCTCGTCGTTGCTCAGTGGTTCTCTCCGGATACTCCGGCTTCCTTCACCCCTAAAACTGTCCCCGACACGATATGACCTTGGCTGTTAAAGTGTCGTTAAACCTTAATAAATAAATAAATAAATAAATAAATAAATAAATAAATATCATGATGCTTTCAGGGTGAATTAAACAGATATTGATTAAAATATGCATAACTGGAGCTCCAAAGAATATTTGTGTATATTTGTGAGTAAATGGACATCATATGACATCAACGGTCGTCTGCGTGCAAACTCCACGAAAAGTTGGTAAACAAACAACCCATAACGGCGTCGAAGTACGACGATTGAATCTACCCTAAACAATGATTTTCTTCGAATTGTTCTCATCTGAGAATTTATCTGACCGAATATTTCACGGTATTACTGTTAAACATGTTTGCAAATTAAATACTTATGAATGAAGACTCACCATGACTGTAGTTTTATGAATGCGCTTCGTACAGTACAGTCGCTATCGTAATCCACGCCACGGGTACTCGGAACAAAAATCATACACGAAAAGAAGCCAATGGGAGAATGGGGATGTTTTTGTGCGAGTCTTGCCGTTTCGATGGACGCCGACAGTTTGTTAAGTTTTCAAATGAAGGATAAAAATGTAGATAAATGTGAACACCAGAAATGAATGAAAGTGGATCCAAGATTAGTAAATGATAAAGGTATATGGTTAATATTTGAATCTGCCTTCCATAGACAACGGGACCTCGAATTTTTTATAATAAATTGGAGAATTGTCGCTCGTAACCCACTTTCCACTGAACAGCAACTTGTCCAACTAAGTGTTTTTCGGCCTTTTCTGCGACTTCTCCCAGTTATTATGAATACCCCAAGAACACCCAACGATTGTAATACACCATTGTAAAGCTTATTATTTCCCCTTTCCACTGACACTGGGTACTGCTGGATACGTTGGGTGAATCAAATCTGGGGAGGGGGGGGGGGGGGGGTATAATGAAGATGAGTGCTATCGTTTTCGAAAAGCGAGTTGTGTACCTTGTTAATATTTATATACCATTATGAGGGCACGTCAGCATGGATTCAAACATGCCATCAGATATAATTTTTCTTTCCATTTCGTACCTTGTGCCGAGTTGGTCTTCCTGTGATCCACGCGTGAGCAGCGATGTTCACGCATGCGTTTAGCAAGGGACAAAAATCATCATCCGCAAAATTTAAATAAATGAAGCACCGGGTTGTACCCGGAGTTTCATCAATTAATTTTTTGGTGATTACTTCTATAATTAGTATTTGGAATCTAATACTACTGCGTTCGTGGAAATATTGCCCACCCGTGGAAACTGTCCAGTTCACGACGATCGTAGTCTAGTTCCTCCAATTACGTTAATATCTTGATGTTTTCAAGGCGAAATAAATATTTGTTGATTGGAGTATCTATAACTGGGGCACGAAATAATATCTGTATAGCTTTATGAAGAAAGGGACATCACATTAAATCAACGGTAGTCTGCGCGCAAACTCCACGAACAGTTGGTAAACAAATAGCCCCTAACAGCATCGGATTCCTGTCAACCCTGTCTCTGTCACCGTGGTCGATTCGGACCGCCTGTTTCTGTCTCTCTGACGTCTCTCTCTCTCTCTCTCTCTCTCTCTCTCTCTCTCTCTCTCTCTCTCTCTCTCTCTCTCTCTCTCTCTCTCTCTCTCGAGAGAGAGAGAGAGAGAGAGAGACACACACAGAGAGATAGAGAGAGAGAGAGAGAGAGAGAGAGAGAGAGAGAGAGAGAGGAGGGGAGGGTCAGAGACAGAGCCGTAGAGTTAATGAGATAGACAGTCACGTAGAGACAGACAGAAGGAGCACGAATCGGACGTGGTGACAGAGACAGGGTTAAAAGTATTATACATTATACTTGTAGATTGATCAGGGTTTCAGTGTTTTTTAGACTGTTGGTATTTGTGACTTCTCTGATTTCTTAACTTCTTTTTCTTTGCAATGATAATATTATTTCAACTTACTGAAGAAATATATTTTCAAATATGTCAACTGTATTTGTCCGCAAATCCATACAATCACGATTTCCATTGGAGCCAGGTCAACTGGCTGGTTCCATTGATAATCATGATTGTAAGGTTGTATTGACAAAATGGCTACCTATCCTGATTTTGGTGGATAAAATTTAATAAAACTTCTCGCTGGTCTATTTTCATTTACGCAAAAAATGCCTTATAAATGGAATGAGACGAGACCTCCGCCTTCGTAGTTCGAAAGGCTAAATATGCGCGCCGGAACATCCGCGGGACGATACGTCTCATATTCCAGCGATTCAGTCTCATATCTGGGCTCTGCTAAACAGTACTAAAGCCATCGCGTTTTAGTATCAAAGGTTCATTTACTCACTTTGTGTTTGTCTAGTAAAAATGTGTATTTTCTTGAAATAATGTATTTTCATAGGGCACTCTCCAAAGAACTGTAAGAAAATAAATTTCCAAGAACATCTTTTGAAGAAAAAATATTTTTCACAAAATACATGAGTTAAGAGTTTCAACGACGGTACAAAAATATTATTCTCGCATAGGATGCGGAAGGATTAGCTTACGGCACGAGTGAAATAAAATCCCTACATGCTAAAAGAAAATAATAAAAAGCATCCCAAATCGAACCTGTTTTGGCCTAAAAGTCTGTTTCTCAGGTCCCCCGCATGGTTATTTTGGCTGCCACATGCTCTCATTTTACAACCAATGCAAAATCAAAAAATTAAAAATTAAATGGTTTAGGTCTGATATTTTAACCAAGTTAATAAAATTGATAAATTTGCCCTTTGAGTGCAACAAGGCTTTTCAATGTTTTAGCAAACGAAATACACCACCACGCATGCTATTCTGTAGATTATGAGGCCTAAAACATAAAACAAAACAAGAGCATGAAATTTTGATGGCAAAGAAATAATTACAAAAAATAAAATAAAAAACCGTCCGCCCGCATGCAATTTTACAAAAAAATGGCCCGAGTAACAGAAGATCTACTGTGTGGGGCCTTAACTGTTTTATTTATTTTATTTTCCTACATGTATCATTCTCATTTATGTGAGTATTTATACACAAGGTGAAAATGTCCTGGGCGTTTTAGACCTGATCCAGTGTAAGACGACTCAGTCTTATGAGTACTATTTTTGTGACGTTGTTGAATGGATATCATTTCAGTCTGAGGAGAAAAATGTGATAGAGATGTAATTTTATTTACTAATTTAAGTAATAATAAAATTGAGATAATCAGTATTATAGATCTGAGACAAATATGTTTCAACTGGTTGAGTGCGAGAAACTACTATCAGGGCTTACACAGAAATGAGGTTACCAGAACAAAAGCCATTGTTTTCCTTGCACGTTTTATATTCAGTTACATGCAAATAATATTTTATTTATACACATTTGCTTTATTACAATTTATTGGAGAGTGCCCTCAGGCACTGTCCAATAATTTGTAATACAACAAATTTTGAATAAAAAATTCAGACCGCCAAAAATAATCTAGCCCTCAACCAGTTAAATGGACAATCTGAAAACGTTATCACCAAATTAATTTATGGATTGATTGGCTGCCTAATCTTTAATAATAATAAAAATAATAATAATAGTAATAATAATAATAAAAAAAAAAAATAACAATAACAACAACAAAAACAACATTAATAATAATAATAATAATAATAATAATAATAATAATAATAATAATAATAATAATAATTAAATAAATAAATAAATAAATAAATAAATTAATTAATTAGCGCAGCATATACACATACACCTGGCCTTCACAATAAGCAGAACTTGAAGTGATAAAAATATTCCACCTAACAAAAAGTAAACAGGATGAAAATTTAATCATTTTTGTATGCAAGTTAAAATGTGTCTTCAGCAGTTTTTTGAAGGTATCGAAATTATAACATTGTCTTATCTTAAAATCCAGCCCACTTCAAAGCTGCGATCTCATCCATGGAGACATCCTACCACCACAATTCACGCCCTTTAGTTTGGGGGGCAGAACATTTGAATAATAACAGCAATACTTGCGGAAAAAACAACATTCTCCAATGGCTGAAACCTTTCAGTTTTTGCCTCAAATACATAGCTTATAACGTCTCATTGGAACGAGCTCAAAGAGCTCGTTCCAATGAGCCTCCATAAGCTATGTTCTGGGGCCAAAAATTACAAACCTAATAAACTGCGAAACGCGATTTTTTTTGTGAATCGAGTTGAACGCATACGCCCTTTCGTAACTTCAAGGGATAAAATGATGAAATTTTAAAACTGAGAATAAAATCTTATATTTGTGGGAATTTGTTTGCCCCTTCACTCTCCAGCTAACCCCCACCCCAACCATTGCATTCGAAATATTACAAGTGACATTGTTTTTATTTCTGAATTTAGTTTTTCTCTTTCCCGAACACAAAGGGTGCAACTCCGTCAATATCCATTTGTACAAATTTCGCCTGCCCCCCCCCCCTCCAATAACCTCAGTATTAATTTGAGAGTATTGAATATTTTAAATTTAATTTTATATATTTGATTTTATATATCAATATCAATATTTTATTTCTAGAAAGCACCGTTACAGGCGGAATACAATGGATGTTCTACCCCAGTAAATTCATTCAAGTCCCTTCAATATTCACAAACAATTTTTCTTTGGGGCAGCACGTTGAAAATAATGGATTGATTTACCCCACATATTCACTCAGCAGCAACCCAACTTAATGAAAGAAATCCGCATCAGCGTTCTTTCGGATTAAGGCTGTATGATAATGGTACACACTTCCCTCCTGCCTGTGTTCTGCATGCATTAAAAAAGCGTCACTTGCTGCTAGAAAAATGGTTTAAAGCATGGGAGTAACAACTATTAGGTTCAATATAAGAAGGGTAAGAGTTAGCAGGTCACTACTAACCCTCACTGCCCCGACCTTTAACCGTTACAGATGTCTCCCATTTTAGTCCACTTAACCCTTTACCCAACGTAACGGCCAAAACCGGCCAGCGCTATTCTCAAAAATCGCCAATTAATTTTCATTATTTTTTTCATTTTTTGTCTCAAAAACATAGGTTATGACCCCTCATTGGAACGAGCTCGTCGAGCTCGTTCCAATGAGGGGTCATAACCTATGTTTTTGAGACAAAAAATGAAAAAAATAAGTTATTCAAGAATTTTTTTTGCAAGTGTCGTCTGCTTTTCATGTTAGGTAAAGGGTTAGATGGAAATTCTCTTTGTCAGTATGTTAAGTTTACAGAACGAAAAAGGCTTAAACTAACTCAATGGCGTAGTCATGCGAGGGGAGGGGGCAGAAGAGGGGACACATGCCCCCCCCTCCAAATTTCAATCATGCACCCCCCCCCCCCCCCCCCCCCATGTTTACCCATATAGGGAATATCAGGCAAGAAATTTTAATATCTGGCAATGTTCTGGATTCTGAATTGGTGTGTGTAATTTTTGTAAGTTGTGAAAGGCATCAATAATTAGGCCCATTGTTGTCTAATTATTGATGCCTTTCATAACTTGTTAGTCCACATTGTGGCCTAATTATTGATGTCTTTCAGAATTTATAAATTATGGACACAAACGGACTCAGAGTCAAGGAAATTGTGTTTGTTTGTCTCGAATTTCCAAATTTTTCCTGGGGAAAGTCCCCGGCCCCCTCCAATGAGAGGGGGGATACCCCTCTTGTGCTCGCCTACATCTTGCTTCTGCAGGGCTCGGATGATGGAGCGAGTCATATTCTGTATGCCCCCATAGATATTACTCTTGCCCCCCCCCCCCCCCCCCCCGCCAACTGTGATATCCTGGCTACGCGCCTGAACTAACTGATAAATATGACATTGCTGGACCCGAAGCAGTTATTATCTGTTGGGAACATAAAATGGAACGAAAATAAACACATAAAATTAAGGGGGGGGGGGGGGGGGGGGGGGCAGTGGCTCAGTAACTTCAAACCGAGAGGTCCACGGTTCGAGCCCCGCTTGGGGTAGCTGCGTTGTGTCCTTGGGCAAGGCACTTAATCCCGACAGCCCGCGTGGGTCCACGGTGGTGCTGTGTACTAAAGCGTACTGCACGTCAATGGTGCACCTGTCTTAAAACAATGATAACCCTGCTTGTGTGGAGTTAGTACATTGGGGAGTCTGACAGTTGCTCGCCGTTGCTAGGTGGTTCTCTCCTGGTACTCCCGTCTTCCTCCACCCGTAAAACGGTCCGACGCGAGGAGACCTTGGATATCGAATGTGTCATTAAACTCCAATAAATATATAAAGAAATAAAGTTAAGGAGACCGGGTATTTTTTACCCCTTTAAACCCTGGTGGTATCTTCCATGTCAGTATAATGACAGCAATTGGAAGAGTCCATATTCATTAATTGGGGGTAGACCAATTCATATTTTCAGCTTATGGCTGCACGTTGAAAATATTGATTAGTCTACACTACACATTCACTAAGCAGCCATTTTACTTAATAAACTAATGACATATCATGTTCCTGGGTTGGAAAGTGGGATAACTTGTTCAAAGGGTTAAATGAACTGACAATTTCCCATATTCATCAGCTTTATCGAAAAAATGCATCAATTTATACTATATTTGCTTCCAGACACGAGTGGTTGGTACATCATTCTCAATGTTTCCATACCATCCTCAAATAGTTGCTGAAAAACAATATCGGACATCGTTGTGAACAGAGCGTTGTTGAAAGAATAAGTGGATATTTTCTTGTTAATAAATCCAACCTCCATTTTCATCTCTCAATTAGCAGTGTGTTACACCCTGGTTCTATTATCTTTTCGAGGAATGCAAGCAACTTGGAAAATCCGATAGAACAATAGACTAGGTGTTCAAGTGACCTCACTTGAGTATCTCTGGAGCGCTCAATACACCTGAGTCCGTGCGTTCTGTTGATTCTGTTGATTGAACAAAGGACAGGTTGTTCAAATTCATGAAATACCCCCCCCCCCCCTCCCCCAGCTCGGTTGTTAACTATTACTTACTTGCACCCTGTGCTTTGTTCTCTCAACAAAACAAACGGACTCAGAGTCAAGGAAATTGTGTTTGTTTGTCTCGAATTTCTCAGGTACACTCGGTGAGCCAGAGGTATTCAAGTGACGTCACTGGTCTATTGTTCTAACAGGTATTGGAAGTTACCAGTACACCCCTATCAGATAACAGTCAGGGTGTAAGTTACCATTTACACTGTCGGTATTTCGTGAATTTGAACAATTTGTCCCGTGTTTTAACACCTCGCCCGGGACAGGTAGTTCAAATTCATGAAATACCTCCAGGTCGATCAGTGGAGTAGCCGGGGGGGGGGGGGGGGTGAGGGGGAAATTTCAGTCAGCCCCCCCCACCTGTTCACCCATATAGGGAACATCAGGCAAGAACATTTGAATATCTAGCTATTTACTTGATTCTGAGACCGTTTGTGTCCATAATGTTGTGAAAGGCCTAATTATTAATGCCTTTCAGAACTTATAAATTATGGACACAAACGGACTCAGAGTCAAGGAAATTGTGTTTTTTGTCTCGAATTTCCAAATTTCAAGGCTCCCCGGACCCCTGTCCAATGAGAGGAGACACCCCCTCTTGTGCTCGCCCACATCTTGCTGCTGCAGGGTTCGGATGATGCAGCGAATCATATTCTGTATGCCCCCCCCCCCCCCCCCCCCCCCTGAACATTACTCTTGCCCCCATAACTTTGATATCCTGGTTACGCGCCTGAGGTCGATTGGTAACAGTTACCAATATGTATAAAACACAGTAGTTAGTGCGTGACAAATAAATTTACAAACGCACACAATTTTTTCGCGTTTTATACGGTTAGATTTTTTGCTTGTGGAAACATTTAATATTCTGTTCTATGTGAAATTTTATTTATTATTATTAAAAGAATAACATTAATAAATGAAAATGATTTGTTACAAAATCCTGCTTTAAATATTTGGTTTTCCGAAAAATGGAAAAACAGTTGGAGGTTTTGCTCATCTTTGTCATTTTCTGCTGGTGATATTTGTACGTGGAGCTTTGACTTTTGGTCTTTACCCCAATAGAACTTTTGTCTCCAGGATTTTTGTCGATACCACAGAAATTTTAGATCGAAAGTGTGCTTTTCCGGTGCGTGAAGGCATGCCTTGATGATTATTATTGCAAATTTGCAATAATAATAATAATAATAATAATAATAATAATAATAATAATAATAATAATAATACAATGTTAATATCTAGAATCCACCCCAGTGCTCTCCGACTTACATTATTACCCCGTATCATAGGCGAACACACCCTTTCATCACTCCATGACATTCTCAGCTCAACTCAACTCAACGGAGCATACTGTCGGTGCGCCACAGGCGTACACTCAAGGCAAGCTCCTCAACGGGTCCCTGTTTTACACCTAGGAAAGTGTCAAGGTGACAGCTAAAAGTTGGGATTTTTTTGTTTCTAGGTGTAAATATTTTCGATAATATTTCTGCCTGAGTTAACTGGTTGAGGGCTAGATTATTTTTGGTGGTCTGAATTTGTTATTCAAAACTTGTTTTATTGCAAATTATTGGAGAGTGCCTACAGGCACTCTCCAATAATTTGTAATAAAACAAATTTATATAAACAAAATATTATTTGTGTTTGAATGAATATGAAATATAAGCAAGGAAAATATTGGCTTTTGCTCTGGTACCCTCATTTTTTTGAAAGCCCTGATAGTGGCTTCTAGCACTCAACCAGTTAAATGTAAAGCAAGATAGGTATGTGACGGACCCTGAAAATAGATTTGTCAAATTAATTAGGCATGAAATTTAATGTCCATTATGGCGCACGTGTTCAACGCCCACGTGGGCTAAATTATAACAGATCAATAGTAAGAGAGACAATATTCTCTTCTGAATCGTTATCTGGGTAATTAAGGCCAGTTAAATTGTAATTGTTGAAAACCAGTGCATCACATATGTTCTGGACACACACCCATATTACGCATCTATCCTGTCTCCGAAATGTCAAAAGATACCAAAATGCGAGTCTTTCAAAGGAACTTTAAAGCGAGTGTTAAATTAAGATAGATCTAAGCGGCCAGGTTCAAGAGAAGCGATTAACTGAGAATACATGTTCTGGCTATCTAAATAAAAATCGAGGGATTTCTCGAAAAATTCATTCCAGTCAATTCCAGTCGGAAGGTGTGTAAGGCTGTGGGTCGTTGCGAAGCAGTTGGCCTGTGGGCTCTCAGAGAAGGTCCGAGTTTTAGCCTTGGCCATCGAGGGTCATAGGCACCGAGAATGAAAGTCAGCGTATTGTCGCAACCATGGGAGGGTTGTAAGGAACCGATTGTAGTTTGTTAACGGTTGCGAACCGTAGTGACATAGTAGCCAAAGAAGTAAAAGCTGTAACGTTGAGGTCTAGGGACCGTATTAAGAGCTTGAGTAAGCGCTGGAGTAGCTCGCGAGATAAGATAGTTTTAGGTGGTGCGAGAATTGGTGATGTTGAGAACACTTTGCAGAATATTATTACGTAAACTTTGTTAAGTATATATCTGAAGGCGAAGAATAACTTAACCCCGTGAGAGCCAGGCAAGGCGCAAAGTGATAGTGAACTGTAGTAGACGCCGTTTGAATCGTGATTGAACTGTGAAAACGCTGATAGAGTCACACAAGCAGAACGTTATATGTGTTAAACCCGACTGACGGTGCAGTTAACCCTGCGATGAGGAAGCAACGGGAAGTGAATAAACACTTTGTATTTGTCACAAACCGTGAGAGGATGAAGATGATGGGAGGTTGATCCAGTGGACACAGCTAGCTGTGGGAGACGTCGAGGGCCCTAAAGAAGAACCTTTTATTCGCGTAATTAGTGTATTCATATGGATAATTTTGTGAGTAATTTGTTTCATATTATATTTCTTCGTACATGTAAATAAATAATCTTTTCAGTGAATTATCGTTGATCACCCTTTGGCGTTGTAAGCCACAGGCACCTTCAGGAATCCTAAGAGTCCCAAGCGGATAGGGCATTGATAAGGGGGCAAGGTTTACGTTCGAGCTGGGGTTCAGACGACAGTCACTGGCTGTCAGCTGAGCACTGATAAGAACATAAATTTTCCTCCATCATTTAATCCCCGTAATCCTGCAACAGAACGGTGAGGATTGTGTAGTACTAGTGAACATTCTCAACGTCCACAGCTGGAACAAGATTCAACGTCGCAGAGCCACGCACTCAAACTTCGCTGATCGCACATCGGCCACTGCTCTGGGAAGCACCCAAATCAATCGCTCAGAGGTCACCCATCCAAGGATTAACCGGGCTTAACTTCAGTGATTTAACGAGAACCGGTCTCGCTTCGCCAGTGATCCCAGTAGGGATTATATAGTTATGTTTGTTTGTTTGTTGATGGTTAATGTCACATATTTATGCACCATGGCTAATCGTGACACAACGTGGAGATGAAGTCAAGTTTAGTCAATCGTTGATCCACATGTTGCCCATTTTAGAGGACTTTCACCCCAAGCATTGGTGACTGGGTCCTATTTTACTAGTAAAGCGGAACTGGTTTACCACAGTAAACAAGTGCTGCTTACTTCCCGGGGTTCCCACGGGGAGATTATATAGTTAAAAAACTCGAGACGTTTTGGAAATTTATTTGTTGATAAATAATATATACACACAGTAGTCGTAACATAACCATTTACACAATTAACATGTACAGTGCAGTCGTCGTGCACTGGTTGTAATCCACGAGTGGTAAGTGATGTCCACGCATGCGTTTACTAAGTGGTAATAAAAACCATCATCAGCAAAATTTTAATCAATGAAGCACCGGGTTGTACCCGCTGCTTCATTAATTAAATTGTTGATGATTATTCTTACAATTAGTGTCTGGGACAAGGAGGGGGGGGGGGGGGGGCACTAAAAATTTGCAAGACGTGACGTCTTATTTTTTATTCGGCTCCTTTTTACACCCACCCACCTACTACGTGCACATTTTCTACTACCGTTCTCAGACACCCACCCCCACTCTCCCATTAAAATCCAAAATAAACTTATAAACTTAGTAGGCACAGCTGTCTTTAGGGGTTTTTCATAATGTCCTTAACCCTTTACCCAACGTAACGGCCAAAACCGGCCAGCGCTATTCTCAAAAATCACCAATTAATTTTTACTATTTTTTCATTTTTTGTCTCAAAAACATAGGTTATGACCCCTCATTGGAACGAGCTCGTTGAGCTCGTTCCAATGAGGGGTCATTACCTATGTTTTTGAGACAAAAAATGAAAAAAATTAGTTATTCAATCATTTTTTGGCAAGTGTCGTCTGCTTTTCATGTTAGGTAAAGGGTTAAACTGGTACCACCAATTTAAACCTTTGTGGGCTGCTGTGGGCCCCAATCTACAAAGGCCAAGCTGTTCGTTATCAGAATTGGCCAGAGCATGTGTACATATACGGGAACAAATTTTCATTTGAATTGTTCCAAAAATATTGTCTGCACATTTTCTACATTTCGAACAAGACATCCACCCCCTACTAACGTGTTACATTTTCCCAGTTTAAGCCCAATATTCTCACTTATAAAGCCTCCTGATGTTGTATTTATGTCAAGAATGTGATGTACAACATCATCTTTAAGGTTTGAAACACAAATGATGGTATATATTAGCTGATATATTGATATATTTTTAAAAAATTAAAAAAATTGCACAGGTTGGAAATGCTCATTTTTGGCGCACTCAGGAGACCCACCCACCCCCACGTCACGTCTTGCAAATTTTTGGTGCCCCCCCCCCCCCCCTGTCTGGAATCTAATATATTGTGTCTGTGGAAATATTACCCACTCGTGGAAAGTGACCAGTCCACGGCGGCCGTATTGTACTCAGGGCCGTATTATTCATAAGGCAGACTAGGCTGAAGTCTAGGGGCCCGCTATTTTTTTTTGAAGCACTGTTACCAGCGCCTTAGGGCTCCAATGGGCCTCCACCCCAGCCGAAAATGTCCAGATTGGAAAAATTATCGGGGTGTGGGGGGGGAGTGGTGGTGACATATCCCTAAATCTCCTTTATCGATGCCGCTCACTGATACCCTCTTAGAATAATGCCTAGGAGAGTGAAGGTTCAGAAGTTCAACACATATTTAAGAACTGAATTATGATTGGCCAAGATGTGACTAAACAAAGTGATCGCGCGCCAATTCCATGAACTGGTTCATGGTAAATTTACAGAGATCAATTTGTTTCACCAGTAAATAACACCTATTGGATTTCGAATAATCGGTTTTAAATTTCTTAGGTTTACTGCGATAATAAAACAGAAATATTTCATCCCAAATAAGAAATCTCGTAAGCAAGTCTCTGCTTGCTGAGAATTCCGAAGAGATTTACTTCTGATGTCAAATCGAATTGGGGAAACTAAATATTGTTTGCGTTGGCAATCGTCTATTTATAGAGTGTAAACAAAACGCAAATTTCTGCTGGAAAATCAGTGTAGTGCGTCATTTCAATATGCGTTGTTTGAATGTCGCATGATCAACAGGAATTCATGGGATTAATGACATGATCGACTGATTTTCATGACAAAAAGATATCACTCGAACCAGGGGTTGCGCTAGGATTTACGTGATGCAGGGGGGGGGGGTGGTCCCCGACAGGGGTGGAGGGGGGGGGGGGGGGGGGGGAGCTAGAAAGTGTCCTCGGCCCGGTTTTTTTGTTTTAATCCGGGAAAAAGTCGCAATATAATAATAACTCTTTGGCCAGCCGCTGATTTGTCGCGGTCCTCATAAGAGAAAGCCATCATTCCTCCTGCACCCCACTCCCTCTTCCTCTCCTCTCCTCCCAGCATTCAGATATAAACTGCTTAATAGTGTCCCTCACTTCCTCTTTTTCAATTTCTTCAATAAGCATTCCTACCCTCTCCCTCGTGTCCCCTTCAGTCATCTATCCTTTGTTTCTTCACCCCACTTCTGCATTATTCTTCCAGTAACTTTTATTCTATGAGGTATATACTGTGGGCATTCCAAGAGAAAATGTTCCAGGGTCTCCACTACTCCAGAGTGGCACATTTGGCATCCCTTTTCCCCATCTCTCCCAATTTTTCCCCGAAGCTCCAGTGATCTTGATCTCAGTTTGAACAGCAGTGACCCTCCAAAGGTGCCATCTAGGTACTTCTCAAAAGCTGGCTTTTCTTTATATTGTAACCCCTGCAGTGATCTTTTCACGCTAACCCCTGCTCGCCAGTTTCGATTGCAATCTTCCATGACTCTCTCTTTGACAAACCTTTTGCCTTCTTTCATTCCTACTTCTATGTTTGTGACCTCTATAGAGTAATTGTCCATTAGTTCCCTCACATGTTTTGACCACCCCGTTTCTATATTAGAATTCCAAATGGTATCGAGCATCAATTTGCACCACCGGTTGTCAGACAGGTTTCTCAAGTAGTTAAAGTAACACAGTTTTCCCAAATCTACCCTGTCCTTGATTTTCATCCACCCAAGCTCCCCCCATACTGCTTCCAAAGCTGCAGCATTACTCGACCCTGTTATCCATCTGCCGGCATCATTCTGAGTACTTTCCAACTTCTTAATAACGGTTTGGTTTAATGGAATCACGTCCGTGCCATACGTTATACTTGGTAAACCCACCCTCTCCCACAGTGTTTTCCCCACAAAGACCTTGTTGAAACTATTTTTCCCTAAAAGTTTTAGTTGGTTCAGAATTCTTTTCCCCTTCAGAATCAGTTTGGCTGAGTAATTTCTGTACACCCCTCTTCCCGTTATATTTATGCTTACCCCTAGATACTCATACTCTCCCGTTTCTCCTACAGTGATTTGTTTGCTTTCCCCTTCGGGGATTGAGAACTCCCCCACTCTCCATCTCTTCGTCATATCTACCTTGCGTCCAACGGGTTTTACCTTGCTTTTATTTTCATTTAGTTCAAGCCGCCAAGTGTTCCCATATCTACCAACAATTTCCAGCAATTTCTCTAGCCCCTGTTCAGTTCAAGACATTAACACCATGTCGTCCGCAAAGAATAAGCCTGGTATCTTTATGTCTCCAACATTTACCCCCTCCGCACTCTGAATTAGTTCGTCCCCTAAATCTTTAACATACAATGCAAACAAAATCGGTGAAAAGATACACCCCTGCTTGAGGCCTATATCCATAGGGACTCGTTTTGTAGTGATACTCCCTAGACTGAGTTGGCTTTGCACATCTGTATACAGTGCTTTCATGATTCCCACAAAGTCACCCCCAGTCCGATGCCCTCGAGCTTTCGCCACATACCTTCCCTCCACACTCGGTCGTACGCTTTTTTCACATCTAGAAATGCCAGAAACATCTTTTTCTTTTCAGCCTTTGTTGATTCTATCAGTTGGGTGAGTGTAAATAGGTGATCAGTGACTCTTCGTCCTTTCCTGAAACCATTTTGAATTTCTCCTAAAAAACCTTCCTCTTCAATAACTTCCTCTAGTCTACCGTATATGACCTTACAGAATACTTTTCCGATGTTACTACTAACTGATATCCCCCTATAGTTATCTAGAACTTCCTTATCCCCCTTTTTGTGTATGAACGACACCTTACTTTCCCTCCACTCTCTGGGGACCTCTTGCTTTCGCAGAGCCAGGTTGAAAAGGTTTGTCAGGACTTCAATAAGTGCCTCCCCTCCATTTTTGAGGAATTCGTTCGGAATTTCATCAGTCCCTCCCGCTTTACCATTTTTTAATTTCGAGACCACGTTCCGCACTTCTTCTGCCGTTATTTCGCTACATACACGATTAGATAGGTTCTCCTCCACCATTGTATTTCTTTTTGGTGGGGACCCACTGCCCCATCGCCTATCGTTTATCTTTTCCCAGTGCTTGACTAACAAATCCGTGACTCTAGAGGCTTTGAAAGAGTCAAGACGAAACGAAAAAAAAAAAATAAAAAAATAATAATAATAACAAATTAAAAAAAAATTGTGGCTTGTGGAACTTGAGTATGAAAAACAGGTGTCATGGCGATTCGCCATGACACATGTTTTTCATACCCTAGTTCAAAAAGCCTCAAATTTAATAAGTGCGATACAACTCACAACAGAGACTAGATGTGTGGTCGACCAGTGACTGTATTAATATTAATTTATTTATTTATTTATTTATTTATTTATTGTGTTTAAGGTCACATATTTCTGCACAATGGCTAATCATGACTGTGACAGTTTTACGGATGGAGGAAGCCGGAGTACCCGGAGAGAACCACCGAGCAACGGCGAGCAACTGTCAGCTCCCCAACATACCAACTCCACACAAGCAGGGTTAGCATTGGTTGAATACAGGTGCACCATCGACGTGCAGTACGCCTTAGTACACAGCGTCACCGTGCCCCCCCCCCCCCCCCACGTGGGCAATGGGGTGAAGTGTCTTGCCCAAGGACACAACTCGGTTGCCGCAAGTGGGATTCGAACCGAGGACATCTCGGCTTGCAGCCTGCACCTCTACCAACTGAGCCACCACGCCCCATCAGTGACTGTAGAAAGTTTCTAAAATATAGAACGCTCACAATGCAATTAAATCTGCCTACGCCACAGTGATTATACGCCCATCAGGTTATTCCTATTGCGCACGTGCAACGGGTCTTCGGGAGTATTATCTCTTTGTTCATTTCTGCACAATTTTGTCTCCTCGGCGAATTTGACCGATTTCTCCAACAGAAGGCCATCCCTGACTCAAGGATCTATCCAATGCAGTGCTCGTTGAAGAACTCTTGTTTGTAAACATTAACTACGCGATGGGAATCCCCGCACTGTTGTCCTTTCAGCAATACCAACTTTTGCGCTCAGTTAATCTTTAACCCTCTATATACACTGGTGTCGAAATATCACGATTTCAAACAACAAATGTTTCCCATCACGTAACAAGCAATTTAACCAATTTAATATTATTCGGAGAATGGGACGCGGTGGCTCAGTAGGCAGAGGTGCAGGCTGCAAGCCGAGAGGTCCTCGGTTCGAATCCCACCTGCGGCAACTGCGCTGTCTGTTTGGGCATGACACTTCACTCCCATTGCCCACTGGGGGCACGGTGGCGTTGTGCACTAAGGTGTACTACACGTCGATGGTGCACTTGACTTTAACCAACGCTAACCCTGCTTGTGTGGAGTTAGTATGTTGGGGAGCTCGCAGTTGCTCACCGTTACTCGGTGGTCCTCTCCGGATACTCCAGCTTCCTCTACTAAAACTGTCGTGGTCATGATTAGCCATTGTGCAGAAATATGTGACCTTAAACACCAGTAAATAAATAAATAAATAAATTATTCGGAGAGCTGGCTTGGCTCTAAAAAATACGTCTGAACTGGTTAAATTTTTAGTTTCACTATTGGAAAAGTTTGCTGCTTGAAATTTCGGTATTTTGACATCAGTATATGGAGGGTTAGAAGTGATGGGGAAAAGTGCATGGGAAGGGGGGGGGGGGGGTAAAAAGTGATGGGAGGATGGAGTTTCTTTATAACCATGAAGGCCGAGACTAGAAAATGTCCATTGAAAAATGGCAAAGTACGGGGCACGAGACAACCGTTGCTAATACCCAGTTCCTTATTCGACATTCGTTATCAACCGATTTTATCGGTTGATAACGAATGTCAAATAGGGAACTGGGAATAAGTAACAGTTGTCACATCGGTGAAGCGCAGGGATGTGGTTTCTCCGTTTTTTTGTCGAAAATATTATTGAGTATTCGGTGTGTTCTGTACATACTCACCACGGGCTTCTTGGGTTTACTCGCAAACCCTCGTCGGGCTTGTTCCAATGAGAGGTCACATGATATGGTTTTGATGTATTATTTGAAAAAGCATTTTTCTCAGCTCTTCACTCTGTAAAATACCAGGGCGGATGCGGTGTGTCAGAGGGCCAATGGATCCATCTAATTTAAGATTTTCTTGAATACTTTCTCGGGACTAAAACTTGAGATACAACCATTAACAAATGCTGTAAGTGTCTATTTCCCATTGTGCAATTTGCTACACAAAAGTTTAAAAGTAAATTATTCTCTACAAGTAGTATAGATCAGGGGCGCCGGAAGCACTTCAGGACAGGGGTCAGACCGCGGGGAAAAGACGTTTACTCGCTCTAGCAGCCCCGCCATGACATGCTGAAGCATTCATGTCTCGAATGCCGAAAGTCCGAGATGGGAGAGTTTGAGAGGAGGTGTCCCCTCCAATCGGGAGTGGGGCGCCTCCTCTCAACCCCCCCCACCCCCCGACTCCCCCAATGAATTTTGAAAGCTCACAGAACGGAGTTGAGGCGTATTTTAGCTTTACTTCGAGAATGAAGCATTGAAAAAAAATTGAGTGACGAACCTGGGAAGAGCATTGTCTGCCCCCTCTCGCACTCGTAGTCCGATTGCACGGATGGCAGCTGCCCCCTCTGCCCCCGTGCTTCTGGCGTCCCTGGTTTATGTCGAAGATTATTTATTTTGATACTAATACATGAGAAAGCAGGAGATTGAAGGGACGTAGCTAGGAGGTTTTCAATGGGGGGAGGAGGTATAGATCTATGAAAATTCCAACTAGGGATGGATACTTAAAGGGGTTCCCACCCTCTCACCCCTTACCCCCTAATCCCCCACCACCCACCCACCCACCCACCCACTCTCGCGCCCTCCCCCGGAGGGGAACATTTTTCCAAATGTTGACTCAGAATGACTGAACTGGTAGGTTTTAGGGGATTCTGAGAATATTTCCAAGCAGTTTAACCCTTTACGCAACGAATCGCCCACATCCGCCCGCGTAATATGCAAATTCAGCTGTTGAAAAAATATTATTTTTCCAAAAAACTCAACAAAACCATATCATGTGACCCCTCGTTGGAACGAGCTCGACGAGCTCGTTCCAACGAGGGGTCACATGATATGGCTTTGTTGAAATTTTTTTAAAAATTAAAAACAATGATATTTAAAATTATACATTTTCATATCGTCTGCGTTAGGTAAAGGGTTAAATGTCTGCAGGTAAATATCTATGTACATAATTTGAGGTTTTAAAACAGCACAAAATGCCAGTTTTTTGTATTGTGGTCTGTAATTTGACCCTATCTGCCTTCATTGGACATTGTGTCAATCAATTATATGAATGTACATGTATGGAGAATGCTCAAAAATCAGTATTCAACCAATAATTTATTAATTAATCATCTCAAATATGAGGTCACACTGAGCAGTGAGCACACTAATCTTGAAACGAACTCATTGACTAACAACCATTTATTAGGCTTACAAAATATGAGTAGCTAACGAAATCAACCAATAATTCACAATATGTGTGAGATATTAATTCAACAATACCAAATACAAATAAAAAGTTTCCGTCTGGCTGTATCTGTCTTTCATGAGAGTGCAGAGCCAAAGAAAACTGCACAATTTTGGTAGTAACTTAAAAAATACCAAGACACTGCCTCACAGGGGGCACAATTTGAGTCCTAATACAAACTGCAGTCTGTGAGTGCATTGCATTGCATACAGAAGAGAACAAAATGCGTAACACGACCACGGTTGTAGAATTAACCTTGGAGCCGCGGAGTAGTCGAAACATCTTGCGTTGTTCGATCAGAATTCTGTCTATGGGAGTCGGCGGTTGGAATTTTTATGGAAATGTAATACCACATTTGGAAAAAAAACCCCTGGACCTTGGTTACAATAATGCTTCGAATTTCCAACTGTTGGAAATTTTGCCTGAAAAATTTCCAACTAACTTGATTTTTAGACAATTTTTTAATTTTTTTTTGGGGGGGGGGGGTGGGGGTGGGGTGGGTGGACCCCCCTCCACACACACACACCCTCTACCTACGTCCCTGGGTGATTGATAAATCGGGTGTTGGCAAATGAGATAAAATGAGAAAATCCAACAGGCAAAATCAGTGACACAATAAGACAAGTTGGGGTTAAACACGATGAGTTGGCTTTTTGTAATAAAATACAGATGCACCAATTCTCAAGTATTCCACCATTTCGCATTAAGGAAATTTATGCGACGTAAGATTGTTTGATTTTGTGTAACAATGTCTTCTGAATAATTTCTTCTCGACCTATCAATCAGCAGTCTATTGATTGAACATGCTTCGGTCATGCTCGAGAACAATACTGTCTGGAAATTATTAAAATAATCAGACGACACTTCGCGAAGCTCCACTTTGGTGGAGGGGCAACAACTCTTGAAATGAAAACAATGTCTGAATACAAATTCTCAAAACTAAAAACCTATCAATATCGTCGTCTGAGTGCTAAAATGTCATATGTCCCCCATGGGACCCCTATGGGACTATATATTATCTCCCCTATGGGACATAGGGCATTGTGGCACCCAGGCGACGATATTATAACAATAACATGATTTTGAAGGCCTTTACAGTGTATTAACGGCTCAACAGAAATGGTTAACAGCCGAAGAGTTTATTAGCGGCCCGCGACGAAGTCGAGGACCGCTAATAAGCTCAAGGGCTGTTAACCATTTCTGTTGAGCCGTTGATACACTGTAATGCCCGACAAAGTCATGTTATTTCTATTATTGGCACTTTCGTACATCAGGGACATTACAATTAAATTATACGGGAATTAAGATAAATAAATGAAGTTTGACGTTTTGGATTTAAAAAAAACAGCGACACTATCGTCTGATTTGTTGACAAATAAACCGGGTAACATGAATATCGAGTGATCAGTCTACGACGAAATTTGGGAAGTAAGATGATGAAATATATCTTCGAAATGCGAACTTTAGGCAAGGAGTTTATTCATCAAAGATGTCAACTTACTTTGCTTGTATCGCTTCCTATATTTGATACATTATCAATCCGTGACACAAAGGGAAACACTTGAAACAAATGTGTTAATAGTGCTTACAAATTAAAATAAAAAAATCCGAATTGAATTTCGATCCAAATGGAAATCTGGGAAAAATATTGTTGATCGGCTGAGAGATGTGACGTCATTGTCTATATTTAGACGTGTTGGGCTGTTATAGTCAATAACGGCCCAACACGTCACATGACTTGTACTTGTTGAGCATTACGAGGTTTCAACGCCCGACAAAACATCGTTAATATGCTAGGAACGCCCGCAAAAGTGGTAATAATATAACAATAACATGATTTTGGAGGGCATTATGGTCCATTAGCGGCCCTACAGCAATGATGAACAGCCCGATGGTTTATTCAAGTCCCGAGACGAAGTCGGGGGCCGTTAATAAGCCCAAGGGCTGTTCATCATTGCTACAGGGCCGCTAATGAATCATGATGCCTGACAACAATCATGTTATTACTATTATTACCACTCCCTGTTACAGCTAACTTCAATCTAAAAATAGCCGGGCCGCGGG
The DNA here is from genome assembly GCA_031216915.1 of Pictodentalium vernedei. Taxonomy (NCBI): domain Eukaryota; kingdom Metazoa; phylum Mollusca; class Scaphopoda; order Dentaliida; family Dentaliidae; genus Pictodentalium; species Pictodentalium vernedei. The sequence goes on along the minus strand of CM062288.1, from coordinate 207,254,776 downwards.
CCGCTAATGGCTATTTATACCATTATCGCCCGCGGCCCGGCTCCGTCGAATGACGTCACTGAAATTATGGAGTTTTAATGGGCCTCCAAACTTATGTTAATCGACTAGTAACTTATAGATTGAGTGGTAATAATATGTAATAGTTACCAACATAGCTGGAGGTATTCATGGATTTGAACAACCTGACAGCGTGTGGTGATTGACGCCGAGCCGCGTACAGTAGCGGCAATGTATTACAACCCGCTGGTAGGTTGATCAAATTCATGAATATAGACAGCTAGTTTGGTAACTGACACACACCCTGCCTTTTATTCAATCAATGAAACGCGCGGACTCGAGTATACCGACTACACCAGAGTTGTTCAAGTGACGTCGCTTGAACTGTCGGCCCATTGTTCTATCAGATATTTCACTAAATCCCGAAAAGACAAAAGAGCCAGGGTGCAATGTCCAGATAATGTCAATGTTTGGCGAAGTATCGATACCCCCACCTCAAGTCCTCAGCAGGCTAATTCTGTTCGGAATTCGACGCCGCTATGAGCTGTTTGTTTTGCCACTTTTCGTGAAGTTTGCACGTAGACGACCTTTGATGCCATATGGTGTTCATGTACTCACAAATATACACAAATATTTTTTTGTGATGCTCTTATAGATATTAATCAGTAACGATTTGATTCACCCTGAAAGCATCATAATATTAACTTAAGATAAACTTGTTTATTTATTTATTTTATTGGTGTTTAAGGTCACATACTTATGCACAATGGCTAATCACGACCGTGACAGTTATAAGGGTGGAGGAAGCCGGAGTACCCGGAGAGAACCACCCATTAATGACGAGCAGCTGCCAGCTCCTCAACATCGTAACTCCGCACTACAGCACGGGCAGGGTTAGATTGGATGAAGACATGCGCACCATCGACGTGCAGTACGCCTTAGTACACAGCGTCATCGTGCCCCCATGTGGAGAATCGGGGTTAAGTGCCTTGCCCAAGGACACAACGCGGGAGTCCGAATCGATCGCTCAGACGGTCACCCATCCGAGGACAAACCGGGCTCGACGTTGCTTAACTTCGGTGATCTGACGAGAACCGGTTACCGCCACGCTACCGCGCCCCCAATTAGAGAAACTGCGCATGCGTAATTATAATACTGCAGCAGTGTACCAGTTTTCTTTTGTATAATGGTAAATCTTATTGAAGATTTGGTCAAATAAAGTTTCGATTAAGAAATATTTCTTGCGTTGATTCACAGAGAATGAATTTATGCCGAACTTTGTCACATAATCAAACGAAAGGAACATTTCAGTTGGTCGAAAAGCGAACCATAGGTTCGCTTTTCGACCAACTGAAATATTCCAGCTGATTGGGTTCCGCTCTACAGTTTTGCACTATTGCACTGGGGTAAAATTCTAAACATAGGGCATATGCTGAAACTAATGCCATGTAAATTGGAGATATTTATTTATTGGTGTTTAAGGTTGCATATCTCTGCACAATGGCTAATCATGACCACGACAGTTTTACTTGTGGAGGAAGCCGGAGTATCCGGAGAGAACCACCGCGCAACGACTAGCAACTGTCAGCTCCCCAACATACTAACTCCACACAAGCAGGGTCAGCATTGGTTGAAGACAGGTGAACCATCGACGTGCAGTACGCCTTAGTACATAGCGCCACCGTGACCTCACGTGGGCAATGTGGGTGAAGTGTCTTGCCCAAGGACAAAACGCGGTTGCTGCAGATGGTATTCGAACCGAGGACATCTCGGCTTGCAGCCTGCACCTCTGTCCACTGAGCCACCGCGTCCCCAATTGGAGATATAATTTTAGTATCAGATATATGATTAAATTAGGCTAATTGTTGGACAAGAGAATTTGAAGTTTTGGTCACAGAATTGGAGGCTTATGCATAGGGGTAAATTACCGGAGGAATTATGAGCAATTGTGCCTTCGAAAAATTCCCTATTTTTTAACATATATTTTTTACACGTAGTTCTTACCAGGCGTAAAACTAAAACAATGGGAAGGAAACATAACATTTTCGCCCCATATTTGAAAATCGGGGGTTGTATGCTCCAGGGTCAGGTAATTTGGGGTAGCTGGACAATTCTGCTTTTGGGTCTGCTGGGTGGCTGAAAATGACTGGTATCGGCATTTTTTCATGCAATTTTGCAGTTTGAAGCCTTACGTTTGACAATATATTATTTCACCCACATTCAGATTGTTTATTTCTAATTCGGCGGTGTTATATGTTTTTAGTGGATGTGATCAGTATTACCAAACAAGAACGATGGTCGACGCATTTGATATAACAGTACTGAAAATAACTGGATGAAAATTCCCCTCCTCCTTGAAAAGCAAACTACAATCTCTGTGAAATGCAAAATATCAGCCTATTTCACCCTTTTAACAAGTGTATGCAAATCATAATTTCCTCTCACAGTCCCAGGGATGAGGAGTGGTTTCACCTCCTCACTACACAAACACATACAACACTTCCCTACACTGAGATTCGGAAGATTATAGTGTTCAACCGATGATCGGAATCGGCCACCCAGTCGGCCGATTGTGGGCAATCGAATGACAACAGCAACGGCTCCTGGAACATCGGTTCAACCGATTGTTGCAAGCATTTTTTCTGTGATGATTCATAAACCACAATTTATTATCTTCTGCAATTGTTGAATTGTTAATGTAAAATGATGTCAATGATACCATTCAATAAAGTTGGGAAACAACCACAATGCGTTTTCTTAATTTGTCAACACACCCCTTTTCGGGATACACAAGTTAAACGACATGTAAAGCTTACAATTGAGTGTACTTGCGGCAATCGCCAGTTCATACCGGAAAAAGTGAAGGTTACATTCTGTTGATTCAGGTCGCAGTAAAAGGACCAGTCGCGCGGACTTGGGCGGCACACGTGGCTCTGAGAGCCACGTGTACCGCCCAAGTCTGTGCGTCTGGTCATTTTACTGCGACCTGAGTCAACGACATTTAACACTGTGAAATATGTTCAATTTAATGTAGTTCTTTGAAGCCTCGACTTGTCTAGTAGAGCACAGTATTACAATTGGAATCGGCATCAGAATCGGCCGAGTATGAGCTCAAATAACCGGTAATCGGTCCGCGTCCATTTTTGGTAATCTGTTGAACACTAGAAGATTATAGAAGATTATGCTGTTAAAGCTGTTGGAAAACAATTTCTTCATTCAATGCGCATTTGTGGAATATATTTAGGAGGCTAAAGTTGGAAGATGGTATAATAAAGAGACAAAAATAGCATCTGGGCACAGCTCCCACTATTCTAGTCTTGTGCGAGTGCTTCCAAGTTTCCCATGTTATAGTAGAGAACTGCAATAATAATTGTGAAATATTTCTCTCTCCCGGAATCCAGTCACCCCCACCCCGCCATACTGAATTCACAAGAAATATGTGGAAAGACTGCACGGCAGGTTATTTTGGGAGACTAATGTTAAGAGCATGAACACCTTTTTTCATATGATTCGCTTTGTAACTGCGGCATTTATGGTCCACTGATTTTTTCTCCTAGGAAACCTTATCCTGGTTCTTCTCAATACCTTTTTAATTGCATGGCAGTCAGTATTCTTCTTTTTACATCTAAAATGTTTGAGTGTCTGAGCTGCAAGTTACCATACATTGATCGGTCTACCCACAAAAAATGAATATAGACTCTTCCAATTGTTGCCATTGAACTGACATGGAAGATACCACTAGAATTCAAAGGGTTAATGATAATAGAACAAAGAAACTCACAAGCTGTCACCAAGAATGGCCCACGAAAATATAATTACACACAACACTAATCACCATGAATTTATCAACCGTCCGAATGTTCAAATTCTTTTCGCCCCCCACTCCCCCCCCCCCCCCACAGAGTTCCATACTTGATGTCTTCTGTCATTGCTCGGCTCCTGTTAGTTACCTCTCTCTGCCGACGCAAGCGTATTGTCTATTTTCTCCTTTCAAGCATCAAGGATTAGCAATTTCCATTTTTCGCGTTGGTTGTTCTCCTGCGTCACCAACTGCCAATGCCAGGCTCATATTTTACTTGCTTGCGGCTTTGTTTTGCTTTCCGTTTGTTTAGGTTTAGGTCAAGGTCAACAGGGACGGAAAACCACCGATATATCATTCTGTCTAAAATGAAATAATGAGACTGATCGCCTTCACACTACAGACTGTCGTTATATGGAGGAATAGATGCCATCTCACCTGTAAGGTATTATGACACCTGTCTTAATTTCCTAGAATTGCGCGATTTCTCTTCGACTAAATTTCGCGGTATCACGTGACATCGGTTGACGGAGAGTGCTTAAATCATTGAGACTATGGAGTGTCTCCAAGGGAGTTAAAGTGACGATGTATTGCTGAAGTAGTGTAGTATGAAGGCGATCTTTCTCATTATTTGATTTTGGACAACATTATATATCGAAGCTATTTCGGCGAAGATGACTTTGACCGAAATGTAAACAAAGCCGATAGTTTAGGAATTTACCCCAAGCAGCTCTGTCAGTGTCTTTTGAAGAAGTTTGATTTCCTAGCTTTGTTCTTGGATATCCGAAGTACATTTGGCCACGAGTTGTTTCTGAAATATTATTTTATTTTCCTTTCTGGTACGAATACGGTAGCAGACTTCCAGGAACCATTATTGCCTGCTGTCAACTCTGTGAGATGCTTGCATATATATCCCGTATTCTATACATCACAACCATCATTTTGATGTATAATTGGTGTATATTGAATTTGTATTCATGGAATATCAGAGGTAGGAATTTCAAAGTAAACTAGAGAGTGTTTTAGCACACTAAAACATATGTCTCCCCTTCCTTTCTATTTTATGCAACGTGAAGGTCATGATTACATGTGACATGCGGTCTAATTGCGATACATCCACATGTCAAATATCTAAGTCCTAGGTCAAAAAACAAAAAAGTTCTGGTCTGGATAATTATTCCCTATTTGATGTACATAAATTTGACCTTAAGGTCAGAGGTCAAGGTCACATGAAGGTCACCGAGGTAGATGACATGCGGTATCATGGTGACACATCCACATGTCAAATAACCAAGTCCTAGGTCAAAAAACAAAAAAATTCTGGTCTGGACAATTACTCCCTATTTGAAGTACATAAATTTGACCTTGAGGTCAAGGTCACATGAAGGTCACAGTGGTATGCGACACACCGGCTCATGGTGTCAAATATCTAAGGCCTGGCTCAAAAGACAAATATGTTTTGGTCCGGACAAAGTTTCCTTGAAAAAAGCACCAGCACAAATCTGACCTTCAGATCAAAGGTCAAGGTCACATGAAGGTCACAATGGTACGCTACACACCGGCTCATGGCGATACATCCACATGCCAAATATCTAAAGCATGACTCGAAATACAAAAAAGTTCTGGTCCAGACAGTTTCCCTTAAAAAAACGCATAAATCTGACCTTCAGGTCAAAGGTCAAGGTCACATGACGGTCACTATGGTACACTGCACACTGGTTCATGGTGATACATCCACATGCCAAAAGTTTTGATCCGGATAAAGTTTCCTTGAAAAAAGCACAAATCTGACCTTCAGATCAAAGGTCAAGGCCACGTGAAGGTCACAATGGTACGCTACACACCGGCTCATGGCGATACATCCACATGCCAAATATCTAAAGCATGACTCGAAATACAAAAAAGTTCTGGTCCAGACAGTTTCCCTTAAAAAAGCGCATAAATCTGACCTTCAGGTCAAAGGTCAAGGCCACATGACGGTCACTATGGTACACTGCACACCGATTCATGGTGACACATTCACACGCCAAGTATCTAAGGTGTAGGTCAAAGGACAAATAAGTTATGGCCCGGACAAAGTTTGTATGAGAAGAAGAAGAAGAAGAAGAAGAAGGGTGTAAAGAAAAACAATGCGTTTTAAAAAACACTTTCTAATGATATTATTTAGAGACACGAAAATTAAGATTAAATTTGAAGAAACTGAAAATCAGCACTTCCATACACAGAATAATTCAATGGATAAAAAACCATATTCTAAGGCGCTGTACATGTTATTGAGCTCGTGCAAATATACAAACAGAAAACATACAATATTTTACAGTTCAGAACATCTCTTATAGGGTTTTTGAAATAGATATGTCTTGAGATCTTTCATGGAAGTGTTGACATTTGACAAATGAGAATGACCTATCTCCAAATGTCTTACATTTATTTTTTGGAACATGTAGTACCATTTTACCATCAGACTTCAGGTACAGAAATGTTTGCAAAACACTTTTCAAAATTCAAATTGAAAAATGCATATATGTAATGGCTTTTTTTCTGTTGAGTTTTGAGAGGGACTACCTTGATTGCAACTGGTCACCAGGGCTTATATTTCGTCTAAATTCGTGAGAATCCATTTGGATTCTCGTGAAAATGGTTGCGAAAATCCATACCAACTATGAGTGTCCCAGGATCCCATGACGCCACCATGGTTGAACCACTGCTGTATACTGATAACACATGTTAACATTTTACCCAGCACACCTTTTAATTTTTAAAACTAAATTTGATAATTTTTAAACAATAAATAATAAATAGATGATAAAATAATTAAATGAACAATATTTACCAATAAAATCTTACAAATATGGCTGTCGTTGGAACCGGCTCAATGAGCCGGTTCCAATGACAGCCATATTTGTAAGATTTTATTGACATAGTATCAGGATATTTCAGGTCATGTTAGCCTTCTGCTGGTTAATGTGTTGCCGCTGTGTTCAATAAAGGGTTAAATTGACTTAATTCTTTTCACGCGAATCCTAGCAGAGGTGCAGCGAGAATCTACATGGATTCTCGCCTTATTGCGCGAATCTTTTTGCGAATCGATTCTCGGATTCTCGTCGAAATTTTAGCCCTGGTCACATATTCTGTTATTTTCCTAAGATTGTTTGAGAATTTGGATACCAATAACAAATAGTTCCGGCAGTAATGACTGTGTATGGCAGTTTACTTTTCAATGTCAGTGATGCATACAGTGCAGTAACCGTGGACTGGTCGTAATCCGCGCGTGACAGTGATATCCGTGCATGCGTTTACCAGTTAATAAAAATCGTCAGCAGCAAAATTTTAATTAATGAAGTACCGGGTTGTACCCGGTGCTTCATTAATTAAATTGTTGATGATTATTTCTATAATTATTGTTTGGAATTGATATTATTGCGTTCGTGGAAATAGTACCCGCCCGTGGAAAGTGACCAGAGACGGAGGTCGTACTGTAACTGGCCCTGACTGCAGTAACAGTTCACAACCAACTGAAACATTTACACCGATATAGAAAAACCAAAATCATGAGCATAATTTCTGGTGATTGAGAAGTGTCATATTACTGGATTCAACTTCAAAATATTGGTTTTGAAATGTGAATGTCGATCGTGATTGAAAATGATTGTTCATGATGTCCCAAAAGTAATTGTAGACGTTTTTTTGTGTCTGTATGTAATTTGTTAAACACGGGTTTAATACCGGGAACGGAAATTTCACGGCTCCGCGGCTCCCAGTTCTGAAAGTCAATCACCATGCCTGGGAAATTCCTTGATCGTGGTATCAATGATTGTGTAATGTAGTTTATGAGATTATGGCGAATATCATTTTTTTCAATACCAGCATCGCCATTGAAGCTATGGTCTAATCTTGCGGACGAGTATTTTCCGATTTGTTTCCGAAAATCAGAGCTGATGCCCGGGAAATTCATGGACTAGAATAGAAAATCAACGCAACCTTTGATTCCCGGTTCCGTCCTATGAATTTCACGGGTATCGGGACTGATATTCAGAAAAGAGAACCGGAAAATTCCCGGTATCGTGAGTGACGTTCAAAAACGAGAACCAGAAAATTCACGTTCCCGGGATTAAACCGAACATCTCATTTTGATGTTGACTGTACTCTACTTCGCATGCAAAAAAGATGTGTCTCAGCTTTTCTGATACATGCATTATTTCGGTAAATCGTGTGATATTATCCGCCAGGTGGCTTCATGATATTTCCGTTGATAGCTTGTACAATAAACAGATTTTGACAACCTTTTGGTGCCAATAGCGAGCAAAATCGACGTGGATCCGTCTCACACACAATGCGACTGTGCGAGGAAAAAAAATACTTTTACGATGGAACTATATTTCACAATATTTGGTGAACAGAAAAAGAACTTTCTGAAACTTTGGTCTTCATATTCGATTAGCAGAATTCACCAAGCCTTCCTCGCATCAAAAATATAGTTCGACTACAATCAAATTATTTTTTCGTAAATATACAATTGTGATGACTGCAATGTATGATGTGAATATATTTTCAAACATAATTTTCCAGTTTTATGTTTTGCTCACCGACAACAACCAAATAATAACAGTTCCAATCGGTGGCGTATTAATCCGTTGCTGACCTTCTACAGTTTCAGGATTCAACATTGCAAATGAGGACTTGATCTTGAAATTATTACATTGTCAGTTGAATATTTTTCCAATGATTTCTTGAGTTTGATGTGGATGGATTTTTAATCAAATCTAGTCATGGCTGCTTTATAGCAGCCATGACTAGATTTGATAAAAAATATCTTAAAAATATTCAGTGGGTTAAGAGTTTTACATGCTTATCTAAACCCTTCACTTGAAAACAGTGGATTTTATGCTATTTTTCCATCCTATCATTACCATTCAATGGGAAATATATGGGAGCGCGGTGGCTCAGTGGTAGACTGTTGGACTTCTATGCTAGAGGTCCCGAGTTCGATCCCCGTCCGGGATGACCCGCGTTGTGTCCTTGGCCAAGGCACTTTATCCAGGTTACCTTCATGGTGGCACGATGACGCCATGTACTAAGGCGTACTGCACGTCGATGGTGCACATGTCTTCAACCGCTGTAACCCTGCTTGGGCGGAGCTTGGATAGAGTTAGAATGTTGAGGAGCTGACAGTTGCTCGTCGATGCTCGGTGGTTCTCTCCGGGTACTCCGGCTTCCTCCGCCCGGAAAACTGTCATGGTCACGATTATCCATTGTGCATAAGTATGTGACCTTAAATCCTAATAAATAAATATATAAATAAATAAATAAATAAATAAACAATAATGGCGAATATAGCTTTACATTGGTTTACAATCTTACCTGGGACTGCAGTGGTTCACTGGTTACGGCATTGATCTTCAAACCGAAAGGTCAGCGGTTCGATCTTCGCTAGGGGCAACTGCGTTGTGTCTTTGACAAGATACTTAATCCCGATTTCCCACTTGGGGGCACGGTGAAGCTGTATATTAAGGCGGACTGCACGTCGATAATACAGACGCCTGCAACCAATGCTAACGCTGTTTCTGCGGAGCTGGTGTGTTTTGGAGTCTGAGATTACTGGCCGCTACTCACTGGTTCTCTCAGGGTAGTCCTGCTTCCTCCACCCGTAAAACTGTCCGACCCGAAGCGATTCTGTCTGTCGACAGTATCGTTAAACCCCAATAAATAAATAAATCAAGAAATACATACATCCGTGACATGGGCTCCCCATCCTCATTTCAACAACAGCAATAGATTGTTGATTAACTGATACCAATTGAAGACATATCTTTGACAGCTAAACATTAGATTAAAAAGATTTACCCAATACTGAATTATTGGACACTGAATAATTATAGGTGTAACAGAACTAAATATTTTCCCATATGTTCAGGAGAAATAAATATGATGGCGTCACTTGAATGTTGGCATTTTAATATCTGTGTCAAGTATAGCCCCTTCAGACAACTTTTTCTGATAGATAAACAGTGAGTCATGCAACAAATAGGAGAGAAAACCTGACCGGAAAAGAAATATTGGTCAGGTGCACAGTTGCACATCTTTATTTTTTTGGGAGAATTCCCGACAAATGGACACCAATGATCAATTCAATTTTTTAGGTCCAAATATTCATCCATCATCTTTATTTATCTGAAATATTCTACAGTAATGCAAAATGCCAGTTGACTGCTTTGAAAGATTATTAAACCAATATATTTTCTCAAAGGCTGCTTAGTTTCGGAGATTGCATCATTTCCCAGTGTAACTTTTCAAGGCAGGTAACTCTAATTCAAATATTTAGTACAGGACAAAGGGTAATCTGAAACTCATCTGACAAGCATTCAGTGACTGATTCTTATACTCAAAACAATGAAAATCAGTTCGACTACATATTTGATGTTCCTGAAATCGTTCCTTGAATACAACGAGGCGCCATCTGCAATGCTTAGCATTGCAGATGGCGCCTTGTTGCACACAAAGGATGAAACGATTGTTGATGTATTTGTGAAATATTTTCTTCTTTGAATGTTTTTAAAAAGAAAAAAAAATCATTTTGACGATCTTAAATTAGTATTAATTTTTGTTGTTGCTAGGAGCTTTTTTACAGGATCGGATTGTGGATTTTGTTCGATTTTGAATGCCATGATCCCAAAACCTCTGATTGGCATGTAAACGAGTGCTCGGGCGTGTGTCCGTCCACTTCCAGGGTGGTTACGAACCAATACATCGCGCGCAATATGTAGTCAAACACGCTGGAAGGAGAAACTGCAAGTTCCCGGGATGGGGGGTGCGAAATAGGGGCACATTGAAAAACTAGGGGGATGCAGAACGGGACGATGACTATATATGTCGGGGGAAGTCAATCATTCGGGAGTTATTTACTCGTGTTGTTTGCATATATGGGAAGATTGCCTTGCACCTTTTGTTTTTGTTTCAATCTTGGATTCACGTACATGTTGAGAATAAAGTAATGTCCCTATAACTATCAGCTTTCTGACAGTTAATTTTATTTTCGTCAACTCTTCACAAAGGATACTTCTTACTGATTACCCATTAACCTGAGGACCTAAACTACATGGGGCTGAAAAGTCGGGACAAGAAATGAATGCGATATAACGAAATATTTACAAATCCTGCTAACAATCGCAACACCAATGGTATATTTCTTCCTGCACGCCACTCAGAAAGCTATATTTAATCAATTTTAGAATGCTTAGATGGGCAATATCGTCTTATATTAGATGTCACGTAACTTTCCCGCGTGCTGATTGGTTGAACAGAAACACCATATTTTCCGATAGTTCGTCAGCGAAATCGCACAGACCTACTATCATTTTTGAAAAAAGAATAGTGCACGGTAATAGTGCACGGTTATAAATAGTAACATTCGAATTCGCTTAGAAAATTCCATTGAAGCGTGAATACTTTACAAGACATCTCGTCCCATATACATTATTACATTTAGTTTGGAGATATAAAAATATGTGTATCGAAAGTGATGTTTGTAGAAGTGCTGGGTGCAGGGAGGGGGTTAATGGAATAATGGTATTGTGTTTCTTGGGGTTTTGGTTCTCTACCTCTCTATCCCAGAACTATGAGTGGCAGAATTAACTTAGTTTACCTGTTTAAACCCTGAACCATTTTCTTTTCTCTTTGGCTGTGAATAAGAATATTATCTTGCATATATGACCGATGAAGAACCCCCCTCCCCACACACACACACACATCTAATATAATAAATACAGCATGCCTTTTCGTTGACTATGCCAAAATAGTGGTCCTCGAGGAGAGAATAGTCCCTCCGCTACGCGTCGGAACTATCCTCTCCTCGAGGACCACTATTTTGGCACAGTCAACTCAAAGCCATGCATTATTTATTAAATGACCCCCTTTGCTAAGCAGACGTCGATCTTTTCTGTCCGGGAAGTTATGGTGTCGTCCACCCAACGGAAAAGCGACTTACGCCACTTTTATCAATTAAATATTCATTTGGGCGTAACCATCACCACCGACCAGTGCCATGGAAAGCCGTTTCTTGTAAAGAACCTGTGGTGGGCGAGACCGTAGACTTTCTGACAGAATGCACGGAACATCAACGCTTATCACAAAAAGGTATTTTATGTATCCAGTTCTCTTCTTTGTGGGAACGCCCACTTATAAGCCTATAAGCCTATTAGCTTACTGTCGGACCCACCAATTGTTTTACTTATACAGTTCTTCTGCTTATGTGATTATTTTGGAAATAAATGTTGTTAAAACAAAAAGGCAGGCAAAGATGCTTTACCCCACGGATTTCTGTCAGAAATCTCATGCACATCGTCTTAACTCCTGACATTTGAAGATGGCGTCTCACGATAGGAGAAATATTGCGCATAATGTACGTTCAAAAGGCTCAATATCTTTGTTTTTGACTGGCAACTTTGACTAATTTTTAATGTTTACGAATAGTCATTTGTGGAACTTAGAAAACAAATCCCATAAAACTAATTTATTCCGACATAATTCTGGTTGGGAAGGAGCTAGCATCTCCTTGCCCCGCCCCTACATCTCCGCCACAGCCATCACTCTTGTCGACGCTCGGAATGTGTCGATTCGAGCACAAAGGAAAAAGAAATATCTTTAGTACTTTCCAAAGTGTGATTTACTGGGATTTCCGGGTTTGATTATAAACGATAACTTCAAAAATGAATTATGCAATCAACAATTAGGTCATGTACCTGTGCGCGCAAACGAAGACGCTTTGCCGTGGGTGTAATGGGGACTTCATTGTTTTTTTAACCCTTTACCTAACACGAAAAGCAGACGAAACTTGTAAAAAAAAAAATCTTGAATAACTATTATTTTCATTTTATGTCTCAAAAACATAGGTTATGCCCCCTTATTGGAACGAACTCGACGAGAAATGATTGAGAATAGCGCTGGCCGTTTTTTGGCCGTTACGTTAGGTAAAGGGTTAAATATTATAATTATTGTTAATAATAAAATTTAATAAACAGAGTAATCGCTTGACTGGACTGGTTACGTGAAATAATTCATTCGAGGTGAGGGACTATATTGTAAAACGCAATCGTGTTTGTACAACGTCCCTCACCTCTCATGAATTATTTCACGTGACCCGTCCAGTCAAGCGATTACACTCTATATATTTGCCAGCCGAACGTGGGTGGGTGAGGAGATATTGGTGTCCTATCCCTTTTCAACCAAGAACAAGTAGGATAAAGTGTCCTGCTCACAGACACAACGCAAATTCTGTAAGCGGGTTTTCAAGTCCCTCACTCCCAAGATCACATATTCTTCGCGTTAGCCACCGGCTCAGTCTTTTATCGTTCCTTTTTTTATACTTTTCATATTTATGAGCTACGACCAGTTGCAGCCCGCGTCTTTTTTTTTAGAAATCGCACATGACTCTGCTTCAGAATCGGTCACTGTATGGAATGAACAATACCTTAGTGTACCACTGTATCTTTTCCTTTGTAGGTGGATAAGGAGTCTTTACTATTTATTTATTTATTGGTGTTTAAGGTCACATACTTCTGCACAATGGCTAACCATGACCGTGACAGTTTTATGGGTGGAGGAAGCCGGAGTACCCGGAGAGAACCACCGAGCAACGGCGAGCAACTGTCAGCTCCCCCAACATACCAACTCCACACAAGCAGGGTTAGCATTGGTTGAAGACAGGTGCCCATCGACGTGCAGTACGCCTTAGTACACAGCGTCACTGTGCCCCCACGTGGGCAATGGGGGTGAAGTGTCTTGCCCAAGGACACAACGCGGTTGCCGCAGGTGGGATTCGAAACGAAAATAGTCTTTACTCAAAAAATAGGTGAGTGTCCACATACATAACGTCATGAGCCTCTCTGGGCCACGTATATATCTGTCTCCCACACTATCTCTCGTTTTCTCTCTCTTACTCTCTCTTTCTCAACTACTTCTGGAAAAAAGATAGGGGGAACGTCCCCCCTCTCGCCCCCGTTACTACGTCCCTGGTCTGTCTGCTCTCTTTCGTAATCGGAGCACAACTGATGCAAATCTCGAAGACACCTTTCGTATACCGTTTGCAGTAGTGCTGGACGAAAGAGCTTTAAAAACCATGGAATTCTCATGTATGAAATTCGAGGTTCATGGTTTTATCGCGGTTTGAAGTTTTCCATCATTGTTTTTGGTTTAAATATGGAGATAATGCTGTAAAAACAACGTCTGAATCAATTAACTATTTCTTGGCGTCTGACAATATGCACGAATCCACAGTCAAAATCGCAGGAACCTTCGAACGATTTGTTTAAAACTGGAGGAGCGGAATCTTAAAATCGAATTTTTTTTATGTGTGTTTTTGTGGGTGGGAGATATATGGGCGTGAGTATGCTTCAGCGCGATTTTAAAAAAAATCGTTCACAACTAAATTGACGTATGTGACCCTGAGTGTGGCGCTTTACTAGCAACGGTAGTTCACAGTTCTTTTTTGCCCAACGTAACGGCCAAAACCGGCCAGCGCTATTCACAAAAACCGCCAATTAATTTTCATTATTTTTTTCATTTTTTGTCTCAAAAACATAGGTTATGACCCCTCTTTGGAACGAGATCGTCAAGCTAGTTCCAATGAGGGGTCATAACCTATGTTTGTGAGACAAAAAATGAAAAAAAAAATAGTTATTCAAGTATATTGTTTGCAAGTGTCGTCTGCTTTTCATGTTGGGTAAAGGGTTAAACATTCCACTCACACATCAGTTAGAGTAGACTGTTCTACTCAAAGTATGGGGAATGGGGGCGTGGTGGCTCAGTAGGTAGAGGTGCAGGCTTCAAGCCGAGAGGTCCTCGGTTCGAATCCCACCTGCGGCAACCGCGTTGTGTCCTTGGGCAAGACACTTCACCCCCAATGCCCATGTGGGGGCACGGTGACGCTGTGCACCAAGGCGTACTGCACGTCGATGTGCACCTGTCTTCAACCTATGTTAACCCTGCTTGTGTGGAGTTAGTATGTTGGGGAGCTGACAGTTGCTCGCCGTTGCTCTCTCCGGGTATTCTGGCTTCCTCCACCCGTAAAACTGTCGTGGTCATGATTAGCCATTGTGCAAAAATATGTGACCTTAAACACCATTAAATAAATAAATAAATAAATAAATAAATAAATAAATAAATCAAAGTATGGGGCGATGCAGAGCGGACGGGAATAAAGATGCGATAAGCTGAAAAGAACGGAACACGACAATTGAAATATATGACTGGAGATTTTAACAAGACATTTTGTTTTCTTGGGGTGCACGATATTTTAAACTGAATACCGGTATCGGTATACAAAAAATAGCACGGTATACCGGTATATCGAAACACTGTTCAGACACCTGAACATGCAAACCACAATCGTTTGAGCCATCAGAGTGGAACGAATTAGCATGTCTTGATGCAGTTCGAATAACCCTTTACACAACGCAGACGAAATCAAAAATTTATTGTTTTTATTCAGTTTTGGGAATTTTTCCAAAAATTTCAACAAAACAATATCATGTGACCCCCCCCCGACCCCCCCCCCCCCCACCCTCATTGGAACGAACTCGTTCCAATGAGGGGGTCATATAATATGGTTTTGTTGAATTTGTTTTGAAAAATATTTTTTCCATTGCTAAATTTGTATATTTCGAGGGCGGATGCGGCCGATTCATTGGGTAAACGGATAATATTAATCATTCGGGACTGCAGTTAAAATTCAAGACATCTTGAAAAGTAAATTGCGGGTAAATAAATAATGACGATAAACCGATATTTTTGTAATCATACCGATATTCAATCAATACTGGGTTAAATATATGTATCGAGTTATTGAAATACCATGCAGCCCTATTACTTGCCTTCAGTATGTCCACCTGTTACTACCTTGCAGTGACTACGTTATGAAAGTTCGATACCAAATTCTACAACCTGCAAAAAAACACCTTCTGAAAAATGAGCAGGGACTAAAGATCCCCCACCCACTCAATGCAACCTCACATAGTACAGAGCCCCCTACGAAACTATCCAATAGATGGCTACATGGTCTACAAATGCCCGGGCTACAAATGCCCCAGATTCACTCTCAGAAGACTAAATAGTGCAAAATGATCTTGGTGGGGGAGGCTTAGTTCTAACTAGAACCATCCGATCGTTACCCCTCCCCATCCCAGAAGGGACGTGGGGGAGGGGTAACGAATGGAGGGTCTTAGTTAGGAATACGGGAGGCCTCCGACCCTCAACAACGTCATGCCAAATTTCAAATTGACCCCCTTCAAAAAACAAAACAAAACCAAACCCCAATTATAGAATCACGATCACGCGCCTCCCCATCAGGCTCTTCCCAAGTTCCGGGGAGTCTGTATTAGACTATTGAAGAAACCTATACTTTAGACTAGCAACTTATTTATAATTTGTTTAATTTTCATTTAGTTCGGGAGGGGGGGGGGGTTAGGAAAAAATTTGCAGACACCGATGCCGATTTTTTGTTTTTGACCGGTCGAAGGACCCACCCACCCACCCCATGTAATCTAGTTTTACAATTTTTTTCCGGGGTTATCTGAACCACCCACCCCCACTAAATACATGCTTCTGCATCATCCTTCCCAACATACTGCACCATAACCAATTTTATCATACAGTATTGAGTGATTGACCTTGGACAGTAGGACAGGTCTTGAAAGAACATCCATTTTATCAGACCAAAGTGGTCTCTTAAGGCAGATGGTCTTCCATAACAAATCAGATATAGAGTAAAGCTGGTATGTCCACATGAAACATGGTCTCCAAAGACATCGGTCTCTTAAGGCATGTTCTATTGTAATTCATTAACACTCTTGAATGTCATATCATAAACTTTTTACCTATAGTTATCTCCTTGTGTTCAGACCTGTTGTAGAAACCAACAATGTATATGGTATTCGATAGAGTTCAGAGAGCTTTGTAAAATGTCATACAAATTGTTGATTTTTTTGACTACATGCATGAACCAGCATGGACTAACATGAAGAGAGATAATTGTGGATGAGAAAGTATACTTCAATATCAAATTAGCAGTTCAGTCAGGTTCAATGTTTTGTAGTTTTTTGTGTTACATACTTCCTACAATGGCAATAAGAGTCATTGGTGTTTTCGTAATAGGTCTGGATACATCGTTGTACAGAATTGTTCCTGCAGCTGAAATCTGTAACTGTTCCTGACTTCACATAATTGTTTTTGCTTCTCATCTAAGCCAGCCGATTTCACCAGGGTGAACATATTAGAAATTTAAGCAAATGGAACACCCTCAAGATAACTTATCCTTAGAGTGCAGTGTTTGATAATTGCAATTAGTGATGCATTTTAACTTGCATTATTCAATATGTCATACATTGTATCACTATAAGCCGAATCATAGGTCAGCCGTTTTATAATCGTATATAACCCAAGGTAGGTACCCCCTGATAACTTGAGTGTCTTTTTATTGGTTCTTGAAAGATACTTCACTGATTATGGTATTCAATTTTGCCCAAAAGTGTCTGAGGAAAGAACTTGCAAGCATCGGAAAAATTTTTTTTTTGTCCTCCTTGACCACCCACCCACCCCGGCATAAGTGTTTTGCAAATTTTTTCCAACCCCCCCCCCCCCCCCCCCCCCCCCCCCCCCCCCGTTTAGTTAGGAAATATTTTGTAGTAATCCGCCACACACTGGTTCCAAAGTACCAAACTTTCAAGCAGCACATTTTCCATAATACAGCTAGGAATTTATCCAATTCTTTGCTCGCTGTGTAACTAGAGCTGAAACGGTTAAGGGGTTTTCTTGATCGATTAATCACGTGGATTAACCTTGGTTAACCGATTAATTCCATGTCCAAATAGATATCTGTATAAATGCCATACCGTTTGATGATTTACAGCGTGAACCCTTTACCCAACGTAACAAACAAAACAGACTGTGGGCCTGTATACAAAAATCTCCATTCAAATTTATTATGTTTTCAATTTTTGTCTCAAAAACATAGCTTATGACGAGCTCGTTCCAATGAGGGGTCATAAGCTATGTTTTTGAGACAAAAATTGAAATTTTTTAGTAATTCATTAATTTATTTTGCAAGTATCGTTTTCTACCCGCAATGGGTAAAGGGTTAAGAATGACCATTTCTTGCTACTGATACAGTATGATGATCATGCAAGTAAACAAGTATGTCAGCAAGTAACTTGCATGCTTTACTCTGTCTCATATAATTGATGCGAGTCAGTGTGACAATATCTGCCTGTTTTGGAGCAAGTTTGTTCCTTTGTTAACCCATGTAATACAGTAGTTCAAAAGTAACGATTAATCGATCAAGATGTTGGTCACTGATTAATCGATTAATCGTTTAAACCGTTTCAGCTCTATGTATTACATAATATGTTGGATACAGATTCGACAGAATTTTAGGTAATGACGTAACGGCCGGCGACAAGGAAGGTGAGAGGGAAGGAGAGCCGGGATAGTAAATGCAGAGCGCGGGGTCGAACCTAGCCATGGACGAGTGACATAAGTTTCTATTAAATGAGTCTAAAATCGATAGTCATTTACGGTCGAACCTAAAGAAACCCAACGGACGCTCTCCTTCTGTTATCTATAGGTATTGTTTCCTATTAAAGGGTCACATTCGAGATCATTTTATATGACCATTTTGGGGCATAATTTGATATTTGGATGATGTAGACAGTAGACTTCGTAAGTATGTATGTATGTATTATTTATTTATTTATTTATTTATTGGTGTTTAAGGTCACATACTTATGCACAATGGCTAAACATAACCGTGACAGTTTTACGGGTGGAGGAAGCCGGAGTACCCGGAGAGAACCACGAGCAACGACGAGCAGCTCCCAGCTCCTCAACATCGTAACTCCGCACTGCAGCACAGGCAAGGTTAGATTGGTTGCGGACATGCCCACCATCGACGTGCAGTACGCCTTGGCACACGGCGTCATCGTGCCTCCATGTGGACAATCGGGGTTAAGTGCCTTGTCCAAGGACACAACGCGGGAGTCCGAATCGATCGCTCAGACGGTCACCCATCCGAGGACTAACCGGACTCGATGTTGCTTGACTTCGGGGATCTGACGAGAACCGGTTACCGCAACGCCCCCGCGCCCCCTTTACTTAGTAAATAATTCCTATTATTGATGATATGGACAAAACAATCAGCTGTCTGTCATGTCATTTGGGGCCAAGATCACACAGGAGTGCTGAATGACTTTCGCAGACCTGTTTGGGAGCATACATTATACATCTGATGGAACGAGACAATTTTTGGTTAAATTTGCTTTGAAAAGCTATACTTGAAAAATGAAAAAGAAACCCATTTGTGTTTTATTTGTCAGAATGTTCATCTTGCGTTGTAAAATCCTCATGAGGTGAAGGAGAATTCCCATAACATAGTCGTATAATAACTGATGCAGGAAAATTGGAAATATGACCCGCAAAAAGAAAAAATATATCTATTTTTTCAGCATTCAAATACACTCAGCTGTGTCATTCAGCTGAGTGTATTTGAATGCTGAAAAAATTCTTTGTGTGTTGTTTTCCACATGAAAGGCTAGAGATGTAAACATTATGAGTATTTGTGAAAAGGGAGGTAATTTTCATGCGAAATATCCTCAGCTGTGTTGAAGATAAGTTTTGACCAACATAAAAACAGGCATCTCCAGTAGATTAACATTAACAAGACCAATATAATTCCACTCAACTGGCACAAAAATTCGCGGAAAATAGGACTTTTGCAGTTCAAAATCGGAAAATTTCCCGGGTGTCACATCTTGCGAAATTTCCGAAGTTGAACCTCGAAAGCCTCAAGTCTCCGGTTACCCCTATCATACTCTCCCTCTCGCTTCGATACTTGGACGACCTGTTTAAACACCATATGAGCTAGAGAATACCAAAGAGCACAGGCCGGGCAGAATTATCCCCGGGACTGAACATTCCACTCACTGGACCACCTAGCAGATTGTTTTTAATAGGGAGCGGAGGGAACACAAGATAGTACTGGTAAATCATTCAGGGGCCAATACTATATAACTTTTACAAGTGTATCTTCTAGAATTGTATTGTCTAGTTACGATTTTAAATAGGCTGAAATGAACCATTAGCATTATATGTCAGTTTGCCAGTTGACAAATTGCCATAGCTTTTAAAATGCTAATGATTCATTTTTGTCAGTTATATTAATGAGTAGAAAATAAAATTCTAGAAAATGCAATTGTAAAAGTTTTAGAGTATTGTCTCCAGGTCTTGTTTCTGACTCAGCCAGTCACATATTTTTTTTTCAATTCGGAAATCTTCTTACAGCTGAATGAAATATCCGGGTACGGCTGATAACCTGCGCGGCTGGTGGTGGAGGCTCGTGGCGGCGTCTTCCGTATCTAGCAACAGTCACAACAAATCGGCTTTCGGTCTGCCAGAAAAGGATTGGATGGCACTTGGCCAACAGATCAGTAAACATTGATTGCCATTCCCATGTACTCTGCTGACTAGGCGTTTTGAATGATTCAGTGCTTGATTTACAAACAGAGTAGAAGTTGCGGCAATTAAAACTGTACCGGTGTTAATTGATGTATGTCAGAGGGGTTATTCATTACTCGGAAATCCAATAACAACCAGGCCGTGGCACGTCTGCACTCAATGCCACCATCACACACAAAATTTCATTACGAAAGTGTTTTGTACCCAATAATACGACTATATGTTTTCGTAATAAGCCAGTCGTGCAATAAATACACGCTAACTGATCACAAACCACAGAAGAACGAATGAAACGGAAAGGTTAAGCGACCTTTTACACCGCAGTTTATGAATAAACACGCTGTATAAACAGGCAGTAAACCAAAAAACGAGAATTGCACTGATTAAACGGCGACTTGTGGTTAACCACGTGATTAAAAAACTTAATTGATGGGAACAGTTCTTTCTTATCTTGTCTGGAGTAGCGGAAACTGAAGTATACTTTGATCATCACAGGATCTGTGGTTTGCGGCTGTCTGCTTGAGCAAGTTCTGTCTATGGGTTCGAAAGTTGTTTTGCACTGAAGCCAACTCCATC
Source organism: Pictodentalium vernedei (assembly GCA_031216915.1). Taxonomy (NCBI): domain Eukaryota; kingdom Metazoa; phylum Mollusca; class Scaphopoda; order Dentaliida; family Dentaliidae; genus Pictodentalium; species Pictodentalium vernedei. Next base: position 207,233,904 of record CM062288.1, on the reverse strand, counting down.
AAAGTAAACATAGACATGGGCGTTTTCAAAGGATGTTGAAAAATGATTGCAGGGCGATATCGGGCAACCTTCTTGTGGACTAACATGTTGTTGGGTATATGTTCTGTAACTCTGTCAATCAGACAATGAAATATTCTGGATGAATGTTACATACCATTTTCTGTAAAAATTACAAAAGACAAAGAAGCTTTATTCAAAGCAATGAAACCGGTCTCTTCAGTTCATTGGTTACATCCCAGGGGCCTGGCCAGCAGTCTTTCGATTTTGAAAATCGTAGGCGCGTTATACATCGCTCGCTACTATTTGAAGTGAGGCGCGCTATCCTGTATCCAGCCCCGTCGAGTGATGGTCGTGTTGTTGGCAAGAACAATTAACATGCAAATTGCAATGAAGAATGCATCCAGTAATTGACAGCACTGTGCATTCAGTACGGTATTTGGGCACACCCACATTGAACGGAAACATGGAAGCTGGGCGATTTGGTGCTGTCATGGTTTTCATTAACCCTTTACCTAACGCTAGTAGCAGACGACACTCGTAAAAAAATCTCGTGTAACTAAAAATTTTCATTTTTTGCTGCCAAAACATAGGTTGTGCCCCCTCATTGGAACGAGCGCGACGCGCTCGTTCCAATGAGGGGTCACAACCTATGTTTTGGAAGCAAAAAATGAAAATAATAAAAACAAATTAAATGGCGATTTTCATGTATAGCGCTGGCTGGTTTTGGCCGTTACGTTAGGTAAAGGGTTAAATGAATCCCAACTTTTGGGTCATGACGATGTATTATGCTCCATGTAACAAAAGAAAAGATCACACTGCGGCTGTAATTTATGCAGAGCTAATAAATTTGCTCCATTGGTGAATACTGAATGGTGATTGGTCCAGAGAGCACGAACCTCTCAGAGAACACCAGGTTTTTCCATACAGTAGAAATAAATAGAATTTGTGCTGAATACATTCACACTGTTACTGAAACCCACTGCCATACAAATATTCGTCCCTTGCTACCTAATAAAAAATAATTGGCTGTTCACACAGAAATGATATCGCAACTGGAATGACTTACCAGATTTTGATCGCTCTCTTAGCAGAACCGAGGCGCGCTGTTGTTGGCTCGCAAGATGTTAACATTGCGGGCGCCATGGTGCGCAAGAGCGATCGTGCTCCTCAAAATCGAAAGACTGGGCCAGGCCAAATGAAGTGGGTGAAGGGAGGGGTACAAAATATTTTATCCTTCCACTTCTTTTCACCTCGTGCTGGGTTAACCCTTTGTAACAAGAACCTGAGAGACTTCCAGCTCAGGAGGGGGCGCGGCATCGAACTTCAAACCGAAAGGTCAACGGTTCGATACCCGCCAGGGGTAACCAGCGTTGTGTCCTCGGGCAAGGTACTTCACCCGATTGCCCACGTGGGGCACGGTGGCGCGGGGTAATAAGGCGTGCTGCACGTCGATGGTGCACTTGTCTTCAACCAAAGCTAACCCTGCTTGCGCGTAGGTAGTACGCTGGGGAGTCTGACAGTTGCTCGCAGTTGTTCAGTGGTTCTCTCCGCATACTCCAGCTTCCTCTACCCGTAAACCTGTCCGATACGAGGTGACCCTGGCTGTCGACAGTGTCGTTAAGCCCCACTAAATAAATAAATAAATAATTTCCGGGTCAGGAACCTGATACATAATTATTTCTTTTGGTAGTATGGCTGCAGATTTTAGTGAATGTGAGGTGTAGACCTATCAATATTTTCAACGTGCAGCCCGAAGTTTGCACGTTGAAAATATGAATTGGTCTACCTCCAAATCATGAATATGGACTCTTCCAATTGCTGACATTGAACTGGCATGGAAGATATCACCAGGGTTCAAAGTGTTAAGAGCCTTTATTCCGCATAGGTGAAAGTCCAAGGTCGGTAAATGCCAACTGGGGCAACCATAGCAAAATGACCGCAAGATGAAAGTACAAGAACAAGTTTTAGGGATTTCAGGCATGAATGTATATAAGGCTGACAATGTGACTGCGTTGCTGGTTGTAACTCTAATTTATTCAACCCTTTCAATACTGGCGCCCTGGGAAATATCATTTCAGTCAATACTGACAACGGCGAAATGGGCGAAACCATCCTGGTTTGATGGGAGGTTCAGTTACAATTTAATCCAACAGCTTTGTTGAGCTGTTGGATTAAATTATTACCGAGCCTCGCTTCAGATTTTATGCTCCTTCTATCGTCTGCTCGTCCACTTCCATTTTTTTTCGCGCAAAAATGTAGGCAAACCGTGTTGAAAGGGATAAAATTCTGTTTCAACCTCTTATTGAATCCAGTGAAATAGCTTACTGGCACTGCACTTGCACCCAGCTGTGCTTCCCTTGTCCAATGCGAGGAAAGCTATAACCTCCGTGGACTGTTCTTCTATAATCACGTCACCAACCCAAGTCCCTGTACAGGGAACCTGTTTGTAGAAGAAAAGTTCAAGGGGATTCCGCTTCCGAAGTTACTTTCGGGGGAGATCAAAGAGGGTCCGCTTCCAAAATTACTTTCGAAGAGTTCTACGAGGAGACACGTGTAGGATGTTGAGATCATCGAGGTGATTTGAAAATTTGCGAATCAGTGCGACTCAAATCCAATCATTGATACGATTTCAAATCGAATTGAATAGGCCGAAATGTAGCTTCAGTCATTGTAAAACTATAACCAACGTAACACTATACCCCGAATGAGACAGCGTGGCCACACTCATATTGACTAATTGACTGTAAAGAGTGAATTCATCAGGTGAGTGATTCTGGGGCCACAGAGGTCCCCAGAAGAGATTTCTGAAGATTTAGTAACACAATGTTTTGGCAATAATGACAGATAGTTTTTCAATCACCTGTTTCTGACTGATTGCACCCTCCCTCCAATTTCGCCCCAATACAAGTTCAGGTTTACGTTTTGTTCTCTTTTTCTTTCGTTGAATTGCTGGCCATTTATTTTCTGTGCCTCCCCCTCCCCTTCCTGCCCCAACACCCACACACACATACACCTACACGTATTCGACCTCGTATGATTCAACACTAACGTATCTTCTGTCTTTAAGTCTCATTATCGATTTGAAAACATTACTTGTTAAGAAGTTTGGATCAAACAGAAAAATTATATGCCATAGTAATCGAAGGCGTTGAAAGATACCGAAACCAAACAAGGCATTTCCAACGATACATTTACTCGTTAACAAAATCAATTTACATGGTAATCACCTTAACCCGGTATATGCATAACTATTTGCTTAAAGAAAGAAAAAATGCAGTTCACGGTTAAAATACACTTTGAAGAAGAAGCCGGAAGGGATATTAGCAATAATTTAACCTTACAGCTTATTGGGCAGCGAGATTATATTATTACTCTGCCCCCACCCTACAACTGCCAAATAGATTCACCCACTTGGTGAACACATTATTGAACTTGACGATACCATTCAGAAAATATAGGTTTGAAAAGGTTAAATCCGGTGCTATTAAATGGGATAGGGAGGGCGGTGGCTCAGTGGGACATCGCGGTATCCCATGCAGTGTATTTTGGAATAATACTAGTACCTTGCTATTCTTCTATGAAGATCTGTCCGATGCAAAAATGGGTGTAGCGATCATTTTGAACTTGGGAGGGGGTACAATCGTAGAAGGCACCCACACACCCTTGTATATCAGTGGTGGGACTTGTGCATTAGTGACACGGTAGCAATACAATACACTACGCTACTACTAACACACCTCTACAATGTGTAACATGCAAAGTTTGGGATCTATGAAAAAGCAGACTACACTTGCAAACAAAATTCTTGAATGACTAATTCTTTTTCATTTTTTGTCTCAAAAACATAGGTTATGACCCCTCATTGGAACGAGCTCGATGAGCTCGTTCCAAAGATTGGTCATAACCTATGTTTTTGAGACAAAAAATGAAAATATAATGAAAATTAATTGGCGATTTTTGAGAATAGCGCTGGCCGGTTTTGTCCGTTACGTTGGATTTATAGCCAATATGTGCACATGTCTCGACTTGAAAATCCACAGAAGAGGCAAATCATACGAGGGAATCTTTAGTCAGATCTTAAGAATAAAGGGTGGTTGCAATCACTGGAAGCCAAGAGCGAGAAATACAGGTGACTGCATTTGAGTCGTGAGCCCCCACTGCCACTGCCACACCCACTCCCACCCCACCGTGATTCCCTGGTGTTGATATTATGGTGTTAAATATATTGGTGAAGAAAATGTTGACATAATCTCTATCTCTCTCACTCTCTCACTATTTCAGAATAAGTTCGGGCGGGGTGCACTTGCCCCCAACCCGCCTTATCTCCGTTGTTCCCACGTCGATGGGCACAATCAAGGTCATTTCATTGCATATGACATAACATACATTGGGAGGTATTAGGATTGGGTCTATAAAAAGATCAAGGCCAAGATTAACGCTGCTTAATGAAAAAAATACCACCATTTGTGCATTTGTTGGAAAATTGGGAATTTTTTTAGAAAGTGCATGAACAGGGCCCGCTTCCCACTTAAATCCGTCACTGATTCAACCCTACATCCCAATAGGGTTGTGGGATATAATCAGCACTGATTCTCCCCAACAATTTCCTGTCAATTATGCATCCACTCTTCAACTTCAAATATCTTTGCACACAGAAATTTATGCATAATGCCTAATATGGCTAAGTGGAAAAAGAAGGGCGACCACCAGGGTAGCTACGACTATTGAGCAAAAACAGACACAAAGGGTTCCTGCAGGTGCCGTGGACTGGTCGTAATCCACGCGTGGGCATTGATGTCCACACATACGTAAACCAGGTAATAAAAATCATCGTCAGCAAAATTTTAATTAATGAAGCACCGGGTTGTACCCGGTGCTTCATTAATTAAATTTTTGATAATTATTTCTATAATTAGTGTTAGGAATCTAATATTATTGCATCCGTGGAAATATTACCCACCCGAGGAAAGTAACCACTCCACGGCTGCCGTACTGTGGAAGAGGGGAGCGCGGTGGCTCAGTGGTAGACTGTTGGACTTCTATGCTAGAGATTCCGAGTTCGATCCCCGTCCGGGACGACCCGCGTTGTGTTCTTGGGCAAGGCACTTTATCCCGGTTGCCAACTTGGGGGCACGATGACGCCGTGTACTAAGGCGTACTGCACGTCGATGGTGCACATGTCTTCAACCGCTGTAACCCTGCTTGAGCGGAGCTTGAACAGAGTTATAATGTTGAGGAGCTGACACAGTTGCCCGTCGATACCCGGTGGTTCTCTCCGGGTACTCCGGCTTCCTCCACCCGTAAAACCGTCACGGTCACGATTAGCCATTGTGCATAAGTATGTGACCTTAAACACCAATAAATAAATAAATAAATAAATAAATAAATATAAATAATAGAAAGAGCTGACAAAAGATTTCACATCGACTCAAACCTCGAATCAAATCGAATTTCCGATGGTTGTTGTCTGTTGTACTGCTTATCGGGTAGTACACCCCTCTATATTTAAGGATGTGTGTACTTATCTGGGCTGTTGCATACAGTCTCATTCCAATATAAAACCAACTAGTGGGATTCATATGGACGGCAACCAGCTAATACCTTGATTGCTACACCTCACAACAATAATTGGGAAAAAGGAATTAAAAAAAAACTACTTACAGATTTCGACAGAATACGACTTCTGCATTTTTTCTCCGTACCGTTTTAACATCCTGGTTTTCTCTTTTTATGTAGCTACGGAGGTGGATAACAATGGATTAGCAGTCTGTAAAGTTTAGAAAAGCGGAAATTATAACGGAAGAAAAAACATTTGTGAGTATATATATATGTATAGACGAAGATTATAATTTTTATAAAGTGTACCGCTTGTACAACTCAGCAACTGAATTTTCTAGCTGCGCATGTTCGCATGTTCTTTTCCCTCCTCCAATGACAGGAGAGTTAAAACACTTTAAAACAGTCAAAACTAGGAGATGTCCGTCAGTTTTACAATGATAGTGTATATCAAACAGCGAATGGAAAAAGAGGTACACTGTACATGAATGATTCTAGCAGCCCCATCCCACCATGCATCCACTCTCACATGTCATTAAACACACACACACCCCCTCACACACTCTAGCGAGAACATACATATCCATACCTCTTCACACAACTCCTCACATATACAAACACATTCGAATCGGGCATAAATATCGTAGCCCAAAATTTTCCGACAGACCGAAAATTTTCCGACAGTGTAACAACAAAAACCCAAACAAACAGAAAGAATCTGTTGTTTACTGCAAATGTACTGAAAATTGGTCTTTTTTACCCCAAAATTACCCAAAATGGCATGTTTTTATCCCCAAAGCCAGCATTTTAATGTTATTAGGCATAAATTCGCTTAAAAATGGTCCCAAAAAATCTCCGACAAAACTTCTGGAGGGGGGGGGGGGGGGCTCCGCCCCCCTTTATCTACGCCACTGATCAGACTAATTCTGTAAGGTATTCTACTCTCTTATGGTCGGGAGGCAGTCCAGCCCTTAAAGACAGTCCATCGAATTGCTCAGATTTAATCGTCTGGATTATTTGAGATGGTCGGAAGAGAGAACTTGCGGTTCGCTTTTCCTACCAACAAAAATATTCCAATCTTTATTCACAATCTTCAATTGAGAAAAATACATCCATGGGGCAATACTTTAAACTTTTACAATTGTTTTTCTCTAGAACTGTATTTTCTAATTATGATTTTAAATGTGTTGAAATGAATCATTAGTATTTTCAAAGATATGGCAATTTGCCAATTGGCAAATTGCCATATCTTTTAAAATGCTAATGATTCATTTTAGTCGGTTATATTAATAGGTAGAAAATACAATTTTAGAAAATACCATTGTAAAAGTTTATAGTACTGAGTTCCTGATGGTACAGGCACCAAATTTCGGTCGAATCGAATCCTAAGTTACATCAGGTGGATAATTTCGAAACGAATTAAATCTCGCGGCTCTTCAAATTATAAATAATGCTTGATTGTAAAATCATAATTATTGGCCCCACTCAAGTACTGTATTCAATGGCGACTCGTCTGTTTGAGTAAGTCAATCAGAAAACCGGAATATTACAAAACGGAATCAAATTACTTTTCGAATTGGTACCTCGTTGAACTCTTTTTGTATCATCAGGTCTCCTGTACAGGCGACCTATTGATGGAAGAAGAAGAGTTAAGCAGGAGAAGATACTTGGTAGGATTTTGAAGACATCTCGACGATTCGAAAATTTACGAATCAGCGTGACTCGAATCATCCAGATAATGTCGAATAGAATCGAATTCCGAAACTTCGCAGGGCCCAAACTTAATGGTATATGTACCTGTTAGTTTGATACAAGTGTAATAACCAACCAGATGTCGTAAGTCGCAGGACTAGGGGGTTACAAATTCTTGTTGTGAATTTAAGTCAATTGGACTGCAGGGGAAAGCATAGTGCAAGTGTAAAATGGAGCAGAAAGTATTTACGCTTTGTATGATTCCATAGCTACTACATCCCCAGTTCTGTTTGAGAACTGCATGACTCTTGATATGAAAGCTTCGGGCCTGTGATAAAACAGCAGAACTGAAAAGATTCTTAAAAACTGAAGCTGAATGTTCGAAGATGTCAAAAAGAAGTAAAAATTCCTTAGTTGATGCAAGTGGATACAAAATAATTTCACACCTCCACGTGACTGATGTAATAGTTTACGCAGTATTTAAGGCAATGATCATGCCCGATATCAATAACTACCACCGGATGTATGTTTAACTGAATGGCAAAGTATTTTTTCTTTGAAGAATTTTGAAGAACTGTTAATGTTTCCTTCTTTTTCTATTAAACGGTGTATAAAATTCCAGTTGCTTTTTGAGCTGTTGGACATATAGAGTAAATAGGTACAAGGACCGACAATCAGATTTAAACCACGTGTAGGATAAGGGTTTTAACCACTCGGCTTGCCGAGTGGTTAAAACCCTTATTCTACCAGTGGTTTAAATCTGATTACCGGCCGTAGTACCTATTTGTTTTATTTATACCATGCTCTTAATAAATAATCGACTTTGTCACTTAAAATGGAGAAAAAACGACACTTTCTATCGCAAACACACGGGTTTGTTTTGTTTACATCTGCGCCGGTGGGCAGTACTACTGGCTACGCGTGAATGCTTGATTGACAGATAGACACATCGTCAAAGTTCATTGAATATACCTTGCTTTTTCCGTCAAATAAGCCTTTTTCGAAACTGCCATCTTGGACTTTAATCTATGCAAGATCACAGGTCGCGAGGTGTAAACAAAGCGATTTCCGTGTTCATCGCGTAGCGTTCTGTGTCAGCTAAATCAACTAGTTTTATAAATATCAAGTTTCAATTCATAAAACCTATGTCGTCATTCTAATGAACTGAAGGGGCAACCCTAGGCGATGTTATATGAGGGAATATCGCAGGTTTATATAGTTTTTTTTAAGGAGACGAGGACTTGTTTTGAGTGGCAACAAGGACACGTGTTGCACGGAGTTTCTCGGCTTGGGAAATCCCCGGAAGTTGTTGAAAACAGTGTCCATGAGAATGACACAGCGAGCATTCAAACACCATTTATGTCGATAGGAAGTCAATTCGAAATAAAGAAAGTTCTTATACATTATTGCTTTTGCCTTAAACACATGGTAACCTTGGCTAAATGTTTTTTGAATTCTCACTGATGAACGCAATTGGGTCCGAAGCGCTTCACCTGCTCTCTTCTCCCATTGCTAACAACGTGTTTTCTTGAAATGTTTACACCTCGCGACCTGTGACCTTACATAGACTAAAGTCCAAGATGGCAGTTTCGAAAAAGGCTTATTATTATTAACAATTCTGAAATTTTATTTTAAATATCTAATTGTAGGTATTTTAAACTTAAGTCATTGCACGTAGTAGATAGTACAGCAAAACGACGTATTTTTGAATGAAACATCGCGAAGTGTGAATGTATCGAAGTTGGTAAATTGCGTCATGTCAAAGGTCAAGTTGGATGACTATAGGTGTATTTTTTTAACCGCAGTAGAAGCTTTACTACGGAAGCCGATTACGGTCATCAAATCAATAGAGAATTTTTTTTTTTGCGTTATAACGCAAAAAGTTTGCATTATAAGGCAATAGTTTTGCGTTATTACGCAATACTTTTGCGTTATTATGCAAAATGTTTGCGTTATTACGCAAAACGTTTGCGTTATTACGCAAAACGTTTGCATTATAGTAAAACTTTTTGGTTTGCGTGCAATAACTTTAGTTTTATTTTGTGTACGATGCTATAATGAGGAGTCATAAGCTTGTTTTTGAGACTAAAATTGAAAACATAATAAAATTAGAAATTGAATGGAGATTTTTTTGTATAATAATGCTGTCTGGCTTTGTCCTTTTCGTTGGGTAAAGAGTTAAGTGAATCACCTTCCGATGGCAGAACCGGAAAGGGGGCGGGGTATTTCTCGTGAGCCCCGCTCTCTTTGCTTTTATTATACTGGATAATTATCGAGGCGGGAAATGATGTACACAAAACCAAGATGGAGTGCTGCGAATACGAGCATATTCTTAGTGGGGAATAACGGAAGCTGATTGGTCAAAGTCACTTGCTGGCAAAATAAAATGGCCTATTATCCCACTAGTCATCATAAGTTACATTGAATGGTAATGGTATTTATCTTATCAGCATACAGTACGTGGAGAGTGAATTGTAACTAAATCACCCGCGGAGTGGAGTTATCACCCAAACTATAACTTTCAAATTTTGTACATATCGACAAAAAATACAAGTAATGTTTCAGCCAATGGACCTCCGGGTTTAACCCGGAGGTCCATTGGCTGAAACTTTGCTTGTGCTTGTTATGCCTTGGAACAAATTTGCAATCATTGCGTGGGTGGAATCTCCACTCTGCAGGTGATTTAGTGATAATACACTCTACACGTACTGTATGTCGTACATTGCGCACACGTATGAGCTAGTATACGTTAGAGGGAAGGGTATTTTTAATAACTATGATTTGCTTTTGTTTTATTCGTGCCATAGCATTTAACGTCGTATTCGGGACCCTAGATACCGAGTCAATCGGAAAAGGCAAAAGCAACTGTCTTCGCGATGTGATTACGCGATTACCCATAAACAGTTTTGGTTTTGCCAGTGCATAAATTCACTATTTACCGGTAATCGAAATCAAGTTTATTTACTTATTGGGGTTTAACAGCACTTTCAACAGCCAGGGTCATATCGTGTCCGACAGTTTCATGGGTGGAGAACGACCCGGAGAATCCGAAGAGAACCACCGAGCGGCGGCGAGTAACCGCCAAGCTCTCAAACGTATAATCTCGGCAGAACCAGGGTTACAGCGGTTGAAGGCACGTGCCCCGTCGACGTGCAATACGCCTTGGTACACACCGCCACCGTGCCCCCACGTGGGAAACGGGGATGGAGTGTCTTGCCAAAGGACACAGCGCGGTTGCCACAGGTGGGATAAGGATTACGGCAGCTCTGGAGCGCCACCTTCTCTTCAGTTACTAACCTGATACATCAGGTTATTTTCCTGATATATCAGCCTGCATAACCTGATTCTTTAGCTTACGTAACCTGATATTTCAGGTTGTTAACCTGATATATCAGCTTACTTATCCTGATATATCAGCTTACTTATCCTGATATATCAGGTTATTATCCTGATATATCAGCTTACTTATCCTGATATATCAGCTTACTTATCCTGATATATCAGCTTACTTATCCTGATATATCAGGTTATTTTTTTGGTCAGGAAATAACCTGATTCTTAGTATGCCAGGTGGTTTCAGGACCATCTTTCGGGTTCTCATTATGATCGCATCTTACGTCACCTGTCAGGTGCCCGGAAGGGTGGGGTTCGGTTGTCATGGTAGCCCGCAAAAGCGGCTATCTTATGACGTTATTGTCATGGTGGAGCGCGCCTCTACTACGCATTGTCAACGTCAAAGACTGCTACGTTCACAAGAGCAAAGTTGGACTGTGGCAATGAGCTGCAAAAAGGTTTGCATTATAATGCAAAAGTATTGCGTTATAATGCAAAAGTATTGCGTTATAATGCAAAAGTATTGCGTTATAATGCAAAAGTATTGTGTAATAACGCAAAATGTATTGCGCACGAATGCAAAAGGTTTGCGTTATAACGCAAATTTTGTTTTTTTTTCTCTGTTGACTTGGTTACCGTAATCGGCTTCCGTACTTTACACTGGTAGTGGGATTAAAAGCTAAAAATTAACATACAGGCCTTTCACAGGTAGTAACATAGGCGAGCATGGTATAATATCGTTTTACATATTGTTGAAAAAAATAACCCTGAATTTATGAACAATGTAAATAAAGATGCATACTTTTTGAGAGCATGTAGGGAAATTATTTCACAAGTGAAGATAAAAATTAACATAATTTCACAAGCGTCATCTTCTCAAAAAGAATTCAATACGTGGGAAGAGTATCACAAGAAAAACACTTGCTAGGTAGAAATTCCAATTAGGCTATAACTTATATTCTACGAAAGAGCATAAGAAGCACAAAGGTTCAGAAGAATTCAGTTTTTTTCATGATTCACTGCCAGGTTTCGTTGTTGCATTAAGTTTTTGTTGATCATCAGCAGACAGTTCAAAAACAAAAGAATGAAAGGTCGTGCGAATCTTGTACACACCGTAAAGAACAAAGGTGACTGCCCGCGTAGCTTCGACCATTTTACCACAAACAGACAAAATGGGCATAAACCGTCAATACTATACTACCAGAGTATTCCAGCCCACACGACAAAACCACTACCCAATCCTGCACACGTAGCAAAACACACCGACACTGAAAAATAATACATTAGGTACGTTCGATTACAAACATACTGTTAATGTTTAGTAACAACACAGCATGGACAGCAGGTAAACGGACGTACAAACTAACACAAGTGTTCCTTGATCTGCTCATCATGAGATGCAATCAGAATTATGTCGCGTTATCAAAGCCTCGCCTGAACATTTGGAAAAAAATAACTCAACAAGTTTACCTAATTACCTCCCTTATCAAGATTTCATAATTCACGTTTGTTATTTGAGAAAACAATATTACGTTTCCATTTTTCAAAAAGCGTCCAATTCAATATGTGTGCAGTTTTCTTCAGAATATTTCAATAGAAATTAAAAACTTGAAGTATAATTAAATTTAATGTCTTGCACTGGATATTTTTAGCTATCCTTGTGTTTTCCAGGGAGTATGGGAATTTACACCGGTCTGGCAACTCATACACCCTGAGGCGAAACCGAAGGGTGTATGAGTTCCCAGACCCGTGTAAACTCCCATACACCCTGGAAAACACACGGATAACGGATTTATTTCCAAGAATTTTGGTGTACTTAATACTTTAACCTACATTGTGGGCAAAAAATGAAAATTTGTACTTGGTAAGTTTCTTAATAAAACAAGACAGTTCCAATGACATCCATATCTGTAATATTTTATTGCACATAAATATTGAATTTCCTGTATTTTTATTTTTGTTGTAACGTAGCCGAGCAGAAGGTATGAATTAATAATTAAAAATGGGTACTTTTTAGACATTTCGCCTGCTATTGTGTATTCTTGTTTTTTACACCGTGGTTAACAACGGTGAAAAGAAAAGCTACTGTTGATTGCAAGTTACACCGAACCACTCAGCCAATCAAAACGCAGTATTTTATTTCATTTGGAAATAATGTGTTATATTCGTTGAGAGTAATTCATATTTTCTGGCCTCACTTATAAACTCACGAGGAAATGTTTGCAGCCTTCCACTTATTCATTTATTTATCTATTGGTGTTTAACGACACTTTCGACAGCCAGGGCTCCCTCGAGTCGGATCCACTTATTCATGGAGTTTACAATTAGTTAACCTTGTGTGTTCCACGTTGTATGGGAATTTACACCGGTCTGCGAACATATACACCCTGAGACACAGCTGAAGCGTGTATGAGTTCCCAGACCGGTGAAAATTCCCATACACCCAAGAAGACACAGGGATAACGGATTTATTTCCGAACCCTTTCATTCTGTTAACACTACAGCTAATATATCTTTCCAAATCAACATTTTCGACCTTTTCCAATAAATATGTTTTTAGTACATTGGCACACTTTTTTGCACTTGACTATATTTACTGGTATTACCTTTGTTCTCAAAAGCAACATTTTCTCCTTTTCCCAATAAATATATTCTTATTAAATTGGAACACTTTTTGTTGCACTTGGCTGTATTTACTGATATTAGTTTTGTTCTCTTTCCTAAAACTTTAGTTTCAGTATGACTTGCAAAGCGTTTCTTAAAATTAATTTGAACCATTTTTAATTAAGCAGACACCAAAACAAAACGCATCAGACACATTCCAAAAAATAGCATCATAAATAAATAAACAATCCCTACATGATACATATGTATATTTATTTTCATTAAAATGTTTGTGTATTACTTGTAAATAAATATTTATAATAATATAATTAAACATGGCTTTATTCAGCCTTTTTACCAGTTAATGTGTGTTCCTGGTTTTACATCGTAGTTAACCACAGTGTAAAATTAAAAGATACTGTGGACTAAAAGTTACAACGAACCGCTCATCCAATCAAAAGGCAGTATTTCACTCCATTTGAAAATAACAGATTTTATCTTATTTGAAGTGGCAGAGCGCCACAGAAGTCTGCAGATGTCGAGGTACATACAGTACAGTTGCCGTGGACTGGTCGAAATCCACGCGTGGGCATATGTTCACGCATGCGTTTACCAGGTAATAAAAATCATCGCCAGCAAAATTTTGATTAATGAAGCACCGGGTTGTACCCGGTGCTTCATTAATTAATTTTTTATGATTGTTCCTATAATTAGTGTTTGCAATCTAATATTTTTGCGTCCCTAGAGATACTGCCCACCAGTGGAAAGTCACCAGTCCACGGCGTTTGTACTGTACAACATTTACATACATATGACTTGTTTATAGTTTAGATTTACTGAAGTTTAATGCTTCTTTGACATCTATGGCTACAACGTGACCGCAACACAAATAGTGCTCACGAAGGTGTTGGGTCCGAATTTTTGGATTTTGTGATAGAAGTATATATATATAGAATATACCAATAGTAGCTTGGTGTACCAAATCGTCCCCTGAGTTCCAATGTGTTCTATGTGCCTTGTGGCACATAGAACACATTGGAACTCAGGGGACGAAATGTCTATCACGAGGGGACGAAATGTCTATCACGAGTGGTGAACATTTGGTACACCAAGCTACTTTTGGTATATTTTATTTATACCATGATCGTCAGATTATTAAGAATCGCTATTATTTTTTCTCGATTTTACTGAGCAGCAGCCGTACATACGTGCGAATTTGATTTTGTTTACATGAGCATCGGTGGGAGGTTCTTCGCTGTCAATTTTATCACCGAAACGAAATAGAAAAAGAAACAAGGCCTTTTTCATTTTAATAAACATAATAACATACTACTTCGAGTTATGGATGCTTTATTACCGCGAGACAATGCATGTTTGTTAATTTTTGGTGATTTATGGGGTAAACTCATTTAAAAACGTAATAAATAATTGCCACTTTCATTTCACTTTTCGCGACGCGACGTGCAATAAATTTAGACAAGTTCGCATTCAGGTCGACGTCACTAAAGGTCAAGGATGTAGTTCCACTGCAGGTGAAAAATTTAACTTTTGAAATCCCATTACTGGCGGGTTCACCACAGCTGGTGTGAAAAGATAAAATTTAAGTCATATGCTTTTTATGTATAGTAGAATAGGTAACCATGCTATATGTTTGAGTACATAGGTTTCTTACCTATCTATCTCATTCTCATTGCAGTTATAGACTATTTTAACCCTTTACCTAACATGAAGACCAGACGACACTTGTAAACAAAATTCTTGAATAACTAATTCTTTTTCAGTTTTTGTCTCAAAAACATCGGCTATGAAGCCCTCATTGGAACGAGCTCAACGCGCTCGTTCCAATGAGGGGTCATAACCTATGTTTTTGAGACAATAAATAATGAAAATTAACTATGGATTTTTTTTTTTTTTTTTTTGTGAATGGCGCTGGCCGGTTTTTGCCGTTACGTTGGGTAAAGGGTTAAGGGGCTATATAAGTAATGGAATTTTGTTTATTTTGAAATTCTCACCTCTCATATTCCTTAAATTCAGATTAAATATACACAAATTATACATCAAAATGAAAGTTGGGATGTATAAAACACGAAACACGTGTGTAATTAACTCATAGAGTTGACACCAGGCACCATTGGTTCCTGGAAGTCTGCTGTATGAACTGATAATAAAATAATATTTCGCAAGAACAACTCGTGGCCGAATGTGCTTCAGATATTCAATAACAAAGCTATGTATTCAAAACACTTTCGAGTGCAGCGATAGGACTGCATTTTGAAAAGGACAACACTGTCTGCATTTGTTATTGAAGATGGTTTCCATGCTCGACAGACATGCGAAACTCACTCGTTACCACGAATTTCCATCGGAAAACAAAATCGTAATTCCGAGAAATTTCAACAGGTGTCATGATACCTTGCATTGAATATGACAACTGTGCAATCTCTATATAACAACAGTACGCAGTATTAAGGCGATCTTTTTCATTATTTGATTTTAGACGGCGTTGTTTTTACATGCCTTTTCCATCCGATGACGTCGACCGGAAATCGAAAGTATACTCATACGTAAACAAAAGCAAAGGCTTTGGAATTTTCCCCCATGCAGCTCTGTTTTAAAGAATTTTTATCCCCTAGCTTTGTTCTTGGATTTGTAAAGCATATTTGGCCACAAGTTGTTTTCGTGAAATATTAAATTATCAGTTCTGGTGCGAATACGGCAGCAGACTTCCAGGAACCAGTGGTGCCTACAGTCGACTCTATGAGTTGATTACAAATGTGTTTCGTATTCTATACATCCCAACCTTCATTTTGATGTACATTTTGTATATATTTAATTTGAATTGAAGGAATATCAGAGGTGAGAATTTTCAAAATAAACAAAATTTCATTACTTATATAGGCCCTTAAGAATTTAGGAACCCTTCATCTTCTCATCATCGATGGCTACAAAAACCTCAACACAAATCATTATTGCTGAGATTTTAGTTATAATTCTTGAAAGATAATGTTTGGTATATGTTCGTGTACTTACCTTATAAGTTTTGGGTTTTTAACCACTTCACTGATGCACAATTAGGTAATATCCTGTGCTGAACAATATTTGGTGGAAATTGGATAAAACGAACAGATTGAAAACGCCTGGAAACTACTCGTACATGTAGCTTTAAAATTGTTAGTACATATTTCAACACTCTGCAGCAATCTCATAAGGAACACAGCGTTGAAAGGATTAAGTAATGCCGTTACTAGTTCACATAAATACCTCCAACCCCGCTGTCATGTGCCAAGGAAACTGGTTGTTGGATACACAATTGCTCATAATCTATTTATTGTATGATTTATTCTTGATCAGTGTTCTACAACATGTAAACAAATCTCAAAACATCGGTTCCCGCATGCTTTTTCCCGTGACCCGGTACATTCACATTAGCTGATTTTCACAAGTGCCAAACTCGAGCACTACTGCAATGTGAGCCAGATGACATGCGGCGTATGGTACACCTCAAAGGAATCAGGGATTTTCCATACCTTTAAGGAACCCATGCTGCATACTCTTAAATGATTAAAATTCACGAATTAAATTTAAATTTTACATACTTTGTATGAAAGAAACTTTACTCAGCCAACTTAATAATTTTCAAAACGAGTAAGAATTGTCTGTGCAATGGTTATATGGATGGAAGACTTTCATTCAAAGTTGTAGTCATTCAGTTTTGCTGGTCTTTTCACAACTCGACCACTTTTGGTTGTTAAGGGTGGGGATTTTGAGATGTTTATTTTGACCAGTTGAAGAAGGTTCATCATCAGATGAGTCTGTGTCCTCATCACTAAATGGATTTGATGTTTGGGAGCCACTAGTCACAGTGGTGGGCAATAAGTGTCTACGGTTGCGCCTTATAAGTCATTCAGGAGTCGTAACAGTATACAATCTTGATTTTAAATTACAGGATGTGACTACGCCTTTTTGGACCAAAGTTTGTCTTTGTCAGCTTTGACCTGAACAGACTGTCCTGGTTCAAAACCTGGCAAAGGACGAACAGAATTTGTTCTATTGTAGAAAAACATATAATTTTGTTTGGTTTCATCATCTCTCTCTTTCACAGTTTTCCATTGTGGCCATTCAGGCCTCAGATTTTGTGGAAGACAAGGAACATTTGTTCTAATGTTTCGTCCAAACATTAGTTCTGCTGGAGAGCAACTTATAGCATTTGTTGGTGTTGAGCGATATGTTCGAAGTGCACAAAAACATCATCCTGTCGACGTATACTTTTCTCAATTTTGACACCTGTCTCAGCTTCTACATTAGCTTGTGGAAAGTAAGGACTTGTGAATCGGTGTATTACATAATGAATGTTCATGAACTGTTGAAATTATTTCGAGGTAAACCGAGTGCCATTGTCTGTGACCAGTTCTTCAAGATCGCCCCAGGGTGGAAACATATTTTTCATTTTCTCCAATTACTTATGTGCTTGTCGTCTGTGGTAAATAAGAAATTTCAATGTATACTACTCAAAGTTTGCTAATCACCAAGTATATCCAACTACCTGTTTTACGTTTTAGTTGAAATATTGTGATGAAAAGTGTATATATTTTTTATTTAATTATATCTTTAATGATTTAAGTACAGAAATTAAGATTTTATTTGTGTTTGACATTATTTTTTCGCTTTTGAATACAATAACCATGGAAAATGTATATTATTGGTAAAAGAGGAAATTTTTCAATTTGCCAAAAAGTTGACGGAGCGAACTGGTATGGGTTCAGTATCGAGTATGAGACCCATTACTGTTAATTACAGCTTGACAGCGCATTCTCATGCTCCCAATCAGGTTACTGGTGGTCCTTTGTGGGATGTTGTTCCATTGTTGGACCAGCATGGCACCAAGCTCCTGGACACTTCTTGGCTGGACTGGACGGGCTAAAATTACAAGCTTCAACTCATTCCAGACATGTCCGATTGGATTGAGGTCAAGGGATCTTGCTGGCCAGTCCATACGCTCAATCCCCTCCCTCTGTCGGTACTCCCGGACAGCATGGGCAACATGGGGACGGGCATTATCGTCCATCAGAATTAATCTATCACCCACTGCACCTGCATACAATCTGACGTGGACATCCAAGATCTCATCAATATACCGCTGTGTAGTCAATGCACCACGTTCAAGGACACAGAGTTCTGCTGATGCCGCCCCAGGCTATGGTTGACCCTCCACCATAGCGGTCATGATCGGCAATGTTGGCTGCATGAAATCGCTCTCCTGATCTTCTCCATACCTTAGAACGCCTATCTGTGTGGTCTAGGCAGTACCTCGGATCATCTGTAAAAAGGACAGGTCGCCAATCTTCTCTGGTCCATCCAACGTGGTCCATGGCCCATTCATATCGTGCCTGATGGTGGTTCTGAGACAGCAGGATGCGAATACACGGTCTTCTCGATCGGAGACCACCTTCGTGCAGCCTTGCCAGGATAGTCTGCGTCGAAACATTTACCCGGGGTGCATTCTGAAGGTCACTGCGAAGCTGGGATGCTGTGGCAAAGCGGTTCCTATGGGCCTGAATGATCAGAAACCGGTCTTCAGCTGCAGATGTTGCCCTGTTCCTGCCACCACCATGCCGTCTTACTGGTGTGCCATACTGCTTAAGTCTTGCCCAGGCTCTGGTGATCACCCGACAGCCCGCCACATTTCTGCTTCAGTCAAATGTCTTCTTACATTTTCATTTGCCATATTCAATCATTAAGTCACAAGGGTTTGTGTTGAAATGAAGCTTGAATACCCTACACATGTCATGTACATGTAGACAGTACACGGACGGAAACATCATGGAAATCAAGGGGTACATGCTTTCCACGACTGTCACGAAAAAGTCTGCATGTCAAGAGAGCTAATGTAAACACTGGGGACATCTCAATACATTTCTCTAGCATATTCATCAAAAATATCGCGAATATGTCACAAGCAAATTTCACAATGATGTGTCAAATATTTGGTGCTTAGCAAACTTTGAGTAGTTTATTTAGAATAATAGTCTGTGACTACCAAATAGTTTTTGTTTCCAATTTCACAGAGATCTGCTGCAATTTTGACCTATGGTCCTGTCGGTAATTCTGAAGTTTTCTATGGCTCTTTCCTCTGAGATGATCTGTGTGTTTGACAATTGTTACAGTCCAGGACCACCTTCTCAATGTCTTTAGAAATAGGTGGCCACCACACACTTGTAGCTGCCCGATATCTACATTTTCCCACTCCCTGATGCCCACTGTGAATACTTTGTAAAACGTCTTTCCTTATTGCAGAAGGAATAACTATTCGCTGACGAAACAGCAGAAGTCAATCCAATGTTGACAGCTGATTACGGACTGAAAAAAAATTCTGACACTTTTGGGAACTGAGTATCCAGTTTCAGGCCAACCATTTTTAAGTTAACAAAGATTAACTATTTGTATTTCAGAGTCTTTCTCTGTATTCTCTTTGATTTGGTGCAATTTAGAATCTGTTATTGGTCGTTTTTCTGTAACCGAAGCAACATACATATTCACTAATTGTATTATTTCATTGTCAGAATCTGTCGTGTGTGATGGTGAATGTGATAAAGCATCTGCCACTATCATATCTTTGCCAACAATGCTCAGCTATGGGATTGAATCTCCTTAACCTCATTAAAAGTCTTTGGCATCTAATAGAGGTTCTGTTTAGATCCTGTTTGTTGATTAAGGGGATCAATGGTTTATGGTCTGTTAAAAGGGTGAAACATGGTAACCCAATAAGATATCTGGAAAATATTTCGCATGCCAAACCCTCGCCAAACATTCTTTTTCAGTTTGTGCCCATTTTTGGTACTTGCATCTGCACTGACAACCATGAGTTTTTCACCGTTATAAAAAGTCAAAACTGGTGCTGTTGTTAGCAAATCTTTCACTTTTTGGAAAGCTGCCTTTTGCTCTTGGCCCCATGTCCATGAAATTTCCCTTTTTAACAAATCTGTCAAAGGACTTAACACTGGTGACAAAGAGGGAACATATCGACTCAAGTAGTTGATCATTTCTAAAATTCATTGAAGTTCTGAAACATTCCCTGGGGGCTGTAGTTCCTTCATTGCTTTTACTTTGTCTGGATTTGGGCTGATACCATTTTCACTGATTATATGACCAAAGTATTTGAGTTCAAATTTTCTAAAAAACACACTTTCCCTTATTAAGTTTAAGGCCTGCCCGTTCTATCTTATTTATAACACTGTTCAATCTTCTATCATGCTCCTCCACTGTGCTACCAAATATTAGAATGTCATCCATAATTGCTTCCACCCCAGGCAAACCAGCCAAAAGTTCAGACATTTTCCTTTGAAAGATTTCTGGCGCACATGAGATCCCGACAGGTAACGTTTATTTGCAAACCTGCCCAAAGAGAGTGATGAATGTGGTACGTTTCACGCTATTCTTGGGTAACGGGATCTGGTAAAACTCACTTGAGGCATCCAATTTACTGAAAACTTCCATTCCCACCAATTTATGAGCAATATCTTCCCAAATTTGGTAAAATAAATCTTTCCTGTTTAACAGCTGTGTTTAGTTTTTTTCAAATCTACACATATTTCCCATTTGGCTTCAGGACAGGTATCATAGGGGTACACCAATCTGTTGGTTCTGTTACTTTTATAATTATATCATTTTCTATCATATGGTTTAGCTCAGCTTCAACTTCTGGCATCATTGGAAATGGAACTTTACGAGCAACTGTTACTTTATAAGGGGTAGCGTCAAGGATTAACTCTATTTTGACTGGGTCACACTTCAGTAAAACATTGTTGCCAAACACATTGCTTTTGACCTCTTCAATTCTTTTCACTAGTCCCAATGGCGTAGCTGCCCCTCTGCCCAAAAGATTATTTTGATTTTCCCCATTGAGCACAAACACCCGGAACTTAAATTTTCTGTTATTCCGATAAGTTTCGGCAATAAATTGACCTTTACAATTACGTGAGCCACCTGGACTACTTAATACTGAAGAAGTGGGTTTGAGTGGGGGACATAATTTCAGTTTTTCATATGCTCTCTCAGACATGACGGAGGCATCTGCTCCAGTATCAATTAATGACAGAATTACAAATTCTCAGATTCACTGTCCAGGGACTTTCTTCACACTCATCGCAGTCAACTGAACCCCAAAAATATGTATCATAATCAGGCTTGATGTCTGTTGGTTCTCGTTGACGACTTCCCTGACACATTTTAACCCTTTACCTAACGTGAAAAGCAGACGACACTTGCAAAAAAAAATCTTGAATAACTAATTTTTTTCATTTTTTGTCTCAAAAAAATAGGTTATGACCCCTCGTTGGAACGAGCTCGACGAGCTCGTTCCAACGAGGGGTCATAACCTATGTTTTTGAGACAAAAAATGAAAAAAATAGTGAAAATTAATTGGCGATTTTTGAGAATAGCGCTGGCCGGTTTTGGCCGTTACGTTGGGTAAAGGGTTAATATAGGCTTTGATCTGCAACATACCTCAAAATGGCCTGTTTTGTTACAAGCATGACATCGCTGGCCAATATCAGGACATTTTGTAACAGGACCGTGACTGCGATTGCATCTTGAACAAGCTTGACGTTTCTGTTGATGTGATGCAGACGGTGGGGGTTTCTTCCTGAGTGTCGGGCCGCATAATTCTGATTGTCACTTTGTGAGTGTTGACTATGTCGTCGAGTTGGAGATTTCGCTTTATATTTTATTTCATCCATCTCCTTGTTAGTTTGAGCTCTAACTTGTCCCTTAATCAGTTCGCTCTGTCGAGACATGGAAACAGCCATATCCAAATCTAAATCAGATTTTAGCTGTAACTTTTCAGAAAGTTCTTTATCAAGGATACCAATGACAATTCTGTCACGAATTTGTTCGGATTTTGTGGCTTTGAAATCACAGGTTTCAGATAACTCGCACAGACTGCGTATAAAGGATTCTGTGGATTCAGGCTGCTGCTGACGTGAGTGAAACTTCGCCCTCTCATAAATTATATTACGTTTCGGTATAAAATGACTATCAAATTTAACCAAAACAATGTCGACGAGCTCGTTCCAACGAGGGGTCATAACCTATGTTTTTGAGACAAAAAATGAAAATATTTTGAAAATTAATTGGCGATTTTTGAGAATAGCGCTGGCTGGTTTTTGCCGTTACGTTGGGTAAAGGGTTATAAACATTCTCTGCCTCTTTGCCCATGGCATAAATAAGCGAGGACACCTTACCTGCCCTTCATCTTTATCTAATTTCGAAGCTGTTCTGAAGCGAGAAAACCTCTGCTTCCAGTCTTGCCACTGGGTTGGGTCAGAGAAATTGAAACTTTTCCGGTGGGTGACATTTCGGCATTTCGTTTGAAAGAGGTTGAATCGGGACTTCGAAATCAAGTGTTCATATAACACTTGATTTCGAAGTCCCGATTCAAACTTCTTTGGCAATTCGTTTGACTTCTGACACCATGTCATGTGTCAAGGAAACTATTTGTTGGATACACAATTGCTCATAATCAATTTATTGTATGATTTATTTTTGATCACTGTGCTACAACATATAAACAAATCTCAATACACCGGTTCCCGCATGCTTCTTCCCCCATCCCAACAACCAACACTCCAAACATATTAGAAAAGACGTTTGTATGACTCCAAAAAGTCAGTCCAATAGGAACTAACTTCAGGTGGGAAGAGACTTAGTCCAAGTCTCTATCCACCTGAAGTCGGCTCCTATTAGACTGCCTTTTCTCGAGTTGTACAAACGTTTGGGGAACATCACGAAAGGTAACTCTAATTGTTTTTGTCATATTTGCGTTTTCAAAACATCAAAAGCTTCCTCTGATTGGAAGCGTAGTACGTTGTCCAAATATGGCCGTTATTTATATATATATATTTTGTTTCGCCGTAATATAGCATTGAGAATGTTATTGTCTTTTATTACTTTCCAAAGTGTGATTTATTGGGATTTCCGGGTTTGCTTATAAACGATAACTTCACAAGTGAATTATGCAATCAACAATTGTGTCATGTATCCGTTCGCGCAAACGAAGACGCTTTGCCATGGGTGTAATGGGGACTTCATTGTTTGTTTTTTTTTAACCCTTTACCTAACATGAAAAGCAGACGACACTTGCAAAAAAAATTCTTGAATAACACTTTTTTTTCATTTTTTGTCTCAAAAACATAGGTTATGACCCCTCATTGGAACGAACTCGACGAGGGGTCATAACCTATGTTTTAGAGACAAAAAATTGGCGATTTTTGAGGATAGCGCTGGCCCGTTTTGGCCGTTACGTTAGGTAAAGGGTTAAATAATATAATTATCGTTAATAATGAAAAGTAATAAACAGAGTAATCGCTTGACTGGACTGCTTACGTCAAATAATTCGTTCGAGGCGAGGGACTATATTGTAAAACACTCGTGCTCATTCGCGCACTCGTGTTTGTACAACGTCCCTCACCTCTCATGAATTATTTCACGTAACCAGTCCAATCAAGCGATTACTCTTTATATTTCGGGTCTTCCGTTAAAAAAGCAAATAACAATGGAACAAAAGGATAAAGTCATATCGTCTGTCGCTTACATTTATTACAACGTGTGCCTTATATTGAGAATAATGATGTGCTATGGTATACTTTCCTTGGATGTGGTATCTCCGTACTATGTACGAACTTACAGCACTGGACACTAAAATTTGTATCCAACTCAATACGGAACTGT
Source organism: Pictodentalium vernedei (assembly GCA_031216915.1). Taxonomy (NCBI): domain Eukaryota; kingdom Metazoa; phylum Mollusca; class Scaphopoda; order Dentaliida; family Dentaliidae; genus Pictodentalium; species Pictodentalium vernedei. Next base: position 207,209,994 of record CM062288.1, on the reverse strand, counting down.
AGCGGCGAAAGGGTTGAGTTAAAGTATATTGTTTGTTTATTGAAGTTTAAGGTCGGTTTCTGAAATTTTGCTTTTAACATGACCACAATACAAACAGTCAGGATGTGTGAATGCATTCGTCAATACAGCATGAGTGCCCACGTTGAAGGATAGAACGAGAGGCGCAGCCTCGGGTTCTATCCTCCCGCGATGACATGAGTGTGGTATTGGCGATCACATTCACGCATCGTGGTGTTCTGTGTTTATTACACGCCTATATGATAATTATCATTTTCTAAATACATCGTTACAAATTCGGTTTTATTTGTGGAATTTGAGAGTCCTAACGTCGGCTTGAAATAAAAAGAAAGACAAAACTACGGGGTGATTGGCAAATACGTGCGACAGATCGATAAGTAAACTGAAAAAATATAAATGAAAATTATGTCCAAATATGCCATTTGTTCGTATTTTTAAGAAACTAGCTGCCGAGAGATGATCTCTTCAAAGTCAAAACTGGCGTGTTATAAATTCACTCCCCATTTATAGAATCAGTTTAAAAGTTTAATAATTTCGTTAATTTTGGTGGATTTGAACAAAAACATTTTCCAATTGGCATTCGATATATCTACTGTTACGCAGCTTACGAATTGATCTGGGTCAGAATGCGACATTTCGATTGGCCAGTTACGAAAATGGGTTGAGATTATTTCTTTTGATGGATCCATGACGTCAGCTGGAAAAAAGCCCGCCAACGGAAATCCGTACTATTTCCTTATTTCTCCATAGTTCACATTCAACAATGTTCCAATAAGAGTAAAATCCTCGCCCTCTGATTGGATGAGAGTTGGCGTAGTGTCCTTTATGTTTACGGCTCAAGTAGCAAATATTATCGTCTGACGTCACCACGCGAAATATTTGAAATGACGTCGCCTGTTTCGTAATTGCTTCAACAACGGTGTGACTAGAAAGCCGCTTCATTTTTCTGGATTATTCACCCGTGCAGCATACGGTGTTCCGCATAAAGTGTTGTTTAAATTGCAAACCGATTTACGATTTGAACTAAGATGGAATGAGTTTATCTGGTTTATTGAATATTTATCCAGTGCCTTCGTGGGTACTCGAGTGGTTTAGGCCTATTTACTAAACCCGTGGTCGTTAAAAGTTGCCTTGCAGAAGGCAACTTTTAACGATCACGGGTTTAGTAAATAAGCCTCTCGTATTTTACAGTGTAGGTTCTGGGCTATGGGTAGTGTCTTGTTGGAACATAGAAGTTATTGTGATGAGTTGACGGTAACATGGTCTGAGGTTTGCGGCTTGGAGCGCATGTTCAACCTTAGACCATGTTATCGTCAACTCATTACAATAACTTATACTGTTTGCTGGTATGAGAGTACTTAGGGCACTCAGTACGTAATTCTGTGTCTATGTTCAGTAACACCTGGATCCGGTAACCTCATACCGCATTCGCATGTACTTAGATGTCTGAAGGTACAATTGATTGAACTTGGGAATCTCAAACTATATATATAGGTGATTACGGAACTATATATATCACATGAAACGTCGTTAATTTCGACGTAACAACCCATGTCTTATTTCCTGATTATCAACTAGTGTCTAATCGGCGCGTGGTCTCATAGCAGCAGCATTGCATTCTTGTGCGTAGTTCACATGACGTCAATTACGACAACAGGTGCAAGTAAAGCCCATTCATGACGTCATGGTGTGAAGCATCTGAGCCAACGAACTGATTGTCGGTTGTTTTGGGAGAATTTAGCGACAACGAATTAAATAAAAAGTGCAAAAAACATTCGAAAATTCATGTGATATACAGAATCTTTAATTCGTGATGTTTGCATATACGATTTTTTGAAACTCGTTTGATGAATTCGATTCACAACTCGCCTAAAGGCTCGTTGTGAAGCAAATTCTTCAAACTCGTTTCAAAAAATCTTATATCCAAACATCACTCGTTTGAGATCCTCTATAACATACTTTTTTCATGATATTGGCTTTAAAGAGCCTCAAACGTATTGCTCACAATGCACTGGAATATTAAATAACATGTTCTCCACACTGCGAAAATTATGTCCTTAATACACAAATAAGAACCCACAAATTTCTCCATAAAAGTATCACATTTTCCTTGGAATGAATATCTCAAGTTTACGCTGCCCTGATGCAAACAAATTCGACCCGAAGCTTAAAATTTCAAATTTGTTTCCAGGCAAAGGGCCTACCTACCCCACTTACCAGAGGGGACACTCCTCTCGTGCACTACCCGCATCCAGTCTACGTCCATCGGCGACATTGTACCCCCTCCCCCACCACCACCAATACAAAGTGCTTTCCGACGACTCTGGTTTAACAATGGCTACCACATACACGGTGTACGTTGCTTATGCAATAAACTTCCCAAGCAGCCACGGTTTGGTCAAAGTTCGGTCATTCCCACATTTCAACATTCATCAACAGTCTAAGATCAGCCCCACCCCTCTCAAGAAATCGCAGTTAACTCTTTTTAAAACAAAAATGTTTGCAGAGTTTAATGTCAAGATCGGCACACATTTTTCCACATCTTGTAGTTTTATTTCTGAGCGTTGGTCCGAACACTCCCTGGAGGTAGCTTCACAAATAGAATCGGACGCAGATTCCCAGGGTTTTTTTTCCATACGTGTCACATGTGAGAAAATATATTAAAGGGTTATTTATCCCAGGTTTTTTTTCTGGGCAGCGTTGGTGCTCGAGGAATACATTTTTGTTTGACATGCTACATTTTACACATTGAATGTAACCTGCTTCTTTAAGGCTCATTTTGTACTATAGCCTTCAAACTTGTACAATAAATCGCTCCTAGGCATGACTGTCTTGTTGCAAAAGGAATTTGCTTTGTTAATGTTTAACCCATAACAAAGATCAGGTTCTCTTTTCTTATCTATTGTTTGCTAATACAGTGGTTTCTGTAAATAGAAATTCGTTCCTCCGAAATTATTGGAAGACTACCATTAACCATCTCACAAAAGATTTTTTGGAAATAAAATAGAGTTTGAAAAAATAGAATTGCTAATGGTATATAATATCTCAAAAAGTTTGAAAGGTTTTTTGTATTGTCACTCTGGCACGCAATGTTAAGTGCAGCCTCAAAATTCGACAAGAATTCTACCTATCAGGTGTGCACGCGGATTTATTTATTTATTGAGTTTTTGTGAGTTAATTAATTACCTAAGTATAATACTGTGGCGTGGGACCAATAAGGGTAGCCTGTTCCTGAGAACTCCTCCAGAAGGTATGTCACGGCATGCTCCCAAGAAAAATCATGGACAATTTGAAATCGGGAACTTTTTTTTCAGCATTATGAGGCAATACCTATTCATCTATACTTGACCTCCATTTGGTTGTATTGTTGTAAATTTAACACCCCAAAAGGCAGTTAATCCCGATTGCCCACGTGGAGGCTCGGTATCGCTGTGTACTAAGGTGTACTAGTGCACCTGTCTTCAACCAATGCTAACTCTACTTGTGTGGACTTAGGACGTTGGGGAGTCAGACAGTTGCTCGTCATTGCTCAGTGGTTCTCTCCGGGTGCTCCGGCTTCCTCCACCCGTAAAACTGTCCGACCCGAGGTGACCCTGGCTGTCGGAAGTGTCATTAAACCCCAATAAATGAATGAATAAATAAATAAATAAATAAATAAATAAATAAATAAATAAATAAAACTGATTTCAGATTTCAAAATTCCAAATAGCAAGTTTTCCCATAATGCAACAAGGATTTTAACCAATTCAATCTTCTTTGACAGAGCTCAATGAGCTCTGTCAAACAAGATTGAATTGGTTAATTCCTAGTTACATTGTGGGAAAGATTTTCAGGCTAAAATTTGAATATTTTGATCTCAGTGTGCAGAGGGCCAGCTGGAATAAGGTACAGTTCAACCTTCTTCACACTGATGGGAAAATGTGCGGATTGGTATTTTGATACTTCGTCATCAGTCTGCAGAGGGTTAACCACCGTGAGTATTAGAAACACAGAATTCTCGCAATGAGGCTTGACAATTCTGCCATGAGAACGGTTTCAAGAAACAGTGTAGAGAGCTGGTTATATCGGTAATAGAGATTAACCCTTTGACCAATCAAAGAGACCTATCCTACTCCTTCTCTTCATAACCATTGATAATCAAATTTTAATTCAGTATTGAATTTATGTCCACAATTTATAGCTTATGACCCCTAAACCCCCGAGATGACGAATTCTTCTAAAGGAGGTGGTGTGGTGAGGTCATAAGTTATAAATATTTCAAAGGTTCTCCAGTCGTGCTACAAAAAGAGAAAACCTATGTGGTCACCCCTTTACTGCCAACTGAAATATACAATAGGATAATTCCCAATCAATTGTGATCCCACTATCTTCTCTGGTGATAATTCCAGTACTCGACACCATTTTTGAGGGAATCTTCCCACCAGGGAGGTACAGTACGGCCGCAGTGGACTGGTCACTTTCCACGGGTGGGCAATATTTCCACGGACGCAATAATAATATTAGATTGCAAACTTTAATTACAGGAAGAATCATCAAAAATTTAATTAATGAAGCACCGGGTACAACCCGGTGCGTCATTAATTAAATTTTTGCTGATTTTTATTACCTGATAAACACATGCATGGACATCACTGCCCACGCGTGGATTACGACCAGTCAACGGCAGCTGTACTGTAGACAGGGTGAATGAAATGCGGGGAGGGGGACAAAATATTGGCAGCAGAAAATATTTTTCCCGCTGAATTAAGAGTGTGTGTCTCCGCAAAGATGAAGGTTTGTAGTCTTCTCCGGAGGGAAATATTTTTTAGGCCATTCTGAGCACCCTGAACATTTTTAAGGGGGAAGTCTGGGAGGGGGGGGGGGGGCAGTAAAAAATTCGCAGACGTCATGCCCCATTTTTCTGATTAGCCCTTTTTACACCCGCCCACCACCTTCTGCAATTTTTCTACTGCCATTTTCAGACGCCCATCCCCGCTTTCCCATTGACATTACGAATTGCTTTGACAAACATCATAATAGGTATGGAAAGAAGTGTAGTTCGCTGATTAGTTTGATTCCACCAGTGATTCCCGGTACTTGTTACAACTTTTTATTACCCAAAAAAGGTTAGGTTCACTTCCTGTTTGCAAAATGAGGCTTCTGAAATCTTAGAAAACTCATCCAGAACAGCTCAATATCCATGAAAGTATGAATGAGGGACTAAGATATGCCCAACCCCATTTCCCCTGTTTTGACGTAAATAAAATATGTTTAAATTATTCCCATGATTTGTACCATAGGAATAAGCTAAAAATGACAAAAAAAATCAATCGATTCTGATCCATTTATTTATTTTTTACTTGATTCTGGCAGGAGTCTGCATGTTTGATTCGATAAGTGACTGCAAGTACTAACATTTTAGTATGGTGTATTTATTTTTTGTTTATTTTGCCAAATTCTCAATAAAAATCAGTTGAAAATGATATTTGTCAATTTTCCAAAATCTCAAGTTACCAATGACACATGTGGTAAAGTCTTAACCCTTTACCCAACGAAGACGATATCAAAATTTATTATTTTAAATATCGTTTTTTTTAAATTTTTCAAAAAAAATCAACAAAACCATATCATGTGACCCCTCGTTGGAACGAGCTCGATGAGCTCGTTCCAACGAGGGGTCACATGATATGGTTTTGTTGAAATTTTTTTATAAATAATATTTTTGCAACTACTGAATTTGCATATTACACGGGCGGATGCGTCTGATTCGTTGGGTAAGGGGTTAATACACAATAATCGAAAGTTAAACTTTTCCGAATATTATATTGTGACTAGGTAAGGCAACAATATTTGAAATTTGAAAATGTTTGGAACTGTTAACCAAGTCGAAACAGGGCAGTTGTCACAAACAATTCACTACCACTCCTTCCCCATCATAATATTAAAGCAATGACAACAAGTAAACAACAAAAAATATTCTAAAAATATCCTTTTAACATTTGAGTGAATAAGTGAAGCCCTTGAAGTGAATAGAATATTAAATGATACTAGCACATTTTTACTTTAATTCATGTTGTATCTGGTGCAGTATAAAGCATTTTCCCCCAAAAATTGTCTGGCATATTTTCAACACTGAGAACCAGACACCCACCCATCCACTATCATGCATTATTTGTGACATTTGCCAGATTTCACCTCATATTAACACTTATAAAGGCTCCTTGTGTTGCAGTTAACCTATTAGGGTTGATTTACAGCATTATCTCAGCGGTTTGGAACATAAATATTGATATATTGCAGAAAATTATGAAAAATTGCATAATTTGAGAAAGCACGTTTTAAGTACACCCATGAGACACACCCACCCCACACATAACGTTTCGCAAATTTTTGGTCCATCCCCCTCCCGTGGAAGTGCCCAGAAAGTGGAGGTTTTGCTATACCAAAATGACCCACGAAATATCAGGGTGAAAGTACATGAACAAGTTTTAGGGATTTCAGGCATGTATACATATATGGTTGACATTCTTCAGAATAATGCTCCCAGTCCACCCACACACACCTGGCCGCGCCCCCCTACCAGGAGACCTTCTCAAAAATAATGATTACAGGATTACAGGAGTTAGAATCAGAATGTGTGAATTTGTGGCAGAATTTTTTGTGGCTATCCCTTCAACTTGTTCGGTCTCATACTGCATTTCGAGTAAAAACAAATATTTCGTTTACATGAAAGAAATTCTTCTCAGCAGAAAGGAGTCCGCTTTACCTTTTATGTTCTGGGTGGGGGTGGGGTAGGGGGTGATCAGTACGTGAAGATATATCTACAGCTGCTCTTCATATGGGAATTGTGGGAAGATAGTCGTTAATGCTATAGAATTTCCACGCAGCATATATCTAATTGCAATTCCTTTCCATTTGTATACAGGGGCGTTACTAAGGAGGGTTTTGCGGGCACCCCCTTCCCCCAATAATTAATTTCTTCAGTCGGGACACTTTTGTAATGGTTGGAGTCCAAGATATCAATACTGGCTAGCTATTAATCATGTACTCTCTTAATCCTTTGAACACTGGTGGTATATTCCATGTCAGTTCAATGACAGCAATTGGAAAAGTCCATATATTCATTATTTGGGGGTAGACCAAGCCCCAGGGCTGCACGTTGAAAATATTGATTGCCCCCCCCCCCCCCCCCCCCACACACACACACACATGCACGTAGCACCCATCCTACTTAATAAAATGATGACGTATCATGTTCCTGGACCGGAAAAGCGGCCTCTCGAGTACAAAGGATTAAAATACTAGATTTGACACTGTTTCTTGTGTGACACACACAGTCGGTCATACAAGTGGAGGCCTGTAATTCCCGATCCAGGCTTCTGGGGATCCAGCAAAACCATACGGTACGGGTTCATTGAAAAAGAAGTTGCGTCAGAACTACTACAGCCATGTATATTTTATTTTTTCACCAGTAGAAGTGTTGAGTTGGTTTCTGTAAACTATGACTGTCTGCCCAATATTCCCACTACATCATCAAGGCATGCCTTCGGCGAAGGCATGCCTTGGTGATGTAGCTGGAATATTAGTCAATCGGGACTTGAGCCGTCACAGTCGTGACAAATGAGGTTTACATCCCCCCTTCAATCGGTCATCTTAGCGATGCCCCTATTTCATTCACTCCAGGACGCGGTAGCATCGCGGTAACCGGTTCTCGTCAGATCACCGAATTTAAGCAAAGTCGAGCGCGGTTAGTAGCTGGATGGGTGACCATTTCAGCGACTGATTCGTGCTCCCGCGTTGTGTCCTTGGACAAGGCACTTAACCCCGATTGCCTACATGGGGGCACGATGACGCTGTGCACTAAGGCGTACCGTACGTCGATGGTGTGCATGTCTTCAACCAATCTAACCCCGCCTGTGTCGAGGCACAGAGTTCAGAGTTACGATGTTGGAGAGCTGACAGCTGCTCGTCGTTGCTTGGAGGTTCTCTCCGGGTACTCTGGCTTCCTCCACCCGTAAAACTGTCACTGACATATGACCCCGGCTGTCAATGTGTCGTTAAACCTCAATAAATAAATAAATAAATAAATAAATAAATAAATAAATAAATAAATAAATAAATAAATAAATAAATAAATAATTTCATTCACTCCAGACTGTGGATACGCCCATCTTCAAAACATGTTGAAGTGCCTCACTACAGAATACTGGGTATGAAAGCGGCCTGAATATTAATTAATTAATTAATTAACTATATGTTCGACTTCCAGCATCAGGCGTCCGTACATCTTTTTATGGCTTTGAATGTTTTGTTCACTGGAATCACCCCCTCTCCCATCAAACTGGTCAGGGCAGGCGTTTCCAGTAAAATATGAACTGGAAAACAAGGCCAACGTTTACAACCCCCTTGGACAACGCAACTCTGATTGATAAATCGGATAATATCGATTTAATTCTTCTATTTATGAAACTTTCTGGTAATTAACCCCGTTCCAGCTGTATTCAGTACAAGTGTGTGTAAAGGAAAACATCATTGTCGGTTAGGATGCCAGCCAATAAATGACAGATTAGCAAGGAAGACTGGTAATAATTTAATCCTACAGCCCTATAGGCTATAGGGCTGAGGAATAAAATTGTAACTAATTCCTCCCACAATGCCTAAACTCATTTGCATCTAACACTATAACGTTGGGAGATACCGCTCCTTAACACGGGGGTCGATCGGGTTCAAGTTAATTTTTATTTATATTGATACAAAACGGAATTATTAACTCTTTGCCTAAGTTGAAAAGCAGACGACACTTGCAAAAATAAGTCTTGAATAACTAATTTTTTGCATTTTTTGTCTCAAAAACATAGGTTATGACCCCTCGCTGGAACGAGCTCGACGAGCTCGTTCCAACGAGGGGTCATAACCTATGTTTTTGAGACAAAAAATGAAAAAAATAATGAAAATTAATTGGCGATTTTTGAGAATAGTCCTGGCCGATTTTGGCCGTTACGTTAGGTAAGGGGTTAAACGGAACGTTTATAATGAAGAATGTTATTTTTGGTTCCACTGCGTCTTCGAGGATTGCCCTCGTATTATATCTCGTATTAATAGGCCTAATGTGAAATAATAATGCTCCACAAGGACATCGACATTCAGTTTTAAGGGACGGTTCATTGTTGGAAAAAAAATCAATAATCTGTTCCGCAAACATGAAAATGATCTCCCATTCTATGTTATTACCAACGAGAAAGCATATTACTAATCCCGGCACAATAAGAGTTAAACTTACGCTATTCTAAGTTTCTCCAATATGGCGACTTCAGAAATGTGACGTCACTAAAAACCATCTATTCTGCACATCATCATAATTACTATACGATTCAAACACAAAATATTTCGCTTGATTGGACATACTCCGTAATTCTTCAAATGCTGTTCAAAGTGCATTTTCCAGCATGTTTGTTGATAGAGTTCTTTATGGCAAAAAGGATTTTATTGTGGTCGCAGAATCTCTATTCTTCAAGGCGATGAGGTTAAAAAGGGCTACCATGGACGAGAAAAACATCAAGGGAGGTAACTCGTATGATGCTTGATTTTGCAAAAAAAAGTTACCATTCAAGATCAGTCGCAAAAAAATAAGAAAATAGATCGACTGCAGGTGTCAATCACGCGGGATGGGTTGTTATACGGCTCGGTGGTACACAAAATAGATCTGACATTCTTTGTACTCAGTTGGACGAATTCTGTCAACAAATGATCACAGATTCTCCAAAAGAGCTAACATTATCTACCCGGATCTACCTGATATCGTTAAAATTGAGGAACGAGTGCATCGTCATCATTTAATCCAAGCACTATTTTATTACCGCACGTTTAATTTATTTTGAATTTTAATCAAATGTGCCCTTCAATCTGAAATTTTACTGGTTCGGATATTTTACCCGTGACATTTCCGCCCATCGTATTACTGAGAAATATTTTCATTAATTTATGGCTCTCATAAATTGTTCGCCATCGCAAATCTATCATTTTCAGACAGAATCCTTCGTCCGTGAACAGACGATAAAACGTCATAAACTGTGCGGTTTGTCTCGTCTGAGGGTATTACATGTATTTATAATAGCCGTCTCTCCACATTTATTGTTCTATCCTTTGCCAAGTAGACGCGTACAGCTTTTTATAGTTCGCCAAATTTAACAATACGCCGGTGGTGTTTTATTTAGACAGAAATTTGTCACGTACACAACATTTTCGAACACGGATATTGCTATTTGATCTGGTTTTTTTTCTGTAATCTTCACAAACTGATGCGTCGTTGTACAGACTTGCAGCTTATTTTTTTCGAATATTTGCAAGTAATTTACGAGATTCGAACACTTCCCCGGAGAATTTTCCCCATTGGACAGTACCCTCAGAGATCTTTACTACGGATATGACGGGATTCTTCCCCCATTCCCAACTTAAAAGTGAACATTTTACCACCATTACTCGACCGCATTTTGAATATTATTATTCCATTTTAACAAATATAAATAAATAAATAAAATTTCGTAATTAAATTTGATAATATCCTCAGTCATCCAGAGAAACTATCGGGCATAAATTAAACTTTGTGACCCTGAATGGCATGAGTTTCTAGGGAGAACATCATTTAATATTTTTAACCTTCTGCCATTCGGCTGTATGTTAAATCTTTACCTAACATGAAAAGCAGACGACACTTGCAACCAAAATTCTTGAAAAACTATTTTTCCCCCATTTTTCGACGAGCTCGTTCCAAAGAGGGGTCATAACCTATGTTTTTGAGACAAAATTGAAAATATAATCAAAATTAATTGGCGATTTTTGAGAATAGCACTGACCGGTTTTGGACGTTACGCTGGGTAAAGGGTTAAAGTTATAAATTGATCTATACCAATCATCAGCTTGTGGAAGGCTTCACATAAAATTGAATTGTAAAATATCAGTCGATATTATTTATTTATTTATTTATTTATTTATTTATTTATTTATTTATTTATTTATTTATTTATTTATTTATTTATTTATTTAAACCTGCAGCCAGTACAATTAACGGAACTTTGGTTATTTTCCTACTTTAGTGATACACTTAGTATTTATTCCATTATTTCTTATTTGACAGAGCTCATTGAGATCTGTCAAACAAGATATAATAGATTAAATGCCTATATTGGCTGTATCCAGGCCAAGCAGGTATATAAACATTAGGAAGAAATTCAGAGTAATTTTTCGATACATTACACAATTTTTGATTCTCTTAACAAGAGTTTAGACTATAACCTATATGTAATTAACAGGTAACATTTGTACTGAATATATGGTAAATGGTTTAGTATTTGCTAGTTGTATGTAATTAACAGAGATATTTAATTAAGGAATATCCTTTTAAGCGAGCTCCACTGTATTAATAATTTCTTGGCGTGCTTTACACAAATCTTATAAAATAATTTTAACCCCCTGATACCTTTGTACGTGTTATTACGTACGAAATCTTTTGTTTAATTTAACCCTTTGATACTTTTGTAAGTATTATTACGCACGAAATCAAACAGCACATTGATACTTTGTGGTCATTTGTTTTGTTATTATTTTTCGATTTTTTAAAGTTTTAACCACAAATTCCTATTTTCTCCCGAATAGTGCTCAGTGATAACCGTTGAGCCAAATGTTATCGCAGCTTAAAATACTAACATAATCCTGCTATCAAGACTTCTCAACTAGTTGAGTGCTAGAAGCCACTATCAGGGCTTTCAAAAAATGAGGATACCAGAGCAAAAGCCAACACTTTCCTTGCTTATATTTCATGTTCATTCAAACACAAATAATATTTTGTTTATATAAATTTGTTTTATTACAATTTGTTGGAGAATGGCCGTGGGCACTCTCCAATAATTTGTAATAAAACAAGTTTTGAATAACAAATTCAGACCACCCAAAATAATCTAGCCCTCAACCAGATAATCACTAATGTGAAAAATATCTTATTATTTGTACTTTCCTAAGTTTGACGTCGCATTCTGAAAACGTTGAAGAAACTGAATTCCCAGTGACGTTTGAACGTCAGGGTAATTAAAGTCTCAAAGGGTTAAACATTGTTCCTTTGGTTTTCCCTGTCGTTTTACAAATATAAATATGCAAGAAGGGTACGTACGTAAGATGGAAATCATTAGGGAAGTGTCCCTGGGGAACTGTCTTGGGGCAATATCTTTTAGAGAAATATCCTATAACAGTAATCCACACTGCACGTCGAATAGTGCCCCTCTGCATTTTCAACTGTATGCAATCCTTCTCCTGTTGCTGAGCATCGAACTTCTGATAAAACTATTTGCATACTCCACCTTTTGTGAGAACTTTTCAACTGCTATCTGTTAATTAATTAAGTAATTAATTTATTTATTGGGGTTTATCGACATTTTCGACAGCCAGGGTCACCTCGTGTCGGACAGTTTTATGGGTGGAGGAAGCCTGTGTATCCGGAGAAAATCATCGAGCAACAGCGAGTAACTGTCAGACACCTCAACGTACTAACTCCGCACAAGCAGGATTAGCATTGGTTGAAGACATGTGCGCCATCGACGTGGAGTACGCCTTAGTACACAGGCCACCGTGCCCCCACGTGTGCAACCGGGATAACGTGTCTTGCCCAAGGACACAACGCAGCTACCTTGATGGGGGTCGAAACCTGGACCGTTCGCCACCGAACTCTCTGCTATCTGTTTAGAACAACCTGCTGAAGAAATACATCCTCTCCCCCTGTGTTCGAAATCTATAACTTTGGGATTCTAGAGATGGAAAACGTCTTTGAGTACAACAAAGCAACATTGCAGATGGCACCTTGGTGTACCTACGAGAGGATCAGTATTGACATCAGTTAGGAAATCCCAGGAAACGAGGTTAAATAGTTACTAAGTATCGGCTGTAAATGGCCACAGCTTCCGATAATAGGCATCAAAATCTACGATCATACAGTTGAAACTAGAAGTCCTGTCACATTTAACGCAGAAAATGCTCGTTGGTTAAAGCGCTCCTTACTGCAGAAGAATCAAGTAGTCTGAAGTACATAAGAGCGTTTTCGATGTGCAATGCAATATATAATGCGCGATGTGAAATCACAAACTGAACCGATCAAACAGAAAGAAAAATAATGAGACTACAGTATGTGGGGTGGATTACTACTAAATCGCTGTAAGGTGGCTTTTTCAGTTTGTAATTATTTACAATTTCTGAGGACAAACTCAGGAAGCACTTGCAAACGTTCATCACAGGGACCACCGGGTTGCACCCGGTGGTCCTTGTGATGAAAGTTTGCAATTGTTTCTTGTGTTGTTATGAACAATTATAAATACTTTTCGGGTGGAGAAGATATGGCGCTGCGATTAAGTGGTAATCCACTCTCTTCATTCTATATATGCAGTCACATTTTAATATCTATTTACGTTATTACACTACAATGTATCCAAGTAGAGATTAGGAATGATGTTAGTGAGCTCTGTTTACTAGTGTAGAATTGCTGGGCACTATGTTTTTCTACAGGAATTGAGTTACGCAAATGGTGAAGTTTGGCGGAGACAAAAGTGCACTTACTCAGCGCGTTATTTGGTCAAAATAGTGCACAATACAGTCACAGGACTTCTAGTTTCAACTGTAGGCAATGAAATTTCCAACTTCTCAACAGACTATACCAGGGACTGGACTTGTTATCATATATGAGAAAATGCCAATAGAAAACTTTTCTCGTGTCACTATTGTTGAAAAAGTTCTTCTTCTGTCAACGATATAAACATTAATGATTTATTGATAAATAATTTCTCATTTCTTCGCCTCCAAAACATTGCTTTTGAACCCTCATTGGAAAGAGCTCGATGAAATTTGAATGACTATTTTTGTGAATACAACGCTTACCCGTTATGGTTCTTGCGCTATTTAAAGGGTTAGTGAATGAAAGCGGTTTGCTAAACCCGTAGACGCTGATGTAAAATATAAAGAAACGATAAGATGCAAACGTTTCCCATAATGCAATCAGGAATTTAATTATATCAATCTCCTATGACAGAGCTCATCGAGCTCTAGCAAACAAGACTGTATTGGTTAAATTTTTAATTGCATTATGAAAAAAAAAATTGTAGCTTGAAATTTTGATATTTACACAGCAGTGTACAAAGGGTTAATAATTTATTGTCAATAAATGTAGAGTTGTTACACAACGCAGAGACGCCGGGAGAACGGGGGCAGAAGGGGTTGTTACCTTCCATTCCTTCGGAACACGGGGGCGAGGGGGGCAGACAATGCCCTTCCCAGGTTCGTCACTCAATTTTTTTTCAATGATTTATTCTCGAACTAAAGCTAAAATACACCACAAATTCGTTCGAGGAGCTTTCAAAATTCAATGGGGGAGTTTGTGAGAAGGTGCCTCCCTCCTTCCAAACTCCCCCATCTCTGGTCTTGGACTTCGAGACATGCATGCCTCAGCATGCCATGGCCGAACTGCTAGTGCGAGTAAATGCCCTTTTCCCGGTGTCTGAACCCCTGTCCTGAAGTGACAAAAAGAGTAGTTTGGGGGATTACACATTGCGTTATCACACAATGTCTTGTTTTTAATAACACCATGTGTTATCACACAATGTGTTGCTTTTCTTTACACAACGCGTTATCACACAATGTGCTATTTTTCATTACACAATGTGTTATCACACAATGTGTCGTTTTTCACAACACAATACGTTATCACGCAATGTGTCGTTTTTCATAACAAAATATTTTATCAGACAATGTGTTGTTTTTCATTACACAATGCGTTATCACACAATATGTTGTATTTCATTACACAGTGCGTTTTCACACAGTGTGTTGTTTTTCATTACAAAATGCGTTATTGTACAATGTATTATTGCTCATTACACAACGCGTTATTGCACAATGTGTTTTTTCTCATTACACAATGCATTATCACACTATGTGTCGTTTTTCATAACACAATGCGGTATCACACAATGTGTTACTTTTCATCATTCAATGCATTTTTACCCATTCTGTTTGATTCTTATTTCAAAATATGTCAGTTGTATTTAACACACAACATTTTTAGCAGTTGCATTTGCTCGATAGTAAGTCCAAATACATGCTCTACGGAAGGTTTTGAAATCCAGAAAGACATTTCCGACATTATGTATACTCTGACCACCGTACAAACGTCATAACAACCCCTTTCTCCCAAAAAGAACGAAAGAAAAAAAAAACAGAAAAAGAAAAGTTAAAAAAACAAGGTAGCACGTTGAAAATATTAATTGGTCTACCACCAGATAATGAATATGGACTCTTCCAACTGCTGTAATTGAACTGAACGGACATGGAAGATACCACCAGGGGTCAAAGGGTCGAGTTGTGTTACCCGCACTTCAGAATAATGTCCAAATATGAGTTCAAGCATTCAAGTAGTTAAATTAAATTCATGTGTCAATGAAGTAATAACATTATTAAGCCTAAAAAAGTTTGAAGTCTGTTTCTCAGCCCCCCCCCCCCCCCCGCATGGTCAATTTGGCTGCAGCGTGCTATCTTCTATAACCAATGCAAACTTAAAAAATACAAATTAAATGGTTTATGTCTGATATTTTACACAAGTTAATAAAATTGATAAATTTGTTCCTTTAGTGCAAAAAGGCTTTGCAATGCTTTAGCATTGTAAAGCCTTCTTGCACTCAAAGAACGAAATACACCACCACCCATGCTATTCTTTTGATTATGAGACCTAAAACATAAAACAAACCAAGAACATGAACTTTGGGTGGCAGAGAAATAATTACAAAAATAAAAAATAAAATAAAAAAAAACACCCGCCCACATGCAGTTTTTCAAACAATGACCTGAGAAACAGAAGTTCTACTTTGTGGGGACTAAACAGTAATTAACGACAGTACCCGTGTCTATAACTGCCCTAGAAGGTGAATTAGACACCGATAATAATAATAATACACAACACGTAACCACAGCGATTCAACTAGTGGGATTCTTGTTTGCATGATGTTTGCATTTTATGTTGCATAAAAAAATCTGGGGTGGGTCTTAAAGATGGAGGCGGATGTTGGTGATAATCTAGATGTTCATGGTGTTTAGTTTTTTGTACTAAGTGTCCCCTATTTAATTCTTCTTCTATCAGCATGTCTCCTACACTAGTGCATTAATATATTCCTCATGTTTTAATCTCCGAAAATAGATTATATTATTCACGGATGTGATAAGTCTGCTGTGGTGAAGAGACCATTCTAATACACATAGCAAAACTACGAGTACATGAACTGTTTTTGTTACAGTGTGTCTCGAATGACAACTGATCGATTCGGACTGCCGCGTTGTGTTCTTCGGCAAGGCACTTAACCCCGATTGCCCACACGAGGTACGATGAGGCCGTGCACTATACCACGAGTGTTTAATGCATTGACAGGTTCAGTAAAATTAAGGGGCGAGCTAATTTTCCCGAAAAGCTTCCAATGACGAAAATTATCAGCCATGTTTTCTGAAAAAAGATAATATATTAATAACCCTTTAACCTAACATGAAAAGCAGACGACACTTGCAAACAATTCTTGAATAACTATTTTTTTTTCATTTTTGTCTCAATAACATAGGTTATGATCCCACTTTGGAACGAGCTCGTCGAGCTCGTTCCAAAGAGGGGTCATAACCTATATTTTTTTGACAAATAATGAAAAAAATAATGAAAATTAACTGAACTGTTTTTGTTACAGTGTGTCTCGAATGACAGCTCTTTTGAATCATGTACTGATGTGAGTCTGTGGGCATGCGGTACAAACTCCTATCAGTTGTTGTCAACCCCTGATGTTATATCGAAAAAGTGACAACTTTAAGCCAGAGGGAGGCCTCACAATCAATCTCTGTGGCTAAAAAATTACAAATTTTCTCCGTACCCCCCTAACGACCGAGGGGGATGGAGAGACCCCTAACTCAGGTTCGCGGTCCCCGGGACATGCCTATGGCATGTCGTGCTGGGACCTCCAACCCCGGACAGAAAGCTAACTGATCGCACCTCACTGAAGACTCTCTAGCTCTGTCCCTGTAAAAATATTGTTACTACATAAAATATATATACGACATTTAAGCTTCTGACTAACCTGGGACATGTATTTACACAAACCCCGACACCACTGGCTACTGAATTGGGTTATTGGCAGGATTGATTGGGTGTGGGATTTTTATCACACACCTCTTAATGAAAAACACCGGATTTCCATTGTAATGCCTGTGCGATAAAAATAAGGTTGTATCGCACATGTGGTGATACAAAACACGTTCGATTTCGTTTCCAACGTAAACAGAGAAGGAACCAGTCTAAATAAATTTTGTCATCATTGGTCGAGTGCGCCGGAGTCGAGATCGATTGGAAATTACACGTTCCTCATTTAGATTTGTTGCCCCGGGATATTTAAACAATCAGATTCTCGAGTAGAAAAAAATCAAACAAAAATAACATTCTGACTGCTTGTTTCTGGACAAATACTTTCCACAACTGGTCATATAATGGTGGAATGTGCTAAACTTATTAGCTATTTCAAAAGTTTTTGTTGTGTAATTCCCCGCAGTTCAGACAATATTTGAAGTTCGAGCATCGTGACCGCGACACTGATCGCTGTCAATTGGTTTAGACCAATTGAAATCTGTACAAATTAAAAAACTAATTAGGGTTGGTACCCCGCCTATTAACAGTGATGTCTTCTTGGCACCGAAGGAAAGGGGGCAATTATCAACTTTGAAAGTTCTTTCAGTTCAATTTTCGTGTAGACTGGTTGTTATATGTGAGGTGTGTGATAAATACTGAACCGCACATTCGTTTGAAAGGATTGAGAATTATCGCTCTCGATTGCTTTGGCCCAGGATATCACGAGAGCCTTCGGCTCTCGTGATATCCTGGGCCAAAGCAATCGAGAGCGATAATTCTGAACCCATTCAAACGTATGTACGGTTCTGTATATATACATAGTAGGAAACAGACTTGTGATGCACTATACACAAGTAATTATTGTATAGGCATATGTTCCTTTACTAATGTATGTGCACAGTGCTCGCAAAAGCTTGAGGTGCTGTATGTAGCTGGAAAGAGTCACAGCATGAGATCTTTCCAACAACACCCAACACATGAAACTGAAGTGAACAAAAGAATATTCTGTAAGTTTAGAATATGACAGTTGAGAAAAGTTCAAATAAAGGAGTTATAGACAGCAACCCCAGGTTCATTTTCAGGAAAGGCAAAGTAACCAGAAACCAGGGTTTCCTGAACCCCTTCAAGGTTGAGTTACGAATACAAGTACGCGATTGTTTACATTACCAAATTAAAAACTTCACCTAAGGTAATCAAGACCTTCTGGTCAAAACATGACTGCAGTGCATCCCTTCTCATAATTTTGTAAGTGAAGATTCAGCTGCTTCTTGGAAAAACTTTGGGTTATTTTTTCATGCCAATCGGAGCATGGTGATGGTTATACTTTGAAAGCCAAAGGACGCAGAAAGGAAGGAATACCTACCGGAAAATAACCCCAGAAATATCAGTGCGAGGACACGTACCACTTTTACGGATGTTAGGAATGAATGAGTAGGTCAACACAAGGTTGACATTTTTCGAGAGAAGTGTAGGTGTGTGTGAGGGTGTGGGTTTGTCTTACCAACTTGACGAGGTAACTAGACAAAAGAGTTTGCGTGTTTTGCCTTACCGAGGTACAAAAGTAAAAAAAAACCCCTTTACCTCGGTTGT
Organism: Pictodentalium vernedei; assembly: GCA_031216915.1. NCBI lineage: Eukaryota > Metazoa > Mollusca > Scaphopoda > Dentaliida > Dentaliidae > Pictodentalium > Pictodentalium vernedei. The sequence continues at coordinate 207,191,225 of CM062288.1, read as the reverse complement.
TTTCCCAGAACTGTACCGGCAAAACGAGGTAGAAACCGTTAGTCCACACAAAGGACAAACAATGGGGTACCTCGGTATGTAGGGTAGACAAGACGGTGTGTGTGTGGGTGTGTGTGTGGGGACTTGTCTTGTGTGTCTGTGTGTGTGTGTGTGTGTGTGCGGGAAGGGGGGGGGGGGTCCTCGTATCAGTGGCATAAAATATAGAGTCCGGGAGTAAGGGGGTATTAACCCCCCACCATCCAAACCCTACTGTACACTCCTCCTGTAACGTGTTTTGCATTGGTCATTACTGTGTCAGGACACGTCTGCACACCCCCCGCCCGCCTCCACAAGAAAAAAATACATTCTACTCCAACTGCTCTGGGTCCCCTCTATTACATTCATTTGATATAATTGCTTTTCGCATTAATTTTATCCGACTGTTGTGTGCACATACATTACCACCCTATCTGAGACTTTCCATTACAATCCCTTTGTTCTCATCGTGACATGTACAAAATGTCAATATTTTTATTTACACTGTTATGCAATTACTTTCCGACAGGTTTGTTGAATTACCACATAGAACTTCATAGAATAACATCCATGTAGAACTATACACGATGTACAGACTCTACATACATAGAAATACACTGAAAACACAACACATATTTACAGTTTAAAATTCGCATTCACAGAACTGTAATCACAAGAGCAGACAGAAAAATGTGACCAGGATCCAATACTATAAAACTGTTGCAATTGTGTTCTCCAGAATTGTATTTGCAACATATTAATATAACTGACTAACGTGAATCATTAGCATTTTAAAAGATATGGCAATTTGCCAACTGGCAAATTGCCACATCTTTGAAAATGCTAATGGTTCATTTCAACCCATTTAAAGTCATAACTAGAAAATACAATTCTAGAAAATACAATTGTAAATGTTTTACAGTATTGGCCCCTGATCACTGATCGCTATTGGGATACAATCCGGTTGAAATTTTTTTGTCAGCATCCCCCATCCCAAACACTTTAGAATCTCATGTGTCGAAATATGAAATGCGAGAAAATTGCACTTTAGATTCTATATTTACGTTGGATCCCCCCCCCCCCCCGCCTCCACCACCACCACCACCACCACCACCACAAAAGATATCGAATTTATTCAAATTAAAAGAATATGAGAAATGAATAAACAAATAAATTAAAAAAAAAGAAATAAAAAAAGGAAATTAAATAAATATATTGAATTTCAAAAAAATTTAAACAAATTATACAAATAAATGAAAAATAAAAACAAATAAAATTAATTGAAAGAAGTGAATGAAATAATAATAAAAATATAGACTGTGGGTTTTGTCCACCTTTCAACTTTTAGTTTTAGCAATAAAGTGTTTGGTTCTGAAAGGTTTTCGTCTGTTGTGAGTTTTGTCCTACAACCTATAAGTTCTATGTCGGTCATTGTGGCATCTGTTTTTGTTCTATGTATTTATATGTAAACGCAGTTTTGTGTGGTAATTCAACGTAGCACTTCTGAATAAACTCGATGGAAAGTCTTAGAGCTGAAACTGTTAACCGATTAATCGATTAATCAAGGATCAACATCTTTATCGATCCAAAAAGTAATTGATCGATTAAACGTCACTTTTGTACTACTCAATTATATGGGTTAACAAAGGAACAAACTTGCTCCAAAAGAGGCAGATATTGTCACACTGACTCGCATCAGTTATATGAGACAGAGTAAAGCATGCAAGTTACTTGCTGACATACTTGTTTACTTGCATGATCATCATACTGTATCAGTAGTTGGAAATGGTCATTCTTAACCCTTTACCCATTGCGGGTACAAAACGATACTTGCAAAATAAATTAATGAATTACTAAAAATTTTCAATTTTTGCCTCAAAAACATAGCTTATGACCCCTCATTGGAATGAGCTCAACGAGCTCGTTCCCACGAGGGGTCATAAGCTATGTTTTTGACACAAAAATTGAAAACATAATAAATTTGAACGGAGAATTTTGTACACAGGCCTAGTCGGTGTTGTTTGTTAGGTTGGGTAAAGGGTTCATGCTGTAAATAATCAACGGTATGGCAGTTATTCAGATATCTAATTGGACAAGTAATTAATCGGCTTACCATGGTAAATCCACGTGAATAATCGATCAAGAAAACCCCTTAACCGTTTCAGCTCTAGAAAGTCTGAAATCCACAGGGTGCCTGTTGTTTTAAAACACTGTATCAGCTATTTTCATTTGAGCTTTCCAAAAGTGATGACAAACATGGAATATAAGATTTAAATGACAGATAATGATTATCAGTTGGGCATTTTGATGTGCGAATCCAGTCATTAGACGTCCCAACATGTATGTACCTTTCGGCCAAATTCAGGGTCTCTGATGGGAATTGCCGAAGTTTCATTGAAACCTCAAACACGAACGTACTGTTTGTACACATCGATGCACTGCAGTATTTAATGCTGTTTCCCTTTTTGTCGCGAGTACAGTCATTGTATTTGTATTGCCCGCTACCATTTTTACGTGGTTAACACTTTTGTCGCGACAGTCAGCTAAAGTCGACAGCACGCCAACCCACGGTAGGCAACTATACTCGGCATTTTAGACAACTGTGTTTGTCCATCTCCAAGTGCTATCAATCAAACATCAACGCATTCCTATGTTTCGTGCACGATTTTTATTCTATCCGTGAACAGTTATATTGTCACTGGAAAGCATAAAGGTGCCAACTGCAACGCATCTGCGTTGTAGTTGGCATCTTTACGCTTTGAAATGACCATATCACATTGTCTCTCATAATTTAGACCCTAGTGTGTTATTTTGACTGCAGAAATACAGAAATCAGGAGAGAATGGTCCCACAAAATCCTACTAAAATGTGCGGCAATATATATATAAAATATATTTAAAGCAACTCATGATCCCATTCTGAAAAAACACTCTACGAGACCCATATCCCTGGAATGCTTTTTAAGAATTATAACTCTTTAATCTAATAAACCGTATTTTAGTAAAATGCCCGATAATTATTACACGCTGAGAATTCTGTTTCTCGGGATAATCCCCGCCAAAAGAGTTAAAATACGGCGTCGATCTTGCCATTGGCGTTACAACTTAGCCTATTCAAATCACGTAAGTGTCGCCTCTATTCTTTCTCTACTCTATGGCCTTTTCTATTCGAACAGAGATCAATTCAGATAATGAAATGGATAAGATATATCGAATCATCACCACTCTCATGATTTTATTGCCGAAACTTAACACTACCCCCAAAAACGTATATCATGGCTTTGGGTGTCTGAAAGGCTAAAAAGCCACATAACAAATAATCATGTGAGGAAAGCGCATGCAAACAAAACAGCGGGACTGATAACATGTTCAAATGTATCCATGAAGGGTGAACCCAGGTTCCCACCCCCGAACAACTACAACGACGACACTGGCAAACTCTAATGGAACATTTAGGCACTGAGCAGGACTTATTTCACGGGAAGATATGCTATGACTCGAGCTGACTTGGTCACAAAAACATAACCCATATAGCTTTAGCCGAAACACCGAAAAACGAATATTCAAGGGTGTCCAATTAATCTCTGGTTATTCATCAACTTCGACTATTCAGAAGTGCCAGTTTGTACGTCTGTGATTGCTACAAGAATTCAAATTACACCTGCACAACCCAGAGCTAGGGCTTCATGGTAATTCGATATTTCACCGAAATTCGGTATTTTTTTACATATCGATACCGTACCGAGCCAATTTCATCTCACTCGATATACTGACCTTCACAGTATTGTCGATTAGCAATGTCCATACTACTCTCAAACTAATGATAAACTTAACTTTTTGGACTTGAACTTCATCTAAATTCATCACAGGCACGCTACAGACTACCATACTTTTATTTAATTTAGATATGGTTCCAAGCCAGAAAATAAGCAGACTCTCATCTGTAAAATGAGGTCTCCAGAGGTGGATTTAGTGATGCCACCCTGCACAGCAGGGTAGCATCACTAAATTTACCCTCTGTGAACCTCAATCTGAATCAGGGTCTCAAAACTAAAAAGAAATAGGTACCCAGGGGATAAATTGGCCCACTGTATGGGATAGCATCATCAAATTACCCTCTGGGGACCTTATTCTGCATATGTCAGACTGCTTATTTTCAGAATTGTATGGTTCCTTTGCAAAATCAAATACACGTGGTTCTATTCGTTCCAAGCAAGAACTATCGCAAAGTACGAGCAGTATTGTGCGCGTTTGGAATTCTACATGGTCATATCAAGCAAGGATTGTCAGTTCTCAAATACTGGATATTTACTCATATCGCGGTATTTAAAAAATACCATACTCGGTATTACAAATTGGAATACCGTGAAGCCCTACCCGGAGCACGACAAGCCTGCTTCCTTACATCTACATCTCGTACTACACCAGCTCTTATAACCACAATTGACCAAGTTGAAGATATTTTCAGGTGCGAATGGCTGTGTTGTTGTAGTTGGTCTCCGTTGGCCATCAACCAGCCCAACTCTTTTGGGAGACAGCGAATATCCTAACCATTTCTGAACCTGTATAGGTATGCCATGCTGGTATGCTGCACAACTGGTTGGTGGAAGGGAAGCAAGTTGAATACACTTATTTAGCTTAGTTTTGGTTACAGAACGCTTACCGGTACTACTCGTCCCCTGAGTTCCAATATGTTCTATAGAACACATTGGAACTCGGGGCACGGTATAACACCAACAGAATTCACCACCCCCGATAAGGCAATCTCTTGAGTTGTGCTGTCATGTGCTGTGAAAGAATGGATGTTTTTTGTTGTTGTAAATGCTCAGCAAGTTCAGAGACCATCAAGCTGAGACTTTCGTTTTCTCTAGACGAAAAAGCGCCGAAGTTGTTTAACCCTTTACCTAACATGAAAAGCAGACGACACTTGCAAAAAAAATTCTTGAATAATTAATTTTTTTCATTTTTTGTCTCAAAAACATAGGTTATGACCCCTTGTTGGAACGAGCTCGTCGCGCTCGTTCCAACGAGGGGTCATAACCTATGTTTTTGAGACAAAAAATGAAAATATTTTGAAAATTAATTGGCGATTTTTGAGAATAGCGCTGGCCGGTTTTGGCCGTTACGTTAGGTAAAGGGTTAACAACCGCTAATAGCATGTCCCAGCATCATATTTTCCTTTGACTCGCTCAACTTGGTCGCAGCTTCTCCGATTGAGAAGAGGACATTGAGTGCGACAGAGAACACCATGTATATGTTCCATTCTGAATGATAGCGAGGCGAATGATTAGCAAGTAAGTCGGTGTCTGTTCCAACAACTGCGCCACTGGTTTCATCCTTCTGAGCCAAGTCCAGTTCTGACTCCGTGATCAGAGCATTGGATTCTGCGTCTGCTTGCTTCAATTGGATACCATACTGTCGTTGCGACGCAGCTTCGTGTTGCAGAATGCTTCTCCTGCAACATATGATACACATCCATTGCCAACTGTAACGGCCTGGTCACAATTGACTGATTTGTCAGCCGCAGTGAAAGATAACAGTGGGACTAACTACAGCGGGTCTCTGTTGCGTAACAGAAAATGTTCTCTCAACCAGTTGAGGAATTTGCTTATGTCACTGATGTTATTTGCTCGTCCTCACTAACGAAGGTCCCGTTGTTAGTCACTGTAACCAGTGAGGCTTTGAACAAAATTTTCATCAGCAATGCACCATTGACAGAGAGGGGAAGTGATAACCGTTACTTATTCCCAGTTCCTTGTTCAATTTTCGTTATCAAACGAAACAATCGGTTGATAACAAACGTCCACTAAGTTGAATCCATTTCGCATTGATGCCCTCCGTTATTTTCCTACCACGTGTGAGACCACCAGCTACCATAAACATCCGCATATGGCACTGTCCTGTGATTTGGGCACAATAAATCCCATCCTAGAAATGAGCAGACCTTCTGACCGTGAAGAATCCATTCTCCGTGAACGCCTTGAAACCGTCCACGGATATTGTTCAGGGGGATCGTCCATCTGTTGGAGCAGAGATGGGATAAGACAGAGTAGAAGAGAAAAATGTGACTAGGCTGATGAGAACCAGTTTAGGACGAAGGGTTGTGTTTTTTACAAGTATTGACCACTTACGATAGGCGATGTCTGCATATTATAGTGACAGACTGATGTCTTTGAAATTTTAAAAACAGATTACTTGCGTCTATATTTTGAGAAGCCTGAGAAATCTGGCATCGAATACGACAGTTTGGAGGGCCATTATGTTATTTCATATCCATATCTGCAAGATTCATTCGAAGTTGCTCTGTCAGGTGAAAGACAGTGTTAACCCTTCGAGCTGACCAGGCCTGTCCCCCTAGACCTGCATTGCTTATCACAGGGTAGAGCCTGGAAGACTGAATGGGATTTTTGGGTCTTGGTCTCCGTGGTTTCTATGAATTTATTCTGGCAAATCAAGAAAAGACTCGTTTTATATATATGAATGATATGATGAGTATATTGCTACAGAGTGAATAATACATGCACAATATAAGATAATACGCTGTGTTACCCATTCCGCAGAAGTCTTTGGTTTTCTGGACAGGGCTGCATACGCCTCATGAATCACTGGATTGTCACGGTGTTTCCACGCGGTTTGTCGACAATTTTAAGCTTCTCTTGAAGAATTGTTTTTTGTCATATGCTGGTTCTGAAGCCTCGTTGTGGTGACAGCATTTTGACATCGATCAGGTAGACGTCCTCACTATTTATTGTACACTTCATAGAACTGCGTCCCTCGCACTTCTGGAGATTTATTAAGTATTGTGCATTTCTGCTGCATGACTGATACCTTTGAGTGATGTCTATATCACTAATCACTATGCATATCTAACACTACTGAGTCTGACTTGTACTTCACCATTGGGTAACGTGTACCATCGAATCTGATTCGATTCACTGTCACAAAACTTATAGCACAGAGTCTGTAATCAAATTTGACTCAACTAACATGCAGGTGGAGGGTTCTGAGATGTCAGTGCTGGTCATGATTCACTCGTACTTTAGTTATTTCCATCATACATAATACATCATTCCAGCTAAATGTCCTCTGCAAACTCCACCCTGTGCGTCTGGACGACGACATGGCCGGTCCGATCTTATTTTGGTGCCTTCGAGGCATTCCTCTCCCTCCCAACCCTTCAATAGAACATATCTTCACAAATCGCAGGCACTTTCCCACGGCCAGGAGAGCCGAACTACTCAATAGCTTACATTACTGAACACTGACCAGGATTATTTCAGAATCTAAAATGGTGTCATGTTCGCATTTCAATACTGGCTATCAGTAAAGTACCAGAACAGAGCACTGACATGAACTGTATTAAAATTCCTATTTAGAGTTAATTTATGTTTCCTGTACTTTTATGTATTTTAACTTGCAACTCACACCATCCACCTGTCATCTACACAAACTATCCTGCAAGTCCATGTTACGGTGTGGAAATTAATGATATTGGTAACAGAAAGAAATCCGAGAATCAGCAACAATAATTATGAATTTAATTATTCTGAAATTTAATTAAAAAAAAATATATAAAACAAATGATACAAAGATCTTTTACACTAATTGGTTTACAGAAAATAAAAACAGTGGTACTTATCAACTACTGAATTAGTCCAAAATACAGTTCGACAGAATCCAGGAATCCAGTGGTGAAGAATCTTGTGAAGAAATTTTCCAGCTGGTAGTATTAAATCCAAGAATGTGTCTTCAGAAACAGTATCCCATAGATTTGTAATAAAATGTTCACTTAGAAATTTCAGCAGTCTCCAATAAAATATAATAAAATGCTCAGCAAAACTCAAATGGAGTAAAAATCCAAAAAGTATTGGCACCACAGGTAATTTCCAAATAATCCAGTAGAATCCTGGCTTTTCTCAAAAATATATTCTGTTTCACAGAAAGTATAAATTCTCATTTACAAGGTGAATAAATTCTCTTCAAAATTCTCTTTTGGAATCACTTTTCCAAATTCACAAAGAAGCACTGCTTTTATAAAAAAATACACTGTTCTGGGACAACAATAATCTCCAATGGAAATAACTGCTCTGTTATAGAATAGAATATCTGAAAAGAGTTTTTCTGAAATGATCGAGTCTTTCTGAAAATGAGTTCCAAATTCTGTTGACAAACCTTTATATAGTACACAGACAGAATGTACTAGAAGATGAAGTTTCTCCAAAGTTCCATTTTCTATCAGTTTCTAGGTGATTCTGTCTTAATTGATGTAAACAAGGTCCTTGACCTGCTTAAACAATTAAACAATCAACAGCTATATGTACAATGATTAAAAAAAATAGATTATGTGTAACAAAGATGTAAACATGCTCTTAAAGATCACTTAGTGCAAATGAATCAGACCAGCCAGAATATGCAGAGAAATATCAATCTCGTAGAATTACCACTTAGGATATATCATTCTTGATATAATATGGGGGCTATAACAGTCACTTACACATTTTCAAACAGAAGAGTGACCAATTTCTGACAGCCCCTTACTTAAGAAAATACTCATATTTTCGATATAGAACAGCAATTGGTCCTTTGACATGCATATTACTATTATGTACAAGACTCTCACTCTCACTTATGCTCGACTAAGATAATCCGCCAGACCCCTTTATGGCTACTATCCTAAACCTGTAGTTTTGCAAGAACAAAGGGTCTTAAATGATCTGTCTTGGTTGTCCACCCACTGGACAACATTGGATTTTCCTTTTTTGGTCAAGTCCGTTAATGGTGCTGCTTTCTCTGAAAAGTTGGAAATGAATTCCCGGTAGCACCTGCCTAGTCCTAAAAATGACCTTACTTGTCTCTTTGTCTTTGGTGGGTTAGCTTCTTTAATTTTTAGTATTTTATTGTCTTCCACCATGACACTTCCTTTGCTGACTTCGAGTCCAGGAAATTCCAGTGTCTCATATCCTATGTAGTTTTGCAAGAACAAAGCACACCTCAACACTCTGCTACTCTTACTCTTTTAAATATATGCCAATGGTGCATGATCCGTGTTGAGCAAAATTTCCTACCATACAAATAATTTTGAAATTTCTTAACTGCAAATATGATAACCAAACACTCTCTCTCTCTGTTACACAATAATTTCTCTCATGGGGAAGGAGCTTTTTGCTGGCATATGCAACTGGAAATTTTCCATCATCGAACTGTTGCATCAATGTAGCTCTGACAGCAGTATCAGATGCATCAGCCTATACAATGAATTGCCGAGAGAAATCTGGTATGCGTAGTATTGGTGCTCTATTCAACAGATCCTTGAGGGTCTTAAATGATCTGTCTTGGTTGTCCACCCACTGGACAATATTGGATTTTCCTTTTTTGGTCAAGTCCGTTAATGGTGCTGCTATCTCTGAAAAGTTGGAAAAGTATTTCCGGTAGCACCTGCCTAGTCCTAAAAATGACCTTACTTGTCTCTTTGTCCTCGGTGGGTTAGCTTCTTTAATTTTTAGTATTTTATTGTCTTCCACCATGACACTTCTTTTGCTGACTCCGAGTCCAGGAAATTCCAGTGTCTGGTATCCTATGTAGCATGTTGATGGTCTTATTGCCAATCCAGCCTGGCATATTCTCAATAACAAGTTTCTGAGAACTTGCGTGTGGGAAGACCATGTTTTGGTGTGCTCCATCATGTCATTGATGTTGTGTTACACGTTATTCCAATCATGTAATAGTATTTGCATCATGTGGTTGAATGAGGCCCCCGAATTAATGAGCCCAAAAGGCATCTTTCAGAATTAATAACAGCCATCAGGTGGTGTGAAGGCTGTCAGTGGCTGACATTCTGCTGTTAGGGGTATTTGCCAATACACGTCATTCAGGTCTATCTTTGTTAGATATTTGGCTTCATATAGCTTCCCAATTATATCTTCAATATCACCCATTGGCTCGGTATCGAAGTTGGTCATTGCATTCAATCTAAGAAAATCAATACAAAACCACATTGTGTTGTTCTTCTTCCGAACCAAGATGATGGGAGAATTGTAGGGCGAGTCAGCTTTTTTCAGTAACTCCCACATCCAACATCTTGCATACTTCCTCCACAATTTCTGCTCTCTTTGCATAGGGTACCATGTATCATCTTACTCTGCTAGGTTCAGAGGTATTCAGTTCTGTGTTGTGCTCCACCAGATCTGTAGTACCGATATGTCCAAAAGCACATCTCTGAACTCATGGAGCAATTGTTCCACTTCCTTCCTTTGTACTGCTGTGAGGTCTTCACTAATGTTGACATCATGGTACGTCTCCACATTGGCTACCTCTCCAAGATGAAGAAGGCCATCATCATCAACTATCCCACATCATCATGCTGCTCCATTTTAATTACAGCTATGCCCACTGACACTTCATTATCTCCTTCAGGTATTTCAGTCTGCCTTTCCTCGTAACTGTGCGATAAATTCTGTCCATATTTACTTTGTAATCCATTTTGTTAATGCACTCAACAATTTCCTAAGGGCTTTTCCATGGTAATAACAATTTGTTGTGACTAGTGGGCAACTGAATAGTGACCTTCTGTCCCACCTTGAACTTTGTTTCTTTAGTGTGCCATTCATAATAGTGCTTCTGACGTCCCTGCACTTTCTCTAGGCTGCCTCGGGCAATCTTGCAAGTTTCTTCTAACTTATTTCATAGAGCTAACACATATTGGTATGTGTTTCGTGTTTCTGTTGTATCACTCTCTGTCCACAGCTCCTTTAATACTTCCATTGACCCTCTCACACTATGCCCATAGAGCATTTCAAAGGGGAAACACTCTGTATTGGACCGAGGTACTCTCTCTCTGTAAGCAAACGATACTGCTGGGATGTACCTGTCCTAGTCAGCTGGTCATTCCTGGCACATCTTCTTTAGCATACTTTTTAATACACCATTTATGCACTCACACAACCCATTGTATTTTGGGTTGTAGGGTGTAGTGAACAGTTGCTTGATTGACACCAATCTGCAAACACCTTGGAAAAGGCAGGCCCAGCAATCTAGGAAATCAAGGAGTGCAAAACAGTTGCCCTCCTCAGATTGCTTGGGAGTGCAATTGCACATTTTCAGTGCAAAAACTTGTATGCTATTTTGGTTATATTCACTTCTGTGTATTAATATTGTGACTGAAAAATTGTACTACATTCAGCTACATAGTGCAAAAATCTTCTCATTATTCAAAATGTTGCATTCAATTCTTATGTCTATGTCTTCTACACTCAAAATGTATTGAAATGCAACACAGAATGGGTAATGAATTAGTGTGAATCAGTGCCACATTGACAAATCATCCACTGAGTTCCAATGTGTTCTCTGTGCCAGTAGGAACAGAAAATACATTGGAACTCAGGGGATGAAATGATATTAGATTTTAAAGGCAGACCCAAACAGGTCTGGCATTCCAGAAAATCAAAGGGTGCAAAAATTACCCTCCTCAATTTTTTTCTAGGTGTGCAGTAGGCGTGCAGCACTCCTGAAGAATGCCAGGTCTGAAGTGAACTGGGTGCCACAGTCACTTAGAATTTCCTTTGGGAAACCAGCACAGCAGAAAACTGTTAAAAGCACTTCTGCAACTCTTTCTGCTTCTATGCTGGTCAAAGCCACAGCTTCCAGGTATCTCATCACATAGTCCACCACAGTTAGAATAAACCAGTTCACATGATCTACAGAACCTTGTAACATCACTTGTTATACCTGGCCAGTGGAAACTTCTAGTGATCCTATCCACAGTATTCTTTGCTACCATGTGTCCACCCATGATTGCTTCATGTGTGAGAGTCATTATTTGACCACTGTATTTGGTGGGAACGACTATCTGCTTCACCTGAGTTGTGGAGTTTCTCTGCTTCTGCTAGGAAATTCGATAAGGATGCCTTTATGGATTTCTATCCTGTAAACACCGTCGCCCCTTATTGCTATCTCTTCTCCTGTGTCAGACAATTTTCAAAGTTTCTCCAAAGTTCCATCTTCTTTCTGTGACAACACCTTCAGATCTACCCGCCCAAGCATCTCAGTCGACACTTTCAGTGGTTTGATTGGATGCTACTCTCTTTCTGCTTGTCCTCTAGTTGTCATTGCTGCAACTGCCATTGGTATCACTTGCACTAGCATGCATTTGTCTGGTTCCAGCTTTGCACCTCGAATATTGCCGACCACCAGATCAAAGATTGGGTCTCTCATGCACATCGCTGTTAATGTGCCCTTGTAGTATGCGTGTCAACCGTTATTTCCGCCAATGGAAATACTCTGATTGTTCCATCTATCAGGATACATGAATAATTCTTCCGTTAACTGGACAGGGTCTTCCAAATCTTGCCTTACTGAAGCACCGGTGCAACAATTGCGCCTCAGCACTTGTACCTTTCTCTCTCCAATATAGCCTTGGCTTACACAACTGCCATAACCTTTCTTCCGCTCCAGCCCAATGCAGAAGCTGCCACTTATTATTGGTAGAGATTTACCATCTGCAAGGGTTAATTTTTCATCCTTGATGCAATCCTCTATGGGATTATGCTCAACATTAATACCATGGCACATAGTGGCTGCCCTACTCAGCTGGTCACCTTCTGCATTGCCTCGGAGGCGCCAGTTACCTGGAGTTTCATCCCACCTTTTCCGTGACTGGAATGAGGCTCTTCTCCAGTCGGTCACTCCAGCTTTGACCTTGGTCTTACAAACCTTCGCAATGTGGCCCATTTTCCCACACTTAAAGCATTTCGTACTTTCCCCTCGGTTCTGCATTTCCTGTCGCTTCGGCCGTGGCGCCATCCTGTTAATGTTCTGCATCACACCTTTATGGGACCTCAGCTTACTGCTATCACAACTGTGAGCTTCCTTGTAATAATGCACCAGCTGCGTCATTTCTTTGATACTTTTCAATCATCTCTCTTTCAGGAAAATTGCTATATCTGAAGATCACGACAACATAAATTGTTCTCTTATCAGTAAATCGTCAAGCGCTTCAAAAGTTTTATCAATTTCGGCTAGGCCTTACCTGGTGAAGTATCTCGTCAGCCTAGCCACAAACTGGAATACAGTCTCGCACTTCTCGGGTTTTGTCTCTCTGAGTTTCTTTTGGAAACCATCTTCCATCAACTTATATATCTGCAGTAGTTCCTTTTTGAGTGCTGTGTAATTTGTAACCTCGATCAGCGGCATACTAGTTTTGACTGACAATCCCATGCCAGTCAACAAGGGACTCAAATTAACAGCCCAGCCATCCTCTGACCAACCTGCGCTTTTCACAAAAATCTCAAACCTCTGCAAAAATTGGTCCATATCATCTTGCTACTCATCAAATTTGGGCAACTTGGGTCTTAAGCCTCTGTTCTGCAGGCTGCACTAACTCTGGGCTCCTTCTCATGAAGCTACTTCTAACCTCAGCCTCAGCAATTCAATTTCAAGCTCATCAGCCTGTCATTTGCACTCATCACCCTCTCATTTGCACTCATCAGCCTCTTGCTTAAACTTGTGCTCTTAACTCATGCTCTTCCCTTTCTGCATACTCCTTTTTCTTTTCTGTCCACAAAATCATGCAAGTCCTGCCCTTTATTTAACCCTGGGTATGACCACACTGTTCGTCAAACAACCCTTCAGCCTCCTGAGAGTCTTCTCTATCACTGCCCTTTACCTTTTGAGACCATCCTGGATGAACCCACAGAATTGTCAGGTGAAAGACAGTGTTAACTCTTCGAGTTGACCGGGCCTGTCCATCTAGACATGCATTGCTTGCACAAGGTAGAGTCTGGATGACTGAAAGGGGTTGTTGGGTCTTGGTCTCCGTGGATTCTATGAATTTATTCTGGCAAATCAAGAAAATACTTGTTTTATATATATGAATGATATGATGAGTATATTGCTATAGAGTTAATAATACATGCAACATATAGGATAATATGTTGTGTTACCCACTCTGCAGAAGTCTTTTGTTCTCTGGGCAGCGCTGCATACTCCTCACGAATAACGGGATTGTCACGGTGTTTCCATATGGTTTGTCGACAATTCTAAGCTTCTCTTGAAGAATTGCTTTTCGTCATATGCTGGTTCTGAAGCCTTGGTTTGGAAACAGCATATTTTGACATCGATCAGGTAGACGTCCTCACTATTTAAGCAACACTTCATAGAAGTGCATCCATGGAACTTGTGGAGATTTATTGGGTATTGTGCAGTTCTGCTGCATGGCTGATACCTTTGAACGAAGTCCATATCACTAATCACTATGCATATCTAACACTACTGAGTCTGACTTGTATTTCACTACTGGGGTAACGTGTACCATCGAATCTGATTCGTATATCACTGTTATCACTGTCATAAAACTTATAGCACAGAGTCTGTGATCGAATCTGACTTAACTAACATGCAGGTGGAGGGTTCTGAGATGTAAGTTCTGGTCGTGATTCACTCGTACTTTAGTTATTTCCATCACACATAATACATCATTCCAGCTAAATGTCCTCTGCAAACTCCACGCTGTGCGTCTGGATGACGACAGGGCCGGTCCAATCTCATTTGGGTGCCTTCGTGGCGTTCCTCTCCCTTCCAACCCTTCAATTGAACATATCTTCATAAATCTCAGGCACTTTCCCACGGCCAGGAGAGCTGAACTACGCAATAGCTTACAACACTGAACACTGACCAGGGTTATTTCAGAATCATAGTTAAATCTAAAATGGTGTCATGTTTGCATTTCAACACTGGCTATTGGTAAAGTATCAGAACAGAGCAGTGACCTGAATTGTATTAAAATTCCTATTTACTGTTAATTTATGTTCCCTGTACTTTTATATATTTTAACTTGAAACTCACACCGTCCACCTGCCAACTACACAAAATACCCCGCAAGTCCACTTACACATTTTGCAAATAAAAGTAACCAATTTCTGACATGTTCTTTGAATGGATGTACCCAGTTGGAGAATTGTGTATTGAACAGTATTGAGTGTCTTTTGTATACTTTTAGGCTGAAAAAAATCATAGCATCCAATTATTTCCATGATTGTGAAAAGAGAAAAGTTAGTTTTTTATATGGAAAAATGGTGTAACTCAAAAAGCTTAACACGGATGTTTGGGGACTTACCATGGCGCATCCTGTATGTTGTGATTTAAATAATATAAAAAACAGTTTTCTCTGATTTATGACTTTTCCCCCTTCAAATAATAATGTGGTTGGACAACATCTTGAGATCTTTCACTGTAAAGCAATCTTTTACAGAATCTACACAAAATCGGGAAGAGTAATCGATAATAATTTCTTAGTCGATCCCTTCAATGCAAATCCTTTCTAGGTCTCAATTTATCCCTTTGAACCCTGGTGGTTTCTTCCATGTCAGTTCAACTGCAGCAACTGGAAGAGTCCATATTCATTATTTGGGTGTAGACCCATTAATATTTTCAATGTGCAGCCCCAAAGCTGCACGTTGAAAATATGGATTGGTCTACCCCCACACATTCACTTAGCAACCACCCTACTTAACCCTTTACCTAATGTAATGGCCAAAACCGGCCAGCGCTATTCTCCAAAATCGCCAATTAATTTTCATTATTTTTTTTGTCTCAAAATCATAGGTTATGACCCCTCGTTGGAACGAGCTCGTCGAGCTCGTTCCAACGAGGGGTCATAACCTATGTTTTTGAGACAAAAAAGAAAAACATTAGTTATTCAAGAATTATTTTTGCAAGTGTCGTCTGCTTTTCAGGTTAGGTAAAGGGTTAACAAAATTACGATGCATCATGTTCCTGGCCTGAAAACGGACAGTCTCGGTCTCAAAGGGTTAATCTCGAGAACAGAGTACAGCTACCTTACCTTATTAATGAATACTTCTGTTAATGGATAAAATTCCATTACCAATGGCAGCAGTTGGAAGAATCCATATTCATTATTGTGGTGTAGACCAATCAGCCTTGGGGCTGCGCGTTGAAAAAAATATTGATTGGTATACTTCACACATGCACTTTAAACCCACCCTACTTAATGAAATTATGACGTTCATGTTCCTGGGCCGCAAACGCGGCCTCTCGGGTTCAAAGGGTCAAGAGGGCCCAGTCATCGATAAATTGCAATAACCCATAGTGTCCAGATTGCTCCTAAATTGAACCAGAATATCAACGAACACCATTCTCATGGTGCAATTAGGCCCCATGGATAATGGCAAACCGAACACTGCGATGGTCATATTTTTACGTTTCTTTGCAAAGTAATGTTCAGCATGGGAAGTCATATTCTTGCACATTCCTGACAATGATAAAAGCTTTGAAGATCAAAACTCTGTATTGAATGAAAACATATAACATCAATGATATTCCTATTTTCTCAAGGCTGTGTGCGTCAACCTGATATGAGGAATCTAAATTTCAATTAAGAACGATACACAGTGGCATCACAAAAAACAAATCTCATGGCAGCTGTGTTGCTATATTGCCAATTATCAGGCTAAACGGATGGTTATTAATTATTTATGTTTGATGTGTAAAGTCACTTCCAGTATCAAGAACTAGACCAGGAGCCAATACTATAAAACTTTTACAATTGTATTTTCTAAAATTGTATTTTCTGCCTATTATTACAACTGACTAAAATTAATCATTAGTATTTTAAAAGATATGGCAATTTGCCAACTGGCAAATTGCCAGATCTTTAAAAATGCTAATAGTTCATTTAACCCATGTAAAGTCATAACTAGAAAATACCATTCTAGAAAATACAATTGTAAAAGTTTTATAGTACTGGCCTCAGTACCATACACTAACTGATCAAATCTAAAAAAAAACCTGAGAAATTACATTCTTTTGTAAACTATGTACTCCTTCAGAAATACAAATGTCAGCCTCCCCTCTCTACAACCACCTCGACTCACTAACCTCATCTGGCCAAGCATCATTGGCTGATTCTTTAAATGATAATATTAAAAAGAAAAAATTCTATAGCTATCTTGCAACCACATTTTCCTGGACAGCATAAGTTGTATTTGCTAAAGGGTTAAAGAATAGGCACATATCAATTCCTGAAATGATCTGAGAGGCTGATATTTGATGTGCACACCATTTGAAAGGAGCTGCATAAGTCTAACGATTAAGAATATTCAGTCCTAAATTATCTTAACTTATCAGAGCAGACCCAGACACAATTCCCTGAAAAGCTCTTAGGATGTGTTCTTCACATAACAGTATATCAGTTAACACCATTCTGAAGCAAAAATATGCAAAAGAAAAAAAAAACCCTACATAATGCTCTTGGTAATATCATCACTGGACATACAGGGGAACTTCCCAGAAAATTATGTCTCTACAGCGTATCAATGAAAAAGGAAAAGCATGTTTTAATATCTCTTTTAGTTATTCTTCTAGTTATGGCTGTTGATACAGTTCATTGCCATGGAGATCAGAGGCCAGAAATGCAATGAAAGTGAATGCTGTTTTCTACTTAAGGTCTCCTCGTCTTTATTGAGCTGGATATATCAGTTTTCAAGAAATGCACAACGTCTCAATAACACGGCCGAGGACACTTCACATTTTTTTACATCCCCTATTCAAGGTCCTCATTATGTATACATTTTCTGGAAGTTCTTGGTGTGTGGCGTGTCCTGAAGAAAACAACACACATTCAAACTCTTACTATATCATTCAAATGCACTAAGATGAATGACATAGTTGATTGCTCAAAAATGGGTCAAAATGGTCAAAATGTTCCCATTTTGGGGGTAAATGTTTTCCAATTTTCGTGCATCGATAACAATAAAACTATTTCATAGGAATTAGTTATTCCCCAACTGAGGATTTTAGATATAAGATGAACATTCTGACAAAGAAAAAACAAAAGGATTTCTCAAAGCAAATTTTACAAAAAAATTTTCTCATTTGTTATCTGCAAAATGTCAGCTCCCAAACAGGTCTAGATAAATCATTAAACGCTCCTGTGTGACCAGGTCCTCTGATTGAAATGCACCTGACTGTATGTAGTTTGAACAAGACCATCAGTAGATTATTTTGGCTACATACAGTGACATAACAGTAATATTGGGGACCATTAGGCCACATACTGTAATTATTCAGTATATTATAATGTTATATTCTAGCACACTGACTGGGTACAAACATTCTATTCAGTATAATATCCATCCGGCCTTTACTAGCTTAGGAAAGTTCTAGTAATGATTAGTGTTTACAGTTTGGCCGGCGTGGTCACTTTCCATGGGTGGGCAATATTTCTGCGGATGCTATAATATTACATTCCAAACACACTAATTGTAGGAGTAATAGTCAAAAGTTTAATTAATGAAGCGCCGGATACAACCCGGTGTCAGGCCTGCAACCGGGGGGGGGGGGGGGGGGGACAGGGAGGGGGCAAGCACCCCCTAGAAACATTTTCGCCCCCCCCCCCCCTAGAAAAATTTCAAACACTGCTTTTCAGTTTTCACCATTTTGATCCATTTTATCTACCAGTGAATTAACTCCGAGTTGTCAGTTTACACCTGTAATTACATTGAATATAATCCCATGACTGAGTCTCTATTGTTATATTTGAGATATTTATTCAACACGCAGATTATACACAACTATGACAATACGAAACATTAACTAATTAACAGAAGAGATTATCTGTCTTCAATAGCAGGTTAAATTTCAAGTGATGAGTGGTTACTGGTAATTGAAAGTAGGAGAAATGCTCTCGCAAACAGAGGCTTTCCATGGGACAAAGACAGGAAATTGCTCCTTTTATGCCAAGTTTCAAAATTTTACACGCCGGGTAGAACCATGGTCGACCCGGGGCACATGTGCTTGGAAAAGAGTATCCAAATTAGAATTTAGTCACTTTGAGGAGGTGGAGGGGGTGGAGGGGGGGGGGGTGGGGATAAAATGATTCTGAATGGTCCTTCAAAAGTTAGTGGACAGAAATAAAAAATTGCACACTGAAGAGCAGAAAAAATAAAACTTTTTGGGGTATGTTGAAGCAGGAATTGATCCTTCAGAAGACAGGAAATTGCTCCTTTTAATGCCAAATTTTAAAAATTTTCCCATGCCGGGTCGAACCATGGTTGACCCGGCGCACATGTGTTTGGCGAGATGTATCCAAATTAGTGAACTTTAGTCACTTGGGGGGGGGGGGGGGGGGGGTAAATGATTCTGGATGGAAAAATGATGGGATTATGTCCAGGCTGGGGAGGTGGCCCCCTACACCCCCCCCCCCCCTCTGATGCCCGACCCTGGTTGCAGGCCTGCCCGGTGCTTCATTAATTAAACTTTTCCTGATGGTGATTTGCGTTCGCCCTTCCGTTCGTTTCTGTGTTTATTCCTTCTTTAGTTGGTCAGCACCTTAACCGAGAAGGAGTCATGTTGGCATTGGTTGTTTTCGGATTCTCCTTCGAGGGTTTGAAGAAACATCTTATACATAATTTATCCCCATTTGTAAATGAATTAAAATTGAAATTGTTTCGTCCTTTGAACAACTGTCTCATGTTGTCATGTGCTTCCACAACCCCGTAATTGGTTTCAGAGGATATCGCCCCGATTCTTTATGCAAGCTGGTATTGAAACATCCGATCTCAGTGCTTCTAATACAACACTGTTTTGAGACCCTTAGGACATTGATGGTGCACTTCGTAAAAACGTCACAGATGAAGTTAACCCTTTACCTAATGAATCGCCCCATTCACCCGTGTAATATGCAAAATCAGCAGTTGAAACAATATCATTTTTAAAAAAATTTCGACAAAACCATATCATGTGACCCCTCGTTGGGACGAGCTCGTCGAGCTCGTTCCAACGAGGAGTCACATGATATGGTTTTGTTGAAATTTTTTAAATTAAAAAAATGATATTTAAAATAATAAATTTTGATATCGTCTGCGTTGGGTAAAGGGTTAAATAAAAACAATCCAAAGACTATCTTTTTATTTTTCGAGCTCTACAACATACCAAACTTTCATATGAAGCGGACAAACTGTGATTGTAACGACGTTGAAGTCCTACCGAACGGCGGTCCCAGACGAATTGTTCCTCGGCTGAAAACTGATTGCATTTTCATATATGGTTTTCATTGCAGAATATATTTCCGTAATTACGGAAATGAGCGTTCACCAAACGGGCATATATTAAACGTTCGCGAAAAAGCTTCAAATTGACGTTATTGTGGGTAGCGGTTTAATTTTGAAATTGCAACAAATGCAGTTAATAGAGCCAACATGAAGGCAAAAGCGTGTGAAATTTTATAACTGCGTGTATTATTTGTACGCCGTTTTCAAAGAGAAATGTGTAAAATATCCCCTAAATTTGAAGTGTCGTAAAAAGGTAAAAAATGGAGATAAATCGAACAGCACAACCCCCCCCCCCCCACCCGAAAAAACCCCAAACTCACAGCCATCTCCTAATTTTTTTTAGTACTACAACATTTATTTATTTATTTATTTATTTATTTATTGGTGTTTAAGGTCACATATTTATGCACAATGATATTTATGCAGTACGCCTTAGTACACAACGCCACCGTGCCCCCACGCGGGCAATGGAGATGAAGCGTCTTGCCCAAGGACACAACGCGGTTGCCGTAGGTGGGATTCGAACCGAGGACGTCTCGGCTTGCAGTCTGCACCTCTACCTACTGAGCCACCGCGCTCCTTAGCTATACAACATACTAAAATGTCTATAAAATCCGACGAATTTTTATTTTTGACCATATGACCTCCCAGTGACGTCACCCCAGACTTCAATCATAACGCTTAGGCATTTCCTAGGACGGCACTACATTTTTAGATATTTTATAAAAGGAATTGAAAAAAACCCATAATATTGGCATCTCAAACATAATTTGAAATGGAAAATTAAGGTGCACAAGTGTAAATAACCGTAAATACATGTAGGAATATTTATTACTGTATCCTGTAAAATACATCACAAATGTAATCACAAAATAGTGCTTTTTAAGGGTTTAGATTAAAAATTGTGAAATACTTGAAATGACGTAAAAACGTCAAAAATGGAGATAAATCGAAAAATACAAACAGCTACCTCTTAATTTTTATTATCTGAACACCATACTAAAATGTCATAAAAATCGACCGACATTTAATTTTGGGTGACGTTAGTAGTATGTCTCGTATGTTTGAGGAATCATTTGGGGGACCTCGGTGGGGGACCTCGGAAGTGTTGCCATGGTAACCCGCGTGAGCGGCCATGTTGTGACGTCATCCCCATAGTGATACGTGCTGTTAGTGCGCATGCACAGCGCGTGTTGTTAGGCTGATACGTGTTTCCGTCGTTCATTTTGTATACTGGAGGCCGCCATCTTGGTTTCTATGGTAGCACGTGGTTGCTATGTTACCAAAATACTTATAATAGGACAGGAGTATGTTCGGAGGGTATGTTGCTTTGTAGAAGAGTAAATCTAATTACCTCAAACAAACCGACAATCCCCCCAAATCACCAAAATACACCCAACTTTTACTATTTTGAATTCTTTCAGAATTCTCTGCTTCTATCTATCTATACAATAATTTACGTCTACCTAGGCATTTTCCTTTGTTCTAGAGTATACTCCAGTAGCGTAGAAGAGCCTATTAGTTGAAACAGTTTTGCTTATTATTACTATAATTAGCTATTCTGGTGTATTCTTGTTAGTTCTGATCCTATTCCAAGTACTCTTGTTGTTTCATATATCTAGATCATTTATATCCAATCAGATTGCTTGATTTCCCATAATCTGTATGCAGAGTTATCTCCCCTTATTACAACGAAGTCATATCCGATTCTCATCACCTCTATATCCAATGGCCATATCCCATGGAATCCCATTTTTGGGAAACACCCGTGGCTATGGAATCCCTTTTTGTCGTATGAGGCCATGAGGGCTATGTAAAAGCCCTCAATGAGTCCTCGTGTATTATGCCTCATAGCCTCATTGAATTTTGAGGTTATGAGGACCATTAAAAATCCCTCAATGAGATATAATTTACCACGACTCTTAGCCTCATTTCAGTATTTAACAGGTATATCCTGTAGAATCCCATTTTGGGAAACACCCGTAGCTATGGAATCCCTTTTTTGTCGTATGAGGCCCTGTGGGCTATGTAAAAGCCCTCAATGAGTCCTCATTTATTATGCCTCATAGCCTCACGCGGGTTACCATGACAACACAACATGGCGCCACTAGGTCACGTGACATGACGTCACTTCCGAGTTCCCCCCACCGAGGTCCCCCAAATGAATCCTCAAACATACGAGACATACTACTAGTGCATCACATATGTTCTGGACACACACGCATATTACGCATCTATCCTGTCTCCGAAATGTCAAAAGATACCAAAATGCGAGTCTTTCAAAGGAACTTTAAAGCGAGTCTTAAATTAAGATAGATCTAAGCGGCCAAGTTCAAGAGAAGCGATTAACTGGCCATATATGAGAATAGGGTCAGGAACAGGAAATACGAGATTAGGGAGCTATATGCATTTAGGCAAACGGCATTACCTGCTTTAGAAGGCAAGACATACAGAGGCAGTTGGCCTGAGGGCACTCAGAGAAGGTCCGAATTTAGCCTTGGCCGTCGGGGGTCATAGGCACCGAGATTGAAAGTCCGCGTATTGTCGAAACCCTATGAGGGTTGTAAGGAACCGATTGTAGTTTGTTAACGGTTGCGAACCGTAGTGGCATAGTAGCCAAAGAAGTAAAAGCTGTAACGTTGAGGTCTAGGGACCGTATTAAGAGCACTTTAAGTTAGAGCTGAAACGGTTGAGGGGTTTTCTTGATCGATTAATCACGTGGATTACCTTGGTTAACTGATTAATCACTTGTCCAAACAGATATCTGAATAATTGCCATATCGTTGATGATTTACCGTATGAACCCTTTACCCAACGTAACAAACAAACCCGACTAGGCCTGTGTACAAAAATCTCCATTCAAATTTATTATGTTTTCAATTTTTGTCTCAAAAACATAGCTTATGACCCCTCATTGGAACGGGCTCGTTGAGCTCGTTCCAATGAGGGGTCATAAGCTATGTTTTTGAGACAAAAATTGAAATTTTTTCAGTAATTCATTAATTTATTATGCAAGTATCGTCTGCTATCCGCAATGGGTAAAGGATTAAGAATGACCATTTCCAGCTACTGATACAGTATGATGATCATGCAAGTAAACAAGTATGTCAGCAAGTAACTTGCCTGCTTTACCTTGTCTCATATAATTGATGTGAGTCAGTGTGACAATGTTTATCTGCTTTGGAGCAAGTTTGTTCCTTTGTTAACCCATGTAATACAGTAGTTCAAAAGTAACGGTTAATCGATCAATTCCTTTTTGGAACGATCAAGATGTTAATCATTGATTAATCAGTTAACCGTTTCAGCTCTACTTTAGGTGTGTCTCGCTGGTTTTAGTGTTTAGTTAAGAATTATATAATTTTATTTGTCTTTAGTTCTTAGTTTTTTATCTTGTACTAGCTGAGCTGCCCAGAGTTGCACTTGATAAGGAGGTGCTGAAACCAGTAACCGTTTTCTTAATGTTATCAGTGGGAGTAAGTAGAGCAGTATGTAATCTGAGGGAGAAAACAGAATAGTATGTAAATTAGTTGACCTCGTTAATGTCCGTGTAAACGTAAAAACCCATCGGAAAAAGACGTCTCAATTTGCACCAAACTTTAAAAAGGCGTAATCAGAGTTGGAGGATCAAACCATCCCATGTTCCTCCTTGAAGAAAATTACCTCCGGGTGCTAAATTTGGGCTCTGTGTTTTGAAAATGGAATGAATGCATAAGGACGAGAGAGAGAGAGAGAGAGAGAGAGAGAGAGAGAGAGAGAGAGAGAGAGAGAGAGAGGGGGGGGCAGGCAGGCAGGCAGGCAGGCAGGAAGATGAATAGGGCACTGCTTGGTCAATGAAAAAAGTACAGAATAGAGGCTTCCAAAATAGTCAAGAAGATACAAATTTATCTACAGTTGCGGCTCACGTTATAATGAGAGACTTAAGAAAACAAGTAGAATGTTGGACAATAACAAGCAGGAAGTTAACCCAGTCTGAAACACCCATAACTTCAACACACAATGGAGCTGAATACAAATACACATTAAAATCAGTTGGCTTAAAAATTAATCCAAATCAACTAGGTTGGGATCATTTTCACTTAACACAGTTAGTTTGGGTTTTTTTTTAACCCAACTCAGTTTAGAGTGTACCAGTCTCTAAAGTCAAACAATAATGGAAGTGGCAAGAAATGAAATCGACAGAACAGACAGAAGCCATATAAAAAGCAGGAATAAAGACAACCACGCAGATAGCATCTGGACTAAATTCACAAACTTCGCGTGCACATTTGTGTAGAACATGGGGATATTACTGAAAAAAAAACCCCACCTCACACAACTCGATAATTAACCCTGCTGCAGCATTCAAATAATACAGAAGTCTATATTTGCAAGATTCCTTTGTGAATGTGGAGTCGATGAGGGTAGAGCATTTGGTAAAACTCTCAACACACTCACCCAATTCACAACCATACTCTAAACACGGTGAATCCCAACAAGACGAATGTCGATAATGGTCATCCCAACAAGGCTTATACAAAATCAATTAAAATAAATATGTAACCCATTTATTTGGACTTCTTTGCAAAAATGTGTTTGGGAACAGGGGGGGGGGGGGGGCACTAAAAATTTGCAAGACGTGAGCTCGTTCCAATGAGGGGTCATAACCTATGTTTTGAGACAAAAAATGAAAAAAATTAGTTATTCAATCATTTTTGGCAAGTGTCGTCTGTTTTTCATGTTAGGTAAAGGGTTAAACTGGTACCACCAATTTAAACCTATGTGGGCTGCTGTGGGCCCCAGTCTACAAATGACAAGCTGTTCATTATCAGGCTTAGCCAGAGCAGGTGTACATATACGGGAACAAATTTTCATTTGAATTGTTCCCCAAATATTTCTGCACATTTTCTACATTTCGAACAAGACACCCACCCCCTACTAACGTGTGACATTTTCCCAGTTTAAGCCCAATATTCTCACATAAAAAGCCTCCTGATGTTGTATTTATGTTAAGAGTGTGATGTACAACATCATCTTTAATGTTAGAAACACAAATGATGGTATATATTAGCTGATATATTGATATATTTTTAAAAAATTCAAAAAATTGCACAAGTTGGAAATGCACATTTTTGGCGCACTCAAGAGACCCACCCACCCCCACGTCACGTCTTGCAAATTTTTGGTGGCCTCCCCCTGTTGGGAAGAGTATTTTAAAATAGAATTGTATGTTCCAAGTACACCCCCTCCCTACCCCCCCCCCCCCACCCCCACTCCACTCATAGGGCTGCAGGATATTCTAAACGGAATACCGGTATCGGTATTCAAAAAAATACTGCTGTCTACCGGTATATCGAAAGACTGTTCAGATATCTGTAACATACGTAGCACAATCGGGACTAGAGCCATCACAGTCAGAACGAATTAACATGCCTTGATGATGCAGTTCGAATAACCCTTTAGCCAACACAGACGGTATCAAAATTTATTATTTTAAATAGTAGTTTATCGAATTTTTCCAAAAATTTCAACAAAATAAAATGATGTGACACCTCATTGGGACGAGCTCGTTCCAATGAGGGGTCACATGAGATGGTTTCATTGAAATGTCTGGAAAATATTTTTTCAACTGCTGAATTTGTATATTATACGCGAATTGATGCATCGGATTTGCTATGTAAAGGGATAATATTATTCATTCAGGACAACAGTTAAAACTCCTGACATCTTGAAAATTAAATTGTGGTTAAATAATGACGATAAACCGATATTTTTGTAACTTATATTGCAAATCGCGATGTGATACCACGAAATCACAAAATATGAGAGTTTTGAATTTTGTCTCCGAAATAAATATGACGAACGAGGGCCGAAAAAACGAATGCGTCGCTGCCTGAGAATCAAAACATTAATTTTCTTTAGCCTAAAATTAAATAAAAAAAATTAAGTGGAAATAAAAAAAAAGAAAAAAAAAGAAGATATATCTGAAATATTTAATTTATTATAAATTAACACCATGGCAGGGTAGATAACCCGCGCGTCACTGGATCTAATGTTGAAACCTTTCGTGCAGTTTGGCAGTAAGACTTTATGCAAGGTTTATAAGTAATTATTTAAGTTTGGGGCCTGCATCAGATGTATTTATATATTGGTGTTTAAGGTCACATACTTCTCCACAATGGCTAATCATGACCACAACATGGAGATAAAGTCAAGGTCAGCCAATCATTTATACCCCATGTTGCCTATTTTCGAGGACTCGCACCCCAAGCATTAGTGGCTGGGTCTTATTTTACCAGTGAAACAGAGCTTGTTTACCACAGTAAACAAGCACTGCTTCACTTCCAGGGGTTCCCACGGGGGTGGGGGTGGGGGGGGGGCTGTATCAGAGTTGATATAAAATGCTTTTCTCCCAACATGTTTCTTTGAATCACTTTATAAAAAAAAACAAAAAGACCGTCTTAGGCCAAGCAAATTAAAAAATTGATTCTCAGGCATTTTTTAAAAAAAAGGAATGAGGGAGGGAGGGCGGCGATCAAAAATAATAAGGAGTTTTTTTTTAACTGACTGAGTGCTAGAAGCTACAATCAGGCCTTTAAAAAAAATTATGGTATTAGTGCAAAAGTAACATTTTCCTTACCCATATTTCGTATTCAGTTGAACGTAAATAATAGTTTGTTTATACAAATTTGTTCTATTACAAATAATTGGAGAGTGCCTGTTGGCACTCTCCAATAATTTGTAATAGAGCAATCTTTGATGAACAAATTCAGACCACCAAAAATAATCTAGTCCTCAACCAGTTAAATAAATATTTATTTTGTACACATATGAGAATCGTGTCGCATTTCGCGAAGAGAACAACAATACTGTATCAATTTATACGACAAAATGCATCGCAAATCGCAATGTGATACTGCTAAAATTTTGTACATTTTGAGTTCTAAAAATAACGAACGCGGGCCGAACAAACGGAATGCGCCGGTGCCTGAGAATCAAAAGATTAATTTTCTTTAGCCTTATTGTTATTCGGCTAGTTGGGATCATCTTGTTGGGGTATTTTACCAATTCGTCTCATAAGGATTCGCTTCTCGGATGACACTTTCCTCATGTATGAACATAGCTTTATAAGATTAACAACAATTACTAAATATCTGGATTATTTAACTGGGAAAGTGCTAGATTAATTTTGGACATTAGAATTCATTGTTATCTGTTTGTATTGTTACAATTTATAGGCACTGTCCAATAAATTATGACAAGGAAAATCCAAATGAACATTTTTTTTTGCCTCTATGAGAATATAAAACATAATCACAGAGTATGAAGCCATTAATTGAGGCCTTAGACTTTTTCACTGGCCTCCAAGTACGGGCTTTCAGTATCCAACCACTCAATAAAAAGAAAAAACAATCTCAAACTACACTTTTGTTTATATATATATATATATATATATATATATATAACTTCGTCAAATTGTCGGCAATTTGACGAAGTTATATTAAATATTTGATGAAGTGTATATATATATATATATATATATACTCAGTTCTTTCAATTTGGCAATTTGCCACTAATTAAGGCCGCCACTGTTGATTAAGATTGGTGGATGTGCATACAATTCTTTCTCAAACCAAACTACATTTTTGTTTTCATCTATACACGCTGTCATTTCATTTTGGAAACTTGCCACTAATCAAGGCTGTCACTGTTGCTTGAGATTGGTGGGTGTGCGTTCAATTTTCTCTCAGACCAAACTACACTTTTGTGGTTTTATCTATACACTCGGACATTTTATTTTGGCAATTTTCCAGTAATGAAGGCTTTCACTATTGCTTGAGATTGGTGAGTGTGCATTCAGTTCTCTCTCAAAAGAGTTTAGATACACAAATTGTACACGAAGAATCTTCTGTTAACCAGTCGTGTGCAGTATTTCGGTAATTAGTATATGTTCACGTGCATATTTTGTTACTCTGTATTAGAGTGACAGAAAACTCTCAACGGTACAGTCATCGTGGACTTATCACATTCCATGGGTGGGCAATATTTCCACGGACGCAATAATATTAGATTGCAAACACTAATTATAGGGATAATGATTCAAAATGTGATTAATGAAGCACAGGGTACTACCAGGTGCGTCATTAATTAACATTTTGCTGTTGCTGATTTTTTTTACCTGTTAACTCTCTTCACTCTGATGTCAAAATATCTAAATTTCAAGTAGCCATTTTTTCCCATAATACAACTGGGAATTTAACCAATTCAATCTTGTTTGACAGAGCTCAATGAGCTCTGTCAAACAAGATTGAATTGGTTAAATTTCTAGTTGCATTATGGGAAAAATTTGCACCCATAACTTTAGATTTTTCGACATCAGTGTGCAGGGGGTTAAACGCATGAGTGGATATCACTGCCCATGCGTGGATTTCCATCAGTTAACGAGGGCTGTACTGTACAACAAATTGTTACAGGACAAATCCATTAAAACAAAATATTATCAATTACCGTGAACACGATGGGCATCGCCATAAAATGAAGCCTTCAGACTTTACGTCAGAAGCCTTTCACAGATCCCAAATACAGGCTTCTAGTTAAAGATAATGTTCAACCAGACGAAGTGTCTGAATTTTTACCACACAAATCAGTCAACCAACTCATTTACATATCCGTACACCTTACTGTCCGATAACTGCGCGACCAAGTGGGGGTTGGAACTTCCCTCCACAGTCTCCTGAAATTGACGCCAGGGCTTACACGTTTTTTGTTCTCTTAGTCATTTTTATCATGGCCAATTTGAAACGCAATTTACCATGGCCACGGCCAAATATTTTTACTTTGGACATTCTTTCTCTGTGCCCAGCAGCAATCAATAATTTATGTCTAGATGATAAGCTGATTTTAAAGCGCACATCCAAGTGAAATGGGGTGGGGGGCTGGGGGGGGGGGGGTGCTGGGGTCACGTACCTCTCCTTTCGTCTACAGTGCTTTTGTTGTGAAGAATGTTTCCACACCCATTCCTATAAATGAGATAAACATAGAAAAGAGAGGAATATTTTACCTTTTCTGTGGTCTTAACGACTGGTATTGAAAAGGGACTCCGAGCTTCCATAACTGTCTAATATTTAGAAGCACTCTGAAACATAAATCAGAAGCTGCAATGATGTAACGTCTGTGTGTTCTTTGCACATATTATTACTGAAAGAGTTGTCTACCTTGAATTGTATCCGCGCTGTGTCTTGAAAACCAACATATTTTATGCAGACTGCGGAACCTCTTCTGTGTAATGCGGCTGTTCGTCAAACGGAAAATTAGCACAAAAGCACAAATTATGTTGATGCCGGAAGCATCATTCACTTTCTTAATTCTAAACTCTCTGGGAGTACAATAAAAGTTTATTTTATGACTTTATTTTGCCCAGATGAAGCTAAGAATTTAAACAATTATATCTTGTTTGATAGAGCTCTATGAGCTCTGTCAAATACGATTAAATTTGTTAATTTTAGCTGCATTATATGTAAAATATATGCAAAATGTTACTGTAGGAAACTTTGGTACACTGGCACCACACCCGGAGGGGGGGGGGGGGGGTTGTTAAAATTAACCCTTCCCTCACATGGAATCATAAATTTTATTATTTAAATAAAATAAGTTTATATTAGGCCTAAAAAAGTAAAAAATCTGTCTCTCAGGCCCTCCCACGTGGTCCTTTTGGTGCCGCATGCTCTCTTTTTATAACCAATGTAAACTTAAAAAGTAAAAATTAAATGGTTTATGACTGATATTTTACCCAAGTTAATAAAATTCACAAATTTGTCCCTTGATTGCAACAAGGCTTTGCAATGATTTAGCATAGCAAAGCCTTCTTGCACTCAAGGGATGAAATACACCACCACCCATTCTATTCTGCTGATTATAAGGCCTAACACCTAAAACAGACCTAGAACATGAGCTTTTGATGGCAAAGAAATAATTACAAAAAAAATAAAAAAATAAAATAAAATACCGCCCGCCCGCCCGCCCGCCCAAATGCAATTTTACCAAATATGGCCTGAGAAACAGATGAGCTACTTTGTGGGGCCTTATTTAATAAGTTTAATCAGTTAATGTATTAACCCATCCACTAAAAATTAAAAATAAATGTGACAATCATTTTCTTTTTTCAAAATATCATAAACTGATTCACTGCAAAAGGCCAGTATAAAGATTTTGATCAAATCTTAACATTCAAAATGCGGAGTCGTCAGAGCACCAACCTTTTCTTATTATTTATTTATTTATTGGTATTTAACCCTTTACCTAACTCGAAAGACAGACGACACGTGCAAACAAAATTCTTGAATAACTATTTTTTTCATTTTTGGGGTCAAAAACATAGGTTATGACCCTTCAACGAGCTCGTTCCAAAGAGGGGTCATAAGCTATGTTTTTGTGACAAAAAATGAAAAAAAATAATGAAAATTAAATGGTGAGTTTTGTAAATACCGCTGGCCGGTTTTGGTCGTTACGTTGGGTAAAGAGTTAACCCTTTACCTAACATGAAAAGCAGACGACACTTGCAAAAAAAATTCTTGAATAACTAATTTTTTTCATTTTTTGTCTCAAAAACATAGGTTATGACCCCTCGTTGGAACGAGCTCGTCGAGCTCGTTCCAACGAGGGGTCATAACCTATGTTTTTGAGACAAAAAATGAAAATATTTTGAAAATTAATTGGCGATATTTGAGAATAGCGCTGGCCGGTTTTGGTCGTTACGTTGGGTAAAGAGTTAAGGTCACAAATTTCCGCAAAATGACTAATCATGACCGCACTATGGAAATAAATAAATTTTAGTCAATCGTTTATACCCATGTTGCTCACCTCAGGCATTGTTGACTGGTCCTATTTTGCCAGTAAAGCAGAGCTTGTTTATCACAGTAAACAAGCACTGCTTCACATCCCGGGTGTTGCCACGGGGGTTCTTAACAACCATGTCGTCAGGAAGTTAGTGTAAATCATTTGGACGACTTCTCTCGTGAAGGAAAGATGGAGAACGTTTTACTGAATGAGTGTTAGAAGACCGTATTTGGCCTCTGTTGAAGGCTGTTGATACCATGACTACAAGGCTTTCATATTCTTTGGATATACATCACTTTCGTTCAGCGAAAAATCTTTTTGTTCATTTGCTATCGTCTTATTACAATTTATCGGAGAGAGCCCACTGACACTAACCAAATGATTGTGAACCAAGTTTTGTGAAATAAATGAGGAGTTAACAGAGGTGACTTCACGTAACATTAAGGTATCTCCTGTTGTCAAATAAAATGGGTCACATAGACTCCTGCGAAAACTCGAAAATCGATTCGAAATTCGTTTCGGAACTCAATTTTCGATTCGATTCGAAATCAGAAATTCGAATATTTTCGAATATACTTCGGCCATAAGTTTGTGACAGTTCTGAGTAGAAACGTAACTGACTTGTAGCGGTAACAGTGTTTGTAGCGATGTAGCTACAACTGTACAGCAGTTGTAGCTACATCACTACAACCACTGTTACTGCCACAACTGTTCATTTCAACTGATTGCGCATTATGACCAATAACCGTTTCGAACTTTGAAAAGTTATTCAGCTGTTCAACTTCAATAAACGATTTTTTCCACAACATGATCACATTATTTTATATTGAGTATTGTTCTGTTCGATTACAGTTACTGGTTACATCGTCAAAAGCAACGGTTTTCTAAAAAAAAATATCCCTGATTATCATATGAACAGAAGAAGAGCAGGCTTCAATTCACAAGCGGATCGAATCCATTCGGCATTGAATTATCGTTGAGTTTTAGAAATTCCTCCTTTTTATTTAAAACAAATGGCTTTACCACCGGAATGGAGTCGATCCGATTTAAAACGAGTTTTTTAACGAGAAAACATGTGATAAAAGTGAGGTATCAGTCCTATCAGCCAGGTTCGTTTAAAAAATGTTATTCTGCAGTTTCGAAGCTACAAAGTCAACAATTCGAATAGTTTCAATCAATGTAGCCAGTATTTTGGTCAACATCTCAGTTTATAGCGTGGGAAGTGGTGAGACAAACAATGCATAACTGTGTGTCTTTTAATAATCGGGGGTATTATTTTAGAAAAAAAAATTATCTTTTGACAACGTATCCATTAACTGTGATTCTATTCGAAATTCGATTCGTACTCACCAATTCGATTCGTACTCACCAATTCGATTCGATTCGATTAAAATTGGCACTTCGCAGGTCCCTGGGGTCACATTACGCCAGTCACGAGTAAAACGTAAAAATTCTCCACAATTACCAGCCAGCCAGCCAGCCAGCCAGCCAGCCAGCCAGGGTTAACCCTTTGAACCCGAAGGACCACTTTTCATATGCAGGAACATGATACATCATAATTTCATTAAGTTGGATGGCTGCTAAATGAATGTGCAGGGTGTGATGCACGTTGAAAATATTAATTGGTCTCCCCCTCCCAAATAATGAATATGGATTCTTGCTGCCATTGAACGGACATAGAAGATACCATCAGAGTTCAAAGGGTTAATAGCTCAAAAGCAAGTTGGGGGGTTCAAATTGGCTTTCTTCCTATCAGTTCAAAAAGTGAAAAATGGATAAGGCCTGCTGTTTCTTACCTAAATAATCTGGAATGTGTGCATTCATATGTTGGTCACCATACACAAGTAAGCCGCCCAACTCGATATTCTCAACAAGTAGAATTGATAATCTACAGCTTTTGAATTTATATTTAATCCTTTGAACCCTGGTGGTATCTTCCATACCAGTTCAATGACACCAACTGGAAGAGTCCATATTCATTATTTAGGGTAGACCAATTAATATTATCAACGTGCAGCCTTGGGGCTGCACGTTGAAAATACTGATTGGTCTACCACACACATGCACTTACCATCCATCCTATTTAATGAAATTTCTAGAGCAAGACACTTCACCCCCATTGCCCACGTGGGAGTGAGGTGGCGTTGTGTACTGAGGCGTACTGCACGTCGATGGTGCACTTGTCTTCAACCAGTGCTAACCCTGCTTGTGTGGAGTTAGTATGTTGGGACTGACAGTTGCTCGCCGTTGCTCGGTGGTTCTCTCCGGGTACTCCGGCTTCCTCCACCCGTAAAACTGTCGTGACCATGATTAGCCATTGTGCAGAAATATGTGACCTTAAACACCAATAAATAAATAAATATAAATATTTAATGAAGTTATGGCGTATCATGTTCCTGGACGAAAAAACGGCCACCCGGATTCAAAGGGCTAACAAAGAAAAAATAAATAAAAAAGAACAACTGAAACTCCTCAGCAGAATAACCTGGAGGCAATATTATAAAACTTTTACAATTGTGTTTTCTAAACTTGTATTTGCTATTTATTTATATAACTGACTAAAATGAATCATTGGTATTTTGGGTATTTTAACCCATTTAAAGTCATAAATAGAAAATACAGTTCTAGAAAATGCAGTTGTAAAAGTTTTATAGTATTGACCCCTGGTTGAGTTCTTTTGGTAGGCATATGTACTTTATTGTGTGAAAGAAGAGAAGACACTGCGACACTGTCCTTATAAAGATACGTTTATATGTACTAATGTTTTCTGATAACCCCGTTCAGAGAAAACTTGATGCCAACCCGACACAAAGATGATTGATAAACAGAAAAATTCTATTTATAAATAAATGTATTACAATAAATAAAAAAGGAACAGGGGAATATGCTTTTTCTTAAACCTGAACCTTTACAATTCATACATACATTTTAATTATGAAATAATGGGTCCCCATTTATATTGTTTTTATGAAAGTGGGCTGGTTGAAGCTTTTTACTATAATTCTAACTAAAAAACACCGTTGAATTTAGACAAAGACATACATGGAATATGCGTGTTTGGAAATATAAATAAATATAATATAAATGTGCGTGTGTTCCAGTGTGCGTGTGGGTTTGAGGGCTTGTGTGTGTGCGTATGTGCGTCACGCACTATATGTACATATATATCCAAGAGTGTATCACATTACTTGATCTAAGCCATCAATAAGTCCTTAATACCTGTTAGTAATCGTATGCGTCCATTTGATTTGTTCCTGTAATTTGTTACATGTTATCAATGTTCTTGTCATCTATCTCTATTGATAATGAGACAATAAATATCTTATCTTAATATCAGCCAGGATAATGGCGGACATTCATTCTTCTAAACTTCTCTTGAAGAATTTTCAATTTCAAGGACCGGGTTTATTTGTGAGAAAATGAAACATTTTTCTCACTATTGGTCTAAATTTATGCTGGCTAGTTATATATAAAATAGAATTTAATTCACCACTTTTGCAAAATTTTTAAAAGTTTCTTTTAACCCTTTACCCAACGTAACGGCCAAAATAACGGCCAAAACTGGCAAGCGCTATACACAAAAATCGTCAATTAATTTTCATTTTTTGTCTCAAAAACATAGGTTATGACCCCTCAATGGAACGAGCTCGTCGAGCTCGTTCCAATGAGGGGTCATAACCTATGTTTTTGAGACAAAAAAATGAAAAAAAATAGTTATTCAAGAATTTTTTTTGGAAGTGTCGTCTGCTTTCGGGTTAGGTAAAAGGTTAAAGAACTCGAATGCAAACACAATTTTCAAATGAATATATGCTTTTGCATGTCGTCGCCTGAGTGCTAGAATGTCCTATGTCCCATTGGGGACATAGGACATTCAAGACTCAGTCGACGTTTTATTTACAGCCAAGGGCGAGTCCATTTTGCAAGTGAATTTAGATCCTGTTATAATTTAATTCCACAGCCCTTTAAGGCTGTAGGATTAAACCACTAGGCCTAAAAATGAAAAATCTGTTTTCAGGCCATTCCTCATGCTCCTTTTGGCTGCCACATTCTCTCTTTTCATAACTAATACAAACTTGAAAAAATAAAAATTAAATGGTTTATATATGATATTTTACCCAAGTTAATAAAATTGATAAATTTGTCCCAAAAGCATTGCAAAGTCTTCAGGCACTCTATGGACGAAATACACCACCACCCATGCTATTCTATAGATTATGAGGCATAAAACATTAAACAAACAAATAACATAAACTTTTGATGGCAAAGAAATAATAACAAAAATAAAAAATAAAATAAAAAACCCTCTGCTCGCATGCAATGTTACAAACATTTGCCTGAGAAAGAGAAGATCTACTTTGTGGGGTCTTACGTCCATGTTTCCTTGTTTGTCGTTCGTAGTGTTGTCCATCGTCAAATCCCTATTTGTTCTTTGCACCAAAATTAAATCAAAGTTAAAGTAACAGAAAAATTTCAAAACAGATACTGGAAGCAGAGGAGAAGGTACGATGCCCCCCCCCCCCCCCCCCCACACACACACAAAACAAATTTGTGAGAACATTTTCAGCTTGTCGGGAAGAAAACTGAGGCTTTTCTCGGTGAATCTCCCAAAATAAAAAAAAAAATGATGGAATATTTTGTCTAAAACGTGTTTTTATTGAACTTTCGATAATTAAACAGGTTTGGGTGCCAAAACGGGCGAAATTTAGTAGACCAGTTTGAAATCTATCGAAATATTTTATTGGTCTGTTGGAAAATTTTGAGCTTGCCCTCATCGGCGTAATGCTATATACACTCCTCTCCAAAACACCGCCCCCATTACTTCGTAGATTGCGGGGATTGAAATTTGGGGTTTCCAAACTTTCAGAAAGATATCTCAGTGGAACATGTTCGTACACTTCCTTTCGAATGTTCCAGAAGTCTGTGTGCCCATTTGTGAGCCAGTCTTACGATATTATGATCTCTCGCTCCCGTTTGCCCTCTGCAAGTTATGGTACCGTTGTGAGAGCTTGAAAACGTTATTTGATCTTTAGACACACCAGAGGAGATGACTGTTCTTATTGCTTTTATATTAACAGCGGATGATGTTCCTTAATTTTAATAGTTTATACCCCCAAGACCTATAGTTTTCAGTGTAAAAGATGGAGAGGTCATTTCAAGAATGGGATTCAAGAGCTAACTCGAAAAGAAGACGACGCTTCCAAACGAGCTGGCAAACTGAAAGAAAAATATTAAAATATGGTTATTGCATTTGGTGTACAGTACAGACGCCGGGGACTGGCCATTTTCCACGGGTGGGCAATATTTCCACCGACACAATAATATTAGATTCCAAACACTAATTACAGGAATAATCATCAAAAAATTAATTAATGAAGCGCCGGGTACGACCCGGTGCTTCATTAACACTTTTGGCGCGGAATAATCTAAGAAACAGAATTCTTAGCGCCTAATATTCGTCAGGAATTTTATAAAAAGTATAGGTTGTTAGACTAAAGCGTTATTATTTTAAAAGATGTTCTAATGATCTCATTGACAGTTTTTCAAATGATTTCCTGTATATATTTAAATGGCACCTTCATACTTTCAAGGGACGATATCGTTGTTCATGGATAGGGCATCAATGGTGCATGGAACATAGGAATACGCATGTTTGTTCAACCCTTTACCCAACGAATCGGCAGCACCCCCCCCCCCCGAGTAATATGCAACTTCAGCAGTTGACAAAATATTATTTTTCAAAAATTTCAACAAAACCATATCATGTGACCCCTCGTTGGAACGAGCTCGCCGAGCTTGTTCCAACGAGGGGTCACATGATATGGTTTTCTTGATATTTTTTGAAAAATTTGAAAAAATGACATTTAAAATAATAAATTTTTATGTCGTCTGCGTTGGGTAAAGGGTTAAAAG
Source organism: Pictodentalium vernedei (assembly GCA_031216915.1). Taxonomy (NCBI): domain Eukaryota; kingdom Metazoa; phylum Mollusca; class Scaphopoda; order Dentaliida; family Dentaliidae; genus Pictodentalium; species Pictodentalium vernedei. The sequence goes on along the minus strand of CM062288.1, from coordinate 207,154,426 downwards.
CATTTGGAAATGGACACACTAGGTTGGCTAAAATGACTACTGCAGTACCTTTCCGTAGTCTGCCGTCTGTCGACTTTAGTTGCCTGTCGCGCCAAAAGAGTTAATTAAAATTTTGTTTATGATGATTTTTATTACCTGGTAAACGCATGCTTGGACATCACTACCCACGCATGGATTACGACCAATCCACGGCGACTGTACTGTACAGGGGTCAGTAATAAAATTTGATGTTTCTTCAAGCCAATGAGATTTTACGGATAATGCATAATTTTCGTGAATTTTTTGTTGATTGGGTGACAGTGGTATGCGTTGTTTTTTTTTTCAAGCAGCCATTACTTGCTTCATTTAATAACAAATCCGAAAAACGGATTCGCAATGTTGTCATCTGGAGTGGTGTATTCGATGGTGACACCGAAAAAATGCCCCCCTCTTAACTCCATCCCACACACTTTTTCAGTAAATTATAAGTTCTTTATAATATCAGGAAAGCGTTTCTCATTTTTGTTCTTATTTTTGACAAACCAGTGCTAATACTGAACTAAGGAATAAAGAAATGTATTCGAATTTTTAGCATTCATAATCCAGTGCCCAGAAAACTGTAAAAATAGAAAGGAAAGTATAAACAGGGAAAATCACTGGGGGTGTGATAACATCTGAATTATTTCAAAACTTATTCCCATATAATATGTGGTACAATAATATATATCTTGACATTCATAAAATTAATATAAGTAAAATTGATACAAGCATGCTGGAGGTGGTGTATCCTCCACAAGATATTAATAACATGAACTCTCTCTCTCTCTCTCTCTCGCTCTCCCTCTCTCTCTCCCCCCTCTCTCAACTGCAACGAAAAACGTCTCTTAAGTTTTGAGAACTTAATAATTTATTCAGATAACAGATAGTCGAATCAAAGAGCTGAGAGAAAAATGCCAAACTCAAATGTTACCAGAATGCCGAGTATGCTGTCTAATTGTTTTAACCCAACGTAACGTCCAAAACCGACCAGAGCTATTCACAAAAATCACCATCCAATTTTCATTATTTTTTTCCATTTTTTTCTCAAAAACATACCTTATGACCCCTCATTGGAACGAGCTCAACGAGCTCGTTCCAATGAGGAGCCATAACCTATGTTTTTGACGCAAAAAATAAAACAAATGAGTTATTCAATAATTTTTATTTGTAAGTGTCGTCTGCTTTTCGTGTTAGGTAAAGGGTTAATATTTTCAAAGAGAGGAGAGTGGGGTGTAAGTCATCTGATACAAGTCCGAGCTGAACAACAGAACGCTTTGCATAACATCGTAGGAAAAAACACTTGAATATTTTTTTGAGTAACTAAAATTTATTCATTCACCTGCAAAACATAACTTATGACTGACTCTACATTGGAACGAGCACGAGGATCTCGTTCCATTGAAGAATCATAAGTTATGTTTTCTAGCGAAAAGAAACTTCGCAAAACTAAGATTTAAGCCAAAATTAATTTATGAAAATACCCAAAGTTCTTTAAGATTTCCCAATTCTCAAAAAATTCCCCCAGGTAGCATGCCTCATATTTCAGCATTAAGGACCCAAGACCGTGAATTGCCACGAGCGGTCCCATCTTAAAGGGCTCATATCCCACATTTCACTTTGGTTTAAACAGCCTGGCCAGACAAAGCCTGTCAAGGTTTTAATGCAGGCTTGACATGTTTTCTACGACGCACAATAAAATATACTCCACTCAAAAATAAAAATTTATAACAAATAATAAAAAATATGATGAATAAAAAGCACCCGAAGAAAAAGCTTATAACATAAACAGTGTATTAACCCTTAGAGCTAATACCATTGAAGATATGCAAGAGCTCTGTTTTGAAAAAAATCAACAATAAATAAAAAATAAATAAATAAATAAATAAATAAATAAATAAATAAATAAATAAATAAATAAATAAATAAAAAGAGTATTTTAATTCCGGATTTACATTTGTAACTATTTCAGGAAAATGTGACATTTTGCCACGAATCTTTCCTGTTGCTGAGTATTTACTCGAAATTGTTAGTTTTCTTCAAAATCTTATGAAAATTCGTGGCCTTTCTGGCAAAAGATGCTTTAGAACTTTGAAAAAGTTATCCACTCTTTGATATTTATAATTAAGTACTCATCTAAATGCAATAATAATTATGAGAACAGTACAAAGAAAGTGTACATTCGCGAAAGGCTCACGCAAATATAAAAAATAAACCTACTCAGAAGATTTGTTGGAAACTTAATATTTTTTTTAACGGGCTGATAGACAGATAATTTTATTTTGGGGCATGTAAAGTTATACAATAAACAAATATCACAAATCCACAACATGGTGATGAATATAAATACATCACAGGGAGATTACAGAGCTTGTTTGTGTCTTTCTGTCATCTTCCGTACAAAAATATTTGAACCCTGCAACCGACTTCGTATGTCCATTTTAAATGTTTATATTTTCATGTGAAGGAAACCCGGTGGGCGGCGTGTGTGTGCGTGTGTGTATGTGTGTGTGTGTGTGTGTGTGGGGAGGGGGGGGGGTAGTTCCGGTGCATATGAGTGCTTCTACACACCTACAGGCCTGATATCCTATCCAAAGCATCAACGGACGGGATGACCAAACGCAAGCTACAAGTTTCAATGTGTGATTACCATAACAGACTGAGTTGAGCTATCTACACTACAGCCCCCGTGGATTGGTCGCAATCCACGCGTGGGCAGTCATGTTCACGCATGCTTTTACCAGGTTACCAGCAAAATTTTAATTAATGAAGCACCGGGTTGTACTGTGTGCTTCATTAACCCTTTACCTGACATGAAAAGCAGACGACAGTTGCAAAAATAATTCTTCAATAACTAATTTTTTTTTCATTTTTTGTCTCAAAAGCATAGGTTATGACCCCTCGTTGGAACGAGCTCGTTCCAACGAGGGGTCATAACCTATGTTTTTGCGCCAAAAAATGAAAAAAATAATGAAAATTAATTGGCGATTTTTGAGAATAGCGCTGGCCGGTTTTGGCCGTTACGTGGGTAAAGGGCTAATAAATTTATTGATGATTATCCCTATAATTAGTTTTTAAATATCAAATATTTTCACGTCCGTGAAACTTTTGTCCACTCGTGGAAAGTGACAAATCCACGGCGTCGTTCTGTACAGTCGATTATTATTTGAGTTGCCCACTTTAGAATGGATTCAGCCCAAGGATTGATTATGAGGTCATTTGTTTCCCATAAGAAGAAAACATATTCCCAGATACTCATGACAATGGAACTATGTTAATTGAATAGCTCAATTGAAGTCAAAGAAAAATATACAATTAACAGGAGTATTCAATTACACAGAACTTGACCATTTCTTAACATTCTGGTTATAGAGAGAGAATTTAATCTATTATATTTTTGAGTTCTGTTAACCCTTTACCCAACGCAGACGATATAAAAATTTATTATTTTAAATATAATTTTTTAAAATTTTTCAATTTTTTCAAAAAATTTCAACAAAATCATATCATGTGACCCCTCATTGGAACGAGCTCAACGAGCTCGTTTCAATGAGGGGTCACATGATATGGTTTTGTTGAAATATTTTGAAAAATTAATTCTTTTCAACTGCTCAATTTGCATATTACGCGGGCGGATGCGGGCGATTCGTTAGGTAAAGGGTTAAAGAAAATGTAATAGATTAAAAGCATGTTAAAGGAGCTCAACCCACAGACACCTGTTGATTTGGGACATTTGGGGACGGGGGTGAGGGAGTTATCAGTATAGTTTTTCGACAAATCAGAATATAGTTTATCAGACTACAGGAATTTACTCAAACCTTTTTGCAATTGGAAGTTTAAATTTGAACTAAAACTGTAAGAAATTGTTTGGTGTTTCAAAGTTATATGCAATTAACAATTTTATTTTATTTAGCAATATACAGTTAGGTGTGTCTCATTATAGCAGAAACATATATACGAATAGTATGTTACTATCTTACACTTACGTCATGGTTAGAGGAAAATAAGAATAAAGTATTCAACAAATTTTTTAAAAACTGTAAGAACAGGCACTAAAGTTCACAATTTTGTGGGTGTGGTGAGGGACGTGGCGACAGGGGGATGTGGGTGGGGGTGTCATCCCCCAATCCTGGCCAAAATTGCCTATAGTTAGAAATTCGGAGGGCAAATCACGAGTAGTTGGAAATTCCATCTATCTGGATTTTGGGGCTGCTTTAGTGATGCTGATGTCTCCTTTACTTCCTAAACCAACTCGGTTTCAAATCGGCAAAAATTCCAACTGTTACTATTTACAACTGCAGTGTACGCAATATCGAGCTTCATAAGTATGTATGATGTCAATCGGTACGAGATTTCTATAGTACGTATACTTATCATAATAAAACAAATCCTCGAAATGCACTTCAAGAAAATCACATCATGTAAAATCGTTATCCTGAGTTAATTCCATCATTCACAGTTACAAAATGATGAAACATCGAAAACTGATCATTCCTGCATAAGATCTGATTTAATGTTAGGACAGAGTGAATTGTTCAAACTTCTCAGCTTGAGCATTTGTTTAGCACATATTCAATTCCCAGAATAATACCAAATAATAATAACCTGATAATTCTATCATAAATGTGTTGCATTTCAGTTACTAGAATCATTTTTATGCACCCTTTCATGGCTTCATTTGCAAAGTCTTTCTCGGTAGTGAATTGCCAACTACGGGGAGGGACCGGGAAGGGTGTTCCCCCTCCCGATCCCTCCCCTACTTGGAAATTCAGTACACTACATACCCCCAATCGGAAACCTCTAGTCAAGTCCCTGGGTGTGGTTCAGCTTTCCTGAACACAAATGATGTTTTGTTAACAAGGCTTTGTTTTGTTACATTTTGTTGGATAATATCTTCAAATACCCCCCAATAAACTGCAAGAAAATAAATACCAGTGAACAAAAACTAACTACCAAGAAGAATTTATCACTTTACCAATTACAAGAATCGTCGCAAACAGCAAAGAACTAAGAAAAATAGAAGAAACTCGAATATTTTGGGGCCTCATTTGGTTTCTGACCCTTTCAACATTTTTGAGGAGGTTGTGTTGATAAACGTCTTCCGGTGCGGGTTGCAGTCTACTTTTGTTCACTACTTGAATTCCCATAGAAGAATATTTATGCCACCAACACAGATGACTTTGGAGTCCCCTCCACCAATAATGTTCGCCTGTGGATGTTGTTTATTAAAGAAAGTTGTGTTCCAAACAACTGGAAAATATTCTTTTGCCCCGTTACCTACAACGAATCGGAGGACACTTCTAAGCCCCAATTAACCATTTAACCCTTTACCTAACATGGAAAGCAGACGACACTTGCAAATAAAATTCTTGAACAACTAATTTTTTTCATTTTTTGTCTCAAAAACATAGATTATGACCCCTCATTGGAACGAGCTCAACGACGAGCTCGTTCCAATGAGGGGTCATAACCTATGTTTTTGAGACAAAAAATGGAAAAATAATGAAAATTAACTGACGATTTTTGAGAATAGTGCTGCCCGTTTTGGCCGTTACGTTGGGTAAAGGGTTAACAGAATGCACACGCTATAGAATTTCGTTATTTTAAAATTTTTAAAAAAAGATTTAAAAAAAATAAACCAAAACCATATCATGTGACCCCCTCATTGGAACGATCTCGACGAGCTCGTTGCAATGAGGGGTCACATAATAAGATTTTGTAGAAACTTTTTGAAGAATATTTTTCTTTTTCAGTAACTCAATATGTAAATTTCGCGTGCGAACACGATCGGTTCGTTAGGTGAAGATTTATATATTTTGCATCGAAAACATAGCTTATGACCCCCACCCCATTGGCAAGAGCTCAATATTAGGCAAAGGGTTAAAAAACAAAAGTCTAGTAAAATTTTTTAAAAAATCCTAAACGCTGACAGTTCTGAATTTGGAGGCTCTGTCTCTTACCAGACTCCAGCGATATGCTGACAAATGTAATATAATTTATGAGGTCAGAGCGGACAATTTTCCTATCACAGGAAACAAGGGCCCCTCGGTTTGTTTATACACTGGAGAAAAAAATTAACTTCTAGAGAAATGGTAGACCAATGACTGCGCGTTTGATTTATGTAAACGAATTAAAAACATGGCTTTTAAAGACTTTTGTCAACCATCCCGAATTCATTGTCCTAGGTGGGAATAAGGATGTACTACCCCACAAACCAACTTTGAAATTTCCTGAGGGCATTTTATGCTTTCCATTTTTTTAAAAATATTTCTGCATTTTGCTGTTATTCTGACCAGCGACAGAGCCCAGAGGTGGGGGGGTCGGAGACTTCACTCTCCTACACACCTTTCTCGAGAAAAAATTAAATTCAAGCAGTTGCATCTTCACAGATCTTCCATTAATTGAGATTCTGGTGTTTGAGAGCAGGGATCATAGACCATTATATAGAGTAGAAAGGTCAAATTAACACATTTCGTTACCCATAAATATTTCATCTGAATGAAATATTTATGGGTATCGATATGTGTTAATCTTACCTTTCTACTCTATATTCCTAAGTTCTCATTCTCATACGGCTATTGGAGAAGTTTATATATATATAATGCCATCACTATTGAGTGTCATATTCCAGTTTATAATACGTTCTAAACTCCCGGTCTTAATTCACAACCAAATTTGTGTGCCCTTTAATTACCCTGCTTCTTGCCCTCGATGGTTCAGGCGCCTTTTTGTGTTTTGATCCCATTCGACTCGAAATGCAAATGTATTACAGCCTGTCACTTGAATAATCAGTTTAATTGAAAAATATTCAATCAACAGGGATTTGGTCATTTTCTGGTGACGAACTCAGCATGTATTCTCTTATATCTTATTTGACATGGAGCTCTGTCAAACATGATATAATAGATTAAATTTCTTTATTGGATTTACTGAGGCCAAATAGAACTATACACACAGGAAATTCAATGGTTGGCAGATAAATTCTTCGGTATATCACACATTTGTATTCAATGAACACGAATTCTTTCTTTAACCCTTTACCCAACGCAGACAATTTCAAAATTTATTATTTTAAATATCATTTTTCAAATTTTTTTCTCAAAAAATGTCAACAAAAACCATATCATGCGACCCCTCTTTGGAACGAGCTCGACGAGCTCGTTCCAAAGAGGGGTCACATGATATAGTTTTGTTGAAATTTGTTGAAAAATAATATTTTTTTCAGCTGCTGAATTTGCATATTACGCGGGCGGATGCGGGCGATTCGTTGGGTAAAGGGTTTAACCTGTATGATATTTTAACAAGCCAAGTTTGTACAGAAGGTATGGTAAATGGTTTGGTGTTTAAAAATTACTCTCAAATTATGTTCAATTTTGAGATAATCGAATTAAGCGGGCTTCGTTGTACTGATACTCTCGGGAGATCCAAGAAAGCACAGTTAATTTTTTGTGGACTATACGGCTATTCTAAGAAGATTGTAGGACAAAACCTCCTGGACAGAATACCCTTAGGACATCCCCCCCCCCTCAAAAAATAAATCCTCTGAGGACGTTTTATCACATAACGTGTGATGTAACTCATCAGCTTATGCAAGGACCAAAACCGACCTGCGCTATTCACAAAAATCGCCAACATTTTATTTTTCATTTTTTTCCTAGAAAAAATAGCATAACTTCAAAACAAAGAAGAATTCGATTTTACTCCACCTGTAATTATTATAACACTGAACAATAATTCTGTAACCAGGGACATAGCTACAAGGGGAGGGGGTGTAGGGGGTGTCTCGCCCCACACCCCCCAAATATTTGTCCAAAAATCAAGATAGTTGGAAATTTTTCAGGCCAAAACTCCAACAGTTGGAAATTCGAAGACTTGTTGTAACGGAAGTTTTTTTTTTTTCCAAATATTTCCGTGAAAATTCCAAATGTTGACTCCGACAGACAGAATTCTGATCGAACAACACAAGATTTTCCGACTACTGCGAGGCTCTGAGGTTAATTCCACAACCGTGGTCGTGTTAGGAGTTTTGTTCTCTTCTACGTCTAACCTTATTCATATTAAAGTAACATAAAATGAACAGACGGGCGTAAGAGAGTTAAATGACTGAGGTCGACTACATTCCAACAGAACAAAAAGATCAAAGGAAGCCGCCATATAATTCGCTGCGACCAACCCACCGTGCATGTATATTCATATTATTGACACAATGCCTAATAAAGGCAGATCGGGCCTACTTACAGACTACAGTACCATCAGAAATTGTCATTTTGTTCTGCCTTAAAACCTCAAAATAAGTATATAGATATTTAGCTGCAGTCATTTAATCCTTTACCCAACGCAGACGATATCAAAATTTATTATTTTAATAATTATCTTTAAAAATTTAATATTTCAACAAAACCATATCACGTGACCCCTCATTAGAACGAGCTCGATGAGCTCGTTCCAGTGAGGGGTCACTTGATATGGTTTTGTTGGAATATTTTGAAAAAAATTCTTTCAGAACCAACATTTTGAAAAATTTCACTTCCCAGGGGTGGAGGTGGAGTAGGCGTGAGGGGCACCCCTTTAAGAATCCATACCTAGTTGGAATTTTCATATATCTATCCCCCCCCTCCCAATTGAAAACCTCATAACTACGTCCAGTCTGTAACAATACTTGAGTAAAACCAATGTAAAACTTTGTCGTTGTAAAACCATTGAACAATGACGGAAGAATGTATTTTATAAATGGTGATCGACGACGTGTCGTGCAGATGATTTTGTCTCAGGGGATTATGTCCGCCTTCGAAAATTAAAGTGTCCAAAGGGGATTTTGTCCAAGGCGATTTAATCTTAAGGGGATTTTGTTCAGGGGAATTTTGTCTGGATACATTTAAAGAACGACACCATACTGTCTCAGTTCCGGAAACCACGACCAATGCTCAAAAGAAAGATGATGAACGGGGTGTTCTCGAAGAGGTCCAGGAGAGCCCGCCCCAAGCTCACCTTGTCTTGAGGGGTTCTGAGTATTTATTATTAATTATTTATTTATTGGTGTTTAAGGTCACATATTTATGCACAATGGCTAATCATGACCGTGACAGTTTGATGGGTGAGGGGTTCTGAGAGAGTTTAACGTTATTTATTTATTTATTTATTTATTTATTTATTTATTTATTTATTTATTTATTTATTTGTCTCCAATTGAGAAGTCAGTGACATCACTATAAATGTGAATTCTGGATTAGCCAGTTGTTTTAACCGGAAGAGTGCTGAATTCTTTTTGGTCACATATCTTTGCCTTGTTACAATTTATGGGAGAGTGCCAAAAGGCACTCTCCCATAAATTGTAACAAGGCAAATCCTAACAGACTAAATAATTTCACTTCAAAGGTGATATGTAGAACATCCACAGAATATGAAGCTTTTAAGATGTGGTACCGACACTTCAGAATAAAACCCAAATATGGGTTTCCAGCACTCCACCAGTTAATTTACTTTATTTTGCTCAGTTCAGACTTACAACACTGAAGTCGTTTTATTCGTTGATTTTTAGAATTGATTGTTAGATGGAGTCATGGCATGGGTAATGCAGTAACCACAAACGCATCTCAGAATACGACCAAATACTGAAATATATAACCCAGTAAGGACGTTCAGGGTCAAAATATTTCATGCATATATAAAAAATATCTTCTCAAGACAGGAGCGGCGGAAGCTCGGTAAAAGTGGAGGGGCACAAATTCACAATGCTACCATGATTCGACCCAGTGTGAAAAAGACAATCGTATCTTGGTAAATGTACCATGACTCGCTATAGTCTCTCGTTTAGATGAATATGCCGCTGTGTGGTCACTGTCCTGTCCATTTCTTCTACTTCAACCTTCTTCCAACCCGAAGGCCAGCCACCAGCGACCGCAAGTGTGATTCTTTGGCTAAATATTGTTTGGATTTGCAAATAATGTTACAGGAATGTCTGTATATTGACACGTGTGCATGTGCCCATTTTAACTCATTGTTAAACATATCTGTGGAAAAAAGTGGAGGGGCATGGACCCCTTGTGCCCCCCCCCCCCCCCAGCCTGGCTCCGCCGCCTCTGAGAGAAATGTTGAACCCTGTGTTTGAACTATCTCATGTTCTACACACATGAATCTGGTGCTGTATACTCAGTTTACACAATGCCATTATCCCATTTCGTAATAAAAAATAATGCAGGAATACATTTATCTGTTTGTCACAGTTTTTGTCCAGCTATACACACAACCACACCCGAAGAAAATATGTCAAACCAAACAAATAGAACAAAAAAATTCAATAGAAACACAAGGAAAGGAAAGAAGAGAACCCGCCCCAACCCCCCTCCCCCGCCCCCCCCCCCCAAAAAAAAAAAACAAGAAAGTTTGAAATGCAATGAACTTAAAACCGAAAAGAAATATGATAGGTTATATTCCCTAGGCTGCTGAGCCTGATCAGGGCAGTTGACGATTTTCAAAATTAGCCATTGAACTGAAATAAGGGAATAAATTCGTTTAACCCTTTACCTAACCTGAAAAGCAGACGACACTTGCAAAAATAATTCTTGAATAACTATTTTTTTTCATTTTTTGTCTCAAAAACATAGGTTATGACCCCTCGTTGTAGCGAGCTCGACGAGCTCGTTCCAACGAGGGGTCATAACCTATGTTTTTGCGACAAAAAATGAAAAAAATACTGAAAATTAATTGGCGATTTTTGAGAATAGCGCTGGCCGTTTTTTGCTGTTACGTTAGGTAAAGGGTTATCCAAGCATATTCCGCGTAATAATCTATAACTCATAAGTAGATAAGTTATTACTCCAATAACTTATAATGGGAGCGCGGTAGCTCAGTAGGTAGAGGTGCAGGCTGCAAGCCGAGAGGTTCTCGATTCGAATCCCACCTGCGGCAACCGCGTTGTGTCCTTGGGCAAGACACTTCACCCTCATTGTCCACGTGGGGACACGGTGGCGTTGTACTAGGATATACTGCACGTCGATGGTGCACTTGCCTTCAACTAATGCTAACCCTACTTGTGTGGAGTCAGTATGTTGGGGAGCCTGACAGTTACTCGCCGGGTACTCCGGCTTCCTTCCCCCGTAAAACTGTCCGACACGAGGATTACCCTAGTCATCGAAAGTGTCGTTAAACCCCAATAAATAAATAAATAAATAAATAAATAAATAAATAAATAAATAAATAAATAAATAATACTTTTCGAATTTACAGTGCCCACAGATCTAGTCCTCGACTATACCAATGGACTGGGGAACGACTTTGGAAGTGTAAGCGGAGGTTCCCTCAAGAAAATTATGTAAAAAAACAACAAATGAGATCCAAGAAGCATCCTGGGTGATTTTAGAAGATTAGTGGACTACAGAACAATCGCCGTGGACTGATCGTTATCCACGCAGTGATGTCCACGCATGCGTTTACCAGGTAATAAAAAACATCATCAGCAAAATTTTAATTAATGAAGCACCGGGTTTTACCCGGTGCTTCATTAATTAGATTTTTGATGCTTATTCCTGTAATTATTGTTTGATATCTAATATTATTACCAGGACCGTGGAAGTATTGCCCACCCATGGAATGTGACCAGTTTTGGGCGGCCGTACTGTACCGACACAGATCCGGTGCCATTAGTGAACAAATTCTCTAAAATTGCCCAGACTGAAGAAGAGTCCTCCATTGCATACTATAATAATAATAACACTTTGGCCGGCCGCTGATTTGTCGCGGTTCTCGGATGAGAAGGCCTTGGTCACCACTGTACTCCCAACTGCCCCCATATTCCCACGCTTCTTCTCTCCTCCCAACACTCGGAGACGAACGGCTTGATGACATCCTTTGCCCCATTCTTCCGAATCTCTCCGATTAGCATATTATCTCTCTCCTCTGAGTCTCTCACTAGCCACATGTCCTTCATTCTCCCATCCCACTTCCCCACTATACTCCCAGTGAATCTTATTCTTTTAGACTGGTATTTTGGGCATCCTAGAAGAAAGTGTTCCAGGGTCTTTGTAGCGTGTGTCTAAGTGACACATCTGAACATTGATCGCTGATTGGTTCCGGTTTGATCTGTCCAGAAATAGTGCCCCGTTTGTCGCACAGTTGAGTGCTATCAAAATTGGTGAAGTGTGGTTCTGGTCCCCAGAACTGCGCATAACATCGTAGGGTTTACAAATTTCATTGCTTACTCTGACACGATACTGAAGTTTACGGTAATAACAAGACTTAATGATTCTGGAGAATCAGGGATTTTCCAGACGAGATTCCATGATTTTCCATGACGCCAGCGTGTCTAAAGAATTGTTTTGAACTGTATCACTAAAGAACCTTTATTGATGTCCTAAGAAATGTGGGTAGAGAAGTCTCAAATGACTCAGTTTGATAAAAAAAATTGTTTAGGTTAAAATCATCATTATTGATGGAGAGGGTTAATATCAATATTTTCGACCGACAAGTCAAAATCTGCCAAAAGGATTTATATTTGTTTGACACATACCTATAGAGTGCTCTGGCTATTTGAAAACAGCCCATTTTATCACAAATGTATCTAAAAGTTTGATGTTTGGCAGCTTATGGAGGGTTAACAAACACTTTCCGGAATATTTTTTTATGTAACTTGTAATGGCACTCCAAGATCTGCGAATGGCCAATTTTTCTTGAAAATCTACACGACGTTTCTAGAGAAATCCAGGGAAAACATGAATTTTTAAGCTTTTGATGGGTATCGCTGTTTAACCAGCCCCAAAACGGGGTAAGGGTTGTTTTTTTTTTGGAGTGCCCTTATTACTTACAAAAATTATCCTCGATGAATTCCACTTCCAATAAAAGAAGATATGTTTATCTCTCCACTACACGTTGGGCACGGTATGTATGCGAACACAGCCCATTTTATCACAATTTTGATGTCTGAGAGAGCCTGTGAAAGGTTAACAAACACTTACTGGAATATTCTGTCCATGCAACTTGTACTGTCACACCAAGACCTGCGAATGGCCAATTTTTCTTTAAAATCTACAAGATGTTTTGAGAGAAATCCTTGGAAAACATAAATTCTTAAGCTTTTAAGGGGTATCATTCTTTAACCAGCCCAAAAGGGGTTGACGCTTGGTTTTGTGAACACCTTTATTGTTCCAAAAATGATCCTCGGTGAATTCTACTTCCAATAAAGGGGGTTATGTTTATCTCTCAAGTACACGTTGGGTGCTGTGGGTGCCCGACAACAGGCCATTTTCTCAACATTTCGATGTTTGAAAGCTCGTGGAGGGTTAACAAACGCTTATCGGAATATTTTGTCCATGCAGCTTGTAGTGTCACACCATGACCTGTGAATGTCCAATTTATCTTGAAAATCTACATGAGTCGTTTAGAGAAATCCACCTTTAACATGAATTTTTAAGCTCTTGAATGGTGTCGCTGTTTAACCAGCCCAAAACGGATTTACACGTGTTTTTTGAATACTCTTATTACTTATGAAAATGATCATTGGTGAACTCCACTTCCAATAAAGAAACTTATGTTTATCTCTAATGTGCCAATTGGGGGATGTAGGTGCCCGAAAACAGCCAAGTTTTATAAAAATTTCGACCTTTGACAGCCTGTGTAGGTTTAACAAATGCTTAGCCCAACATATCTTGGATACCAATTGTAGTGTCACAGTCAATTCTAACGGTGATGAATGTTTAAAAAAAATCTACAGGACGCGTTTTGAGAAAGTGCTGATAAACCTTCATTTTGACAGTTTTTTGCCAATTCTGGCGAAAGAAGGGTTAAATCGAAAATTCCGCTTCGGTACATTTTTAGATTTTGTACCTTCTGCGCGTGTGCAAAATTGTGTGAAAATCGGTTTGAAAATGACTTCCGATTCGTACGGACAAAATCTGTGGAAAAAAAATCCGTTGAAAAAACAAGAGTCTTTTCCAAAGGGAAAAGCCTAACTAGTCCGACCCTGTCCATAACTCAGTTAATCGCCGACTCAAAGGTTAGAACTTTGGTATTAACAATGCCACGTAGGATAACAAGAAATTAAGCTAATTTCGTTTATTATTTTCAAAAATTGTGAGCATTGTTGGTCCAAAAAGTGAGGGGACCGAAGCCCCCCCCCCCCCCCCCCCCCTAGCCCGCAGCACCTTGGCTCCGCCACTCCTAACTCTACCAAGCAATGTTAAAACAGGTGAATGACTTTCCTTTCTTTCCAATGAGTCACAAAAAGTTTAAACTAATGGTACTTTATTCCCCCTCGACATACTGCTCGACGACTCATTTCAGAAAAAAGGGATTCCATAGCCACAGGCGTTTTCAAAAAAGGGATTCCAGAAATGGGATTCCAAAAAAGGATTCCATAAGTGCGATACCGTCTTATGTCGAGTGACTAACGAATATTGTTCGAATGACTCGATCCCATCGAGCAAATGAGCTAACAAGCAATTGCTCGTTCGAGTGACTCGCACATATTGCTCGACGACTCATTTCAGAAAAAAGGGATTCCATAGCCACAGGCGTTTTCAAAAAAGGGATTCCACAAATGGGATTCAAAAAAGGGATTCCATAAGTGGGATTCCGTCTTATGTCGAGTGGCGCGCACATATTGCTCGAATGACTCGAATCCCATCGAGCAAATGAGCTAACGAGCAATTGCTCGTTCGAGTGGCTCTCACATATTGCTCGACGACTCATTTTAGAAAAAAGGGATTCCATGGCCACAAGCGTTTTCGAAAAAAGGATTCTTAAAAAGGGATTCTGTAAAATGGGATTCCTATCCGACTTTGTAAAATTTGGATTCCGTGATTCCGTCAGAACTAACAAGAACAGACCAGAAAAGCTAAATATAGCAACAATAAGCAAAGCTGTTCCAGTTAATAGGCTCTTCTACTCTACTGGGGTATATCCTAGAACCAAGGAACATGGTTAGGTTAGACGAAAACTATTGCATAGATAGATAGAAGCAGAGAATTCTGAAAGAATTCGAAATAGTAAAACTTAGGTTGTTTGTGGTAATTCGTGATACTCCGATTCAATCGAACACACCCTCTGAACATACCCCTGTCTTGTTGTAGGCCTTTGGGTAACATAGCAACCACGTGCTACCATAGAAACCAAGATGGCGCCCTCCAGTATACAAAATGGACGACGGAAACACGTATCACCCTAACAACACGCGCTGCGCATGCGCACTAACACCATGTATCACTATGCGGATGACGTCACAAGATGGCCGCTCACGCGGGTTACCATGACCACCCAACATGGCGCCACTACGTCACGTGACATGATGTCACTTCCGGAGTCACCCACCGGGGTCATCCAACTCGGTCCTGAAACGTGCACGACATACTACTCCTGTTGGCGCATGGAAGTTTGTGAAAATGACCAAAAGGCGAAATGGACCTGATTGCATTGACTGGGTTTATCGAAATGCCCTCAACGGCAATCCACACTTAGGGCATTTCGATATATCAGCAGTCTAGTCTGCCATTGATAGGTCAGATGCAAGAAAACAGCGTCCTTTCGGTTCGAAAAATCAAAATTGTCTCCAATTGGGCCAAACTATGGTCGGAATGATGAGTCCAAGGTCCCCTTTGGAGCAACCATGTTTGCCAAATGAGCGAAAAAGATGATACAAAAATGCCATCGAAAATGTCCTCCACGTGGACAGCCATTGATCGCTCAGATGCAAAGAAGTATCGTTCTTTCGCTTCGAATAATCAAAATTTTGTCCGAGTGCGGGGCTCCCTTGGTACGTTTCCCAGCAACTTTTTTTTGCCCGAGTACGACCTAACACTCAAACAGACGGGCCGGATTGATACAGGTGTAGAAATCAAGAGGATAGTTTTCTCAGGAACTGAAATGAAAGTGAGACTGTTATTCAAGCCCCAGATTATTGATACCTTTTAAAACAATGATTAAGCGGGAAAAATTTAAATGATTTCTCCTGAAATATATCACTCAGTGTCTCGCTAACCAAAGTGCGTTATCTGTGGCTCTTCTCTTCGATATTTCCAGACAATATTAATGTTGATTAACCCTTTACCTAACGTAACGGCCAAAACCGGCCAGCGCTATTCTAAAAAATCCCTAATTAATTTTCATTATTTTTTTCATTTTTTGTCTCAAATACATAGGTTATGACCCCTCGTTGGAACGAGCTCGTCGAGCTCGTTCCAACGAGGGGTCATAACCTATGTTTTTCAGACAAAAAATGAAAAAAAATAGTTATTCAAGAATTATTTTTGCATGTGTCGTCTGCTTTTCAGGTTAGATAAAGGGTTAATGACTTGCCTTTCTTTCCAATGAACGAAGATTTTGAACTAATTTTACTTATCCACTTCCATGTCCACGAGTTTCTATCCTGTAACGGTATTACTATCCAGCTCTTACAGACCAGATAAGCCTATTTCGAAACTGCCATCTTGGATTTTAATCTATCCAAGGCCACAGGCCGCGATGTGTAAACATTTAAGAAAACACGTTGCAAGCAATGGGAGAAGAAATCGAGCCAAGCGCTTTGGACTCTGTCAAGTTTATCAGTGCGAATTAAAAAAAAAACATTTAGCCAGTGTCGCCATTAGGTTATGGCAATTGCAGTATTGTGTGAGAACAGTCATTATTTCGAAATAAGTTACTATCGACTTTACCCTTTGATACTTTTCTACGTGTTATGACGTGCGAAATCAAACAGCGCGTTGATACTTTGTGGTCATTTGTTTTATTATTATTTTTTGAATTTTTTTAACCTCATTTCCAATTCCTATTTTCTCCCGAATAGTGCTCAGCGACAACCGTTGAGCCAAATGTTATCGCAGCTTAAAATACTAATATTATAATCCTGCTGTCAAGACTTCTTAACTGGTTGAGTGCTGGACGCCACTATCAAAAATGAGGATATTAGAGTAATAGCCAACACTTTCTTGCTTATATTTCATATTCAGTCAAACACAAATAATATTTTGTTTATATAAATTTGATTTATTACAAATTATTGGAGAATGCCTGTGGGCACTCTTCAATATTTTGTAATAAAACAAGTTTTGAATAACAAATTCAGACCACCAAAAATAATCTAGCCCTCAACCAGTTAAATAGGTGAGCTTCTACAGTGTGTTGGTGATACCGTACAAGTCAAAATACATGTAGGTTGTAATACAACCACTATAAGCTGTGTATACTACTTTTCCTACATCGATAACACCAGGTTCTGACATTATTTTTAGAAAGCTCTCAATAAGTGGTTATCCTGCATCTTATTTTGACTTGTACTTTAAAAGCGAACAGAGAATTTTGACCAGATTGATTGTGACCCAGTCGTGATCCGATCGAAATTCGTAATCAGCTTTTGAAACGTTTGAAATCGCAGTACAGTAGAATCCTCTTAATTGAAAATCCATTTTTCCATTGAAAATTATTCAATTAACAGGAGTATACAATAAACAGGGATTTGGTCAGTGTACTGTGTTTTGGAGGTAAACTGAGCATTTATTATTTATATATTCTATTATATCTTGTTTGACAGAGCTCTATGAGCTCTGTCAAACAAGATATAATAGAATAAATGTCTGTATTGGATGTAGTGAGGCCAAAAAGGTTGATAAATAAGGGGAATTTGGTGCGTGTCACAGTAATTTTTTTCGACATATTACAAAAATTAATATACAATTAACAGGAGTTTACTCTACAACCCATATGCAATTAACAGATCAAATTTGTTCTGAAGGTATGGTAAATGGTTTTGTTTTTGAAAATTATATTCAATTAACAGGGATATACAATTAAGAGATATCCAATTAAGTGGGCTCCACTGTACTGTATACTATAACTTTACTTTCAACAAGTCCCGACCTCCGTAAAAAAAATCACAAACCTGCAACATCCCATCGTTTAAAGTCGTCTAGGGCTGCCTCTTGAGTTAATTCGAATGATAACATCGATTCTACGAATTTAAACTTCATATTTCACAAAACTAGCTGTCTTGGCTGATACAGAACTCACGCGACGAACACAGAAATCGCTTTGTTTACACACCGCGACCTGTGACCTTGCATAGTTAAAAATCGAAGATGGCAGTTTCGAATTAGGCTTATAGGACTGATACAGGTGCAACCGCTCATTAAGCAAGAAAACGGTTTTCCAAAGATCTAAAATGAGTGATCCCCTAAAACGAAAGTGAGACTGTTACTGAGTAAAGCTCTAAATTTATATGTATATGCTTTCATGTGAGGAAGTTTTACAAAATTTATAACACAGTCGTAATTCTATCGTCTAAATACTTGTTGGGAATATCTCTCTGAGGTCTTTGCCACAATTAATCTGGTAATAGTGTTAATCAACGGATGTAAGAACGTGCAGAACATCTGAATAAAATGCCCATCAAGTTTGGCGATCAGTAGACAACGGTTTACAAAAATATTAGGCCCCACAAAGTAGATCTTCTGTTTCTCGGGTCATTTTCTTTTAAGAATGCATGTGGGCAGGTGGTTTTTTTATTTTATTTTTTTGTTTTTGTAAGTATTTCTTGCCATCAAAAGTTCATGTTCTTGGTTTGTTTCATGTTTTAGGCCTCATAACCTACAAAATAGCATGGGTGGAGGTGTATTTCGTCTCTCGAGTGCAAGTAGGCTTTACAGTGCTAAAGCATTGCAAAGTCGTGTTGCTCCCAAGGGAAAAAATCTATCAGTTTTATTAACTGGGGTAAAATATCAGACATAAACCATTTAATTTTTATTTTTTTAAGTTTGTATTTGTTATAGTAAGAGAGCATACAGCAGCCAAAAGGATCAAGCTGAAGGGCCCGAAAAACAGATTTGTTTCACGATTTAGGCCTCATGCGGAAATATTTTAATGTTTTCTCCTGACATAATTTTTCACTATCTCAATTGCTAGCCGAATGCACCCTGCACCTGGGTCTGTCTATTCCTCGACCGTACCAAGCAATATTACCCCTTTAACCCTTTACCCAACGAATCGACCGCATCCGCCCGCGTAATATGCAAATTCAGCAGTTGAAATTTTTTTATTTTTCAAAAAATTTCATCAAAACCATATCATGTGACCCCTCGTTGGAACGAGCTCGTCGAGCTCGTTCCAACGAGGGGTCACATGATATGGTTTTGTTGAAATTTTTTGAAAAATTTAAAAAAAAGATATTGAAAATAATAAATTTTGATATCGTCTGCGTTGGGTAAAGGGTTAACCAAGGCAAACGATATCAAAATTTGTCATTTTAATTATTATATTTTCAAAAAAAATTCAACAAAACCATATTATATCACACCTCATGGAACGAGCTCGACGGGCTATATGATTTGGTTTTGTTGAGATGTTTTGAAAAATGTTTTTTGAGCAGGTCAATTTCTAAATTACACCTGCGAGTGTTGCCGATTCGTTGTAAAGAGTTCAAATTATTTCAAGGGTTTCATTTCCTTTCAGTGAGTTTAATCATATTACAGAATAATTTAAACTCATAGTGTGAGAAAATTTTGTTTCTCATCCAAACATATCTCGATTTTGATACCTTGAGTGCTGATTTGGTTTCCAAGTTGCTGAATTTTAAATGCACAATACTAGTAGCTGGAAATGGTCATTCTTAACCCTTTAACCATTGCGGGTAGCAGACGATACTTACAAAATAAATTCATAAATTACTCAAAATTTTAAATTTTTGTCTAAAAAACACAGCTTATGACCCCTCATTGGAACGAGCTCAACGAGCTTGTTCCAATGAGGGGCCATAAGCTATGTTTTTGAGACAAAAATTTAAAACATAATAAATTTGAATGGAGATTCTTGTGTATAGGCGTAGTGGGTTTTGTTTGTTACGTTGGGTAAAGGGTTCATGTTGCAAATCATCAACGGTATGGCAGTTATTCAGATATCTATATGGATGTCAAGGTGATAGCCAAAAGTTGCGATTTTGTTGTATAAAAGTGTAAATATTTTCGATAATATTTCTGCCTGGTTTAAATGTAAAGCGTAAAGATAGGTATGTGACGGACCCTAAAAACAGATTTGTCAAACTAACGATAATTCAAAAGCTTCTAAATGAAGTATGAAATTTAATGTCCATTATGGCGCACTTGTTGAACGCCACATGGGCTATCTGATAACAGATCAATAGTATGAAAGACAATATTCTCTTCTGTAATAATTATCTGGGTAATTAAAGCCAGTTAAAATCTAATTGTTGGAAACAGTACATCACATATGTTCTGGACACACACCCATATTACGCATCTATCCTGTCTCCGAAATGTCGAAAGGGTTTACCTCAAACGAAATTCACATTTATATCTCTATCCATATCGAATTACAAAGCACTCGTTAAATTAGAATTAATATATTTAAACTTTGCGTTCCGACTGTATAAAGAGTGAAGCAGAATTCTGAGAGGCAGTTGGCCTGAGGGCACTCAGAGAAGGTCCGAATTTAGCCTTGGCCGTCGAGGGTCATAGGCACCGAAATTGAAAGTCCGCGTATTGTCGTAACCCTGTGAGGGTTGTAAGGAACCGATTGTAGTTTGTTAACGGTTGCGAACCGTAGTGGCATGGTAGCCAAAGAAGTAAAAGCTGTAACGTTGAGGTCAAGAGACCGTATTAAGAGCTTGAGTAAACGCTGGAGTAGCTCGCGAGATAAGATAGTTTTAGGCGGTGCGAGAATTGGTGATGTTGAGAACACTTTGCAGAATATCATTATGTAAGCTTTGTTAAGTATATATCTGAAGGCGAAGAGTAACTTCACCCCGTGAGAACCAGGCAAGGCGCAAAGTGATAGTGAACTGTAGTAGACGCCGATTGAATCGTGATTGAACTGTGAAAACGCTGATAGAGTCACACAAGCAGAACATTATATGTGTTAAGCCCGACTGATGGCAAAGTTAACCCTGCGAGAGGAAGCAACGAGAAGTGAATAGACACTTTGTATTTATCACAAACCGTGAGAAGATGAAGATGATGTGAGGTTGATCTCGCGAACACAGCTGGCTGTGGGAGACGTCGAGGGCCATAAACAATAAACTTTTATCCGCGTAATTAGTGTATTCTTATGGATAATTCTGTGAGTAATTTGTTTCATATTATATTTCTTCGTACATGTAAATAAATAATCTTTTCAGTGAATTATCGTTGATCACCCTTTGGCGTTGTTAGCCACAGGCACCTTCAGGAATCCTAAGAGACCCAAGCGGATAGAGCATTGATAAGGTGGCAAGGTTTACGTTCGAACTGGGGTTCAGACGACAGTCACTGGCTGTCGACTGAGCACCGATAAGAACATAAATCTTCCTCCATTACTTCGAACATCAATTTAACCCCGTAATCCTGCGACATTGGACAAGTGATTAATCGGTTAACTAGGGTTAATCCACGTGATTAATCGACCAAGAAAACCCCTTAACCGTTTCAGCTCTAAAGTAAAATTTCTTATCTCATCTAAACATATCTCGAATTTGACACCTTGAGTTCTGATTTGGTTTCCAAACAACTCCATTTTAAGTGAACCAAAGGCAGTCCGTAGTCTTCTTCCTAGCTTTTCAGTTAGTGTTTTTAGACATCGAGAGTTTTAATTGGCTGAGGGCTAGATTATTTTTGTTGGTTTGAATTTGTTAATCAAAATTTGTTCTATTACAAATTATTGGAGAGCGCCCAATTTTCAATAGAACAAATTTATATTATTTGCGATTGACTGAATATGAAACATGAGCAAGGAAAATGTTGACTTCTAATCTGGTAACCTCATTTTTTTGAAAGCACTGATAGTGGCGTCAAACACTCATCCAGTTAACCCTTTACCCAACGCAGACGATATCAAAATAGATTATTTTAAATATCATTTTTTAAATTTTTCAGAAAATTTCAACAAAACCATATCATGTGACCCCTCTTTGGAACGAGCTCGAAGAGCTCGTTCCAAAGAGGGGTCACATGATATGTTTTTTTTAAACTAGTCGAAAAATAATATTTTTTCAGCTGCTGAATTTGCATATTACGCGGGCGGATGCGGATGATTCGTTGGATAAAAGGTTAATTGGTAATCAAGAGACAACAGGAAGGTGCCCAATTTGGCTGTGGTGTTTTATAACAATGTACCAGATTAGTTTCCGACACGATGCGACCCTGATTGTTGAAAGTGTCTTTAAACACAAAGAAAGAAAGAAAGAAAGAAAGAAAGAAAGAAAGAAAGAAAGAAAGAAAGAAAGAAAGAAAGTAACAACCAGCTTAGTTTTGTAGATATTAGGCCATTTATGCTAAAAAGTCTCGTTCCCTAGTATACGTTATTGATTGGAAAACATTTAAAAATAAATACCTGTAAAAAATAACAATTTTTATTGTCATATATTTGAGTGCGACGTAACCAAAAATTCAAATAAATTGGAGAAAGATAATCATTAAGTTCGAAAATCGACTCTCTATGGACCAAGTTAACCTTTGCTATAGAAATACGATACACTTGCTAAAATTATCACAGGTTCGTATTTGTCTATTTTCTCGAGACTCCGACGGTTTGAAACGAAATTTATACTATTTTCCAGTCAAAATGCGAACAAAGTATGTCACGTACGTTTGAATAAAAAACTCTGCTTTTTACAAAGCGCTATTTATTATATTGACCTACAATTTACCAGTACACGGATTCCCACTCAACCGCGTGCACACTGATTGAATAATAAACTAGGGCCTGACAAAATTTCAAAATTTCGGGTTGAATCGAATCTCGACTCCAGGGGCGGACTGGGCAAGAAAAGGTGCTCGGACCTGAGGGAAATTTTGCTTTTTCGAACTGAAAGAACGCTACTACCCTGCATTCGAGGGATCAATTGCAGTCCACAAAGGGGGCATTTCAATGGCATATTTATATCATCTTCGCCGCTCACTTGGAAAAATGGTTGCACGGGGTGGGGGGGGGGGGGGGGGGGGGGGAGCTTGGAACCATCGGGCAGAACTTAGTTCGACCCAATGGGAGAAAAGTTTGATTTTTCAAACGGACAGAACGCTGTTTCCTTGCATCTGAGCGATCAAATGCCGACTAGACTGCTGGTGTTTCGAAATGTCTCTTTGTGGGCTGCCATTCCTTTCGCCTGTTGGTCATTTTCACAAAACTTAATGCACCAGCACGTGTCGGGCTGCATCAATTTTGGGCCCCCGGGGGAACCCCAATGAGGGGCGGGGGGGGGGGGGGGGCACTGGGAATTGTCGCGGTGAACAATATGGCCAGTCCGTCTCTGCTCGATTCGAATCAGAGAAACTATTTCGAATGGAATCGAATCTCACCGCATTTCAAGTTATAGATATTACACGTTCTTCCAACAGTGGGATGTTGAATCTATTGTCGGTCCTTTTTGAGGGGGTCAGTCCAGAAAGCGGAAAATTCCATATTCCAGAAACGGAATTGAAGTTGTTTCGGAAGCGATCTCCTCACGGGCGTAGCTAGAATTTCCTACTGAGGCGGGCCATATCTTTTTAGGTGTGCCAGGTCGATATATGCCACAGGCACATCCGAAGAACGTTTGTCTGAGGTGGGAGTAGGTATGACCCTCCCATTGGTGGGGGTTCGGGGCTCCCCGAACCACCACCAATGGGAGAGCCATACCCATACCATCTCAGTCCAACGATATCCTCCTCCCATTGGTGGGGGTTCGGACGGGGAGGGGGGGGGGGTCTCCCCGAGAAGATTTTGAAAATTCAATACCCTGAGAGTGAATCTAAGACCCTCGGGTGCTTTAATCTTCCCACTTTGGGGGGGAGGGGCACTGTAATTTTTAGGGGGGCATGGCTCCCATAAGCCCCGCGGCTAGGCCACGGGGTCTCCTGTGCAGGAGACCTAATGATAAAAGTTAAGTTCAAGTGGAAACGTCCGGCAGGTTCTGAGAACATTTCGACGATTAAATAATTTTCGAATCAGGGTCACATGAATCGAATTGTACAGAATCATCGAGACGATTTCGAATCGAATCGATGAACCATGTTATCCCTTTACCTAGCAAAACAAGGGGAGGACACTTCAAAGAACAATGTTTAAATAATTAAAAACATTCATATTTTACATAAAAACATAAATTATGGACCCTCGGAACTCTTATTCTAATGAGGGGTCGTTAGATATGTTTTTATGGCATGAATTGAAAAATAATAAATTTTTAATATCGAATTTTGTGTATAGCGGTTACCGATTATGGCGGAACTTTAGGTAAAAGATTACGGTCACGATTAGCCATTGTGCATAAGTATGTGTCCTTAAACACCAATAAATAATAATAATAATAAATAATAATAGGTAAAAGATTAATTGCATAAAATGATCAAACACCCGACAAACCAGGCCACCGTTCTAATTCTGTAAGGAACTAAACGCTGTTACGAGTTGTTTGTTTTCCAACTTTTCGTGGAGTTTGCGTGCAGACTGCCGTTGGTGTAGTATGATGTTCCTTCAGTAACAAAGATATAAAGATATTCTTTCGTGTTCCAGTTACAGATATTCAGTCAATAAGCATAGGTTGTGGTTATTCCTAATAGTAATGTCATATAGGAGTTGTATGCAACCATCCATCCCTGTCAGTGAACGCTTATGCGCGGTGTGCGGCTCAGGTGCAGTGGAAACAGAGCGACACATTGTTATTGAGTATGCATCTCTCAGAGAACATGCATTTTACAAATCTGAGCATGAATACCAAGAGTTTCTTGAGATGGACACGTCCGAGAGATTCATATTCCTGGTGAGAAACAATGTACCACAGCTATGAGGTAACATCTGTAATATGATCCAGCAATTCTTAAAGCTACGAGAGCAAGTTTTGCCACTTTGACACCAAGAGGTTACATTAATAATATTATGTTCCAATAAGACTAAAATCCCCCTCCTCTGATTGGACGACAGCTCGCTTAGTATAGTCTATGTTTACAGCTCAAGTGGCGTATGTTACCATCTGACGTCACCACGCGAAATATTTGAAATGACGTCGACGGTTTCGTAATTGCTTCAGCGGAGTGACTGGCAAGCCGCTTCATTTTTCAGGACTTTTCACTCGTGCAGCAGACGGTGTTCTGGATGAAGTGTTGTTTAAATTACACACAGATTTACGATTTGAACTGAGATGGAATGAGTTTATCTGGTTTATTGATTATTCATCCAGTGCCGTCGTAGATACACGAGAGGTTTATTTACTAAACCTGTGATCGTTAAAAGTTGCCTTGAACAAGGCAACTTTTAACGATCACAAGTTTAGTAAATAAGCCTCTCGTGTTTCACGATGTAGGTTTTAGGATATGTGTAGTGTGTTATTGGAACATATACATTATCGTGATGAGGTGACGTTAGCATGGTCTGGGGTTTGCGGCACGGAGCTTCGCGTCTCGGTTGAACATGAGCTTCGAGCCGCGAACCTCAGACCATGTTACCGACAATTCATCACAATAACTTATAATATTACATCCACTATAACCCTTAGTATTTACATCTGTCATTTGGAATATTAGTATTGTTTTATGTTTCTATCTATGTTGATTTTGTCTGCACAAAACAATCTGCCTTTCTTTGTTCTAGTGTATTTGCGAAGTAAATCTTATCTTATCTTATCTTTTCTAGAAATTCTGTAAAATCAAGTCTCGATTGAGAACATTTCTAGCGTTGATTCAAAGAAAATAAATGTATATGGTATTTTTTAGATTAAATCGTTTCGCATATATCAGTTGGTCGGAAAAACGAGTCGTGGGTTCGCTTTCCAGACGGCCTGAAATATTCCAGACAAGTGAATCTAAACATAGGCTATGATAAGGGATACACTGGTCCCAGGCCATAACAGCGTCGAATTTCTTACAGAATTAGACCGATGTCCCAAGAGCTTTCCGAAACACTTTACCGTTGTAAAGAGGTAGTTCTAAAGAGGGGCCATAAGCTATGCTTTGGAAAAAAAATATTCAAGGACGATTACCGAAATAAACCCCTGATTTGTCTGTTAGGGATCTATTTGAGAAGCCTTTGGACGAGATTGGTGGATATTTCTTTTTCATTGTCACAGTCGTCAAGTTCACTCAATATAGAATAAATGTATGGTGTTTCCAAGTAAAAAAATTATTCTACGAGTAGTATTAACCCTTTACCTAACATGAAAAGCAGACGACACTTGCAAAAAAAATTCTTGAATAATTAAATTTTTTCATTTTTTGTCTCAAAAACATAGGTTATGACCCCTCGTTGGAACGAGCTCGACGAGCTCGTTCCATCGAGGGGTCATAACCTATGTTTTTGAGACAAAAAATGAAAAAAATAATGAAAATTAATTGGCGATTTTTGAGAATAGCGCTGGCCGGTTTTGGCCGTTACGTTGGGTAAAGGGTTAAGAAAGAAAGCGGCGAGCCCCTGGCGAGTCGATTTCATTCTTAATTCTACGAGTAGAATAATTTTTTTACTTTTTTTAAAAACTGAAATGTGGTTTGGCGAACAGCCATGGCCAAAAATAAACGCCGCCCCATATACAAATATACAGTCACATTAAAATAGAACAGGTTCGTGTGCAGTAGAGAAGCAAAACACAACGTTCTAGTGATAAAATCGTTGCATATCACAGAACTTACTGTTATATTAGTTGTATTAGCTTTTCTGGAATTGGAAGAGGTTAGATTTTCAGAGGGAAACCGACAAAATAATGACTGTAACATAAGGGTAAAAGATTCCATTGTATTAATATTGAAATTAGGTAGAGCAGAAGGGAAAAAGCAGTGACTAGGTCCCAAAATTGCACTAGACCTGGGTTACCCCTAACCCGTGACATTTAACGCATCATAAAGCTTTAATGCAATCCTTTACTAAATCGCATTTCCGGATGATCAAACACTACTAAGGGTTCTCGTCAGATCACCGAAGTTAACCCTTTACCTAAGATGAAAAGCAGACGACACTTGCAAAAAAAATTCTTGAATAACTATTTTTTTTCATTTTTTGTCTCGAAAACATAGGTTATGACCCCTCGTTGGAACGAGCTCGACGAGCTCGTTCCAACGAGGGGTCATAACCTATGTTTTTGAGACAAAAAATGAAAATATTTTGAAAATTAATTGGCGAGTTTTGAGAATAGCGCTGGCCGGTTTTGACCGTTACGTTGGGTAAAGGGTTAAGCAACGTCGAGCCCTGTTTGTCCTTGGATTGGTGACCGTCTGAGCGATCGATTCGGACTCCCGCGTTGTGTCCTTGAGCAAGGCATCTAACTCCGATGGTCCACATGGGGCATGATGGTGCCGTTCACTAAGGTGTACTGCGCGTCGATGGTGCGCATGTCTTTAACCAATCTAACCCTGCCTGTGCTGCAGTGCGGAGTTACGATGTTGGTGAGCTGGCAGCTGTTCGTCGTTGCTTGGTGGTTCTCTACGGGTACTCCGGCTTCCTCCACCCGTAAAACTGTCACCGACACGACATGACCTTGGCTGTTAAAGTGTCGTTAAACCTTACTAAATAAATAAATAAACACTACTAAGAAAACAGGCTTGGGGAATCGTGGCAACTGTTATAACAGCTGTCACTTCAGCTTATATTAAAAAAAATTGTAGGCCGGAGTAACGGTCTCAGAAGATTTTACAAAGCCTATCAAAGTAATTCACTGAACCGTTGCGTCGTAGTTATGTACTGTTGAAAAGCCGATCACATTTCAGTATTCCGCAAGTCAGAGAATAAAGGGTCACCATATAACAATGTATTAACAGGTAATTCAGGACTCCCAGAGTGTTAAATAGAACACTCTGTATATAATTGGCAATTAAAAACAAAATGTTCCGTATTTTCAAATCCACAGCCACGTCGACACTGGGGATTTTCTGATATAAATCTATCATACTTATGCGCATTTAGATCACTGCAACCTAGGCGTAATTTTGCGTGAGCAATTTGCCCTTCCCTTCCCCATAGACCATAAAAGTTTGGAACGATTATGTCTTCTCGTTTTAAGGAACGTTTGAACATTTGAACAGACTCTGAAGCCCTTATTTTAGAACCAAGCTCGTTCCAAAGTTGTATGGTTGAGGGAACAAAGGATTAAAAAACTATTAGTTCTGCAGAAGAAGTTATCAATCTGCTCGTTATTTCTGAGTGAATACGACGATCGTTCTACGACTGTACGTGGAACCAACGTGGTTAAGTTATCCGAAGTAAGTCCATTTTTCATTCTGTAGAAAATAGTAAGTTTATGTCGCCTACGGAGTTCTTTTAGTGATATAAAACCCGTTCCACGGTATAGCAACTCATGGCTAGTACCGCGAGGAGCATCACAGATTGTACGAAGAGCATCAAGATGTAAATTCCCAAGATTACGCATTTTTTCAACTGTTCAATTATCCCATATAATATCAGCATAACCAAATAATGGAAGAATGAAATGGGTGTACAATCTAATTAATGATACTCGTGATAATCTGTACTTTAGGCTACGAAAACAATTTATCATCGCACTTATCTTACTAATAATTGAGTTTATATGGACATCCCATGAGCCGTTGTTTTGGAAAACAATACCTCCAGTGTTTATGGTGCGTAACTTCCTTAATTGGATTATCAAGTAAATATAGAATTGGTTTGGTATTTGGAACATTTTTGTGGGTGATACTAAGAGCAACAGTTTTTTTCTGGGTTAAAAGTTACTTGCCAATCTTTTGACCACTTTCCTATTCTTATAAGATCGTCGTTCATAACCTGAGATGCCGAAAAGGGGTCTTCTGTGATCATTGAAAGTGACATGTCATCTGCATACAGCCTAATGTTCGATTGTATATTATTTACGATGCCATTAATATATATATCGAAGAGGAGAGGGCCTAGAACTGACACCCTGGGAACACCTGGAGAAATTACCAGATTCTTTGAACTACGCCTATTTACAACAACTGTCTGGCTACGCTCAATGAGATAATCCTCGAACCACCATAGTAGATTCCCACATATCGTCCCTGAGTTCCAATGTCTTCTTTGTGCCTACTGACACATAGAACACATTGGAACTCAGGGGACGATATGTCTATAGCTTTCAATTTAAGAGTTAAACCTAGTTGCCTTACTCTGTCGAATGCTTTGCTGATATCGTAGAAATCAAAACAAATTTCTTTATCTGATCAAATGCCAATCTGATGCTGTGATCTATATCGATTCACTGATACGTTGTACTATCACCAGGAATAAATCTTGACTGCAAATTTGTCAGTAATCTATTTTCGGTAACAAATGAGAAAACCTCGTTAAAGACAGTTCTTTTCAAAGACTTTACTGACATTACATGTAAGGGAAACGGGCCGGTAATTTTCTTTATGGTTGACAGAAGACTTTTTGTTGATTGGAATCACATTTGCATGCTTCCATATACTGGGGAATTTTCCTTGACAGAGAGACATATTGAATCCAAGACAAAATGGTACTGACAACTCTGAAGCAAATGTCTACAATATTCTATTATTGATTTTAGCTGGGCCACTTCTCGTCAGATCACCGAAGTTAAGCAACGTGGAGCGCGGTTAGTAGTTGGATTGGTAACCATTTCAGCGACTGATTCGCGCTCCCGCGTTGTGTCCTTGGGCAAGGCACTTAATCCCGATTGCCTACATGGCGGCACGATGACGCTGTGTACTAAGACGTACTGCACATCGTAGGTGCACATGTCTTAAACAAATCTAACCCTGCCTATGTCGCGGTTCAGAGTTACGATGTTGGAGAGCTGACAGCTACTCGTCGTTGCTCGGTGGTTCTCTCCGGGTACTCCGGCTTCCTCCACCCGTAAAACTGTCACCGACATGATATGATCCTGTTGATAATGTGTCGTTAGATCCTAATAAAAACAATCTGGGCCACTTGTCTTTTCAACATCAAGTTTTGAAAAGAGAGATTCAACCTCACTTGGAAGAATTTCGAGATCATCTATTTTGTGATACGTAAATAGGATTGGGAGTAAATTTTTTGGGGTGACGGTATTACCCTGGTTAATAAAGCATGCATTTAGGATATCTGCAATATCTGCAGGGTCACTTATTACATTACATTATCTAACAATCATATACATTTTGGCTTCAAAGCCACGAGAAACGGTACGTATAACATAATGTGTTCCGATTCCATATCATCTAGACGACTCATTCTGATTCCGTATCAAAAAGACGACCCGTTTCCAGGGACGCAACGGGCTATTATAACAGGCGCATGAATACATTTTATGTGCGATGAGTGATCGTCTCAGCTGATCGCTTACAAAACTAAACAAAATTCCTTACAATTACCGACAGAACTATTAATAGCCACTGACCCCCACCCACAATTAACAGAAACTGCACAATTAAATATTACACACTTGTAAATGCAAGCGTATCATCATAGGAAGTGACATTGAGAGTGGATAATTTTACAACGCAACTTTGAAAATTTGTGGTGGCCGCGTTACTCATTGTTTGTTAAAGTGCACAACAATATTGTTCCATAATGGTTTTTTTTTTAAAAACTTTTTATCACCCAACTTTATGTCCCAAAACTTATTAATAATTTAAGATTTAATCTGTTTATGTGACAGAATTGTTAGATAAATGAATTATCATGATAATGTGCATGTCCTGTGATTTGCATCAGATTCTCGGGGTGTCCAGAATGGGATCTCAACTCGCCGGAAGAGCCGACTCGTCGAGATCCCATTCTGGACACCACCTCGAATCTGATACAAATCACAAGACATGCACATTATCATGATAGTCTGTATTTATCCCCCTCTACCAATGGGGGTATATTTGAGTGTCATTACATTTTGAGATGTGGGAGTTTTTAATTGTTTTCCACCAATGTTTTGATGAGAAATCAGAATTATTGATTTTAGTGTTTAGATGATTATCGTACTCTTTTATTACACTTTTATTTACACTTTCCTAATGAAACATCACTCATCATGCCCCCGCCTTTCACAATCGAGCTTGTATACTTTTCAACGCTTGGATTCGATTGATTTACTTTGTGTTTTCTTTGTTAATTGTTGTTCGTTTTATTGTTAGATGGAGTTGAAATGTGTCATATATTCTAAAACTAAACATTTCAGCGTCGGTGAACGTTTGATAAACGCCGGTTCATTATGTCTCCCACAAACGTAAAACAGGTCATGACCACACGAATGCGGTATTCTCAAAAATCGCCAATTAATTTTCAACATATTTTCAATTTTTGGCTCAAAAACATAGGTTATGACCCATCGTTGGAACGAGCTCGTTCCAACGAGGGGTCATAACCTATGTTTTTGATTCAAAAAATGAAAAAAAATTAGTTATTCAAGAATGTTTTTTTGCAAGTGTCGTCTGCTTTTGATGATAGGTCAAGGGTTAAAGCATTGCGACTGGTGGTTCACAAGAAATTATTTTTAAATAATTTCAAGTTTATTAGACAGGGTTAATTCGAAAACACTTAAAAGGGCACCCTTCCACACACACAACCCCCACCCGCCCCCAAAAGGATCAGCTTTTTGGGCGAATCGTCCCGGTACGAAATTCGACCTGGGACAAAACGCCCTTTGCTGAGATAGTTTTGGGAGGAAATGCCCTGGTACCATCTCCAAGTACTGTCAGTGGAGGTTTTCGAAAATTATTTTTGAAGAATTTCAAGCTTATTGGATAGGAGGAGCTACACTTTGGGGGTTAAAATTTTCATTCGAAAATCCTAGAAAAAGTACCTTCCAACCCTCCACTAGGGTTTAATATATTCCCGGTTTTCTACAGTAATGGGAACGTGAATGAAATTACACTCAGAACCGGGAACCGGGAAATGTCCCGGATAATATTAAGTAAATTTACGAGAGTAAAAAGACGCATTTATTTGCGTGAAAATTGTCATATTTTATTTTCAATCTGCCATCTCCATACGGAATTCTTTTCCAAAGAGATGTGTGAAAACCCAAACCGCTTCCGACTCGTCTTCATTTTAAGAGTCGCTAGTTATATCACCACTATATCCTTGCTTCAACTCCCTCTTCATTGCCGTCATCAGTCTCCTCTGCTTGAAGCAGAGGAAACTGGTGACGGCAATGAAGAAGGGTTGATATTGACGGGGGGGGGGGGGGGGGGGAGGGTGGGGGGGGGGGTAGTGAAAAGTTAATGATACTAGTCATTCTTAAAATGAAGACGAGTTCGAACTTTGAAGGGAGTGAAGGTCTTTCGTTTGAGAGAGTAGTCCACCGGAACTGATCGAGAGCTACAGTGATTTGGTCAAAAAGGTTCTTCAGGAATCAGAATTGTAAAAAGTTCAGACTTGGAAGGGCTAACGAAACCTTACAAAGTTACGTCGGGGTATTTTTTCAATTTAGAAAACTTCAGTTCACCACGCAAACAGTGCCATGCGTGATTCCCAGTCCCGTGTAATAGATTTCCCGGGTATCGTGACCCGCGAATTCCCGTTCTCATGATTAAACCCGACCCTCCACAAAAAAGAGAAAAGAAAAAAACAAACAAAACAAAGCAGAGGCTGCTGTCAAAGTTTGAAACAGTTCACAAATAGTCCTCAAATGCACCCTGAAGGCTAAAACAGGAAGTGTCCACTGCAACTTTCCAGCTTTTACCGAGTGGGAGGGGGGGTCTGGGGAGGGAGGGATTCACACAGACATCCCATCTAATATAATCGAGTGTGGATGTATCATAACTAAAATCGTTTTAAAAAGTACTTCTGATGCGGAAATACCTCATTTGAAATCTTTTGCCATCGCATTCATTTCCTTGGCACACGTAATTTTCGTTCAAACTCTATTGGAGGTGGCATAACACAACACCAATACTAATAACATTGACTACGGTGAATCCCAGTTGAAACTCTCCATCCAAACTTGGTCGATAAAATTTGTAACGGAGTCAAAGACTGTTTCCAATGTAGTTCCTATCAACCTATTGTCTACTAAGATTTCATTTTTTGACACAATCAAAGAAAAGGTTTCCCCATTATGAAAATTGGATTGTGATAGTCAAAATAATTCCCCCGAGGTTATATTTGCTTTTTAATCTATCGGTCGAGGGCCTGTCTCATTCCTGAAATTTGACTACGATTTTATAAACATTATTAAGAGATATAAACGTGAAAATGGATTTGAAACTGAAATCATATGTTCCATATTTAAAAACAAAGTAAAATGTACACCGCCATTCGGGACAACGGAGGTTACGCCGCAGAATATTCCAATTTAAATTT
Organism: Pictodentalium vernedei; assembly: GCA_031216915.1. Lineage (NCBI taxonomy): Eukaryota > Metazoa > Mollusca > Scaphopoda > Dentaliida > Dentaliidae > Pictodentalium > Pictodentalium vernedei. Next base: position 207,121,249 of record CM062288.1, on the reverse strand, counting down.
TTGGCGAGAGGACCGAGTAATTGTGTTAAATAAATAAAATGAGATAATTCCCTATATTCACTAAAATTAGAGCTGTAGGTTAACCGAAACCGAACTGAGGTTTTTAGTTTTTTTAAAAAACCGAAACCGAAACCGTCGACATCCCGTAATCTAAGGTTTTTCATTTTTTATTAAATACTCTCTTGCCAGCTCTTGCTGCAGAAATTCACAGAATGCAGCCACCCCAGAGTAGTGAGAGTACCCAGACACTGCCATTGGCAGTGTCTGGGTACTCTCACCACTACTCTGGGAAGGCTACATTCTGTGAATTTCCGACATTTCAGTTTAGTTGTGTTTGCAGCTTTCCTCAAGTTGCGTGTAGGTGTCAGACCTCGAAAAATGGCCAAGCACAATAAAAGTTCTGTATATTTAGGTAATTATTATATTGGCCTTCCTGATTCTTCATGTATTATAGCTTATTTCGGGCATTCATTGAGTTTCACTCAATTTCACTACCATTCAGTTATGACTCTAGACATAAGAATGAGTTTTATTGAATTTTACTTGGCCTCATGAACAAACCGAAAACCGAACCGAGCCGAGGTTTTTCTCCACCTGAAAAACCAAAACCGAAACCGAACAAGAAATTTAAAAACCTACAACTCTAACTAAAATAGCGTAGATTTTCTTTTTATTATATGCGGCGTGACATTTTACTGCGTAATATTCAGCCCAATTCGACTGCAAACAGTTTCATGACAATAACAAAAAAGCTTCTGATGGTTCCTTCAATGCGATGTCAAGCGCCGAAGCGTAACGTCATTTAGGAAGCTATTGAAAAAACTCATCGTGTGGACCTGAAAGTCTTATTTTTTGAAAATAAAACTTTCATGTCCATACTTATGAGATAATGCCAGATACTGACTAACATAGAGTAGATTTTCTTTTTTTATTATATGCTACGAGACATTTTATTACACAATATTCAGCCCATTTCGACCGCAAATGCGTCCTTTTCAAAACAGAACAAAGATCAGCTGATCGTTCCTTCAATGCGACGTGATATGGCGTAGCGTGACGTCATTTAGAAAGCTACTGAGGGATATTTCTTGATATACATCGAGTCCATAGATATCGAAAAATATCTTTTAGATAATTTGCGATAATTCACAGGCTAGCATATAATAAATTGTTTTTATCTGTAATTCTTCTGAATCCTGCATTTTTATAAGAGTACGGTGACTTGGTAAAAGGAACCATCCTAGTGACACCGCTTTGTCTTCTAAAAATGTCGATCGGGTTTCTTGTCGGAATGTTTTGCATATATGGTTGCAAAAAACTGAAATTCAGGAATATTTATGTCAGCTTGTTATGCCTGTGCTATATAGAAAGAGTTTATGTAAAAAAATATAACTGTAAAAGTGAAAACGAGAAGTAATAACGAATTACGCATATTTGTGGATCCAGCATAAATAGGGTTCCATTTTTTTGTTTCCTAAGTCATTTGAATCTTCATAAGAATTGAATGCAGCATTAATTGTGTCAAAAATTGTCCCAAGTTATACGAACTCACGTGCGCTAAATAAGGTTAATCAATTGTTATTCTAAACCTGCAGCCTTACCTTGATACTGACTGATCAACTTCAAACGATTAACAAAGACTGTTTCAGGTCATTTAACTGACATTAAACTGACATACCAATTCAACAATTCATTTAGGTAATAAGGTCGTAAAATGCCAGAGGCGGCAGGACCGGGAGGGGCGGGTTGGGGTGGGGGGGGGGGGGTGCTGACACGTTTTTCCTGAACCTTTTCCCGTGGACATGCTGTTCGGTTGCACAATGAGTTAAATTGGGCGTGCACAAACGTGACGATATACAGGCATTCCTGTAATATATGATTTACGATCCCAAACAACATTTGGTCAAAGAATCCCACCTTCGGTCGCTTCGGTTCGTTTCTTCTGCCCATGGGTAGCCTACATATTAACTGAAGGACACCATTTGAACAAACTCGAATCTGCCCCCCCCCCCCCCCCCTGTAATAATGCCGTATACCACATATCAAAAGATTCTGACTGGTGGTTCTGGAGAAGAAGAGTCTGTAAAAGAGAACTTCTCATATAGAACCAAGGAAAAAACTTGGGCTCCTCAATTGAGCCCAAATATGAACCAAGGGTCTTAATTTCAACAATTTGCATCTGCCCCCCCCCCCCCCCCCCCCCCATCCCCCGATGGATGCTGTATACCAAGCATCTAAAGATTCGGATTGGGGGTTCTGGAAAAGAATTCTTTCTTCAGTTTTGCAAATCGTCGCCTGAGTGCTAGAATGTTCTATGCCCCCTATGGGACATAGAACATTCTAGCACTCAGGCGACGAAATATGCTATTTCAGCATTTTTTCGATTCCACCCAAAGTATATCCGGACACAACCGATGTTAATTTTCTTTTACCATTCCATTTTACTCATCCAAAGACTGCTTTACACCAAATAACAGTTCTCTGTTCCATGCAGTCTGAGAAATATGGGCGTTTTAAAATATTTCTATTCTTAGCTCCTGGGTTCCCACGGGGATGCGGACATTTTTCTTTTTGCTAAGTCAGGGACGTGGTATGGGTGGGGCTTAAAATTGATTCTAGTAACCGAAATGCCAACACATTTATGATAGAATTATCAGGTTATTATTATTTGATATTATTCTGGGAATTGAATATGTGCTAAACAAATGCTCAAGCTGAGAACTTTGAGCAATTCACACTGTCCTAACATTAAATCAGATCTTATGCAGGAATGATCAATTTTTCGATGCTTCATCATTTTGTAACTGTGAATGAAGGAATTAATTCAGGATAACGATTTTAAATGATGCTATTTTCTTTAAGTGCATTTCGAGGATTTCTTATACTACGATAAGTAACGTACTATAGAAATCTCGTACCGATTGACATCATACATACATATAAAGCTCGATATTGTGTACACTGTAGTTGTAAATAGTAACAGTTGGAATTTTTGCCGATTTGAAACCGAGATGGAATTTTGGGAAGTAAAGGAAACATCAACATCACCAAAGAAGTTCTAAAATCCAGACAGATGGAATTTCCAACAGCTCATGACTTGTCCTACGAATTTTCAACTATTGGAAATTTTGGCTAGGATAGGGAGGGGGGGGGGGGGGGGTGACACACCACTCAGCCCCCCTGTCGCCACGTCACTGTGCTGAATATCAAGTCATTGTACCCATCGGGTTTTTTGTGAAGATTTTGGTACAATTTGGGAGCATTTCCCCCCACCATCTCCCTACGGGTCAAGGCAAGTTTATTTCACCAAAAGCAAAATGCGATATCAGACCAAACAAACACATCAAATTTAACTGAAATCGGTCCAGCGGTTTTGGAGGAGAAGACAAGAACACCACGTTCACGGACAACGAACGACGGTCGACGGATGGTGAGTGATCACTACAGCTCACACAGACATTCAGTCAAGTGAGCTAAAAACTTATTGTGCAAGTTTTCAAAAACGATCCACTAAATTAGAGCAAAAAGTATTATCATTTTCTCGCGTTTCGAAGAATTAGCGAGAAAATAATGTCTGTATATGTGATAACAAATAACGGAGAGCGTTTTTTGTGAACGCGGAACAATGCGGTTCACGTGGTAATCAGTGGTCAATGGTTTGTAATTTTGTGTTGTCATTCTAGCTGTCGCCTTCATAAAGACAAGCATCAAGCTTGTGCAGTTTCTCGTGTTCAATTAACATGGAGCCAGATATTTCTGAAACCATTCGGCTACAATTTCAGGCTGCAGTGAATTCATCACAAAATTCGTTGCTGAATGAGATAAAAGCAATTCTTGCTTCTGAGCTTGGCCGTTTTGAAGAAAAAAATAACGATACGCATCAGGAGCTGGCGATTCAGCAAATTTCACGACTTGATTCCATTGTGGACAATTATAAGTTTCAGAAGAAGAGCTGCGAAGAACAGTATAAATTTACTTCAATAAAGGTGGCAACAAAACTTTCCTGTGCAAGTGTATCTTTAACCCTTTACCTAACCTCAAAAGCAGATGATACTTGCAAACAAAATTCTTGAATAACTATTTTTTTTTCATTTTTTGTCTCCAAAACATAGGTCATGACCCCTCATTGGAACGAGCTCGTCGAGCTCGTTCCAATGAGGGGTCATAACCTATGTTTTTGAGACGAAAAATGAAAAAATAATGAAAATTAATTGGCGATTTTTGTGAATAGCGCTGGCCGGTTTTGTCCGTTACGTTGTGTGAAGGGTTAACTAAGGAAGAAAAGACAAGTGATGGTTTGAACCGGGCACAAGTGAACACAGAAGATGGTAGAGACTTAATAAAGCAGAGATACAAACTTATTAAAATAGCGGATTCCTCTGAACATGGTTGGAGAGTTGTGAAAGAATACGTTTCAAACGCCTTAGCTGACGATTCAGACGACGAAAAGAACATTTTCAGAGCAATCAACAGAGCTTCGAGAAAAGTTAAAATTCTTCGCAACAAGAAGCCGAATGAAGCCAGATTCGTACCATACAAAAGCCCGGTGCAATACCATCCGCTGCATCTATATCCACTTCCCAAACGTTTCCAAGCCTAAGCCAGGGCGTTGTTTTGCGTGTGGTGTCAGTGGTCATTGGCGTGCAGACTGTAGGGCGATTGCAAAGGATAACAATAATAAGCTAAGTATTTTTTCTGTTATGCAAAATAGTAGCACCCCAGACGCGCTGGTTATTTGAAACGAAAAGGTTTATGTACATTCTGACGACGCATTCGGTTCTTGCTGTAATCGACTTACTGCGCATGATGTTTTCAGACGCCCTGATGAACAATTACACAATTCACTCAATCACACATGTCCTTTATGGCACAGTGAATCTCCTGTTGGAAAATTGCAAGACAAATTTGTTCAATGGCAAGCTATCACTACAAATGAGCATGTTTTATATACCGTTAGGAACCGTTATAAATTACCGTTAAAACATTACCATCACGGGGGTGCTACGTAACAAAAAATCGGCTTTGGATAACCCGATCTTTGTAGCTTCGAAGATTAACACTTTACTTAATTTGGGTTGTATTGCAGAGAAAAATGAAACCCTATACGCAGTGAACCCTTTAACGGTCGCTTTCGATAGATCGAGAAATGCTAGGCTTGTATTATACAGCAGGGGCATTAATTTTAGCATTTATACAAGTTTTTCCTCGTTTTGATGAGCTCGTTTCATTGAGACTCCAAGACATTGCTATTCACGAGCAGTATCTTTGCTTACACCTTTCTCAGAGTAAAACTGACCAATATCGTCAGGGAGATGACGTTTTAGTAGCTGAAGGCAACAGCTCAATTTGTCCATATAAGATGTATCTTGCGTATTTGGGGCTTTGTGACATCACAGAAGATAGTTCGCATTACCTTTTTAGAGCCGAGTTTAGATCAAATGGGGGTTGGCAGGTTACGATACGTTAACAAAAAACTGAGTTACACTGCGGTCAGGGAGCGGCTTGTTAGCAAAATTCGATTTGCATTCACTAAGATCAGGTGGTGCTACGGTCGCATCTAATGCCAATGTTAGTAGTATGTCTCGTATGTTTGAGGTCTAGGTTGGATGATCTCATGGATGATCTCATGTGACGTCATAGTCACGTGACCCAGTGGCGCCATGTTGTGTTGCCATGGTAACCCACGTGAGCGGCCACGTTGTAACGTCATCCCCATAGTGATAAGTGATGTGAGTGCGCATGCGCAGTGCGTGTTGTTAGGGTGATACGTGTTTCCGCCGTCCATTTTGTATACTGGAGACCGCCATCTTGGGTTCTATAGTAGCACGTGGTTGCTATGTTACCCAAAGGCTTCTTATAGGACATGGGTATGTTCGATTAAATAGGAGTAATTTCCCGTTTCATAGAATTACCACAAACAACCCGACAAGTAGTACTATTTCGAATTCTTTCAGAATTCTCTGCGTGCCCCCATATGGACAATCGGGGTGAAGTGCCTTGCCTTGCCCAAGGACACAACGCGGGAGTCCGAATCGATCGCTCAGACGGTCACCCATCCAAGGATTAACCGGGCTCGAAGTTGCTTAACTTCGGTGATCTGACGAGAACCAGTTACCGCAACGCCACCGCGCCCCACATGCATATTTATGATTGTTCTTATATGGCACGACCGGTTAGACTGCAACATAGTTGTTGTTGTATTTTGAAACTTAGTATAGACGTAATGATAAAACAGTGACGGACGCCGTGAAAGAGTACACAAACCTTGGAATAAAATTTTTGTGCAAATAGTTCATTCAAGAAAACAAAAATTGATATCCGCAATAAAGGCTCTCTCGTTAAGGTGCTACAGTTAAAACTAGAAGTCCTGTCATGAAATGCGCACAAATAGCACGTCGATCTGTGCGTTTATCTACGTGTTATGACCATAGTAAGGCGATCAAATTCTGTATCAAATTCTGTACATATGGCCTGTCCGGAGGTCCATTGGCAGAAACATTGCCCGTGTTTGCTATGAGAAACCAAGAGAACCTGCCGTGCTTTGTATGCCATTCGATATGGCATTTGCTACGCGCAATTAAGCCTAGATAAGCGCGCAGTTCGTGACAGGACTTCTAGTTTTAACTGTATATTAATAACTGAATTTTGTTTATTTTGAAATTCCCACCCCTGATATTCCTTAAATTCAAATTAAATATACACAAATTATACATCAAAATGAAGGTTGAGATGTGTAGAACACGAAACAGTATGTAATCAACTCATAAGACTGACAGCAGGCACCACTGGTTCATGGATGTCTGCTCCGTATTTGTACCAGAACCGATAATACAATAATATTTCTTGAGAACAACTTATGGCCAAATCTGCTTCACATATCCAAGAACAAAGCTAGGGCAACAAAATCCTTCAAAACACAGCGACAGAGCTGCAAGGGGTAAATTCCAAAATTGACGGCGTTGTTTATATATATTCTTACTGCCGATTTCCGGTCAACGTTACCTGACGGAAAAAGCATCGAAAAACAATGCCGTCTAAAATCAACTAATGAGAAAGATCGCCTTAATACTGTATACTATTATTATATAGAGACTGCACAGTTGCCATATTGTATGCACGGTATCATGACACCTGGTGAAATTTCTTAGAATTACGATTTTGTTTTTTTATGGAAATTCGTGGTATCTAGTGATTTGCGCATGTCCATCGGACATTGATTCCATCTTCAAAAAAATGCAGACAGTGTTGTCCTTTTCCCAAATGCAGTCCCATCGCTGCTCTCTAAAGTGTTTTGAATGCCTAGCTTTGTTCTTGGATATGTGACGGAAATTTGGCCACAAGTTGTTGTCAGGTAATATTATTGTATTATCAGTTCTGGTAGGAATACGGTAGCAGACTTTCAGGAACCAGTGGCCCCTGCTGTCAACTCTGTGAGTTGATTGCATATATTTCGCGCGTTCTATACATCCCAACCTTCATTTTGATGTATAATTTGTGTATATTTAATGTGCATTTAAGGAATATCAGGGGTGGGAATTTCAAAATAAACAAATTTCCATTACTTATATAGCATCATAATTACATTGTTAATGTAGTTATACGTTTTGGGTCCAAATGCTCAATTCCCATTGGTCAGCTGGATGAAAACGTTATGACCAAATGTAATTCATTTTCCAATTAATACATTTGGTCGAACTTTGACCCGCATTTACGTTCAAGTTAATAATTTGTGATATCTCAAACAACTTACAAGAAATGTCAATCGACAGTGTGAAATTATTTCAGTGATTTTATTCTTGAACTTGTTGTCGTTTCGTAGGTGATTGTAGTTTACTGATATGTTAAATAAATTGTTTTGAATATTCCAAGTTTCGTTGCGAAAGACGGCAATTTGACAAAATTGGGTCAATGCCGAAAATCGGCGCTCAACTCAGAGTTGTGGGCTTTTTCTTTTGTGTGAGGGTGGTTTTTCGCCTCGTTCGTTCGTACATGTCTTATTTCGTCTTTCTGCTTTGTTGTTTGGTAAAAAGTAGTTTAATCAGTTACGGAATGTAATTATAAGAATTGAATGCAATTTTTATAATCTTTACAGAATGTAATTATAAGAATTGAATGCAATTTTTATAATCTTTATTGGAGTATGAACGTGTGGGAATGGGTACAAATTGTATGAATCCCTTCGGGATTCATACATAATTTGTACCCATTTCCACACGTTCATACTCCAATAAAGATTATAAAAATTACATTCAATTCTTAATTAAATCGATCCATCAGCATCGCATGTTCTTTATTGATTTAAGGATCCAACTATTCGATAAACTAATCACGTCAATCATTTTGTGTGGCTGTGACATATGAATGTCTGATATCAACTTTTATTATGCTTCAAAGTTAGTTTGGACAATCAGAACCTTTGGATACTAGCTAAGGGTTCCATCGTGTCAGGTAACTCACCTGATATTATTTGATATCAGGTTCGTAGCATCCATTACTATTTTGATCAAATGGAAGCATTTCCTCTCGCTTCGAATTTTCAAAATTTGAATTGAAACAAAATAAGAAAATTTAAGTTCCAAAAATATTTTCAAGGTACCGTATTTATTGATTTAAAACATTAAATAAATAAAAAATGGACAGAAAATATTATTTGTAGTCCCAAAAATTCTTCGTTGTTTTCACGACTCGGGCCTATACCACTATATGTCGAAAGTCCATGTAAATCAAGGGATTAATACATTTTCACGAGAAACAAACAAAGACCGGGCATTTATTTTTTAGAAGCTGCAATTGACAGCACCGTGCAGAATCATCAACAGTAACTGGCATCGGTATGTATCGATGGTGACAGTACACAATCTTCGCTGTTCGAAGTGCGATATTTCGTCCCCTGTGTTCCAATGTGTTCTATGTGCCAGTAGGCACATAGGACACATTGGAACTCAGGTAACAATTTGTTTACAAAATAAAACTTATCGCTACAAGCATATCTGAAATATCCTTACATACGTTTACTGTCATTACCACCTGAAAAGGGTTAAAAACGCCCTTTTAAATGTTCAAAAAATCACTTTCAATCTGCTGAGTAAACTCACAGGTACTCGGCACAAGCTGTAAAATCGAAAGAAAAATGATATTTGATAGCATTTTTGAATCGATGCTGACGTGCTCCCATAATGGTATATAAATATTAACAAGGTACACATTTCGCTTTTCGAAAACGATAGCACTCATCTTCGTTATATCCCCCCACCCCCTCAAATTTGATTCACATAACGTATTCAGCAGTACCCGTTGTCAGGGGAAAGGGGGATGAATAAGCTTTACAGTGGTGTATTACATGACCGTTCGGTGTTCTTGGGTTGTTCATGATAACTGGGAGAAGTCGCAGAAAAGGCCGAAAAACATTTAGTCGGACAAGCTAGTGCTCAGTGGAAAGTGGGTTACGAGCGACAATTATCCGATTTAGTATAAATAATTCAGGGTCCCACTGTCTATGGAGGGCAGATTCAAACATTAACCGTATACCTTTATCAATTACTAATCTCGGATCCACATTTATTCATTTCTGGCAATCACATTTGCCGTTTATACATTATTTAACCTATTCTTGGAAACTCACGAAGCCAACGGCGGCCATAGAAGATAAGATGCTCACAAAAACATCCCACTGGCTACTATTTAAAACAAGCCAATGGGAGAATGGGGAAAATTTGCCGTGTCTGTGGACGCGAAAAAACATCGTTTGATTTGAAGTGACGGCTAAAAAGTGTATAAACGGTAAATGTGATCGCCAGAAATCAATAAATGTGGATCCGAGATTAGTAATCGATAAAGGTATACGGTTAATGTTTGAATCTGCATCGATTCAAAAATGCTATCAAATATCATTTTTCTTTCGATTTCACAGCTTGTGCCGAGTACTTGTGAGTAAACTGTAAAGAAAATGTTCGCGTCAGCATAAAAGATCGATAGACTTTAAAGTTTGGTCGGTATAGGCATAGGCGTCTGGAAACCTGATCTAAAGAGATAAATAAGCTCCAATTGACCCGATATCACCCCATCTTCAAAATACCCCCCTTATTATATATAATATACACAAGGCTGGGAACTCCCCGGTGCTCAAAATGCACTACACCGAAATTAGGATACCCTCGTATTAAAACTACGAATTAGATTTAGGGCCATATAAGCACGTCTCCTTATGCCCGGGTAATGATTCTTTAAGTCTGAGTTGCGTTCCGTGATAGTTGTTTGCATTAGCTTTATTTCTCAGATGTTTTTACTCAACTTTTCCATCTCAAATTTCTTTGCAGATCTTCCATTTCAGGGGAAACTTCGCAGTGAATTTCAACACCAGATCGGGTATCCGTTTCGAGTCCAATTATTGTTACTTTTGAGTGTGAGTTGTGTGCGTGAATATTAGAAAAAATATTACATAAAAAACGAAAATCTTCTTCTAATACAAACAATTATTTGTTAATTTCTGTCTTTGGCAGAACCACAGGTACTCGGCACAAGCTGGGAAATCGAAAGAAAAATGATATTGATACCATTTTTGAATCTATGCTGACGTGCCCCTGTAATGGTATATAAATATTAACAAGGTAAACAACTCGCTTTTCGAAAACGATAGCACTCATCTTCGTTTTTCCCCCCTCAAATTTGATTCACACAACGTATCCAACAATTAAAAGCTCCCACTGAGACGAATGTCAAAAATTATAAAAATTACTGTCGGATATTTAACAAAATTAAGAAACAATGCAAAGCCCTATATTATGAAAAAGTACTTTTAGAAAATAAGAATAACATGAGAAAGACGTGGCAAATCCTAAATAACGCATTGAATAAGAATAAAAACCAACGAACCGTACCATCATTTTTTAATCTTGGTGATACAAAGATATATGCACCAAATCAAATTGCACAAGAATTCAAGAACTTTTTCGCCAACATTGGAATTCAGACGTCAAATCAAATAACCAAACCTAGTAAATCATTTGCCATTTTCTTGAATTCTTCTTTTATGGGAAACTTCTTTATAAGCCCTACATCGTCTACCGAAATCTCAAATATTGTAAATACAATGAAACCTAAAGTAAGTCAGGACTGTGAAAATATCACGACCAGTATTCTGAAACATTCAATAAATTTAGTCTCTACTCCACTTGCGCACATTATGAATAATTCATTCAGTCAGGGAATAGTACCAGACAGAATGAAAATTGCTAAGGTTACTCCAGTCTTCAAAGCAGGTGATGAGAATAATTTTACAAATTACAGGCCAATCAGTATTTTGCCTGTTTTTTCTAAGGTTCTAGAAAAGCTAATGTCTATAAGACTTGTAAACTTCTTAGATAAATTCGAAATTCTCTATCACCACCAATATGGCTTCAGGAAGCACCATAGCACTCTGCACCCTGTTATGCACCTATTACAATATGTAGCCGAAGAAAATAATAAAAATAGTAAAGAAAGTACACTCGCCCTATTTCTGGATCTTTCGAAAGCCTTCGACACCATCAGCCATGAAATACTACTTCAAAAATTAGAATACTATGGTATAAGAGGGAATGCGAATAACTGGTTTAAGAGTTACTTACAAAATAGGAATCGGTACGTCTCTTTTGGTGACAGTAAATCTGATCTATCTAGACTAAGATGCGGAGTACCACAAGGCTCAATACTAGGACCTATTCTGTTCCTCATATACGTAAATGACATCTGCAATTCAACGAAACTAAATCTTTTATCCTTTGCAGATGATACTTCCACATACAAGGCTGCAACAGAGTTAAACAAGCTTGTGTCAGAATTTAATGAGGAACTTCCAAAAATATTTGACTGGTGCGCATCCAACCACTTAGTCTTGAACCCAAAGAAAACTAATTATATTGTCCTTAATCCATGTCAAAAAAAGAATGTAACACTCCAGAATATTAAAATAAATAATCATATTATTAATACCGGTGAGCGTGCTGACAAGGATAAATCTATAAAGTTTCTTGGCATATCTATTGATGAAAAATTATCTTATAACGCCCACATATCTCAGATCTCCTCGAAAGTCGCTCTTGCGAATTATGCCCTCAATAGAGTGAAAAAAATCCTTCCTCACAAAGTAATGAAAACCCTATACTTTACACTCATACAAAGTCATTTTATCTATGGAATTCCCTTATGTGGTGCCTCAAAAGCCTGTAAACGTCTTTATAAATTACAAAAGCGATCGATACGAATCATAAACAACAAGAAGTACAATGCTCACACCGACCCTCTTTTTATTAATGATAAAATATTAAAAATAAAGGATTTGTATACCTTACATGTTTCCTTATTTATGTTCGATTGGCTAAATGGAAACCTACCAAAGTCCTTTGCAGACTTCTTTTCTACTATAAATAATGACTATATGAATACACGCCAAACAGGACGCATACGTAGCCGTAGAACTAGAACCAAAGCGCTCGACAACCTGCCTGTCTTTGCTTTTCCGAAACTGTGGAATGGGTTAGATATATCAATCCGAAAAAATAAGAAATAGGAAAGAGTTGAAGACAAACCTTATAACAAAAATTCTTTCCACTTATTCAGAGAATACTTCCTGTTCTAATCCCTACTGCCCGGACTGTGTTATTTAGTACACCCCCGAACCTTAAAAAACACCCAGAATGCAACCTATTTGCTTTCTTTTCTCAGTTTATGCCCACAAGTAATAATATTAACTTTCCAGGAATATTATAGTATTACACAAGTATAAACAATACAAGGTGCCACTAAGTCTTCATTCTGTGCATGACTTGTCTTCAGTGGGGATTTTTGTCTGGTATTCTCGTCCTTTCCGGTCTCCTGATTTGGTCTCAACTGTTCCAAAACTTTAAAGCTGTTATCCTCATAAAAATCAACCGAGGTTCGGATCAGTTAACCGATAAAATTTTTGAGACCATTTCAAGAATACCGTGCTGTAATTGATACCGTCCACCCAACATTCTCTTGTGCAAATGTCGCGGAGCAACCCTGTCTGTTGGAGCTAAAACAGAAATAACAATGTTGCACTTTTGCATCATTTTCTTCTTCGAGTCTCTTCCGTCATTCTGTAGTTTTCTCTTTTCTATCAGAGGGAAAGGCGGGAAGACAGCCAATCTGGCTATGCCTTTCCCTGCCGGTATACAAAAATTGTTATATCCCATTATCTATGTACATCTGAAATAATATTATTGTATACGAGAACCCTGTTATGAAGTAACCATACGTATATATTTATCATTCTGTATTTTTGTATATTGGTAAATAAACATATCATATCATATCATTCAATATCCAGTATCAATGGAAAGGGAAATGAATAAGCTTTACAGTGGTGTATTACATGACCGTTGGGTGTTCTTGGGTTGTTCATGATAACTGGGAGAAGTTGCAGAAAAGGCCGAAAAACATTTAGTCGGACAAGAAAGTGCACAGTGAAATGAGGTTTACGAGCGACAATTATCCGATTTATTATAAATAATTCGAGGTCCCATTGTATATGGAGGGCAGATTCAAATATTAACCGTATACCTTTATCAATTACTAATCTCGGATCCACATTTATTAATTTCTGGAGTTCACATTTAACGTTTATACATTTTTTTAACGTTCCCTTGGAATTAAAAAAGCTAGCAGCATCCATAGAAGCACAATGACATCCCATTGGCTACTATTTATGCCGAGAAAATCATCGATGAAAATAAGCCAATGGGAGAATGGGGAAAGCTTTTGCGCAAGTCGCGTATCTGAGGACGCCGCCCACTCAGGTCAACTTGGGAAAAGATGTCAAAGTTACGGCTAAAAAGTGCATTTACTCCGAATTATGCATTGCTTCATTAATATAATATTATACAACTCAAAATTTTCTAAGCACCAAGTATATCCAACTACTTGTTTTACGTTTTAGTATAAATATTGTATATATTTTTTTTATTTAATTATATCTTTAATGATTTAAGTATAGAAATTAAGATTTTATTTGTGTTTGACATTATTTTGTAGCTTTTGAATACGATAACCATGGAAAATGGATATTATTGATAAAACAGGAAATTTTTCAGTTTGCTAAAAAGTTGACAGAGCGAACTGGTATGGGTTCACTATCGAGTATGAGACCCATTACTGTTAATTACAGCTTGACAACGCCTTCTCATGCTCCCAATCAGGTTCCTGGGGGTCCTTTGTGGGATGTTGTTCCATTCGTGGACCAGCATAGCACCAAGCTCCTGAAACTTCTTGTCTGGACTGGACGGGCTGAAATTGCAAGCTGCAACTCATTCCAGACATGTTCGATTGGATTGAGGTCAGGGGATCTTGCTGGCCAGTCCATACGCTCAATTCCCTCCCTCTGTCTGTACTCCCCGACAGCATGGGCACCGTGAGGACGGGTATTATCGTCCATCAGAATGAATCTATCACCAACTGCACCTGCATACAATCTGACACGACATCCAGGATCTCATCAATATACCGCTGTGCAGTCAATGTACCACGGATGGAGCTCTGTACGTCCATCCATGCTGATGCCGCCCCAGACCATATTGACCCTCCACCATAGCGATCATGCTCAGCAATGTTGGCTGCATGGAATCGCTCTCCTGGTCTTCTCCATACCCTAGAACGCCTATCTGTGTGATTAGGCAGTACATTGACTCATCTGTAAAAAGGACAGGTCACCAATCTTCTCTGGCCCATCCAACGTGGTCCATGGCCCATTCATATCGTTTCTGGCGGTTGTTCTGGGACAGCGGAATGCGAATTCATGGTCTTCTCGATCGGAGACCACATTCGTGCAACCTTGCCCGGATAGTCCGCGTCGAAACATTTACCCCGGATGCATTCTGAAGGTCAATGCGAAGCTGGGTTGCTGTGACAAAGCTGTTCCTACGGGCCTGAATGATCAAAAAACCGGTCTTCAGCTGCAAATGTTGCCCTGTCTCTGCCACCGCCATGCCGTCTTACTGGTGTGTCATACTGCTGAAATCTTGCCCAGGCTCTGGTGATCACCGTATGGTGCACACCAAGGGCTTCAACAACCTGTCGATGGGAAGCCCCTTGCTCCACCATCCCTACAGCCCGCCACATTTCTGCTTCAGACAAATGTCTTCTTACATTTGCATTTGCCATATTCAATCATTAAATCACAAGGGTTTGTATCGAAATGAAGATTGAATACCATACACATGGCATGTACATGTATACAATACACGAAAACATCATGAAAATCAAGGGGAATATGCTTTCCATGACTATCACGAAAAGTCTGCCTGTCAAGAGAGCTAGTGTAAACACTGGGGACCATCTCAATATATTCCTCAAGCACATCCACCAAAAATATCGCAAATATGTCACAAGCAAATTTCACAATGATGTGTCAAATATTTGGTGCTTAGCAAACTTTGAGTGGTATATATATATGAGCATCTGTAAAGGGAATGTCATTGCAAACTGGATTTTGTCCGGAGCAGAAGTTGGTTGCGTGATAAAATGTGCTTCGGTTCCCCTTTTCATGGCTTTCTGGATGAGAAACAGAGAACAACTTATTTATTTATTAGAGTTTTACGACACCTTCGACGGCCGGGTCACCTCGTGTCTGACAGTTTAACGGATGGTGGAAGCCGGAACTCGTATCCGGAGAGAGAACAACTATAGGGAACATAAGAATTTTATCAAGCAGCATTTATGAATTTTTTCTTGGAGAATTTCCTGTTGTTTCAACATACAGTTGGGCATAAGCTTTTGTCGCCGGGTTCTAGTAAGTAAGTAGGTAATAACTTTATTTGCAAAAGACATTATAATACATGTTTATAACATAATTGCCCAAGAAACAACAAATAGTATTAATAATATATCACATCTAGGATTTATGAAGCTACATATTTGTCGTCTGCAGGGAGGTGACATAGCCAGCTGGCTGTATTACTGTCACCCACCTCAGAGAAAGGGAAAATGCAGAGTATGAGAATACAAAAAAGTGGGAGATAAAAAAGCAACGAATGAGGGAAAAAAGTGAAGAGAGAGAGAGAAAGAGGGAGGGAGAGGAAGAGAGAGAGAGAGAGAGAGAGAGAGAGAGAGAGAGAGAGAGAGAGAGGAGAATCGGCTGCAACTGAAAATAACATGTAGAGTAGAAAAAATAAAGTAAAATATATATATGCAAGGAATGAACTCTGCAGTCCTGGTGATAAGTGGAATTTGGTTTCATTCTTGCACTGAGAAGGGGGGCATACATGGGAATGTGATATTTTGCCCAGAGCCAGCTGAGAGATTTGAGTTCCTCGTTGGCAGTTTGTGTTCTGGAGTTTTCAGGAATCAACCCTAATTAATAAGGACTTTTCGGACTTATTCAGTGAGTATGTAGTGTCGCGGGAGTCGGTACTTCCCGACATTCGTGGCATGATCTGTTACTACATTTGACAGAGGCTTCATACGAACCTAGAAACGTGTTGGTCATCTTTTTTTTAAACTGTGCTCGTGGTAAATTTCGAACCAGTGGGTCAAGGTCATTCCACTTTTTTGGAAATGTGTGTAAGGGGAGATTTGCCGTGAACTGTGTTCGGGGCTTGGGTTGTTTAATCTCACCTCTGTGTCTGGTAATCCTGTCGGTTTCATTCTTGTTAAGATTATATAGACTATATAACGATAGTGGTAAGTTGTTGTGGGTCCAATCATGCATAAATAATAGGATATTTAGCTTATATAGATCGTCCAGTTTCAGGATTTTATTTTTCTTGAATAGGGGCTCAGTATGTGTGTTGTACTTTTTATTGTTTATTATTCGAATGGCACGTTTTTGAAGGATACTTAATTTCTTTATAGCAGGCACGTGTCCCCAGATGTGTATCGCATACATCAAATGACTTTGCACTAGCGTAAAATACAGAATTTTCAGGGTATCGAATGGTAAAAACTTTTTTATTCTATTAATAGCCCAGATGGATTTGGCTATCTTTGAGCTCAGATGAGAGATGTGGTGCTTGAAATTTAAGTTTTCGTCTAAATCAACACCGAGGAATTTTACTGTTTGGACTTCGTTTTTGTTCCCTACTTGTATTACATGTTTATTGTTTATAGTTATGGGAGTGGCAACTAAGTCCCATGTGTCATGTGGGGGATGTAGTAGCATGCATCTTGTTTTGGTGGCATTGAGTGACAGTTTATTCGCGGAGCACCAGTCTGCAATTTTGTCAAGTTCCTTATTTGTTGTTTCTGTCAATATGTCAAGGTTGTTGTCCGCCGTTGATATCGTGGTGTCGTCGGCAAAAGACAAAAGGTTTAGAAGTGTTGATTTACTGATGTCATTGACATATATCAGAAAGAGAAGTGGCCCCAGGATTGAGCCCTGGGGAACTCCACATGATATATTTTCAAAAGTCGATGAACACTCTTTATACTGTACATACTGTTTTCGACCTGACAAATAACTTCTAAACCATGAATTAGGTATCCCCCTTATTCCATAGTATTCGAGTTTATGTAAGAGTATAGAATGGTCTATAGTATCAAAAGCTTTAGAAAAGTCAAGGAAAACTGATAAAGTTCGGTCCTTTGTAGGCTTGTCATTGTTCAGGGCAACGTTGTGGATGAGTTGTAATATAGCATGTATTGTAGAATGTTTTTTTCTGAATCCAAACTGAAACTGATATAAACTATCATGAGCCGATAAAAAATTTAACAGGCGATTATACATTATCTTTTCCATAACTTTTGAGAATGCTGGAAGTATGCTGATTGGCCTGTAGTTGTTAAAAATACTGGAATCTCCCCCTTCGTGGATAGGAATCACCTTCGCTATTTTCAGTCCGTCGGGTATTACACCAGATGAAAATGTAAGATTTATTATGTGTGTTAGAGGTCCAGCTATCTCTGATATAGTTTCTTTAAGTAACTTTGTGGATATATTAGTGCAGTCTTTGCTTGTTTTAGTACGGAAATTCTTTACTGTTGAGATAACTTCCTGTAGATCTGTTGGATAGGCGAAAAAGGACGACGAATTATTATTATTATTATTATAATTATTATTATTAATATTATTATCATTGTTATTGTTATTATTATTATTATTGTTGTTGTTATTGTCGCCGTGAGAATTATTGTCACTACGGATATTGTTGTTGTTGTTAGTTAGGTTGGAGTTGTTAGTGTTATTATCCTTCAAGAAGTCCATAAAGTGTTTGGTTGAGGGAGGTATCAGTTCACTAGTGACTTTACCGATGTTGGAGAAGAATGAATTAAATTTATTTGCAATTGATTTGTTATCGGTTAACTGGTTATCGCCGTCAATGAAAGATGATGGTGCACAAGGTACACGTTTTGGATTGTTAATAGCACACTTTATAATCTCCCATGTTTTTTTATGTCATATATATTCCGTGTTAAAGCTGTATTATAGTAATTGACTTTACATGTTCTTTTTAGCTTATTAAACTCTCGACAGTACGATTTATATATGCTGACATTGTCGTCTGTCGGAGACCGGAGTTTCTTCATGTATAATTTGTGTTTCTGGAGTGATGAATTCAGAAGTCCTGTTGTCATCCAGGGTCCTCTCCTAATTTTTTGTTTTTGTTTTTTTTTTGTTCTAATATATTAACAGATCCAAATGACTGCTGCATACCCCCCCCCCCCCCCCCCACCCCCCCACCCCCCCCCCCGCGCCTTCAAAAGAATGACCATGTTTAGTGTAAACTGGGGAAGAAAAGTAGAATATGGTGGTAGGAAATTAATTTTTTTTTTGTTTTGCTTTGATTTTTTGTTGTTTTTTTCTAGAAATATATTCTGCAATTTGCAAAAATAAATTTCGGCACCCCTTTTTGGAAGACATATGGCCTTTGGCACCCCTTTTTTGCCCTCATGGCCTCATACGGCTAAAAAGGGGTGCCGAAGGCCAGTCGTTTCCAAAAAGGGCGCCGAAATTGGGGTGCCTGGGGATATGGCTGTTAAATACTGAGATGAGGCTAAGAGGGATAGTAAATTAGACCTCATTGAGGGATGCTTTCATGGCCCTCATGGCCTCAAAAGAAATGGGGCAATGAGGGATAGTAAATGAGGCCTCATTGAGCGCTTTTCACATAGCCCTCATGGCCTCATACGATTAAAAATGGATTCTCCAAAAGGTATCCTCGATAGGTATCCTCAAATAATACAATACCAAGCCATAGGTATCCTCAACTACCGAAATGAGGCTAAGAGTCGTATGTGCGAGTCACTCGCTCGAGTAAATACTCTATGGCTTATTTGCTCGATGGGATTCGAGTCGATCGAGCAACGACTTATCAGTAACTACTCGATAGATTCTTGGCATTAGGAATGATATAGACTCTCATGGAGGTTGTCTATCAGCTGGCTATAATCCAAAGGGACCCCCCCCCCCCCAGTACTGTAGCCATACATGCTACTTTTATAAGCCATGGTATGGCGGTCCTAAAAAGAATTCTGGAGGAAATCCGTATCAAATAAAGTCATTTTCGGTGATGTGGAGGGATTATTGGGTTGTTTGTGGTAATTATATTTACTCCTATTCAATCGAACGCACGCTCATAACATACCCCTATCCTATTAGAAGGTTTTAGGTCACATAGCAACCACGTGGTACCATAGAAACCAAGATGGCGGCCTCCAATATACAAAATGACGACGGAAATACGTATCACCCTAACAACACGCGCTGCGCATGCGCACTCACATCACGTATCACTATGGGGGTGGTGTCACAACATTGTCGCTCACTGCGTTTTACTGCGACCTGAGTCAATGGAGTGCAACCTTCACTTTTCCGGTTTGAACTGGCGATTGCCGCAATTACGCTCAATTGTAAGCTTTACATGTTGTTTAACTTATATATCCCCTAAAGGGGGCGTCTTAGAGAGATTAAGAATACACATTGTGGTTGTTTCTCAACTTTATTGAATGGTATCATTGACATCATTAATGATCATTTTACATTAGTAATTGAACAATTGCAGACGATAATAAAAATGCGGTTAATGAATCATCACAAAATGCTTGGCAACAATCGGTTGAACCAATGTTCCAGGAGCCGTTGCCGTTGTCATCCGATTGCGCACAATCGGCCGATTGTGGTGGCCGGTTCCGATCATCGGTTGAACACTAAACGTAGGAAGCAGGGGGCACAGGGGCCATGTTCCCTCAACATATTGAACTATCTTTCCCCCCTGAATGCGCATGCGTGTAAACAGTGGTAAAGATGACAATCTAAATTACTATAGCGATCTTGGGGGAGAAAAATGAAAAACTTTCATTTGCCACAAATTCCATTTTTTTCCATAATGTACGGACATGTGATCAAATATTTTATAACATACTTTTTAAAATGCTATCAAATATGTTTTGTTAAAATTAGTTTTTAATAGTTCAATTTTTGTTTAAAATGTTCACTTTTTATCCCACTATACCCCCTTATTAATTTGTTAGAAAAGGCCGAGGGGGTAACTTCAATTTCCTAAACATGTACAAAATCCTTATGAGAAAATTTGGACGGACAGATTTGATGAAAGCAGAAATGAATTTTCTTTGTTCTATAAACATATTTTGGATATGTTATTGTTTTAATGGTTTCATTTAACTTTGAAAAGTGATCTTTTTTCTCTATTTATGATCTTGCGACAAATAATACCTCTCCTCCGTGGAGATAATTGCATGTGATACAAGACCGAGTGCGCATTCGTGCGTGAAAAATGATGGGAAATAACTCGAAATTCTCGCCCTTCCCAATGGTGTAGAAATAGTTCAATATGTGTTTTCCAGAAATTGTTGAGAGAGAGAGAGAGAGAGAGAGAGAGAGAGAGAGATAGAGAGAGAGAAAGAGAGAGAGAGAGAGAGAGAGAGAGAGAGAGAGAGAGAGAGAGAGAGAGAGAGAGAGAGAGAGAGAGATATGAGGTCCTCATTATATCAATGGAAACTAGCAGGAAAGGGGGGGGGGGGGTGCACAAATTTGTTTAATATTTTTATAAATTGTTAACCCTTTACCCAACGCAGACGATATCAAAAGTTATTATTTTAAATCTAATTTTTTTAAATTTTTCAAAAAATTTCAACAAAACCATATCATGTGACCCTCATTGGAACGAGCTCAATGAGCTCGTTCCAATGAGAGGTCACATGATATGGTTTTGTTGAAATAATTTGAAAAATTTAATTTTTTCAACTGCTCAATTTGCATATTATGCCGTCGTATGCGGGCGATTCGCTGGGTAAAGGGTTAAATACGAGCCAAAAAATGTGAATTTTTCTCAAGAGGCGTGTGAGTCATAAACGTAGCTTTGTGCATTGTATTCCTACAGTACACCTGCCGTGGAAAGGCCACTTTCCACGGGTGGACAATATTTCCACGGACGTATTAATATTAGATTCCAAACACTAATTATAGGAATAATCATCAAAAAATTTAATTAATGAAACACTGGGTACAACCCGGTGCTTCATTAATTAAAATTTTGCTGCTGATGATTTTTAAATCCTGGTAAACGCATGCGTGGACATCACTTCCCACGCGTGGATTACGACCAGCCCACTGCGACTGCACTGTACCATGCCTCTAAGTAAGACACATAGGCTAATAGGCTACCTTTGATATATATCAGTATGTGGGTGCATTTGTATCTCCTTGTCCCCAAATGCTCCCTACGTCCCTGTCGGTGACAATTTATGGCCAAACAAAATTAAATAATTGATTCTCAGGCAATTTTTTTAAAACGAATGAGGGCGGACGGTTTTTATTTTTATTTTTTATTCTTGATGGAATGGTCGCCGATGCCAAAATTCCAATTGTGATAGCCTAAAATTAAATACCAGAGCTTCCATGTTGATTTCACTGATAGTTGTTTTTTTTTTGTAACAGTGATTTTACAACCCAAAATCATGATAGAAAAACTAAAATGGAGATAAAAAATAATAAGGAGTTTTTGAACTGGTTGAGTGGGTTTGAAGCCACAATAAGACCTTCCAAAAAATGAGGGTGCCAGTGCAAAAGCCAACATTTTCCATACCCATGTTCCGTCTTCAGCCGAACATAAATAATAGCTTGTTTATACAAATTTGTTCTATTACAAATTATTGGAGAGTGCTCGTTGGCACTCTCCAATAATTTGTAATAAACAATTTTGATGAACAAATTCAGTCCACCAAAACTAATCTTGCACTCAACCAGTTGAATATGTACATACATATGAGAATCGTGTCGCATTTCGCAAAGAGAATAGCAATACTGTTTCAATGTATACGACATATTACATTGCAAATCGCGATGTGATACCTCTAAAATCACAAACTATGATAATAGTTTTATACATTTGGAATTTTGCCTCTGGAATAAATATGACGAACGCGGGCCGAGAAAACCAATACGCCACTTCCTGAGAATCAAAAGATTAATTTTCTTTAGCCTTAATGCTATATTATCGAGTTTTGATGTTAAATGGTATTGACGGAGCATTGACAAAGCACGGAAATATTCTTAGTATTTATCATCAATTTCTTGAAGACGTGACGTATTTCATTAGAGGAGATTTCTTCCACGAACATGTAAAATGAATAAAACCTCACAAATTATTGCCGAAAGAATGAATTGACTGGTGCTGTTGAGTATGAAATTACCTTTCAGTTTATTGTGCGTCATCCAGTTAAGTCACTCAAGTGGGGTACATTTTATTCCCAGACAGAAGGAAATGTAGTAATTTGATTGGCTGAAGCCTACGAAATAAATAGAGAGTAATCGCTTGACTGGACTGGTTACGTGAAATAATTCATGAGAGGTGAGGGAAGTTGTACAAACACGAATGCGCACGAGTGTTTTACAATATAGTCCCTCGCCTCGAATGAATTATTTTACGTAACCAGTCCAGTCAAGCGATTACTCTGTTTATTACTTTTCATTATTAACGATAGTTATATTATTTAACCCTTTACCTAACGTATCGGCCAAAACCGGCCAGCGCTATTCTCAAAAATCGCCAATTAAGTTTTATTATTTTCTCATTTTTGTCTCTAAAACATAGGTTATGACCCCTCATTGGAACGAGCTCGTCGAGCTCGTTCCAATGAGGTGTCATAACCAATGTTTTTGAGACAAAAACTGAAAATAATAGTTATTCAAGAATTTTTTTTGCAAGTGTCGTCTGCTTTTCATGTTAGGTAAAGGGTTAAAAAAAACAAAAAAAAAAACAAAACAATGAAGTCCCCATTACACCCACGGCAAAGCGTCTTCGTTTGCGCGTACGGATACATGACCCGATTGTTGATTGCATAATTCACTTTTAAGTTATCGTTTATAATCAAACCGGAAAATCCCAGTAAATCACTCTTTGGAAAGTAATAAAAAAGATCTTCACATTCTTGGAATATTTAGTTAGGCCTTGCTTTAGTTTTCAGTATGATGTTTTAGAATTTAAAGTTTGTTGAAGCAATATATCTTTTCAAGGCTGCATAGTTTCGAAGACTGCATCGCTTCCGACTGCCATTCAAATATTTAATACTATCACACCAAAGGGCGAGTGACACTCGGATAAGCGGTATACGATAAACAGAGAGGTGGGCCCAGTGGGCAAGGACTGGAAATCTCACGCTGATTCTGCGAACTGATATGCCATGAACAAAGTTGAGGCGAAATGTACCCCTCCATCTTTCACACTACTGACGACTACACACAAATTCTCAGGGCATTAGTCAAATTCTGTAACAAATTCTACAGTTATGGTCTGGAACCAGTCTAGCCCTGATATAATCCATCGCTCACGTATAGTCGACGTTGACTGGTCGTAAACCACGCGTGGGCAGTGATGTCCATGCATGTGTTTACACGGTAATAAAAATCATCGTCAGCAAAAGTTTAATTAATGAAGCACCGGGCTGTACCTGGTACTTCATTAATTAAGTTTTTGATGAATATTCCAATAATTAGTTTTTGGAATCTAATATTATTGCGTCCGTGGAAATATTGCATACCCATGGAAAGTGACCAGTCCATGGCGGCCGAACTGTATGCTTTGATTCAATCGGCTGGAATATTTCAATTGCTTCGTTTTTCCGACCAAATGAAATATTCCAGCTGATTGAATCTAGAAGTCTCGATAAACATCAATTTTTTTTGATTCAGTGCAAGAAAAGTTACCAAATCGAGACTTGATTTATCATTTACCATTAACCCTCTGAACCCTGATGGTATCTTCCATGTCAGTTCAATGGAAGCAATTGGAAAAGTCCATATTTATTATTTGGGGATAGACCAATTAATATTTTCAACGTGCAGTCTTGCGGGCCTGATTGATCTACTCCACACTTTAACTCAGCAGCTATCCTACTAAATGAAAGTATGACATATCTTGTTTCTGGGCCGAAAAAGTGGCCGCTCGGGTTCAAAGTGTTAACCCTTTACCCAACGTAACGGACAAAAACCGGCCAGCGCTATTTACAAAACTCACCATTCAATTTTCATTATTTTAAAAAAAAAATTCCTCTCAAACACATAGCTTATGATCCCTCATTAGAACGAGCTCGATGAGCTCGTTCCAACGAGGGGTCACAAACTATGTTTTTGAGATAAAAAATGAAAATATTTAGTTATTCAAGAATTTTGTTTGCAGGTGTTGTCTTCTGTTCGTGTTAGGTAAAGGGTTAAGAATGAAAACTCGCAACAGCTTTTGTCTTATTATTATGATCCGTAGTTCTGCTAATTGTGTTGATTTTTTCAAGGTGAATTAAATATTTATTGACTGGAATATCTATAAATGGGGCACGAAAGAATATCTGTATATCTTTGTGAGTAAAGGGACATCGAATTGTATCAACGGTCGTCTGCGTGCAAACTCCATAAACAGTGGGTAAACAAACATCCCATAACAGCGTTGAATTCCGAACAGAACTAGATTATTGTGAAATCGCACGCAAATTTCCAGAAGTCATCCAACGGAACGCGTCCATCACTGAGTGGGGCCCAACAACGAGGAGAGGGTGTATTGACGAAACTGCACAATGCTTGAGCTATTTATTTAGTTATATATTTATTGGTGTTCAAGGTCCTATACTTGTGAACAATGGCTAATCGTGACCGTGACAGTTTTACGGGTGGAGGAAGCTGGAGTACCCGGAGAGAACCACTGAGCATCGATGAGCAACTGTCCGCTCCTCAACATTCTAACTCTGTTCGAGCTCCGCCCAAGCAGGGTTACAGCGGTTGAAGACATGTGCACCATCGACGTGAAGTACGCCCTAGTGCACGGCGTCATCGTGCCCCCATGCAGGCAACCGGGATAAAGTGTCTTGCCTAAGGACACAGCGAGGGTCGTCCCGGACGGGGATCGAACTCGGGACCTCTAGCATAGAAGTCCAACAGTCTACCACTGAGCCACCGCGCTTCCCGCTTGAGCTAATCGATTCCTCTTTACGTCTTGGGTGTTATAGTGGTATATGTTTTGTAGCTTTGGGTGTAGGGCTGTCGTCAGATGGGAGTGGGTAATGTGGTATTGACGTCATATGTTCTGTAATTGACGTCGGATTTTGAAAATTTATTCAAATTATTATTGGGGACCATGCTAAAAGTCCCCTTAAATTCAGCTTTATGTAGTGAAATCTAGCATTGACGTTTTCTAACCTTCGATCGCCAAGAACGCCGTAGCGTTAACAATTTTCCGCCAGTTTGGATGAAACTGAACAATGCTTGAGCTCATCTCTCCTCTGGACATCCGAGTTATCATTATAGAGCTATGTTATATAACGTTGGGGGTAGAAATGTCGTCACCAGATGGGAGGGGTTAACGCCTGTGGTATTTACGTCATATCTCCGGTATTTGGCGTCAGATTTTCAAACCTTTTTCAAGTTGTTTTCGGGACTACGAGTCCTAAAAGTCCCCTTGATTTCAATTTTATGCACTGAAATTTAATTTTACATTTTCCGACCTCGATCGGCAATAACGTCATAGCGTTATCCGACAATTTTGATGGAACTGCACAATGCACGAGTTTAACTGTTCCTTTCCCAGTCTGTGATATTTTTGTCGTGCTACGTTATGTAGTTTGAGGTATAGGACTGTCAACAGAGGGCTGGGGGTAGGTGTCACAACTTAAAATGACGTTAAAACGTTGAAAATAGTAGAGCTGAAACGGTTAAGGAGTATTCTTGGTCGATTAATCACGTGGATTAACCTTGACTAACCGATTAATCACTTGTCCAAATAGATGTCCGAATAATTGCCATACCGTTGATGATTCACAGCATAAACCCTTTACCCAACGTGACAAGAAAAACCGACTAGGCCTACATACAAAAATCTCCATTCAAATTTATTATGTTTTCAATTTTTGTTTCAAAAACAGCTTATCAATGATCAACATCTTGATCGATCCAAAAAGTAATTGGTCGATTAATCGTTACTTTTGAACTACTGTATTATGTGGGTTAACAAAGGAACAAACTTGCTCAAAAACAGGCAAACATTGTCACACTGACTCACATCAATTATATGAGACAGAGTAAAGCATGCAAGTTACTTGTTGACATACTTGTTTACTTGCATGATCATCATACAGTATCAGTATCCGGAAATGCTCATTCTTAACCCTTTACCCATTGCGGGTAGCAGAGGATACTTGCAAAATAAATTCATGAATTTCTAAAAATTTTCATTTTTTGTCTCAAAAACATAGCTTATGACCCCTCATTGGAACGAGCTCGTTCCAATGAGGGCCATAAGCTATGTTTTTGAAAACATAATAAATTTGAATGGAGATTTTTGTATACAGGCCTAGTCGGTTTTGTTTGTTACGTTGGGTAAAGGGTTCATGCTGAAAATCATCAATGGCAATTATTCAGATATCTATTTGGACAAGTGATGTCCCCCCAAATACCCCTTAAAACGTCCTAAATTCTACGGTCTGCATGGGATGTCAACTCATGAATTTATAGATGACATACCTCGCTTAGTCAAAACTCCAGATCTTTCGAGCCACAAAATCTCTCCTAATATCGTCATTTGCAGGGTTTGGTGATTTTTTTAAAAAAATCAAAAAAATCGATTTTTTGGTTTTAAATCAGATTTATTTTTTATTTAAATCGATTTATTTGATTTTAATTTTCATAGCATAAATTATTCATCAGAGGATAGTTTAATCCACATGATTCCTTTTAAATAAGAGAAACAGATTGTATTGGTAGCAGGTTGTATCAAAAGCTACCCAAATAATGGACACTAACAACTGATACCAACACATTCGCTCGTGTTACCAATTTCAGTCTTTGGGGAGACATGAGGTGAAGAATTTCAGATTGCATTTGGCATAAAATAGACAGCATCAAATGGAAGTAGAGTGGAATCATTGAAACTTGCGTTTTCACATTGTCAAAGCATTGCTTGAAGGAAGATGACTTCTTGAAAATCACTTTTGCTATTTGCAACATTTTAAAATCTTTTATTCTCAGAGTTGATTTCGTATTTTTTATGGATTCATTCAAAGATTATCATATATGTGCAGGGCTGGTAGGAGTTAAAATTTTCCTTAACCCTTTACCTTAACCTGAAAAGCAGACGACACTTGCAAAAATAATTCTTGAATAACTAATTTTTTCATTTTTTGTCTCAAAAACATAGGTTATGACCCCTCGTTGGAACGAGCTCGACGAGCTCGTTCCAACGAGGGGTCATAACCTATGTTTTTGAGACAAAAAATGAAACAAATAATGAAAATTAATTGGCGATTTTTGAGAATAGCGCTGGCCGGTTTTTGCCGTTACGTTAGGTAAAGGGTTAACACGTTAACGTGTTAAATAATTCTGCGTTAACCAGTTAAATGACTTTAAATGTTAAAACGAACAACATTTTAATAACTTCGGCCATTTTTATTGATTTGAATTTGAATATAATTGAACTTACGCACAGTTCATCTCGTGAGTTCCAATGTGTTCTATGTGCCTACTGGCAGTCTACTGGCACATAGAACACATTGGAACTCAGGGGACGAGTAGTTAAGATAGTTCTCTCAGATTATCGTAAATTCTAACATTCAGCGATGTTTTCATTTAAGAATACAATCGCTGGGGCCGTATCCTTAGAAAGACACACCCGCCGTTGCTCGAATACCAGTCCTTACATGGAAAATGGGCATTCTGATGAAGCTGATATTGCTGTATCGTCAAATATCGGCGGGCCAACTTCGCCAACGTTGGTAGAAGGGCTACGGGCATCTAAATTATTCGTGTTCTTCAGTTTCGTCAAATAGCGCAAAATTCGACGTCATCGGCACACACGATCCGACTTGGGTAAACACAAGATAACGACGCAATGCTACATATTGCACAATTATAATCTTCAAAGGTAAACGTTATTAACTTGGTTAAATGTTTTTAACGTTATTAAAATAATTTAACACGTTACCGTTTGAAACGTTAACCCTTTACCTAACATGAAAAGCAGACGACACTTGCAAAAAAAATTCTTGAATAACTAAATTTTTTCATTTTTTGTCTCAAAAACATAGGTTATGACCCCTCGTTGGAACGAGCTCGACGAGCTCGTTCCAACGAGGGGTCATAACCTATGTTTTTGAGACAAAAAATGAAAATATTTTGAAAATTAATTGGCGATTTTTGAGAATAGCGCTGGCCGGTTTTGGCCGTTACGTTGGGTAAAGGGTTAACTGCTCCCAACTCTGTATATGTGGTTTAAAATCTCATGTTCAATTTAATATGAGCTGCAAATTTTATAAACTTATTCAACCTATTCAGGAACATTTAACTAACCTGCAGCTCATTCCAGCAGGCGGGGGCGCCGTGGCTCAGTAGGTAGAGGTGCAGGCTGCAAGCCGAGAGGTCCTCGGTTCGAATCCCACCTGCGGCAACCGCGTCGTGTCCTTGGGCAAGACACTTCACCCCCATTGCCCATGTGGGGGCACGATGACGCCATGTACTAAGGCGTACTGCACGTCGATGGTACGCATGTCTTCAACCAATCTAACCCTGCCTGTGCTGCAGTGCGGAGTTACGATGTTGGGGAGCTGGCATCTGCTCGTCGTTGCTCGGTGGTTCTCTCCGGGTATTCCGCCTTCCTCCACCCGTAAAACTGTCACGGTCATGATTAGCCATTGTGCATAAATATGTGACCTTAAACATCAATAAATAAATAAATACATTCCAGCAGGCAAGACACAGTTGGGTGTATATTCCCACTTTACAAATTAGTTTTAACTGTCATAAACACTGTCTAATTAATATATTTCAACAGTTAATACAGTAAGTGGAGAGTGGATTATCACTAAATCACTCGAAGAGTGGAGATTCCACCCAAGCAATAATTGCAAATTTGTTGCAAAGCATAACAAGCACAAGCAAAGTTTCAGCCAATGGACCTCCGGGTTAAACCCGGAGGTCCATTGGCTGAAACATTGCTTGTGTTTTTGTCGATATGTTCAAAATTTGAAAGTTATAGTTTGGGTGATAACCCCACTCCGCGGACGATTTAGTTACAATCAACTCTCCACGTACTGTATACATTCCATCTTGATTGTGCTCATTTCCAAGATGTTTGAAAATATTCCAGACAATTTGTACATTTTTGATTTAAATCAACGATTGATTTCAATCGATCAGCCCTGGTCATTTGGAGCTTATTTCTCAAAACATTTCTCCGAGGGTAGTCCCAGAGAAATTGTTTGAAAAACTTCTCCCCCGCCCTTGGTCACACCAACGCGAGAAGGTCACAGCTTCCATACCCTTCCCCAATTAAAGACTTCGATCTTCGGCATATGCCTGAGACATAAAAATGCTTGGATTCCCCAAAAAGATATCTGTGCCCTCTCCTAAATATAGATACCTGGCTAGGCTAATGAGTATTTAGATAAGGAAACAAACTTCGTGCTAGCAGATAATTGGGACTTGATTGGTCTGTTCAGGGAGCTGAACATTTTGAGAAAAGACAACAAAACAGAAAATTGTACTGTCTAAAATTCCAACAAAATAGTGATTCTCTACAAAGTTACAGACTTTCCATTCTACCAGAGTACACATGGGAAAAATCGAACAGAAAGCACTCAGAACTGTAGCAGTAAGTGCCACTCCTGGCAACAAAAAAAAAAACAAGAATGAAAAGCGGCCCTAGATCCACGACACTGAACAACAAAATGTGAACTCTTACTATGCTTCACTTTAGTTGCGCACAGCACTAAAATACAAATCGACAAACAAAACTGACTAGGCCTATATACAAAAATCTGCATTCAAATTTATTATGTTTTCAATTTTTGTCTCAAAAACATAGCTTATGACCCCCCATTGGAACGAATACAAGGAGCTCGTCCCAATGAGGGGTCATAAGCTATGTTTTTGAGACAAAAATTGAAATGTTTTAGTAATTTATTGATTTATTTTGCAAGTATAGTCTGCTACCCTTGGGTAAAGGGTTAAAAATGACCATTTCCAGCTACTGATACAGTATGATGATCATGCAAGTAAACAAGTATGTCACCAAGTAACTTGCATGCTTTACTCTGTCTCATATAATTAATGTGAGTCAGTGTGACAATATCTGCCTGTTTTGGAGGAAGTTTGTTCCTTTGTTTATCCATATAAACCAGCAGTTCAAAAAAGTAATATCAATTGATCAATTACTTTTCGGATCGATCAAGATGTTGATAATTGATTAATCGATTAATCGGTTAACCGTTTTAGCTCTACGTGCTACCAACAACAACCACGTGCCTCCTTGTTAAGACTTAAGTACCTAAGAGGTGAAGGCATAACTGTCACAAAATAATGCAAGAAATGTCAGACCGAAAAACTGTCACAAAATAATGCAAGATATATCAGGCCGAGAAACTATCACAAAATAATCCAAGAAATATCAGGCCGAGAAACTCTCACAAAATAATCCAAGAAATATCAGACCGAGAAACTATCACAAAATAATCCAAGAAATATCAGACCGACAAACTATCACAAAATAATCCAAGAAATATCAGACTGAGAACCTATCACAAAATAATCCAAGAAATATCAGACTGAGAACCTATCACAAAATAATCCAAGAAATATCAGACTGAGAACCTATCACAAAATAATCCAAGAAATATCAGACTGAGAACCTATCACAAAATAATCCAAGAAATGTCAGACTGAGAACCTTTCACAAAATAATCCAAGAAATATCAGGCCGAGAAACTATCACCTAAAATCCAAGAAATATCAGGCCGAGAGTATAAATTACGGGACGTTTTGTTCGATGATGCGGTGTCACATGAGGCGAAGTGAGAACAATATTAGGCGAGACTTTAGCCGAGCCTAATATTTTTCTCGCTGAGCCTCATGTGGCACCATATGCGCCAAATAAACATCTCCTTACTTATTTATTATACTAGCCTTTCTTCTCCGATATTTCATCATCAGTTATGTTAAATATGTTTACAAACCGTTTCGTGTTTTCGTTAAATTTACCTATCGACATTCATTTGTTTACAAAAGCAGACGAGTATATATGGTGATTCAAAGTAAGGGGAGAAATATAATATCTCATTAATCGCCAAGTAAATTATTAATTTATTACCACTGACATTTTTAGTCGCATTTTTAATTCTTTGAACTGAAAACAATTTTTCTAAAGTATCAATTAGTCGAATTCAGAGTGCGATTTTTGCGACAAAAACAAAATGTCGGACAGTGACAATTAATATACCGCCAGTGTCTTAATATGGGGTCACTGTTGACCATTATTGTCGGTGTATTCCTCAGTCTCAGGTGACTAGATATTGCCGTTCATTAGTTAACTCATCTGGCCGGGGTATAAATTATAATATATGAAGATGACCTTTTATAAGAAATGTAGGGATGTTCGAGACGCCCGAATCTCCCGAATCTCCCATGACCACACCGTTTGTATAGAGAAATAAAGAAAACATAGTCACATGAAAAGGATGAGAGCTGATTTCCTTTCAGGACTCATTCGTTACTAAATGCTAAATAAGCTGAAATGTCTGAGAGTTATTCGCCGCTCCCCGGTGGTTCTCTCCGGGAAACTCGTGCTTCCGCCACCCACAAAACTGTCCGACACGATGTGACCTTTGGTGTTGAAAGTATTGTTAACCCTCTACACAATGTAATGGCCAAAACCGGCCAGCGTTATTCTAAAAAATCGCCAATCGCCAATTAATTTTCATTATTTTTTCATTTTTTATCCCCAAAACATAGGTTAGGACCCCTCGTTGGAACGAGTTCGACGAGCTAATTGTGTCCAATGGCTGATTATGTGCGCCAAACGCGATTGTTCATCCCCGCAGCTTGTATGCATCGCAAACTGTTGGTAAGTTGGTAAAATCTAGGAAATTCTTACTTTCCCTGTTAGAAAGAGAAAAAAATAAGTTTTTCGAAATCACATTGAGATTAGCTGGTGTCGTGAAAATGCACAAATTTCTCCAGTTGACCGTGTTTAAGGATGGCGTGCAAAGTATACGCCGGACGTAAATGTCAGCGATGCAGACATTTATGGCTTCAGTTACGTTTTCCTGTTTAAAGTTGTTAACCCGTTACCCAACGCAGACGATATCGAAATTTATTATTTTAAATATAATTTTTTCAAATTTTTCAAAAAATTTCAACAAAACCATATCATGTGACCCCTCGTTGGAACGAGCTCGTTCCAACGAGGGGTCACATGATATGGTTTTGTTGAAATTTTTTGAAAAAATAATTTTTTTTCAACTGCTGAATTTGCATATTACGCGGGCGGATGCGGCCGATTCGTTGGGTAAAGGGTTAACCCCCTACAAGCCCAGAAAAGAAGAGTGAAATTAATACGAGAAAACGTAACCCAGCAGTTGCCTTTAGTCAAGTGTATAGGCAGACGACACTTGACTAGATACGACTTTTCCTGCTCACATTTATCCGAACTGTCAGCATCAGAGTGCACTTGATTTACTTCTGCATGTTAATCTCAGCTACAAGGACTTTAATTCGGTGCATACAGAGGGCTTGCGTACTTAGTTCTCTAAGGCTGTACCAGAAGTACTTGGGTGTAAGTGAATCAAGTCCACTGTGTTGTCATTCATCCAATTCTTGTGAAAACCACTTTCACTGTGTTTTTGAGTGGCAAAATTAATAATTAATGAGCAGACTTTTTAAACACACTGGCGTCGATTTGTCATTACGGATGGAGTCTTGATAAGTTCTGAGATTCAAAGCTATTCAGTGCTCCCAGTCGATAGTGGAATACATACAATATTACTGCTTAGATTCCGCTCCACAATTTTCCAGACAATTCAAAAACTTGGTATGCCATACGCTTTCTT
The DNA here is from genome assembly GCA_031216915.1 of Pictodentalium vernedei. NCBI lineage: Eukaryota > Metazoa > Mollusca > Scaphopoda > Dentaliida > Dentaliidae > Pictodentalium > Pictodentalium vernedei. Next base: position 207,087,943 of record CM062288.1, on the reverse strand, counting down.
GAAATGCGAATTTTCTAACAAATGACACGTATGACATTTTCTAAATCCACGAAAACATACAACACTGTATGACATATAAATAAACAATGTTAATATGGTGAAATAATTCACTAACAAATACAAGACTTCAACCTGGAAAATTGCACGGAGAAATGCCGAAGCCAGTAGTTTTTGGCAAACCAGCAGCCTCAGAAGCAGAAATTTACCACTACCCGAATTATCTACCCACGGAGCAGATCATCCCCCATTTCTGAAATGCGAAAAAGATTTGTTTCCGTCTCATTCTAGTTTCACTGCTGAAAGTGCATTTAGCAGCAGTACAAAACGATATTTAAAACACAGCCAATTTTTAAAGCCAGTTTTCCATAATTCCTCTCCTATTTACCCCCTATGCATCAGGCTCCAACTCAATGACCAAAACTTTAAATTCTATTGTCCAATGCCTCGTGCAATCATGTATCTAATACTACAAAATACACATTCAGTGTTACATGGCATTAGTTTCAACAAATCGTCGCCTGGGTGCTAGAATGTTCTATGTCCCATAGGGGACATAGAACATTCTAGCACTCAGGTGACGAAGTGCCTCCAGTTTAGAATTTTACCTTGTGCAAACGTGCGAAACTACAGAGAGGAATCTTACCGTCTTGTCTAACGCGCCTAGAAGAGAACACGGTTTTTTTTCTCAAATAACAAAAAATCATCAATTTTTGCCTGCAGGGTCATACGTTATGATTCCGTCTTTGCAGGGACGGATCCAATAATTACGATTAGTAGGGGAGTAAGAGTCCGATCCAAATTGTCGAAGGGCGAAAAAAACTGGAGAAAAAGACGGAGAAGATGGAGAAAAAGCTTCAAGTGATACTGGCGAGGTAACGTGAGCATGAAACTATTGTATCGAAACTGTGTCACAAAGTGTGTGAGTTTTGTTAATTCGTTAACATTTTTGAAGATTCATTTTGTGTGAATGCAATTTTATTTTTCATGTAAATATGAGTAAAATATCTTACTGAAAGTGCAATACTTAACCATTGACACTCTCAGATGATTCTACCATGTTGCGAGAGGAAGACTGACTGATAATGTTGACCGGATCGCGACCCAGGCGCGACCCAGGCGCGATCTGGTCGAAAGTATCTGTCCGTTTCTCAACCACAGCACTGATCACTATGAGTTCCGCTGATGCCAGCAGCGCACACGGTAGCTCACAAATACACATTTATTACCCTTTTAAAATTATACAAGCTTCGTTGGTCAGTAGCCAATGTATCCAGTACGGTACATTTAACTCCAACTGGGTGTACGAAGTTCAACGGACTGTATGAGAATATCACGTGACAGCTAAATGGATGTACAGACATTTTATGGTACACATCGCGATTTCCCCTTCGCCCATCGCCGCAAATGTTTGAGTTCAATCGAAGGGAAATAACTCCAAATCGTCCTTGTTCAATAACAAAGAAAGATATGTTTCTTTCAATTTCTCTAATTATTATTTTTATTAAAGTTTTCATCACTCAGATGCTGTTTGGGAATTATATAATAAAACAAAACTCGACACACTGAAGGGGGAGAGTAATAAATTTGTCACATGGTGTTTCAGCGGGGTGTACAAGATTTTATTTAATGCTCAGGCATCAATTCACGCTGAAAAATTAAGTCATATTCCCCTGTCGGTCGGCAAAACGAAATATCAAAATGATATTTAGAAATCGATATTTCATCGTAGGTTCGGATGACGAATCACATGTACTTTAAATTCTACGTATTTATGCACGTTTAATGGGCCGATAAACATTTACATGCAATCATCACAGCACATCAGTAATGAATTCCAGAGTCCCAAATACAAACGAATTCGAATAATTGATAGTGACAGTGACTAAATCAATTCATTAAATCAGCGGTTTCAAAGTTTGACTTTCTCATTCACCTTCCAGCGAAAAGCCGAAATCACTTTCAAATTTCTTCAGTTCAACTTCACACGTCTTCAGTGCATTGAGTTCAAAAAAAATAAAATGACGTGTCTTGTTATTGAAAATAAGAAAGTGGTGTTTTTTGTTATTGTTCTATTTCTTCGAAACACATTGCGATTATTTCAATTCGCCAGCCTTGGTAAATCGTAAAGTTAGGGGAGAAATAAGACGGGACTACTTTTTGTGCGGATATTCACACATTCCAATGGTTGGAGTTTGGTTGTTGTAATTTTTGTATGGACGCCGGTTCGGCACATAAATTTTGCGCCTTAATGGCAAATAAAGGCCACAAATTGGAGAGTTTGTAGTCGTAGAGCATTAAATAAAAAGAAAATTCACGAAAATTTGATGAATACCGAAAATATCTCGTTCGTGGCTACAAGAAATATGAGGATCTTCACGAGCGACTGCGTCGCTCGTGAAGATCCTCATATTTCTTTGTAGCCACTCACGAGATATTTTCGGTATTCATCAAATTTTCGTGAATATCCTCTATGTAATAACTTTTTGAGTTTTGTATTTCACCTCGGGAAATACAGATCTCAGAAGGATAGAAAAGTCCCGTTCACCCTGCTGAAACACCGTGTAACTAATAATCTCCCTCAACACAATTTTATCCTTAAAAAGATGGTGTTCCATGCGTACAAACCGTGCCGACCGAATGCATTCCGTAGTGGTTGTAAACCCTCAGTTGTCAGTTTATAATCGTATGGAAATTATACAACGAGGACGTAGAGCTGAAACGGTTAACCGATTAATCGATTAATCAATGATCAACATCTTGATCGATCCAAAAAGTAATTGCTCGATTAAGCGTTACTTTCGATCAACTGTATTATATGGGTTAACAAAGGAAGAAACTTTCCCCAAAACAGGCAGACATTGTCACACGGACTCACATCAATTATATGAGACAGAGTAAAGAATACAAGTTACTTGCTGACATACTTGTTTACTTGCATGATCATCATTCTGTATCAGTGGCTAGAAATGGTCATTCTTAACCCTTTACCCATTGCGGGTAGCAGACGATACTTGCAAAATAAATTCATGAATTACTCAAAATTTTCAATTTTTGTTTCAAAAACAGAGTTTATGACTCCTCATTGGAACGAGCTCGTTCCAATGAGGGGCCATAAGCTATGTTTTTGAGACAAAAATTGAAAACATAATAAATTTGAATGGAGATTTTTGTTTATAGGCCTAGTTGGTTTTGTTTGTTACGTTGGGTAAAGGATTCATGGTGTATGGCAATTATTCAGATATCTATTTGGACAAGTGATTAATCGGTTAACCAAGGTTAATCGATCAAGAAAACCCCTTAACCGTTTCAAACAGCTCTACGAGGATGGGTTATACACTGTCAACGTTCTTCATCTGTCTTGATTACTCCACAAAGCCACCACTGTGTATTTTTCAACCATTAGCACCGAGGGGTGGGGGGAGGGGAACTACCTCGGGATTTTTTGGCATTTTAAAAAGTGTAGGTCGACCTATCGATAGTCTCAACTGAAAGTCGTGGGGAGGCTATTGGTACAGGCCTCCGACGCTGGTGGAGGTGACAAGAGTAAGTAATTGCCTTCCTGACCAGGTTCCGTTCATATAAAAAAACCTCTTGTTCCAGTTTGTTGGTTTTCCGCCGGTCTTTTCCTGCATCGTGGTCGTGGTCACGATTGTCGTTGGAGAAAAAAATGCACCATACACACAGAAATACACAGTAATAAATAACCCCAAATGCAAGGAAATAATTGAGTGGATGTTGTCAAGAAAAATGCAGGAGAGTGCTTCTCTTAGCACTAATTTAAAAAAAAGTCTTCAAATTTCATTGAAAACACAGAATTAAATATATTTAAAAAAAGCGTTTAATAATAATTTTGAACACATACAATAAATAATCTGCAAATTCACACTTCGTGACAAGTTCCAGTCCCTATCGGAACATTTTCCCATTTTCTTTTGGCCTCGCGGCCTTTCGTATATCTGTCTTGCAGTTTCCCTGAAGTCTCCTCATTCGTCGTCCTTGGACTGGTTTCCTTTCTCAAACTTGGAGAAGGGTGTGGTCTATTTTACTCATTACGACAATTCACCTGTTATCCGTCGTCAGGGCTCTGCGAATATCACATATTTAGAGTCGAAGCGAATCCTGATGCTTTCGAAAAAATCTGAAGGTGTCGAATCGAATCTAAAATCGAATTGCAACCTCCTCCAGTTGAAGATATTACACCTTCTAACTACCGGACATATTGCCATTCTTCACTCAAGTGTGGTATGGAACGGCGACTCATCTGTTTGGACAAATCAATCGAAAAAGTGGAATATTCCGGAACAGAATCAATGTAGTGTCGGACGTGGAACCGCCTTGAACTCTTCTATCACCAGGTCTCCTGTTCTGTACTTGAAGATAGAAAACGAGTTTAAGAGGAGACACTTGATAAGATTTTAAGAACATCTCGATTCGAAAATTTACGAACGGCGTGAGTTGAAAGGATTGGAATCATCGGGACGGGTTGAATCGAATCTCATTTCGATGCTTCGCCGGGCCCAACTAGTGTGTAATCCCGGAAATGTGAATTTTCTGGTTCTCGTTTTTGAATGTGATGTCACGATACCGGGAATTTTGAGGTTCTCGTTTGTGAATAACAGTACTAATACCCGGGAAACGCATAGGACAGAACCGGAAATCAAAGGTTGCGTCCGCAACCTTTGATTCCCGATTCTAGTCTACGAATTTCCCGGGCAGTAGCACTAATTTCCAGAACTGGTAACCGGGTAAATCCCGTTTACGATATTAAAACATAGCTCCAACGGCGATGCTGGTTTCGGAAGAAATTGATATTCGCTGTGATCTCATAAACGATAATACGCAATTATTAATACCATAGTCTATGAATTTCCCTGGTATCGTGATTGACTTTCAGAACGGGAACCCGATAAATTCCCGTCCCCGGTATTAAACCATCGTAGCATTTAAGAGTGGATTGTATCACGAGTTTCACAAACACCTAAATTATTTCCCCGCTATGTCATTTTTCTCCACCTTGTGCTCAAGTTATTGTACTGCTGCTATATACATGCACTGAACGTTTGTCAAGATTAACTTATTACTGCGTAATTTCACCCCACTTGTACTGACACAGTAAATAACCCATTCCCTGCACATTATAAATATGACAGCCCTCCGAAAATAGCACCAGTAGTCATTTAAAATTAATAATAAAAATACTTTTCTGTTAACATAGACAATATCCCCTTCCAGGGACGAGTCATGTAGTCACGTTCCCAAGAGAGAAATCAGGCGGGTTCGGACCCGCCCCACTATCAATTTTGATTTTCTAAATTCCTACATTTGGGAAAGGACCAAGTATATCCATTATCTTAAGTTGATATTCGGTACGATTAGAAAACGGCTGCCCGATTCCTTTCCTCTTGAATCTTTGTCTAATTCCAATATCACTAGTCCGTACCACTGTTAACACTTACGCTGCCGAAGCGACCATTGTCACATATTTTATGATGCTTATCTGAACATTTTGGTATGCGCAGATCAAACCTACTATTTGATTAATTGTTGGAAAGGGCTCAGAGAGCCCTTTCTAACAATTAATCAGATGATGGAGTTTCAAGTATGTCATAAATGTTTATTAAACTTCCTCGTATACAGACGTACATAGAAGTCTTCCATACATGAATAAAGTAGGCGTGGCAGTAAAAGGGTTATATGCAAATTTAAGGTTCCCAAACAATGTCGACGATGTACTATAATCCTTATTGTGTAATATTCCAATTACGTCATCAAAGCGTGTCTTCGACGAAGGCATGTCTTGATTGTGCAGTTGGATTAGATTATCAATCGGGCCTTCAGCCACCAAAGTTGGAACAAATCAGATTCATTGCACTCAGCCTCAATCGGTTATCTTTAATATGCCTCTGATTCGATCCGAGGTTCGATTCGATTTCGAATAATAGAAGTAATTCGATTCTAGTTTCGATTCGAATCGAAAATATGTGATTCGCAGGACCCTAGTGGCGGGGTATTTTGGGACAATACAAGTGTGTGACATGCTAATTTTGATGATATTCCGCTAACCTCTGGAGGATAGACCTTGAAATCGACGATTCGGATTGCCCTCCATCAAAAGTCCTTGGTCTGCCCCTAGTTCAAGTAAGGACTCTCGAAATACATTCACGGTGCAAAGAGCAGAAAAGTATTTTTACGAAAATATCAAGCGGAATACGGCTGTTTGGGTTGGTAGCATACTTATTGAGGATTGAAGCGAGGTTGTATTCATTTTGAAAAGTAGTCCCGTACAGTAATTAGGACTGTCACGATTATTCGATTAATCGATTGCTGATCGATCACACCGAAATCGATTAGTATTTTTCGTTGTCGAAGAATCGGTAAATTTTACCCCGTTTTAGACGTTTAATAATTAAAACAAATGAAAAACCTATTGTTTCTTAAGGTAAAGGGTCAAGAACGTCGACGGGAAATCTCAAGAAGCCTTTAGAAGCATTTCCCTTTTAGGAACATTCAAAGCTTTGATGTTCTGAACTTTTGAACCGTCAGTGTAATAATCAAGACCGGTCGGCAGTTGCGAACTTGCAAAGTTCGCAACTGACGACCGGTCTTGATTATTACACTGACGGTTCAAAAGTTCAGAACATGAAACCTTTGAATGCACCTAAAAGAGGATCGTCTTCGTTGTTTACTTGAGGAAGGTCAACTGACTTGAACTTCATTTTTAACAACTTAAAAAGAGGGAAATGTGTGGACGGGGTCATTTATGTATGATTAATCGATTATAATCGATTATTTGCGACGATTAATCGATTCCTAAATTAAAAAATCGTGACAGCCCTAACAGTAATACTCAAAGTTTCACAATTAGGTTCTGTTTCAGACTTACATAAATACGTGGTTTTCTCACAGAAAATGTCCCTGGCTTCATATCCATCATCACCGCTTGACACCAGCGGTCCAATCGCATTTTGCATTCTCCCCCATGCTTATTCGGACGATCAGCCATAAGAACTGTTCATATTCCCTAATAAATCATTTTAGCATTCCGCCATCTTAACATCCTGGATACGAATTGCCTATGTAAAATTGGGTGCAATTTTTATTGACAAAGCTGATTTACACAAGCGATCTCGTATCCCGGATCTTGAGATGGAGGAATGCTAAAATGATGTATTAACACCGCAAACAGCATTCCAGATCTATGAGAGAAAATATTTTCTCTTAGCGAATCAATAACCAACCATCCAGTCCAATATTTGGTTCCTGATTGAGTTCTATAAGCGGAATATGATGGTTTGGAAGCTGTGGGAAATTAGAAATCTCCGTGCAACAGTTTAATAAATTAAAGAGAAAAAAACACAACTTGACATTCGTCTTCTCATTAGTCCTTGAGATAAATAATTTCTCGATATACGAAGACATTCGTATTTAGTTTAGAATAATTAAATGTTTTCCAGCCTTATGAGTGGGCGCATCTACAGTTGGAAATGTTAACTCTTTATCCAACGAATCGGTCACAACCGCCCGCGTGATATGCAAATTCAGCAGCCGAAAAAATACTATTTTTCAAACAATTTCAACGAAACCATATCATGTGACCCTTTTTTAGAACAAACTCGTCGAATTCGTTCCAGTGAGGGGTCACACGATATGGTTTTGTTGAAATATTTTGAAAAATTAAAAAAAATGACATTTAAAATAATAAATTTTGATATCGTCTGCGTTGAGTAAAGGTTTTAACTCCATCAGCTTTATTCAGTTTTCTTCGGTTTCTGAGCATTCAATGACTACTAAAAATGGAAACTCACGAGAAAGCCTGTAAATATATTCAAACGTTAGAAGTCTCTCTTTCTTTTCTCTCTTCCCCCCCCCCCTCTCTTTCTGTGCGTGTGTGTATCTGTGTGCGTACAACCCTTTACCCATCGTAACGACCAAAACCGGCCAGCGCTATTCACAAAAATCGCCAATTAATTTTCATTATTTGTTTCATTTTTTTTGTCTCACAAACATAGGTTATGATCCCTCTTTGGAACGAGCCCGTCGAGCTCGTGCCAATGAGGGTCATAGCCTGTGTTTTGGAGACAAAAAATGAAAACAATTAGCTATTCAAGAATTTTGTCTCACAAACATAGGTTATGATCCCTCTTTGGAACGAGCTCGTCGAGCTCGTTCCAACGAGGGTCATAGCCTATGTTTTTGAGACAAAAAATGAAACAAATTAGCTATTCAAGAATTTTGTTTGCAAGTGTCGTCTGCTTTTCATGTTAGGTTATGTGTTAAAGTTAAAAACTTGCATTGGCACAGACATTTCCAACTGAAACGTTTTTTTCTCGTAATAATCCGCTGTAATATTGTTTTCATGAAAATATGCTTTTACTTAACCTTGATGGGTTTCAAACCTGATAAAAATACACTAATGTGATTTAAACTAAACGTCGGGCTCAGGAACTGGTTAAATTGACTGGCATTTATTGATGTTATTCATTGATGGGCTCCAATTTAGTCCTTACAAGGATGTTACATAATTTTTTGTTTTTTCTTATAAGCAATGACAGGTCGAAGATTCAAAGATTCATTTAGAGTTAGTCAACCCTTTGAACCCTAGCGGCCGTTTTTTTCCGGCCAGAAACATGATACGTCATAAAGTCATTAAATAGGATGGCTGTTCAGTAAATGCGTGGGGTAGACCAATCAATATTTTCAACGTGCAGCCCTGAGGCTGCACGCTGAAAATATTGAATGGTCTACCCAAAATAATGAGTATGGACTCTTCTAATTGCTGCCATGGAACTGGGATGGTAGATACCACTGGCGTTCAAAGGGTAAAATTGAATTCAACTTTTACTATTTTTGCTATTTCGATATTCATTCTGTTGTATGTAAACCCTTTGATGCTTTTGTACGTCTTAGGACGTACAAAATCAAACAGCGCGTTGATACTTTGTGGTCATTCGTTTTATTATTTTTCGAGTTTTTAACGTTTTGCAATTCTTATTTTCCCCCGAATAGTACCCAGTGACAACAGTTGAGCCAAATGTTATCGCAGCTTAAAATACTAATATAATCTTCCTGTCAAGACTTTTTAACTGGTTGAGTGCTAGAAGCCACTATTAGGGCATTGGAAATGAGGATAGTAGAGCAAATGCCAACACTTTCCTTGCTTGTATTTCATATTCAGTCAACCACAAGTAATATTTTGTTTCTATAAATTTGTTTATTACAAATTATTGGAGAGTGCCTGTGGGCGTGGTGCCCGTGGGCACTCTCCAATAATTTATAATAAAACAAGTATTGAATAACAAATTCACGACACCAAAACTATTCTAGCCCTCAACCAACTAATCACTAATGTAAAAAATGTCTTGTTATTTGTACTTTCCGACGTTTGACTTCGCATTTTGAAAAAAACGTTGAAGAAACTGAATTCCCCGTGATGTTTGAACGTCAGGATAATTAAAGTCTCAAAGGGGTAAAGTGAAAGGAATCACAGACCTCCTTTCGCATTCTCCCTCTAATAGGTTCATACCAAAATGGCCAGAGGGTTTGAAGCGTATTGGTCCAAACCAAAATGGCTAGAGAGAGGGTTTGAAGCGTATTGGTCCAAAAAGCTTCACGTTTTTTTCTAAATTGATCCGTTTCTTCTAATGTGCCTTTAACTGGTGGTTGTTCAGTGGGATGGATTTCGAAATCGTCCAAAGAATGACCTGGAAGGTTAACATGTTGTGCCACTGGGACATCAGCATTATGTTTTATATCCTGTTTGTACCTAGTAGCACGCTCTCGGAAAGGATTTTGACTTTGAACAACATACCTTTTCCCACAGTGTTTACAAGCCAATAAGGTAAATAATATTGGGTGAATCACAAAGGAGGGAGTTTCTGATCTGATAATGAGTTTTCGTTTGTTCGGAGGAAAATTCCTCTTTCAGATCAGCCAAAAAAGTATGCAATCTACAACGAGGCTTTTTTCAATTCAGTACCGCGCTACTACAGTTCTGCAACGGTCTGTTATGTTCAATTTTCAGTGGTTCAAAATCAGTAATTTCTGCAGGACTTTCCAACTTTTTCAGGGTTTGAGATTTTAGGCTCCTCAAAAAACGCATTGAGTACCCCCTGGATCTGAGGGCGTCAAATAGGAAAGAACAAGCCTCGTTGAAATTTACCTTATCATTTTAATTGCGGTCGAAATGACTGGATGCCTGGAACTGCTTACCTTTATACACGGTCACATCGAGAAAATCAACAGAACATTCACTGACAGTGGCTTTCAATTTAATGTTTGGATCATGATTGTTCAAAATTTCTAAAAATTCATCAAATCTTCTTTTGAATGTTCCCAAATAATGAAAATGTCATTCTAATATCTGAGATATACTAGAGGGTGCTTTGCACATTTGCTTAAGGCATTTTCTCCCATTCTGCCACATAAATGCTTGCAAAATTTGGACTGAATCTTTTACCCATAGGGCAACCCATTATTTGTAAATAGTTTTCTCCATTGAATTGAAAGTCATTACCTTTTAAGCTCATTTCTGAAAGGTCCAAAATGTGTTCATCCGGATATTTTTCGAATGCATTTTTAACAGATTTAACACCTTTATCAATGTTTGTATACATACTGTCAATATCCAAAGTAGCCAGGATTGCATTTGTCGATATTTTTAATTTACAAATTTTTGACAGAAAGTTCTGTGTATTTTCGAGATAGCTCGGATGTCTATTGGCTATAGGTTTCAGATGATAGTCAATGAGTTCCGAGATAGCATACGATTCCGAGTTACAATCTGAGACAATTGGCCTTCCAGTGGAGTTAAGTCATCCGTCCATGAAGAACGGAGTTTGTGGATCTTTGGGAGGATGTAAAATTGTCTTGTTTGAGCACCGAGTTTAGCTGTTAAATATTTCAATTCTTGTCTTTATATATGACCTTCATCGAGGACAAATTTTAAGATCTCATTGAACTTTTCGATATTACTCGTAGAGCTGAAACGGTTAACCGATTAATCGATTAATCAATGATCAACATCGTGATCGATCCAAAAAGTAATTGATCGATTAACCGTTACTTTTGAGCTACTGTATTATATGGATTAACAAATGAACAAACTTACTCCAAAACAGACAAACATTGTCACACTGACTCACATCAATTATATGAGACAGAGTAAAGCAAGCAAGTCACCTGCTGACATACTTGTTTAGTTGCATGAACATCATACTGTATCAGTCGCTGGAAATGGTCATTCTTAACTCTTTACCTATTGCGGGTAGGAGACGATACTTGGAAAATAAATTTATGAATTACTAAAAATTTTCAATTTTTGTCTCAAAAACATAGCTTATGATCCCTCATTGGAACGAGCTCGTTCCAATGAGGGGTCATAAGCTATGTTTTTCAGACAAAAATTTAAAACATAATAAATTTGAATGGAGATTTTGTATATAGGCGTAGTGGGTTTTGTTTGTTACGTTGGGTAAAGGGTTCATGCTGTGAATCATCAACGGTATGGCCATTATTCAGATATCTATTTGGACCGGTTAACCAAGGTTAATCCACGTGACTAATCGATAAAGAAAACCCCTTAACCGTTTCAGCTCTAATTACTCGGTCAAATAAGTGAATCAGTTGTCTCATAATGTTTAGTATTGCTGAGTTGTCTCATGGCTTCCTTTATATAATTATCCCGAGATAAAACGCCACCCACATTTGTCAGCTGGTTTGATAACTAATTTCTTATGTTTCGAACTTTCGTGAGGGCTCTCCGTTCACCAGCTGTTAAATCATTTTTTATAGGAGAGTATGTTCATGAACACTTTTTGGAGGATTCATTTGTAAGCCTCAATAATTTCGGGATCTACTTCACTATCTGAAGGTGACCAACCAGATGATTCTACGAAAGGAAGTTTCCGTCCGCTGGAGTTTATAAAGCGGTCTGCTAATTTCATTTGCCTAAGAAAAGTACAGTTAAACTGTGATATATTTGCCTGATGAACAGTTTTAGGCTGATACGAAAGTCAAACCGCGAACCAAAAGAGACTTTTCCTGGGCTGCTTGGTTATTGGTGCCAGACAGGTGTTAATCACGTTAGTTTCTAATCCAATATCCGTTAGACGGTTCTCACCTTTGCCTTTATTTAGTTTAAATCGAGATAATCCAACCGGTGATCGGACATTATATTTGCGCTTCTAGTCAGGGACGTGGCTTGAGGTTTCCGATTGACGGTGGGGGTGGGGTGGGGTGGGGCGTAGGGTAGTGCGTTTCCAACTAGAGACCCCCTCCCGGTCCCTCCCCAAAGTTGGAAATTCACTACCGAGAAACAGTTTGAAAATGAAGCCATTAAATGGGCATAAAATTGATTCTAGTAACTGAAATGGCTACACATTTATGATAGAATTATCAGGTTGTTATTATTTGGTATTATCCTGGGAATTGAATATGTGCTAAACAAATGCTCAAGCTGAGAACTCTGAGCAATTCACACTGTCCTAACATTAAATCAGATCTTATGCAGGAATGATCAGTGTTCGATGTTTCATCATTTTGTAACTGTGAATGATGGAATTAACTCAGGATAACGATTTTACATGGTGTGATTTTCTTGAAGTGCATTTCGAGGATTTTTTTTTATTAAGATATGTAACGTACTATAGAAATCTCGTACCGATTGACATCCTGCATACTTATGAAGCTCGATATTGCGTACACTGTAATTGTAAATAGTAACAGTTAGAATTTTTGCCAATTTGAAACCGATTTCGAATTTTAAAAGGAGACATCAGCATCACCAAAGAAGCTTAAAAATCCAGATAGATGGAATTTCCACCTACTCACCACTTGCCCTCCGAATTTCCAACTATAGGAATTTTTTGCCAGGATTGGGGGGGGGGGGGGCACATCCCCCACCCCCGTCCCCTCGTCCTTGGTTCTAGTGGTCCAATGAATCAAATCTTGAATAATATCAAACTTCGAGTAATCAATATTTGGTATAACTTAAACGTCCTTCACTTTCCGAATAGTTTTATTGATGGTGTTCAGTGTTCTCCTTTCAGCCAATGGGAGTAATTCCGAAAAGCTTAGTTCAGCGAAATAAAGTTTTACTGATCAAAACTTGACCCTGATATCGCTAAGCATATTCCACAACTGCTCAGTTACAAATTCAGTATTTTCACTTTGGGAGTTTATGCCAGTATTTAGTAATGGTGACTGGACTGGCCCCCGTGGCCTTTAAACATAGAGCGCATATGGTTGGACTTGGCGTAACACTCTACCTGGATGTCTTGGTGGGGATCTCGATCAATGCGTCCTAAATTTGAGTTAAGTAAGGATGTTGACGTGAAAGTGAAATAAATAGAGGATATGGAATGAGTGTTTTTCTCATATAATATTTATGAAACGAGTCTAAGAATTTTCCGTTTTGGCGAGCCTCTGGCGAGCCCAAACGGAAAATTCGGACGAGTTTCATAAATATTATATGAGAAAAATACTCATTTCATATTCTATTTATCATATGACACACACATGCACAAATTAGCCACTTAGTATGACTTTTTAACCCATCACCTAACTTGAGTTGCAGACGTCACTTGGAAAAAACATCCTCGTATAACTAAAACTTTTCATTTTTTGCTTCCAAAACATAGGTTATGATCCCTCATTGGAACGAGCTCGTCGAGCTCGTTCCAATGAGGGTCATAACCTATGTTTTGGAAGCAAAAAGTGAAAATATAAAAAAAATAAATGGCGTTTTTCTTGTAGGTAAAAGATTAATACAATATAACCCACCCTAAATAGGACAGATAACGTAAATTCTCCCTACTGAAATATTGCAAATATGACCCAGTTGTATTTTGTTTAGCCAATCAAATTCTCCAGTTTTGAAATTGACCAATGAAAGCTCCCAACTCTAATTATGCAAATTATGAAAATGCAGCCCAGTTGTATTTTCTTCAGCCAATCAATTTGTCTAGTTTTGAAATTGACCAATGAAATTGACTGAAGGCTTTATTTATCACTGATTAATATGAAAACAAAATATCAAATGTTTTAAAGTGAACAAAACGGACGAGTCATATGATAAATGAAAATATTAAACTGGGATATATCACCTAATAGAGAAGATATCAGAATTGGTTACAGTCTCCAGAATAGAATTAGACTGGTTACCTGAGAACTTGGTATGCAACATTCAACCGAGAATCTGGTAGGTGAGTCAAATTGTAAGGTAACTACGCTTTTGAAATAAAAGTAATTTTGATGAAGTGACGGTAATATGGTCTGAGGTTTGCAGCTCGGAGCTTATGTTCAACCGAGTCGCGGAGCGTCGAGGTTGAACATGCGCTCCGAGCAGCAAAACTCAGACCATGTTACCGTCAACTCATCACAATAACGTACATGTTCCAAAAAGACACTACCCATAGCCCCAAACCTACCCCCTGGAACACGAGAGGCTTATTTACTAAACTTGTGATCGTTAAAAAGTTGCCTTGCTCAAAGAAACTTTTAACGATCACAGGTTTAGTAAATAAGCCTCTCGTGTACCCCACGGCGGAATCAGGTAAATAATAAATAAACCAAATAAACTCATTCCATCTCAGTTCAAATCGTAAATCGGTTCGTAATTTAAACAACACTTCATCCGGAACATCGTTTGCAGCACGTGTGAAAAATCCAGAAAAATGAAGCGTCTTTTCTAGTTACTTCGTTGACGAAGCAATTACGAAACGGGCGACGTCAATTCAACTATTTCGCGTTGTGACGTCAGAATGATGGTAAAAGTTGCTACTGGGGTCCAAAACATAAAAGAAACTACACCAGCTCTCATCCAATCAGGGGGCGAGGATTTAACTCTTATTGGAACATATAGTAATATTCAGTTGATTACGCCGTTGGTATTGAGGTTAAGTCGATCAGAATTCAAAGTGGACTGGATACAAACCTTGGTAAATGGACTTGAAGTGGTTGTGTCAAAAGCGGATGAAGTGGAGGTGGTAATGATGAATGGTGGAGGTGTATTCATATGTCAGAAATAAACATCACATTCAGTGCTCAAAATAACTTTTTTTTCTTTGCGTAACAAAATGCTACGCATTTTCAAAAAATGAATAGCATTTTGTAAAAATTACATAGCTATTTTTGTATACCAGAGTTATGTTATGCTGTTTTATATTGAATTCTTCTAAGTAGATAGAATAGTTTCCATCCATTTCTGGGCATTTCCAAATGATTTGCAACACATGAAACATTTACTATGTTTTTTTTTAACTGAACTGCCTTTAAGGGTTGCATGGACTTGTATACTGTTATAAATGGCGTCTTGGTTGTTTAATAGAGTTCTCAAAATGGAAGTTGGGATTTTTAATTTGATGGGCTTGTAGTTATTTTTAATGGACATTCTATGCAAAATGTTGTAAAAACAGGAAGTATTTAAACCAACAGAACTCATCTTACATATGAAGTTTGCTAATGATGCTTGATGGAGAGTTAATCTGAGTTATGCCTGGAATGTTCAACAATCAGAAGTAAAGCATCAGTGAACTAGTTTTCAAATTTGTTTGCAAATTTTCATTTACATTTTGCGATACAAGATAATCAACTGCAGCCTAATTGGCTGCAGTTGATTATCTTGTATCGCAAAATGTTATACATAATTTAACATTGTGTAGCTTTTTGCAAGTTTTACATAGCAAAAAGCGACGCGACACCGCTTATTTTGAGCCCTGATCACATTACGCCATACAAGGTAAAATGGAGATTTTGTAGGTTAATCCTATTGGGCAGAAAATGCACAGAAAAAGCTTGTATTTCGCCATAAGTAGACAGATAGGGATTTACTAAGAGAATTATTCCTTGTCGACGAGTGAAATATTACTAACACCTGTGGATATTCCGCGGAAGGCTCTAACAGGGCAGTTCAAAAGAATAGATACTGATATGAATATCTGTTGGATATTACGCGTATCAGTTATCAGAAATATTGTATTAAAATGAAGTGTCGAAAAACTCAAGTTTCTAAAATACTTTTAAGTAATCTCAAATTGAAGTACTCCAGTTTAGAAAAGATTAGTAATCTAGAGCCAGATTACAGTCTATTTCCGAGATGAGTCGAAGAGTTGTACATGGGAAGTCACCCTTTTGGAAGACATAGAGAGAAATCGCTTGACTGGACTGGTTACGTGAAATAATTCATGAGAGGTGAGGGACGTTGTACAAACACGAGTGCGCGAATGCGCGAATGCGCGAATGCGCACGAATGTTTTACAATATAGTACCTCACCTCGAATGAATTATTTAACGTAACCAGTCCAGTCAAGCGATTACTCTGTTTATTACTTTTCATATTAACGATAATTATATTATTTAACCCTTTACCTAACTTAACGGTCAAAACCGGCCAGCGCTATTCTCAAAAATCGCCAATTAATTTTCATTATTTTTTTCATTTTTTGTCTCTAAAACATAGGTTATGACCCTCATTGGAACGATCTCGTTCCAATGAGGGGTCATAACCTATGTTTTTGAGACAAAAAATGAAAATAATAGTTATTCAAGAATTTTTCTTTCCAAGTGTCGTCTGCTTTTCATGTTAGGTAGAGGGTAAAAAAAAACCCAAAACACCCAATGAAGTCCCCATTACACCCACGGCAAAGCGTGTACGTTTGCGCGTACGGATACATGACCCAATTGTTGATTGCATAATTCACTTATGAGGTTATCGTTTATAATCAAACCCAGAAATCCCAGTAAATCACATTTTGGAAAGTAATAATACTTGATAACTCATTTGACCAATAAGCTTCGAGACGTCAGAACATCACCAATTTATCCACTGTTCTTACGAATATTCAGCTCGTTCGATTTCAAAGAAACCATACGTATCACCAAAGGGAGATATCTGTTGAAAGCGAAGAGTGGGTGGGGCTTAGGTAGCTGGAGTAATATGATTGGGTCTACTAAGACTTGGTCGAGAGCAAGGTCTCAGGTCACCAATCTAATGCTGTAAGGCATTCGACGCTGTTATGGCCTGAGAGCAGTCTCGTCCTTAAACTGTCCATTGCCCATGTCTAAATTGAATCGTCTGGAATATTTCAGCTGATCGGAAAAGAGAACCAACTTGGAATATTGAAGGCGACTAACTCTAAAAAATGCACACAGTCACACAAAGTAGATCTTCTGTTTCTCAGGCCGTTATATGTAAAACTGCATGCGGGCGAGCGGTTTTTTACTTTATTTTTTATTCTTGTAATTATTTCTGTGCCATCAAAAGTTCATATTTTTGATTTATATTTTAGGCCTCATAATCTGCGGCATAGCATGAGTGGTGGTGTATTTCGTCCCTTGAGTGCAAGAAGGCTTTGCAATGCCAAAGCATTGCAAAGTCTTCTTGCACTCAAGGGACAAATTTATCAACTTTTTTTTAACTTGGGTAAAATATCAGACATAAACCAACTTTTTTTTAACTTGGGTAAAATATCAAACATAAACCATTTAATTTTAATTTTTTTAAAAATTTACTTTGGTTATAAAAAGTGAGAATGGGGCAGCCAAAAGGACCATGCGGGAGGGCCTGAGAAACAAATTGTTAATCTTTTTAGGCCTGAACATTCATTTTCTTTGAATCAGCGCAAGAAAAGTTTCTCAATCGAGACGCGACTTAACCCTTTACCTAAAGCAGACGATATCAAAATTTATGATTTTAAAAATTATTTTCATCAAATTTCACAAAACATTACAGCAAAATCATATCATGTGGCACCCTGATTGGAACGAGCTAGATGAGCTCAATCCGATGAAGGGTCACACGATGTGGTTCAATTGTTATGGTTTGAAAGAAAACATTATCCTGCCGAATTTGTATATCACGCGATCGGGTGCAGCCGATTCGTTAGAGAAAGGGCCAGCAAGTAGGATGGAAGTTCGGCATTTCTGCTCTGAACTTAAGTACACACCACAACACTGCTTAACCATTTGAATACCAGGAGCCGTTTGTCCGGCCAGGAACATGATACGTCATAACGTCATAACGTCATTATATAGGATGGCTGTTCAATAAATATTGTTGGGTAGACCAATCAGTATTTTCAACGTGCAGCCCGAGGCTGCACGTTGAAAATACTGATTGGTCTTCCCCAAATAATAAACATGGACTCTTCTAATTGCTGCCATTGAACTGGCTTGGAAGATACCACTAGAGTTCAAAGAGTTAAACTACGTTCACACTTTAGATTTTTGTCGTACGTTTTCTCAAGCAAGCGATAAAGTTGAGGTCGGTAGACAAAAATCCATAGTGAGAACATTCAACAGGGGTCGCTTTCTATCGACGTTTGTCTTTTGTCTGATGCAATTTTTGTCGATAAAACCCACACGTGTTTGATTTGTACTTCGTTTGTCTGTGCTTCTCCACGTGTGTGTCGAAAAGATAATGGCTGTTGATTGGTTCTCGTGTGATTATCATGTAATCAGTGCAGTTTTTAAAAACCTTAACGATTAATCTGTATATTTTTATCACAGCGCGATTTGCGATGCAATATGTCGTATACATTGAATCAGTACTGTTTATTCTCTTCTCCCCGCTGGAATCCCGGTAAGTGAAGCAGTGCTTGTTTACTGTGGTAAACAAGCTCTGTTTCGCTGGTAAAATAGGACCGAGTCACTAATGCCTGGGGTGCGAGTCCTCTAAAGTAGGCAACATGGGGTATAAACGATTGACTGACCTTGATTTTATCTCCATGTTGTGGTCATGATTAGCCATTGTGCAGAAATATGTGACCTTCAACACCAAAAAATAAATAAATTTATTCTCTTCGCGAAGTCCGACACAATTATCATATGTATGTGGAAAATAAATATTTATTTAACTGTTTGAGGGCTAGATTAGTTTTTGGCGGTCTGAATCTGTTCATCAAAAATTGCTTTATTACAAAGTATTGGAGAGTGCTGTTCTAGGATGGCTGTTCAATAAATATTGTGGGGTAGACCAATCAGTATTCAGCCTCGGGCTGCACGTTGAAAATACTGATTGGTCTACCCCAAATAATAAATATGGACTCTTCTAATTGCTGCCATTAAACTGGCTTGGAAGATACCACTAGAGTTCAAAGAGTTAAACTACGTTCACACTTTGCTTGGGGTGCAAGTCCTCTAAAATAGGCAACATTGGGTATAAACGATTGACTGACCTTGATTTTATCTCTATGTCGTGGTCATGATTAGCCATTGTACAGAAATATGTGACCTTCAACACTAAAAAATAAATAAATTTATTCTCTTCGCGAAGTCCGACACAATTATCATATATATGTGGAAAATAAATATTTTCATGCACTATGCAATAACCTGTAATAGAACAAATTTGTTTAAACAAATTAATCTTTACGATTGTCTGAATAGGAAAAATACGTAAGGAAAATGTTGGCTTTTGCACTGCTACCTCAATTTTTCAATTTTTTTAAAGGCCTATTTTGGCTTCTAGCACTTACCAGTTAAAAACCTCCTTATTATTTTAGATCTCCATTTTAATTGTTCTATATCGATTTTGTGTTGTATGATCACTGTTACAAAACAAAACTATCAGTGAAATCACCATGGAAGCTCTAGAATTTAATTTTAGGCTCTCACAACTCACAACTAGATTTTTCGGACTGGTGACCATTTAAATCATCAGGAATAAAAAATAAAAATAAAAACCGCCCTCCCTCATTCACTTAAAAAAAAAAACATACCTGAGAATCAATTATTTAATTTTTGTTTGGCTTTGATCCTCCATTGTTTCATAACTAAAAAGGAAATTGCCGTTTTCCTTAATGACTCGCACTCCGGTTACTCGTTTTAGCAAAAAACACATCCCAGTATCAAAATTCACAAATTCACATCGAAGCAAAAGAGTATTAGATTAGTATGATCTGCATCTCAATAAACTGAGGTAGGATGAATTGCTAAACGTTTTTCTTTTAATCCTTGTGGCAATATCGTTACCATTTTATTGTCTTTGTGATAAAAATGAAAACAGATATATTGAACCCGGAGATCTCATCAGCAGGTTTCACCAAAAAAGTGGAATACTTTCTGCGTCTTGTTTCTCTGTTCCAAGCAAGCCTCTAAAACTAATTTGGAATGTACGATTAGAGCCAAAGGATTAACCTTTTTTTAAAGTGTGGTTCAGTTCACCTGAACTGGGAAGAAGTTTAAAAACGAGGGAAAGAAGTAATAATAACAGTATGTTTGATTCACGATTAATGAAATCTTACTCTGTTGCGAGCCTGTGATCAATAACGTGGATATAAATTTTCGACTGAATCGCAATGCGATCCTGTCCAAATATACGTTTTGCTGTTGTGATCCGTACACTGTAATGTTCGCATTGCAGTGCTGCTAGTATCTCAAACTTATATTACAAGCCTGTTTTATGACATCCCCATCTACAGCAACACTAAACCATGCGGAAAATAAAAATCCGTTCCGCACACATGTGCGGAACGGAAATCGTTTCCAGATTATTTTTAAATAGAAGCGAAATTTCCCTGGAATTTTCTGCAAATCATGCACCGCAGTTACAATTTGAATCACTAGCGATAGCTAAAATAGTAACACGGATTCCCCTCGCAACTTTGGTTCGCGACAAAATGTGTTCTTTTTGTTGATAGTTCGTCCCCTGAGTTTCAATGTGTTCTATGTGCCTATTGGCACATAGAACACATTGGAACTCAGGGCACGAGTTGTCAAATGAATTGCTGAGTGACCTAATAAATGCTTTTGTAGACGTGAAGGCGTGTAATAAACATAGAACGACACCCAAGGCCTCCGGCCTCTCGTTTTATCCTTCCGCTCTGGCGCTCGTACCATATCGATTAACCCATTCATACGCGCGTGTGTCGTTCTGTGTATTTCTGACATTGTGGGACGAGAGTTAAACCTTTCCGACAGTGTTTCCGAGTCGTTGACCGTCGGTACAAACTTAAAACCTAACTTGATGCACTTCTTTAAAACAATAATAAACCAAACGTTCGTATGTTATGACAGACCTTTCGCAAAAACGAACGACGACTGATAAAAATTACGAAAAGCCAATAGTGGTCGTATATTTGTCTGGAGCCAAAAGAGCTTTTCGCAGAATTGACGACTACGAGACCGTTTGTGCGAAAATCCTACCGTTCAAACTTCGTACCACTAGGAGTTTAAGGACACTACATAGTAGGGACACAATCTTAGAGTGAGCTTCCACATTAAGTGGCTCAGAAAACGCTCTCAAACATTTTGCCATATGATATATCTGCGAGTGTTGATGAGAAGCCGTAATCGTAACATTGGATAAGAATAACCCTATTCCAGTGACGTAATACCCCATTCGTAATGTTTATCAGTCGTCTGTTAGAGACCTTTCGCGCAATAAACAACGACAGATAAGAATTACAAATGGGATACTAGGTCACCAAAATTTGTGTTCTTCCAATCAGTCGCCATTTTCGCTTTCATGTAGTTACAATTTCAGGTTATCATCAAAACGTCTCAGATTTATCATATAGCAAAAGGTTTGAGAGCGTTTCCCGGCCCCTTAATATGGAAGTTCACGCTAAGTCTGTGCCCTTAAAATATTGTGTCCTTAAACAACTAATGGTACGATGTATGAATGGTACGATTTTCTCACAAACGGACAAGTAGTCGTCAATTCTGGAAAAGGTTTTTTGACAGTTCGACAACTTTACGACTATTATTAGCATTCGTACTTCTTACCAATCGTCGTTCATTATGCGAAAGGTACCTATTATTATAATTTTAAAGAATTACTTTCGTTTAACGAAAGTAATTCTTTAAAATAATAATAATATATACGAAATTATTCGCGTGTATGACTATCCAATTCTTATTCACGGGGGCTTTCATACAAAGAATAGATGAAACATAGAGGCACAGTAGAATTATGGGTTCGCGTAATGGTCAAATGTTCTTCAAATTTCAGAGAAAAAGTTGACTATCGGGTAAGCAACAATATTTCCGACGGACAATCCAAATTTGTCACAGACAAGGTCATGGGGTGGGGACGCACAGCGCCCCCAGCCTCCCCAATAACTTCTGGCCTGATTGTAATTTGTACAGACAAGAATGCCAATCCGTCATGTTTGTTGTGTTGAATAATATTACGTCCAGTGTATTGTTACTGTACAAGACATATACTGAGTCAAAAAAGAAATTATAATAAACTTTGAGAAGCAATTTTTTTAGTATTATCGACTTTAATCCCAAACAAATTATTGTAAATTCATATTTCGAGTCTAGCTGTATGAATTTGAATAATTCCATGTTCTTACTGTTGCCAGCGTCACGTCAGGACGTCGCAATTCAGACGTGGGATGAAATGAAAAGTTCACACATGCAGTCAATAGCGTGTATGTCCACCGTTTGCCTCTTGGATGGAAAGACATCGACGACGCATGAACCTGATAAGTCTCTGGATTTCACCCTGTGGTATTGCGTTCCACTCCTGCCTAAGAACATTACGCAGTCTAGATAAAACATTAAAGGTAGTAAAAGCTCGTGTCCTCCTGCAGTCATTATCCGTGTAATTATGGCCAGTTAATAGGTAACTGTTGTAAAACCAGTACATCGCACATGTTCTGGATACATACCCATATTACGCATCTGGCCTGTCAGCGAAATGTCAGGGCATACCGAAATGCGAGTCTTTCAAAGAAACTTTAAAGCAAGTATTAAATTAAGATAGATCTATAGGCCAAGTTCAAGCGAAGAAACTAAAATGAGAATTGATGGTCTGGCTATGGAAATAAAAATCGGGTGGTTTCTCGAAAAATTCATTCCAGTCTGAAGGTGTGTAAGACTGTGGGTCGTTCCGAGTGGATGGGTGTTGTCCCATGCTATAGGCTAGAGGAGGTGCCGCATCGGCGTGAAAGTATAGGCACGTTGTGGTGTGAGGAGCCACAGAGCTCAAATTTAGAATAGAAGCAGTCGGGGGCCAAGTCGGTGGTCGTATATGAGAATAGGATCAGAAACACGAAGAACGAGCCCAGGGAGCTATTCGCATTTAGGTAAACAGCATTACCTGCTTTAGAAGGCAAGCCATACGTAGGCTGAGTAGGCTTTGCCTGTATGAACATTATTCTGAGATCAACGCAGGGGAGCGTTTAACCCCATTGGTGGCGGCTGCTGGAGTGAAAAGCGTCAAGTGAAGTGACAATAAGCTAGTGGCCGTACGACGGCACAGGAAGAGTGACATCCCGTCACTTGTTAGAGGAAGGGCGACATAGTAAAGTGACAATATGTTACCGGCCGTGCGACGACAGTCGTAGAGTGACATTCCGTCACATGTTGATGAAAAACGTCCGGTAAAGTGACAATAATTTAGTGGCCGTGCGACGGCAGTGAAAGAGTGAAGTGAAGAGGGGACCAAAGAACAAACGCCAGCGAGAAGGAGGAAAACCAGCGACAACAGAGAATGCGGGCCCGCAAGTGACTCAAAAACTGTGTGGGTAGGGGGTGATTGACGTTTTGTTTTTTCATATTCATTGGATTCCATGTAAGTCACAAATTACCATATTTATTTATTTTTATATGTATTAAAATGGTTGTTTTCAGTGAACCCCTGTTGATTCACACCAACAAAAGTGAAACGGGCGGGTTCGTCACGGTGAGACATACGTTCACGCACGGATTCAGGCGACACTTCTCGAGTTTTGGTTGAATACGCAGCGTGAATCTATTTCTTCCAGCAGCGACAAAGCCCGATTTCCGACACCATGCCCTGATCTCTATACAAATGGATTGCTGTAATGCTCATTGGACACACTCAAAAGTGTCTCCACCGCTGTTGTCTTGGTGTGTGGGCGGGTTTAGTTGCTTTTACATGAACAATACTGAACGAAAAAAAATATCTCGAAGGTTTTAAGTATACCGACGTCTCTCAATCTCCAGTCACTTTTTAAACCTTTGAACCCCAGCTGCCCATTTTCTGGCACGGGAACATGAGACGTCATAAGTCCATAAAGTAGGATGATTGCTGAGTGAATATCTGGGGCAGACCAATCAATATTTTCAACGTGCAGCCTTTCGGCTGCGCGTTGAAAATATTAATTGATCTACTCCCCAAATAATGAATATGGACTCTTCTAATTGCTGCCATTGAATTGACATGGAAGATACCACCAGGATTCAAAGGGATAAAGAACAAACTTTTATGTATGCGGAAAATAAATATGTTGACGATGTGCACATTGTTCCTGACAAAATATTATTCACGAAAAATTCAGGTTATGGTCAATTTAGACTTTTGTCGTTCATTCCACTCTTATAACTAGAGGGGGTATCAGTACCCCGTGGCTCACCAACAGGTGGCCAATGTAAACGGGTGGCTGGAGTAAAAAAAAAAGTTCAAAACCTGCACACAAAAGTCCAAAATTAAAGAAAATAAGCAGCTAAAGGGTTAAATAATATAATAATAACCCCTAAGAAACATGGAGATATGCTGCAAGGTAAATCTCCACTTGGGAGAAAGGAAAACAAAACATCAAAACCTGCACGCAAACATCAAAATAAGTCTAAAATTTGATTCAAAGGGTTAAAATTAAGACAAAATACCCTGGAAAAGAGTTAAATGTTATAGTGAACCACCATAGCAACATGCAGAAACTCTACACTTGGAAGAAAGGAAAAAAAAAACCCATGAAAACCTGCACGCAAACGTCAAAATAAGTCTAAAAATCTATTCAAAGGGTTAACATTTTTTTTAAAAATGCACTGGAAAGATATCAATGTTATAATAACCACCACTGCAATATGCAGTGAGGTCAACATCACTTGAAATTGTTTTTTTTTTATCACAACCTGTACATAAAAGTAAGAAACTGTAAGCCTAAGTCCAAAAGCTGTACATAAAAGTCCAAAATTGAAGTAATTCAGTAGGAAAAGGGTTAAATAATACAAACATAGCCCTAAGATGCATGTTTACAAATAATAGAAAGCATGGACATATGCTGCAAGGTAAATCTCCACTTGGAAGAAAGGAAAAAAAAACATCAAAACCTGCACGCAAACATCAAAATAAGTCTAAAATTTGATTCAAAGGGTTAAAATTAAGACAAAATACCCTGGAAAAGAGTTAAATGTTATAGTGAACCACCATAGTAATATGCAGAAACTCTACACTTGGAAGAAAGGAAAAAAAAAAAAACCCATGAAAACCTGCACGCAAACGTCAAAATAAGTCTAAAAATCTATTCAAAGGGTTAAAAATTTTTTAAAAATGCACTGGAAAGATATCAATGTTATAATAACCACCACTGCAATATGCAGTGAGGTCAACCTCACTTGAAATTGTTTTTTTTTATCACAACCTGTACATAAAAGTAAGAAGCTGTAAGCCTAAGTCCAAAAGCTGTACATAAAAGTCCAAAATTGAAGTAATTCAGCAGGAAAAGGGTTAAATAATACAAACATAGCCCTAAGATGCATGTTTACATACAATAGAAAGCATGGACATATGCTGCAAGGTAAATCTCCACTTGAAAGAAAGGAAAAAAAACCCATCAAAACCTGCACGCAAACATCAAAATAAGTCTAAAATTTGATTCAAAGGGTTAAAATTACGCCAAAATACCCTGGAAAAGAGTTAAATGTTATAGTGAACCACTATAGCAATATGCTGAAACTAAAAAAAAATTTGAAAAGCCAAAAAATCAAAACCTGTACACAAAAGTTCAAAATATTTGAGAGCGGACGCCGACGCCGACGCTGACGCCGACATGAGGGCTATGCCATAGGCTCACACAACTAACGTTGGTGAGCCAAAAATGGCCATCACCAAGATTTCATGTCTTCGGTAATACCCTCGGTTGAACTCAACACTTCCTGTCCAAATTTGGTACATTGTCTTGTTCACAAAAGAAAGAAAAATGCTGACTAAGTTTAATTTTGACTTTTGTCCGATATTCCACATTGGAGTTTTTGTCTTTCACTGTCTTAGACTGGGGTCAGACTTTTGGTGTTTTACTGCATTTTTCCCCAAAATCACAGTTGGTCCAAGTATTTTTGCGAGCTCACGGATGGATTTGAGAACTGGTGGAGTTAGCTGTTGTCCTGTCACAAGCAACCACGAGATAATGTCCAGAATAGTTCTTGAAACTTCCCTTCTGGTTTTTTTGATCAACTTGGTCGCCAGTAATGAGACACGACACTGTTAATATCCCTCTTCGGGGGGGGGGGGGGGGGGGGTATATAGTAAACAGCTGCGTACGTTCCAGTGGCGGATCCAGGATTCTAGGCTATTCTGGTTGCCGCACCACATTTTAGTCATTGGGCATGATGCGAATTAGCACCTCACGCACACCGCGTGGCGAGCACGAGACCGCGTATCCCCCCCCCCACGTAGAGAGGGTCCTGGAGACTTCCCGAAGAAATTGTTTGAAAATGAAAGGTCAATGTGGCGACTTCTTTGCATATGGCTACAATTTCTCCAGCGAAAATATTCCTGCAATTTTATACAGACTCCTTCAAAGGTTGAAAAAGCGAAGCCAATTTACAGCGTTTTACAGGAGACACACCTAGACGCTATACCTACATGCATGGGGGTACAGTATCAAGTGCTCACGTTGTCAGATAACAATGGTGCCAGTAGCGCAATATGTCGTTTAGCACCAAACATTCTGCATTTGGCTCCAAGATTTGGCACCCAAAATATACTTTTGGTAGGTTTAACCCTTTACCCAACGAATCGACCGCATCCGCCCGCGTAATATGCAAATTCAGCAGTTGAAAAAATATTATTTTTCAAAAGTTCAACAAAACCATATCATGTGACCCCTCGTCGGAACGAGCTCGTTCCAACGAGGGGTCACATGATATGGTTTTGTTGAAATTGTTTGAAAAATTTGAAAAATGATATTTAAAATAATAAATTTTGATATCGTCTGCGTTGGGTAAAGGTTTAAAGGGCTTTTTGGTTGATTATTTCAGTGCGTCGTTTCCATAAAATCATTGCCTGACGACACAGGCAAGACAAAACTCACGTCTGTCAAGTAATCTATCAGTAACAACTGGGTATAATCGTTGTTCGTTAACAGTTTATCCTTTTAATCTGATTCTTATCGAAACATTTCTTTGTTACTCAATCTTTTTCACCTTGCTTAACCCTTTGAACGCGAGCTGTCGCTTTTCCGGGGTCACAACCTATGTTTTGGAAGCAAAAAATGAAAATATAAAAAAAAACTGGATGCCGATTTTTATGTATAGCCCTGGCCGGTTCATTCTCAGCTAATTTCTCTGCTTCCGACAACTATTCCCTGGCGATCAAGATTTCATTTACACCTTTCAGAGATTCAATGTTAAGGTATCACATAACTAAATATTTTCCCAAAGGCGACCATTGTAACGTTCAGGCGGAACAAAATATGATCGCATCACTTTAATTTTGGCATTCAAATATCTCTGTCAAGTATAGCCCTTCAGACAACTTCTTCTGATCTGAAAACAGGGGGTCATGCAACAAATAAGAGAGAAAAACTGACACAAAGGGAAGTACCGGTCACGTGCATATATTTTTCAGGGAATTCCCTACAAAAACACACCAAAAGTAACTTGTATTTTTTAGGTCCATAAGTCATCAAATCACCCTCTTTTTTATCAGGAATATTCAACAATAATGCAAGATGTCAATAGAATGTTTCAAACGTTTGTTGAAACAATATATTTTCCCAAGGCTGTTTATTTTTAGAGATTGCTTCATTTCCGAGTGCAACATTTTAAAGCTGTTCACTCTAATTTCAATATTTAGTTCCGCGATACCTAAATTGGATTACAGCTTGACTCCATTATTTACAAGGGGAGATAACTTTCCCAAGAGTCAATATCCGTGACGATAAAAGTTGAGGATGAAACATCTCCCTGTGCTCTTCGTTCAGGAATGATAGGTATACAGCCCGTAAGGCTATGCCATTTCCATGCAGTGTATCGCTATTGAATTAGTGGCTTGTAATCTGTATAAAGTAAATAAATTTATCATTATAACCGATCGCTTTTTAACCTTCTGAACCCGAGCGGCTTCTTTTCCGGCCTCGGGACATGATACTTCATAAGTTGACAAAGCAGGATGTTTGCTGAGTGAATATGTGGGGCAGACCAATCAATATTTTCAACGTGCAGCCGTTCGGCTACGCGTTGAAAATATTGATTAATTTACACGGGGGCGCGGTGGCTCAGTTGGTTGAGGTACAGGCTGCAAGGCGAGAGGTCCTCGGTTCGAATACCACCTGCGGCAACCGCGTTGTGTCCTTGGGCAGGACACTTCATCCCCATTGCCCACGTGGGGACACGGTGACGTTGTGTACTAAGGCGTAGTGCACGTCGATGGTGCACCTGTCTTCATCCTATGCTAACTCTGCTTGTGTGGAGTATGTTGGGGAGCTGACAGTTGCTCGCCGTTGCTCGGTGGTTCTCTCCGGGTACTCCGGCTTCCTCCGCCCGTAAAACTGTCATGGTCATGATTAGCTATTGTACAGAAATATTTGACCTTAAACACCAATAAATAAATAGATTGATCGACACCCAAATAATGAATATGGACTCTTCCAATTGCTTCCATTGAACAGACAGGTAAGGTACCACCACGGTTCTAAGGGTTAAAGCTTTGCCTGCTGCAGGCAGATATTCCTGCCTATAACAAAAATACGGTGTTACCCAATCGAGATAAAAGGTGTGCACGGCTCAGTGGCTAGACCACTGGACTTTAACCCTAAAGGTCAACATTTCAGAACTGACCCGTGGTAACTGACTGCATTTGTTTCTGTGGGCAATGGTTTTAATTCTGATTGCCCATGTGGGGGCATGGTGGTGCTGTGTACTATGTATTTCTCCCCACCCAAATAATGAATATGGACTCTGCCATTGAACTGACATGGAAGATATCATCAGGATCCAGAGGGTTAAATAATATACTTTGACGTTTGCATAAAATGAATATGATGATGATGTTCACATTTTTTCGCGGCAATTCAAATTAAACATTGAACCACGTTGATTGAATTTACGTCATCGTGAATGGAGGAGGTGGGGGCATCGTGGGGTGGTAGTGATCAAATTGAGTTGCGATGTTTTTCCAACAATCCAGTTGTTTTGAGATCAGTGAAGCAAACAGAAAATAATTTGTCCCTTATATTTCACGTTGAATATTATTTTTGCTCGTATCAAACGACTGTAGGTATAATATTCCCGGTCAGATAGACGTTTAGGCCAGTAAAATCTAACAGTTATTATCTTAACCAATGTACACGCACAGGAATAAACTTGCTATATTTTTCAAGTGTTCCTTAAACCTAATTATGCCCCCACCCCCACCGAGACTGAAACATAAAGTACAAAGTAGGCCTGGGCGTTTTTGCGATTTTTGCAGCAAACCTGAAAACCACATCGCAAGACCCAGCACAAAACGGCCGTTTGTTTATAAACTGAACAGACTATCGTACCGAGAGAGAACTGGACTAGTGACCATGCATTATGGATGTTCGACACTCTGTCCGGCAAAGTGGCGAATGGACAGTGTAATAGACGTATTGCCTCATTATTATGCTAGCAGATTTGTTTATCCAATCAAATAAAGTTACTAAGAGACATAGATTCCGCAATATTAGGTTCAGGATGGCTGAAAAGCGCCCAATATTAATTTAATATTAGGTGCCCGTCAGCCATTTTGTTTTATCATTGTATCCACGCGCCTCAGCTTTTAATTTACACGTACGTACATTCTGCAGCGCAGTCGTACAGAAGACCCACCATATAAAATAGCCCCGTCGTATAAACATTGCATTCGATTGAATGAAACTGTTATAATAAAATGCCAAACCACCCAAAACATTGGCGGTATAGAACAAGTCACGAGTGATTTATTAGAATGCGGAAGCAAAATTACTCCCCTTGTTGCGTATGTAAACATCGTCTGCTTTGTTTACACTTTTCGAGAAGTGCGCATCATTTAACAGTTAACTTCCCCAATCACATTTTAGCATGCCGTGTTATATACGGCTCAGAGAAAACAATATTAGGTTCGGCTTCGCCTCACCTAATATTGTTTTCTCTTCGCCGTATATGACACTGTATCTGCCAACTAAACACCCTGTAACTTATATTATGTCTTTGTGGAAAAGTGATGATATTAGTGACATCACAGCTAATTTTGGCATAATTCTTTTCAGTGTAAAGATTGTGTTGAAAAAATTAACGCCCTACAATATACAGTACGGTCGCCGTGGACTGGTCACTTTCCACGGATGGGCAATATTTCCACGGACGCAATAATATTTGATTCCAAACACTAAGTATAGGAATGATCATCAAAAATTTAATTAATGAAGCACCGGGTAGAACCCGATGCTTCATTAATTAAAATTTTGCTGATGATGATTTTTTAATACCTCGTAAAGGCATACGTGGACATCACTGCCCACGCGTGGATTACGACCAGTCCACGGCGGCTGTATTGTAAGTGAGGCAAACATGTATCTCATACTTGTTATCAATAGAGCGGACATAAAGGATCACCAATGAGTCGCGATTTCAAAAACATAGGTTTTGACCCCTATCTGGAACAGACTTGTTGAGCTCGTTCCAAATATAAAAGACTATTAATTCAATTCTACTTCCGAACTAACTCACCCACAACGTTACCACGTCGACGTTGATTTCTGACGTCATTCCCACCTTAGACACTTTGTGAACGATAATTTCCGTAATCAGCTAGTTGGTGGTCATTATGTGATGAAAGTGTTTATACGATAAATGGCGATTAAAGCCTCGTCTGTGCAGTTGAGTTTGTAATTTTGTCCTTGGAGAAGAAAACCCAGATGCCATGGAAACAACTGTGTGTGGATACATACAGATTATCATGATAATGTGCATGTCCTGTGATTTGTGTCAGATTCGAGGTTATGTCACATAAACAGATTAAATCATAAATTATTAATACAGTTTGTGGACATAATGTTGGGTGAGAAAAAGTAAAAAAAAACAACAATATTTTATGGAACTATATTGTTGTGCACTCTAACAAACAATGAGTAAGACGGTCGCCGCAGTTTTCAAAGTTGTGTTGTCAAATTATTCACTCTCAGTGTCACTTCCTATGATGACTCGACTGAATTTCGAGTGTGTGACGTGGGCACATCCTCAGGAACCGGGTAGGTGTAATATTAAATTGTGCAGTTTCTATTTATTGGGGGGTGGGGGTGGGGGGTGGGCATTGGCTATTAATAGTTCTGTCGCTAACTGTAATGAATTTTGTTTTGTTTTTTAGCGATCATCTGAGCGCACATAGAATATAATCATGCACCTGTTATGATAGCCCGTCGCGTTACCGGAAATGAGTCGTCTACATGATACGGAATCAGAATGAGTCGTCTATATGATACGGAATCGGAACACATTATGAGATACGTACCGTTTTCGTGGTTTTCAGGCCAAAATCTATATGATTGTTAGATAAAATATATGATCATTACGTCGAGGATTTTTTTCCTTTCCTGTGAAGAATTCACAGCGTTCCCTTTTCTGTATCGTTTACTTTAGTTTGTTTTGTTTTTTGTCACAGGAGCTTTTCTGTTCTTCTCTGCTTCATATTATTTCGTCTGCACAGAAGGTTTTTCTGTTTATTTTCTTTGCTTCAGAAAGTTTCGACTCTTCTTTTTGATAGAGTTGAAACGGTTAAGGGGTTTTCTTGATCGACTAATCACGTGGCTTAACATTGGTTAAGCGATTAATCACTTGTCCAAATAGATATCTGAATAATTGCCTAAAAAACATAGCTTATGACCACTCATTGGAACGAGCTCGTTGAACTCGCTCCAATGAGGAGTCATAAGCTATGTTTTTGAGGCAAAAATTGAAAATATTTAGTAATTCATAAATTTATTAGATAAATAAATATGTCAGGTATGTGACTACTGGAAAAAATTCAATAATTGTACACATCGTCTGTGATATAGTAATACTAACAACCATTTCTGCAAAATTCTCCATGATCTTGGAATTGGTCTGTTTAATTTTATTTGTTAATGTTAAACAAACTAAAGGAAACCTAGTTCCAGACTGTACATATTAATGACAAACAATCAAAATATTACGCTTTGGCTGTCTGTCTCGACTTCTTTAGAGACAAAAAATGATAAAAATTAGTTATTGAAGAATTTTTTTACAAGTGTCGTCTGCTTTTCATGTTAGGTAAAGGGTTAGTGGAACCATTTCAGGATCTGGTCTCTTTTGTGTTCCATATACGCGACAAGGTATAGAACAAATTTTTGTTCTTTAATGGAACCAATTAATTTAGTTCTGTTTTTGGATTCAATTTTTAGTTCAATATACGTAATAAGATATGGAAACAACTTTGGTTCTGTAATGGAACCATTCGGTTATATTTTTGGATCCACATATGTAACAAGATAGGAACCAATTTTGTTTCTGTGATGGAACCAATTAAATTTGGTTCTGTTTTAGGTTTCATATATGTGACAAGTCATGGAACCAATTTTGGTTCTGTACTGGAACCATATAACGTTGGTTCTGTTTTGGGTTCCATTTTATACTTGGAACTATTTCGTTCTACATAGAACCTACAGTTGAAATGGGCGGGGTTGCTGTAAACCTAGTTTGTTCCGACTGTGATGGCGAGTCCCGACTGATAAAATATTCCATCGAAGGTACTGGACGCTACACACAGTATTTGAAAACTTTAAATTTGCTTACAACAGCTGCTATGAGGCTGGAATTAGCATGAGTGGTGACATGGGTGCAGATGCTGTTTATGTTAATAGAGTGACAATTACACTCCGTTTTTATATTAAGCATTACCTTGACTCCAGAAAGTAGATCTTTTGTTTCTCAGGACATTTTTTTGTAAAATTGCATGTGGGCGGTTTTTTATTTTACTTTTTTATTTTTCTAATTATTTCTTTGCCATCAAAAGTTCATGTTCTTGGTTTATTTTATGTTTTAGGCCTCATAATCTACAGAATAGCATGGGTGGTGGTGTATTTCGTCCCTTGAGTGCAAGAAGGTTTTGCAATGCTCCAGCAAATTTATCAGTTTTATCAACTTGGGTAAAATATCGGA
The DNA here is from genome assembly GCA_031216915.1 of Pictodentalium vernedei. NCBI lineage: Eukaryota > Metazoa > Mollusca > Scaphopoda > Dentaliida > Dentaliidae > Pictodentalium > Pictodentalium vernedei. The sequence goes on along the minus strand of CM062288.1, from coordinate 207,054,853 downwards.
CATGAACCATTCAATTTTTATTTTTTCACGTTTGCATTGGTTATAAAAAGAGAGCATGTGGCAGCCAAAAGGACCATGCTGAAGGGTATGAGAAAGAGATTTTTTTACTTTTTAGGCCCTATGAACGATTTGCATCTGAAGCATAATTCGTCCCCTGAGTTCCAATGTGTTCTATGTGCCTACTGGCACATAGAACACATTGGAACAAGGGGACAATATGTTTTGTGAGACGACGTAGTTGGCTGATACAAAGCTATATTACCGCGACAGGGTTCGAAAGTAAACGAATCGGGCATCCAATTTCGAATAGCAACTTAAGATTCGAAATTGAATCGAATCTCAAAGCTTCGTGGGATCTTGCGAAAATGGACTGATAACATGCAAAAAACTTACTTTTAAGTTGATGAGGTCGCACCATGACACATTCATAACTTATATTTCACATCAGTTTTTTTTTTCAATGAAAAGGCACTGTGTTCAAAGTATCTCTTATTCTCCATCGACACATCGAATGTATTACGAATTGATATAAATTCAAAAGTTCGGTGGTCCAACTCGTAAATGTTTCAACGATAGCGAGATATTGCAGTGCATTACTCAATTCGCAAAGAATCTGTATTGTATTGATTTCTAGTCAGTTAAACGTGGTATCAGTACCCTTCGAAGTGTTATGACCGCGGAAATAACGTCTCGTGGTTTGCTCTCTTAGTGCTATTAAATAGAAGAGGTTAATTTTTCTCCGTCTCCAACAAAATAGACGAAAAATCGATTTTCTCCTCACATGCGCGAATTGGTAAATGTTCATTATTATGTATTTCGTTTAAAGCTGAAACGGTTAAGGCTTTTTTATCGATTAATCACGTGGATTCACCTTGGTTAACCGATTGGTCACTTGTCCAAATGGATATCTGAATAATTACCACACCGTTGATGATTTACAACATGGACCCTTTACCCCACGTAACAAACAAAACCGACGAGGCCTATATACAAAAATCTCCATTCAAATTTATTATGTTTTCAATTTTTGTCTCAAAAACATAGCTTATGGCCCCTCATTGGAACGAGCTCGTTCCAATGAGGGGTCATAAGCTATGTTTTGAGATAAAAATTGAAAATTTTTAGTAATTCATGAATTTATTTTGCAAGTATCGTCTGCTACCCGCAATGGGTAAAGGGTTGAAAATGACCATTTCCAGCTACTGATACAGTATGATGATCGTGCAAGTAAACAAGTATGTCAGCAAGTAACTTGCATGCTTTACTCTGTCTCATATAATTGAAGTGAGTCAGTGTGACAATGTTTGCCTGTTTTGGAGAAAGTTTGTTCTTTTGTTAACCTGTGTAATACAGTAGTTCAAAAGTGACGGATAATCGATCAATTACTTTTTGGATCGATCAAGATGTTGATCATTAATTGATTAATCGGTTAACCGTTTCAGCTCTAATTTCATTATAGAAACTCAGATCAAAATGAATGTTACAGTCCACGGAATCTACCTATAGCATTTTAAAACTGCGAGGTGGGGGGGGGGGGGGGAGAAACAAGGACATAAATGCCTCGTAGACTGTAAAGAGGTGCGGGGAGGAGAGGTGGGAGTTGATATTTCCCCGGATGGTTTCTTCCATTTTAAAAGACTAAATTGCCAATCTCCTAATTTTGGGACAATATAAGGTTGTACCTTCTGGCATAACACGATTTCTTTCTTTGAAGGGCACATTATAAATTTTCGATGAGAAAGGGCGATAAACAAGTCATTTCTGGAATGTGAACAGTTGGGACTGTAGGCTTGATTCTTATGAATCAGTTCTTATGAATCAGTTCTTTTGAATCAGTTCTTATGAATCAGTTCTTATGAATCGGTTTGTCGAAATAGTGAACCCAACCAACATACATCAGTATTTTTAACTCCTTGCATGCTACTGGCGGATTTTCCTGCCGATGGCAAGGAATGGTTGCCAGTGAAATAAATATAATTTGACCACTTTTATCCAAAGTCTCCCTTGTATATTGGATTATCTGTTTGACCAATGATTTTTGAGTTAAATTTATATGGATTTTTCATCATATCTAGACATGGCTGCTTCACAGCAGCCATGACTAGATTTGATGAAAAATATTTTAAAAATACTCCGTGGGTTAAGAGTTAACATACATCGTAGTTTTGAAGCAAAATCTTATGGTAATATTCCGTTATTCAACGAAAGTATGACTTGATGGTGTAATTGATAATATCTGCCATCACAGTCGGTAAATCATACGATGAGGTGGTAACGTGTAATCTGTTCTATAATGGAGTGTCGAAAAAGAGGGCACCACGAAGCGTGGCCATTGAATATACAGATGGAGGTATGAGGGAGGGGGTGTTAAGCTAGACATCACTTTCTACATAGCTCCCATATTCGTTCTTGTCTCATACAGAAAATATAAAGTGATACATTCGGTTCAAAGACTCGTAGCAGTAGTAGCCAGTTGTGCAGTGGCGAGAGACAGTAGTTGTAGAAATTAGAAAACAGAAGTACCATCAGCAATTGTGGCTGGGCCCACCAGTAGTGGGGATAACAGACAGCTGTGCTAAGGAGGAAAAAGAGACTAGGGTACGCTGAATCGAGTAATTTTTTGTTCGAACCGAATAAGACAAAAGGTTTCACGGCGAGTCGAAAATCGATTCGAAACGCATTTCCAATGATTGAGTCTGTGATATTGCTTATCGGAAATTGTCTCCCCTTATACTTGGCGGTATTCAGTGTAGAATTTATGTTCTAGGCCATTCGTACCTCCGCACGCCCATATGCAGCCAACACGATGGCTTTATATTGATTATGTGATGGCGCGCACATGCATAGTACGCATATCCTGTTCTAAATACCACCGATATACAGAGAAGAGACGTCATCCTTTACGATGCATTTGGAATTTTACAGAGAGCCACATTCTTCTCGAATAAACCAACTAATCGAATCAGTGAAAGGATTACAAATAGTATCCCGAAGCTTTGTCCGGCCCTTGAAGAGACGACAGTAACTGAAATTAGGGTCGTGCTATCACCGTGGGGCTGGCAGTACTGACAGGATCCAATGACAGTCCATTGCTGTGCCAGTGTTCCTGAGACAACAGTCTACGAACCCCAAAATGTTTGTAGTCACTTGTTCTCAATGGACCATACAAATCCCCAAACAATTGTCCCCAGTGGTTTCCACTTGCCCCCAAACAGTTGTCTACAAAAACACGAGATGAGTCGATGAGTCGTACAAGCAGTACATTTCCATGTAATTTCTCAAACGGCCGATGGGCTCATTTTCAGTGGCCATGAATAAAACATATCTCGGTTACAACCCTGTTTTGACAGATAGTGCGTGGGGCTAATGTGAAGTGAGCGATCTCACTGGTTGACACGCCCTGTGTATTCAGAATATAAGAATAGCTGGAATAAAGGAACAGACAGCACAGGCAAAAAGTTCTGAATAGTAACAAAATGGATTTTGGATTATGTTGGCCCCATTGCGCTACTAAAGTGCACGCCGGAGCAATCGAAAATAGTAACAAAATACAACGTGATAGCACAACGGTACTATGTTTTGTGTTACAAATACAAAATGAACCAAAATGGGTACAAAACGCACATCCTATACTATCTCGGCATTACAGTCCAATCGAATACACCACCTACTATGTTACTAGGTCTATATTGCATGCATCCCAAAGTAACCATTACAGGGCCCTGCAAATCTGGAATCGAATCGGGTCTGTTATTCGAAATCGAATCGAACTTCGAATTGAACAGCCATGTAGATGAAGACAGAAGCAGAGGTTGGCGATTGAAGTTATAGGAGTGCTCTCGTCAACGAGACAGAATATAGAACACCAGGGGCCAATGCTATAGGTATCGCGGAACTAAATATTGAAATTAGAGAGAACCGCCTTAAAATGTTGCACTCGGAAATGATGCAATCTCTAAAAATAAACAGCCTTGGGAAAATCTATTGTTTCAATAAACGTTTGAAACATTTTATTGGCATCTTCATTATTGTTGAATATTCCTGATAAAAAAGAGGGTGATTTGATGACCTTTGGACCTAAAAAATACAATTTACTTTTTGTGTGTTTTTGTAGATAATTCCCTGAAAAATATGTGCACGTGACCGGTACTTCCCTTTGTGTCAGTTGTTCTCTCTTATTTGTTGCATGACTCCCTGTTTTCAGATCAGAAAAAGTTGTCTGAAGGGCTATACTTGACAGAGATATTTGAATGCCAAAATTAAAGTGATGCGATCATATTTTTTTCCGCCTGAACGTTGTAATGGTCGCCTATGGGAACATATTTAGTTCTGTGATACCTATAAAACTTTTACATTTGTATTTTCTAGAATTTTATTTTTTACTCATTAATATAACTCACTAAAATGAATCATTAGCATTTTAATAGTTGACAAATTGCCACATCTTTGAAAATGCTAATGGTTCATACAAACCATTTAAAGTCGTAACTAGAAAATACAATTCTAGAAAATACAATTGTAAAAGTTTTACAGTACTGGGCCCAGATCAGTTATTGTCATAATAATATTCCATTATATACTATTACAACTAGGTAAAACACCTGAGAAATAATCGGAATAGGCTTACACAAGTAAACGAATTTCTGAACACGTTACTTAAATAACATTCTATTACGTCACTATCGGTACGTCATTCATTCGTCAAGTAAACGAGGTAGTAAATACAAACCGTTAACACAATATGTCATTCACTGATGAAGGTATCGTAATATTCAAGTTGTTTCTCGTCGTTAAAGCTACCACAGTTAACACAAACTGTTAGTTTTGTATGAGTTTTTAGCTCAACTTGACAAAGTCAAGCTGAGCTATTACCATCACTTCTCGTCCGTTGGCGTACGTACGTTAGTACGTTAGTATGTTAGTACGTTAGTACGTACGTCCACAATTTCCCTTGGCACACCTCACAGGTTGCATTTATGATCAGATCACTTTGAAACCTGGTATGCTTGTTTAGGGTGACCTCCAGATGGGAGCTGTAGATTTTCTTCAATTTCCGTCAAAAAATGTTGCCACGGCCAACGTTCTTAGAAATTAGTTTAGTCAGACCTCAATATTTCCCTTTTGCACACCCTACAGGGCACATTTGTGATCGGATTGCTTTGAAGCCTGGTATGCTTGTTTGAGGAGACCTCTAGATGGGTACTATCGATTTTCGTAAATTTCCATGAAAAAATGTTGCCGCGGTCAACGTTCTTAGAACTTAGTTTAGTCAGAAGACCTCAATATTTCCCTTTGGCACACCCTACAGGGCACATTTATGATCGGATTGCTTTGAAACCTGGCATGCTTATTTGGGGTGACCTCTAGATATGAGCTATCGACTTTCTTCAATTTCCGTCAAAAATGTTGCCGCGGCCAACGTTCTTAGAACTTAGTTTAGTCAGACCACAATATTTCCTTTTGGCATACCCTACAGGGCGCATTTATGATTGGATTGCTTTGAAACTCGGTATGCTTGTTTAGGCTGACCTCTAGATGGGAGCTATCGATTTTCTTCAATTTCCGTCAAAAAATGTTGCCACGGCCAACATTCTTAGAACTTAGTTTAGTCAGACCACAATATTTCCCTTTGGCACACCCTACAGGGCACATTTATGATTGGATTGCTTTGAAACCTGGTATGCTTGTTTGGGGTGACCTCTAGATGGGAGCTGTCGATTTTTTCCATTTCCGTCAAAATATGTTGCCGCGGCCAACGTTCTTAGAACTTAGTTTAGTCAGAAGACCTCAAACCTCAATATTCCTCTTTGGCACACCCTACAGGGCACATTTATGATCGAATTGCTTTGAAACCTGGTATGCTTGTTTGGGGAGACCTCTAGATGGGAGCTATCGATTTTCTGCAATTTCCGTCGAAAAATGTTGCCGCTGCCAACGTTCTTAGAACTTAGTTTAGTCAGACCTCAATATTTCCCTTCGGCACACCCTACAGGCCACATTTATTAGCTCAACTTGACAAAGTCAAGCTGAGCTATTGCCATCACTTCTCGTCCGTCGGCGTACGTACGTACGTACGTACATACGTACGTACGTCCGTCCGTCCACAATTTCCTTTGGCACACCACTTAGGTCGCATTTATTTTCATTTCCTTTAAAAAATTATTGTCGTTTTCACCAGCCTTTGAACTTACTGCATTTGTGTAGCAACTTATCCCTTTTGCACTCTATGCAGGGTATATTTATGAACTTCCATAAAAAAGAGAAAAAAACATTGCCACAAGCAATGACATTCAAACTTATTGCATGCGTGCATTAACATCTTCCTTTGACATGCCTCAGAGAGTGCATTCATTATCAGGTTGTTTTGAAACTTTGTATGCTAATGCAGGATGACAAAGATAGGAGCTATCGATTTTCTTTTCATTTCCATTAAAAACTGTTGCTGTTAGCAACAGTCTTTGAATTTATTGCATTTGTGCATTAACATTCATCTTTGACATGGCCTATAGGCCACATTTATCATGATTTTTCTTTGAACTTGGTGTGCTCATTGGGCGAGACCTTTAGATAAGAGCTATTGATTAGAATTCATTCCTGTGAAAAAAGTGGCCATTTACAATAACCTCTGAACTTACTGCATTTGTGTATCAACATTCTTCCTTTAGCCAGTCTTGCAGTTTACATTTATAAATTCAAGGATTACTCTTGACGTTGTGCACAAACAATGCTGTAATGTTGAAATTTCACCAAATAACATTGGTACCAATGATCTTCAATTTTGCCATTTCATTTATAACTTACCAAGTTCAAATTTGTCAGGTTGAGCTACAGTGTCATTGACACTTTCATTTAATTAATGGTGTTGAATTTGTTCTTAACTGGTTGAATGCTGAATTGTTTTTGGTGGTCGAAATTTGTTCACGTGTCTTTGCCTTGTTACAGATTATGGGAGAGTGCCTATACTCTCCATAAATTATACCAAGGCACAGCCATACAGACTAAGTAATTTTACTTCAAAATAATATGAAGCACATCTAAAGAATTCGAATCCTTGAATGTGAGACACCTGCACTTCAGACTAAAGCACAAATATGGGCTTTCAACATTCCACCAGTTAACATTTACGCCCGTTTTTCAAACGTAAATCATAGTTGTCCGGCCATAAAACATCTCTGATTGAAACAATTGGCTATTCCTGGAATATAACTCTTACTACCCTGGGTCCCGTTGGAGATGAGGGTAATCGCAATGTAGACGTTAGAGTTCGACAGACTCGTTTGAGGGGGTGGGGTATTAGTTTGGTTATGGTTCCACTCTACAGTTTCGCACTATTGCACGGGGGTTAAATTCTAAACATAGGGCATATGTTGAAACTAAGACCATGTACAATAGAGATATATTTTTAGTATCAGATATATGATTACATTAGGCTTTTTGTTGGACAAGAGAATTTGAAGTTTTCATCCCAAAGTTGGAGTCTGACACATAGGGGTAAATTACCGGATGAATTATAGGAAACATTGGCTTCGAAAAAATTGCTATTTTTTAAAATGTAATTTTTACACGGGTTTGTTACCAGACATGTACTAAAAAATGAAACGGAAACTTATAAATTTTTGTTTGCATTTTAGAAACAGGGGATGCTATGCTCCAGGGGTAGGTAGGTGGGGTGCTGAGAAAATTCTGCTTTCGAGGCTGCTGGGTGGCAGAAAATGACTGGTTTCAGCATTTTTTCATGCAGTTTTGCAGGTTGAAGTCTTGCCTTTGACAATCAATTATTCCACCCACATTCAGATTGTTTATTTTTACTTAGATAGTGTTATATGTTTTTGTGAATTTGGGAAATGTAATACATGTTATGGGTTAGATAGCGGAACCTTAGTTTGGAAAAACATTCTCTCGTTTTCCACCAGATCGGATTGAAGGGGTCCGAAATAATGGAAACAGATCAATTGTGGAGTCAGGTATATACAGTACGTGGGGAGTGGATTGTAACCAAATCACCCGCGGGGTGGAGTTATCACCCAAACTATAACTTTCAAATTTTGTACATATCGACAAAAAATACAAGCACTGTTTCAGCCAATGGACCTCCGGATTTAACCCGGAGGTCCATTGGCTGAAACTTTGCTTGTGGTTGTTATGCCTTGCAACAAATTGGCAATTATTGCTTGGGTGGAATCTCCACTCTGCGGGTGATTTAGTGATAATACACTCTCCACGTACTGTAGTAAAGTAAAATATAATGTTTATCGAATCAGGTTTCCTATTTCATCTCACATGCGAAGCAAGTAAATGGAATTTGAAAAGTTCTGTTGCCATCTTGACCTCCTGTAACCTATAGTTATTTAACTTTTGTGGTTACATCGTATGACCATGTTCAAAGTCACCGAGTGGAAATGTTGTCTTAACCCTTCGCCCAACGGCCAAAACCGACCAGCACTATTCTAAAAAATTGCCAATTAATTTTCATTATTTTTTCATTTTTTGTCTCAAAACATAGGTCATCCTCAACTTTTATCGTCATTGATATTGACTCTTGGGAAAGTAATCTCCCCTTGTAAATGCAGGAATCAAGCTGTAATCCAATTAACACTGAACCTCTGAAAGGTGTGAATAAAATCTTGATCGACAGGGAATAGTTGTTGGAAGCGAAGAAATCAGCTGAGAATGAACCGGCCAGCGCTATACACGAAAATCGGCATTCAATTTTTTTATATTTTAATTTTTTCTTCCAAAACATAGGCTATAAACCCTCATTGGAACGAGCGCGTCGCGCTCGTTCCAATTAGGGGTCATAACCTATGTTTTGGAAGCCAAAAAATGAATTTTAAGTTATACGAGGATTTTTGTTTTACTGGTGACCAGAAATTAATTAAGACGCTTAGGGGTTATCGAACCTTTTCATTTGAACTCACGCGGAAACCTATCTGATATTGTGGACTGCGCTTTTAACTGTTTTTACAATAAAATTTTCTTGGTTTTAACATCAAAGGGAAAAAAATGGGCAAATGTCAGCTTGTATATTTTTATATGATTAGATTGGACAATGTCTGTATTATATGCCGATATGCACACAGCATTGCTAATATGAAGCAAAAAAATATATTAACCGCTAAAAGTTGACGAAAATGCAAATTTCTACCGTTTTACATGGAATTATACAGGAAATAACAGTAGCATTTTAAATCAACGTGGGAAAAAAAATGGTCTAATGAAATCGTTCTATAATATCACCAACTGAGAGCATGAGAAATATAAAAAAATTCCCATTCAATTAGTGTTAATTTTTGCCAGCCAATTCTTAGCAATCAGGGGAGATAACCGTTTCGTAAGTCGATGTGAATGACGAGAAAAGTTGACCATGTACGACCACTCGTTGGAACGACATCGTGGAGCTCGTTCCAACGAAGGGTCATAACCTATGTTTTTGAGACAAAAAATGAAAAAAAATAGTTATTCAAGAATTTTTTTTGCAAGTGTCGTCTGCTTTTCATGTTTGGTAAAGGGTTAAGAAGACTTCCCGAGGCAGATCAGTCTATCTGTCCTGCGTTCAGTTCACAAGTTTGGAGTCACCGTTCTCAGTTTTGCCCCATGACTTCATTATGCATTTCTTCCCAAGAACAAATTGCCATTTGCAGGGGTATGTAACAATGGACTTCTGCAAAACCAATCTAAAACTAAGATCTCCAAGCACTGGTAGGGAATTTAACCTGAGAATTTACGAATCCTTTTTTTGCGGAGTAAACCGTTGTAAATGGTATCAATAATACTTCAATATAAATATTCATACAAAGTGCACCGCGGGAAAGAGGCATGAAGGGTGTCTACCTGTATACCTTCCTGTCTCTCAATAAGTGAAAGTTTTAGAATTTAAAGATCCAAGAGGAAAAAATAATGTATAGGTGATCAGGGGAATGAAAAATCAAAGAGTTAAGCTGCTGGCGTCGCTTTGTTAGTGATCTATTGAAAACGGAACAATACATTCAACAATGATACACTTCACGTCTCTGTGTGTAAACATATGTGTCTTTGGAATGTCTGCTAACATATTTTGACCAACTACTGGAAGACTGGGCAAGATTCAATGAGATGAACATTTAGAATTAATTCCATTAACCCTTTACCTAACGAGTCGGAGGCATCCTTATACGTAACATACAGTGATCAGTTGAAAAAACACTATTTTTCAAAACATTTCAACAAAACCATATCATGTGATCCCCTCATTGGAACGAGCTCGTCGAGCTCGTTCCACTGAGGGGGTCACATAATATGGTTTTGTTGATTTTTTAAAATAATAAATTTTGATATCGTTTGTGTTGGGTAAAGGGTTAACAAGCTCACTTTATTTCATCAAAACCCAAAATGTGTTGGAATTACCGGCAATGTGAACGGCAAGGGCCCAGACATTAGCAACGGCTCGTCATTGATATTGTTTGGAAACTTTAAAGTTTCCTCTCAACATTGGTAGTAACTGGTAAGACTGGAATCTTCTAGTGTGTTGACAGGGGTGTGACGATGCTATTTATCGTTGCCTGAGTGCTAGAATGTTCTATGTCCCCTATGGGACATAGAACATTCTCGCACCCTGACGACGTTATGTTAATATAGTGGAAATCACACTAAATTTTCTGCATTTTTTATGTACAATTTCAGTTATACGTTTTGGGAGACGACACAGATGACTGACACTAACTGCTTTCCCGTGAAAAGATTCGAAAGGATACGAATCGGGAGGCCGATTTCGAATCGAACCGAATAGCAACTTACGATTCGAAATTGAATCAAACTTCGAAGCTTCACATGACCTTAAACCACGGATTACTATATAAACATAGCTGAGGGTCTGTCTGTAAATGAACGTCGGGTGAGTGATCCACCTATTGCGGTTCGGGGGATTGTTTGTGACCTGCCCATCAAATACCGTACATCGATCGAACAGTTGGGTTCTGTCTTTCTAGCATTAATATGATAGTGGTAGCTTTCTGGTTACTTTTTCTCTCCTTTCTTCTCTCTACTTTTTTTCTCTCTCTGTCTTCTTTTTAGTTCCACAATTTAAATAAGTAATTATGTATCATTTTTTGTTTGCTCCGCCATTGTATCAGAATTACATTATTGTAATTGGAGAGGAGGGATAGCTAAGTATGAAGGACAATCCTCTTTGCGAAGTATGGAAATAAAATATGTTTAAACTAAACATAAATGGCGACCGTCAGCAAACAAAATGGACGACAGTAACAAACATTAGCCGCAATTGCGCATTGACACCCACCATCAAAAGACAATAATGTTACAACATGCCTGCTCACTCGAATTATTATGTGAACTCAAGTGGAAGCTATTTTTGAAAATTATGACGTCACTTCATGCGTACGGATTATGGGGGGAGGTCCATCCCTGATATACTATTCTGAACGTAATCTATCCTCTCTCGACAGCCAAAGTAAAAAGTGGTAATAGAGAAAGTAACATATCTTGATTTAGATCGGGATTGAGTTTCGGAGATTAGAGAGCCGGGATGTTGCATTCAACTATTCTGAATTGGTAACGAGACATTCGAGGATCGGAAGAGACAACCGGATACGCTTACTGGCTAGAATTTTGAGTTTAAAATCCCCAAATCAGTCTGTAAAGAGTTTTAGTATGCAATATTCAGAAATTCAAGAAGTTATATTGATCATTACTACTTAATTGCGAGCAAAAGTCAAACGTGTGTTCGGTGACGATAACGCTTAAACCGTTCTGGTAATCATGCACAGTCATGGTTGATGGCCAGAAATGTGAAAAGTGAACCCTTTCACAGGGATCCACGGGTACTAACCTACAAATGAACCCATTTATGAGTTTACTCTTAACCATGCACCTGAATATTTTGTTTAATCATTTACCCAACACGAATAGCAGACGACACTTGTAAACTGATTTCTTGAATGACTAAACATTTTAATTTTTTGTTTTTGCCTCAAAACATAGGTTGTGATTCCTCATTAGAACGTGCTCAGTGAGCACATATCAAATATGGTTAACTCTTCCAGCCCGAGATGCCTCTTTAGCGGTCCAGGAAAATGACGCCTTGTAATTTTATTAAGGAGGGTGGCTGCAAAGAAAGTGAATGTGTGGGGTAGATCAATCAATATTTTCAACGTGCAGCCCCAAGGCTGCACGTTGAAAATATTAATTGCCCCCCCCCCCCCCCCCAGATAATGAACCTGTACGCTTTTAATTGCTGTTATTGAATTGATAAGGTAGACACCAGGGTTCAAGGGGTTAAGAATTCTGTCTCTAATTTTACACTTTTCCTAACGTAGTGGTCGAAAACCAACTTAGTCTTTTCAATTCAATTTTTGTCTCTGAAATATATTGACGAAGGCATGCTCGGACGATGTAATTTGATCAGTCGAGGCTCAAGCCACCACAGTGTGGACAAATCAGGTCCCCCCCCCCCCCCCCTCAATCGGTCCTTTTCTTGACGCCCCTATCCGCAGATAGTTGCGCTCCTGTCTGCACCGGCTGAGGTTTTCATAGGTGTTTAACGCCGGCGTCTGAGACTATCGGAGCATCATCAGCATCTGAGGCTATACCGTAGCGAAAAATCAGTGTTTTGTATAAAGAAGTGATTATCTTTCATAACGTAAAACAAATGATTAAAATCAGGAAATAATTATATTTAAGTGCAGAGAGGTAAGAAGTGATTCAGTAATGTGTCAGTATTCACTAAAGACGATATAAATCAACTTGTTGATTGGCATACATTTGAAGATGAAATCTAGATGAAAAGGATAAAAGCAATTTAAAATTATTAAAAATGTTGATTTTTTGTGAGAAACTACCGCATTTTATGAGAGGCGCTATCAATTATAAAAGAGAAATCTATATTATAATGTTGTTGTAGTTTTTAACATGATTAAAAACCGTAAAGTGGTAAGGAATGTACTACATTGTCAATATATGCTGGCAAGGAGAACATTCAGGTTGTATATTGTTAGTGGTGAAATAAATACCAAGGTGCTGAACATACTAGAGAAATATCCCCGGCATTTTTCCGCGGAGATTTCGTACCTGCGGACCTACCCAAGATGAACGCGGGCGCAATTATTGGATGCCACCTTCTCAATGCCAGTCTAAATTCATCTAGTCCAATTCATCATATATGCGGTTTGTAACAAATTTCTGTAACCTCTTTTATGCTATGTTTGCAGGGGCGGCGGGAGCTCAAAAAAGTATAGTGTGTGTGAGGGGTGGGGGGGTCACACCTTTCTGGGTACAGCAAGGGTGTAGGATGGAAAATAAGTTTTCCCCGGGTGGGGGGGGGGGGGGGGGTGTCAATGGTTGTGGGGCGGTGGATTCATGCAAAATATATAAATGTATATACACTACCCCTCATCCTTGAACCCTCTCTATTTAAGACACTAACCTCAGCGTATTTATTTTTGTTTTGTCTTTACTTGACCCTTAGAACCCTGGTGGTATCTTCCATATCAATTCAATGGCAGAAAGGGATTTGTATACCCAGTACTGGATGCAAAATATATTACCCCAAGTGAATAGCACATCCCCTCGCATCATATTTGTGATAAGCACGGGTATGTATCTGAAACATTCTATACCCGATTAATTGTTTTTTCTACCCACTTCAACAATAGTAGAGGCTTTGTCATACGTCTTCCCGCATTGTACGGTATACTGGTGCTTGATTAGAGCAGAACACCTATTATTTTTAGAGGTCAAAGGGCAAGAGCATAGGTCACGAAAATCACTACAATGCAGCTTCGACTCCTGTCACTTTTCGGTTTCAGTTAAACACACGTAATTTTAATGTGATAAAAGGTCCTCAAAACCATTTACCTTCAGGGATCTAAGATAAAAGGTCAAGGTCACGAAATTCGTAGCTGGGGTGACTGTTAGCGATGTTGATAGAAATCACGAAACATCAGGCTGCGTCTTTTCTCGCCAAGCGTTATACAGTTATAGTTCTTGAAAATATGAGATGTGAGCACTTATTGATTTGGAGGTTAAAGGTCAATGCCAAAGGGTCACAAAACCGATTTAATTCCATTTTCGACCCTAGTCACATACCCGTTCCACCTAGAGTCACCCAATTTTAACATGATATTAATGGACTTCAGGGCAATTCGTCATTGCAGGTCAGAGTTCACTGTCAGATGGTTGGCAAATGCTCTCGATGGCTCTTAGAGTGAGTACATGTTCGTGGTGAGTAAATAAAAACAAAGACAACACAGCGTTGACGTCCATTTGAAGTTCCCAAACATTATTTTGAATTAAAGTCTTTTCTATTGCAAGCCATCAAGAGAAAAACGAAAAAAAACACTAAAAGGCCCTTACATCATATTGTCTTTTTATCTGAAAAATCACAGTAGGAAATCGAATTTAAACCGTTGCACATTGATATCAAAATATCGAAATTCCAAGCAGGAAATGTTACCCACAATGCTACTAGGAATTTAAACAATTTAATTTTGTTTCACAGAGCTCATTGAGCTCTGTGACACAAATTAAATTGTTTAAATTCCTAATTGCATTATGGGAAAAACTGAATCTTAGAATACTGATAGTTTGCCTTATGTGCTTTAAAGTATTAAATGCATCAGCCCAAGTGGTATGTAGAGTATCACTATCTCAACACATCACTCCTGTTTTACTGTATCTGCACTGGCTGCCAGTAAAGTACAGAATGATTTTCAAAACGTTCTTACTAGTTTTAGTTAAGGCACAAAATAGCATGTCACCAGCCTACTTAGAAGAACTCATCAATACCAAGAATATGTGTCAATACAATCTGTGGCTGCTGGTAAAATGCTTTTTCATGTTCAAAGAAATAGGTGTAAGGCATTTGGAGATAGGCCATTCTCGTTTACTGGTTCTCGTTTTTAAAATAATTTAAAAAGACTGTAAAATGCCAACACTTTCAAGAATAATCTCAAAACATATCTAAAAGCCTATAAGTGATGTTCTTGACTGTAAAATACTGTATATCTTCTGTTTTTATATTTGCAAGAGCTCAGTAACATGTACAGCACTTTAGAATATGGTTCTTTATTAAACACTAAACGATAGATTATCTAAAAAACTGCGGAAAGATAGAAATCGTATCCCCCACTGTGAAGATATAGAAATTTTCACTTTCACGGTATCAATCAAAATGGCGGCTTTCAAAACATCACTTCAAGGTGAATACGAGTCAAATTTTCACTAAAAATGATCAATTTGTTCTAGAAACCTATAATGAAAAGACAATTTGAGTGGATACCGATCATTTTCAGGAATAATGCAACACGTATTCACCTTGTATCGATGCATGAAACCCGCCAGCTGAATCAGATCGCAAGACACTTCCTGTTCGGAGTATCGATCAAATCACTTCCGCGTATCAATGCGCATCAGCTGTTGACTTGCATGCATCGATTCAAGGTTGAAACGAGTGGAATTATCGATAGGAATGATCAGATTCCTATAAAAAAGCGTGTAAAAAAAAGAAAATCGCAAGCGCTCGCGAAAAATAACCACCTGTCTCAGTCACTCATGAGATAATTTTCGGTATCCACTCAAAAACACTACATATCCTTTATTTATCTATTGAACTATATTATTATTATTATTATTATTATTATTATTATTATTATTACTACTATTATTATGTATTCAGAGGATTAACTACTTTGACTAATTTCATCACATGGCGCTCATTGCTTCTCCATTTACGTTCCTGGATTGTGACCTTGACTCTTTGAATGCTTCCTGTGACTTTTATTGCCCAAGGCTGGTAGCATCAATGGCGAATGAGCAAGAATTAAATCAGAGTTACACGACAGCTTGCTTTGGCCAACATTGTCGACTATAATTGCTGCGAACTGAAGATTGGCTTCGGCGCGCTAGAGGCGCGCGGGGACGTCGTGGGGGTTGGGGGGGGGGGGTTCCACACCTTTCGACCCTGTTGGCGATGTTCTTTGTCTGACGCAACGTTTGAAGCTAGTAGCTTCAGGCTTGTATAGTCTGCCACTTATCTTCACTTGTGAAGTATTTGCACAGCCACTTATAACTGGGGTTCGGTTAACCCTTTACCCAACGAATCGCCCGCATCCGCCCGCGTAATATGCAAATTCAGCAGTTGAAATAATATTATTTTTCAAAAAATTTCAACAAAACCATATCATGTGACCCCTCGTTGGAACGAGCTCGTCGAGCTCGTTCCAACGAGGGGTCACATGATATGGCTTTGTTGAAATATTTTGAAAAATTTAAATAAATGATATTTAAAATAATAAATTTTAATATCGTCTGCGTTGGGTAAAGGGTTAACATTTAACATCGATACCACGTATGTCGCGTACTTAGAGAGAGTTGTCCGTAGTAACCAAGCATCTTGGTAAGAAAGATCATCTAATGTAGAATATCGACTCCTGGTCGCTGTAAATGTTTATGAGGCAGCATTATCCTAATCTTCCTTTTAAAAGTTTATTCTTCAACCAATGTGCAAGTCAGTGGAGACAGTCAGTGGAGACAGCCAGTGGGTTAGACCCGCTGACTGTCTCTGTTAACCTGTACCTCCGTTGTTGGCCAAAAACCTGTATGTTTCACGAACCCATTGGATTTAGGAAGTCGGAACACCAGAGTTTGAGACTTCCGCGGGTACTGCCCTTCACAGAAACAACACTGCAAAAAATATAGAAAGGTTCTCTTTAGAACCAAAACTGGTTCTAATCTTGTCCCTGAGATGGAACCAGTTCTATTTAAACAGCATTTATTTCAAATCAAATAAATTTACCAAGATCAGCGTTCAATTTTAACAGAATATTACATGAACTGAAGTAGATTCAGCAGTAAACTTGGAGCTTATTCAACGCAGTCGCCAAACATTTTGAAACAAAGGAGATATGAACAGTTCGCATATCGAACCAGTTTTGGTTCTGTATAGAACCAAAACTGGTTCGATATGCCAACTGTTCATATCTCCTTTGCTTAATAATGATTTGAGACAACCTCGTATGAGCTCTAAACTTACGGCTGAAACCCCTTCAATTTATGTTTAATTCTGTTAATATTTAATGTTAATCTTTATAAATTTATTTGATTTGAAAGAAATACTGTTTAAACAGAACTGGTTCCATCTCAGGGACAAGATTAGAACCAGTTTTGGTTCTAAAGAGAACCTATATTTTTTTTGCAGTGAACTGGTCGATACTCTGTATAAGCAGAACTTATTACACTAACAGTATTATACTCATCTTGAGTCCTTTATCACCAGGCTAAAATGTGGAGTCTGAAAACAATGGGTTAATTCAGATACTTT
The DNA here is from genome assembly GCA_031216915.1 of Pictodentalium vernedei. Classification (NCBI taxonomy): domain Eukaryota; kingdom Metazoa; phylum Mollusca; class Scaphopoda; order Dentaliida; family Dentaliidae; genus Pictodentalium; species Pictodentalium vernedei. Next base: position 207,037,542 of record CM062288.1, on the reverse strand, counting down.
GAGAATAACGGATTTATAAATGAAAGAATTGATGGATTAACACATTAAGATATTTTTCACTCATACAATCCATTACAATGCCCATTCGATTAATATAAGCGTCTACATGTTATTTTCACAGCTACCAATGTTGATTGTTTTATTTTAATAATGATACTTGGAAATTGTACATATAAAAGCATGTTAACTCTGTAAATTTAGTAATTCGGAAAACCGATTGCAAGAACGTTGAACGGAGAGTTTGGTAACCGCTCCCGTCAGCACTTTGTATTACATGTACGCTGCTGTCCAGTTAATAAATTTGTTACATGGTATAAAGACTTTTGGTTTGAGAAGCTTGCGAAGTGAGATCCCCGGTACGAAATATCTTCGCGACCAGTTCCTCCGGTCATACATTCGTGGTATAGAGTCGGTAGTCTTTATTTCGTAAATTACCACATACAGGTGCCGACGCTGGCCAGAAATCTATCTCCTTATTCAGCAAGAATGTTTTAGAGACGAGCATCAACCAATACTCCTCAATTTCTGTTGTGAGAATGCTTGGTAGAAAGAAGAGAAGAAAGGAGTGATTTCTGTGGTAAACACGGTCTGTTTTACTGTAATGATAGGATCCTTTTACCACCGTCTGATAAGTGAATCCGCTTCAAGCTCGGAATTGTCTTTAGATATTCAGGAGGAGTGTTCCATGTTTGCCCGACCATGACAGGTAATCGCCCGAAAGTTCTGGTATATACATACCCATGCTTCTCGACATGCTACCCCGACAAGAAATCTACAATAACCGAAACTGGGAACCAAATCGACAGTGCCCGGGTGGGGGTGGGGAGGGGGAGTATTGGGGGTTAGGGAGATGACACACCCAATCATTATTCGCCTGGTGTGAAGTCTTAGATATTGAATCACTCTGACTGGTAGTCATGTTCTTTCTTCAAGGCTTCATTTGATACTTCCAGTTAAACAAATGAAGGTCTGTGACGGGCGACTTGGGCTGTTGGAGGCCAGGCCTGGCATTCTTAAAAATACAGGAGGGCTAAAAATCGCTCCCCTCGCATGGCCTATGGGAGCGATTAGATCTCCTTGACTCAACCTTACAAAAGCTAAAAGTGTCAAAATGAAGTTTTTCTATTACCTAATGTTTTTCATTTTTTGACTCAAAAACATGGGTTATGACCTCTCATTGGAACGAGCTCGACGAGCTCGTTCCAACGAGAGGTCATAACCTATGATTTTGAGACGAAAAAAAGAAAAAATAATGAAAATTAATTGGCGATTTTTATGAATAGCGCTGGCCGACTTTGGCCGTTATGTTGGGGAAAGGGTTAATGCATTCTGCCTTGTGGGTTTTGTACATTTTATTTGGTGCTGCTAACAAGGTGGTCTCTGTGAGACGGCTATACTGCCCCTCCCACACCTCGGGCCTCGGCAAGACCCGGAGGTGTGGGAGGGGCAGTGTGGCCGTCTTACAGAGCCACTAACAAAGCAGAGATCTGAAAAGATGTGGGTTTCAGGAATAGGCTGTTATGGTAATCATTTTTTTCTAAGGCCAGCAGGGCTAGTTTTCGCCGTCCTTTTTTAAGGCGAGCAGTAGGCGATCGAATAAATCGCTCTCCTGAAAATGCCAGTCCTGGGAGGCCCAGCATGGCCAATTTGTCTTGAAGACTTGAGTTTCCTAACATTCGACCCGGCTGATTAATATTCGAACTACATCATCAAGTCAGGCCTTTCAGGAAGACATGCGTTGATGGTGCAGTGGAAATATTTTATCAGTCAGGATTTGAGTCAACACAGTCGGGACAAATCAGGTTTACCCCCTCTTCCCCGTTCAGTCCTCTTGGCGATGCCCCTGGACAATGCCGCAGTAAAAGCCAAAGCCGTAGCAAACTCCCACGGCTTTTGTTCCAAAGTCGCATCTGTTAAGTTGGTCTGTGAATTCCCAGCACTGCTTAGGACATAACCAAAAATTGGAATTCGATATAATCTGAAACTTTCTCAACTTCGGGCAAACTGTAAAAATAAAACTTTTTGCTCAACTGTTTGAAATAAAATAATCGTTCTATCGTGCAATGGTACTCTGCTACTGATACGAGGTGACCCTGGTTGGCGAAAGGATCGTTAATCCTAAATAAATAAATAAATAAATAAATAAATAAATAAATAAATAAATAAAATAATAAATAAAAATAAATAATATTCTGACAGATGGTGCATATAACTGGGGAGAGGGGGCGTTGCAAACACTCTCCACCCACAGAATTTACGCCCTTGGGCAGCATAGGTATAAAGGATGTGCAGAACATGTCTTTATCAAGGTCTTACTAAAGCTACTGAAAAAGACCGTGAAGAACAATATAGAAAGAAACAATATATACTACTCAAAGTTTGCTAAGCACCAAGTATATCCAACAACCTGTTTTACGTTTTAGTTGAAATATTGTTATGAAAAGTGTTTATATTTTTTATTTAATTATATCTTTAATGATTTAAGTACAGAAATTAAGATTTTGTTTGTGTTTGACATTAGTTTTTAGGTTTTGAATACGATAACCATGGGACATGGATGTTATTGGTAAAAGAGAAAAAAATTCAAATTTTCCAAAAATATTACGGAGCGAAGTGGTGTGCGTTCAGTATCGAGTATGAGACCCATTATTGTTAATAACAGCTTGACAACGCCTCCGCATGCTCCCAATCGGGTTCCTGGGGTCCTTTGTGGGATGTTTTTTTTTCCATTCTTGGACCAGCATGGCACCAAGCTTCTGGACACTTCTTGACTGGACTGGATGGGCAGAAATTGCAAGCTTCAACTCATTCCAGACATGTTCGATTGGATTGAGGTCAAGGGATGTTGCTGGCCAGTCCATACGCTCAACCCCCCCCCCCCCCCCCTTGTCGGTACTCTTGGACAGCATGGGCAACATGAGGACGGCAAGATTATCGTTCATCAGAATGAATCTATGACCCACCGCACCTGCATACAATCTGACGTCGGCATCCAGGATCGCATCAATATACCGCTGTACAGTCAATGTACCACGGTCAAGGACACAGAGCTCTGTACGTCCATCCCAGCTGATTCCACCCCAGACCATTATTGACCCTCCACCATAACGGTTATACTCAGCAATGTTGGCTGCATGGAATCGCCCTGCTGGTCTTCTTCATACCCTAGAACGCCTATCTGTGTTGTCGAGGTTGTACCTTAAATTGACTCATCTGTAAAAAAGAAAGGTCGCCAATCTTCTCTGGTCCATCCAGCGTGATCCATGGCCCATTCATATCGTGCTTGGCGGTGGTTCTGGGACAGCTGAATGCGAATACATGGTCTTCTCGATCGGAGACCACCTTCGTGAAACCTTGCCCGGATAGCCTGCGTCGAAACATTTACCCCGGATGTATTCTGAAGGCCACTGGAAGCTGGGATGCTGTGGCAAAGCTGTTTCTACGGGCCTGAATGATCAAAAACGGTCTTTAATTGCAGATTTTGCCCTGTCTCTGCTACACCATGTCGTCTGACTGGTGTGCCATTCTGCTGAAATCTTGCCCAGGCTCTTGTGATCACCGTATGGTGCACACCAAGGGCTCCACCAACCTGACGGTGGGTTGCCCCTTGTTCCACCATCCCTACAGCCCGCCACATTTCTGCTTCGGACAGAAGTCTTCTTACATTTGCATTCGCCATATTCAATCATTAAATCACAAGGGTTTGTGTTGAAATGAAGACTGAATACCCTACACATCTCATGTACATGCAGACAGTATACGAAAACATCATGAAAATCAAGGCGTACATGCTTTCCATGACTGTCATGAAAAGTCTGCCTGTCAAGAGAGCTAAATGTAAACACTGGGGACCATCTCAATACATTCCTCAATCATATCCACCAAAAATATCGCAAATGTGCCACACGAAAATTTCACAATGATGTATCAAATATGTGGTGCTTAGCAAACTTTGAGTAGTATATAAAGAGGATTAAAAAAGGTAGATATATTAGCAACAAATTTTAACGCTTTTATCCCTGATGGTATAGTCTATGCCAGTTCAGATCCACCATCTGGTAGAGTCCTTACTTGGGGGAGGCCAATCATTATTCTAAACGTGCAGCCTAAAGGCTGCACGTTGAAAATCTTGATTGGTCTCTCACAAAAATCCACTGAGCAACAAGCCACTTTATGAATTCAGGTCGTATGACGATCCTCAACCTATAAAGCGGTCTTTCAGGTTCAAAGGGTTAGGTTTGTTGTGTCGCGCTGACTAATTGGTTTGCGCATTGGACTTCTGATAGAAAAGTTGAGGGTTAAATCCTAACCTGCTACATTTGCGTTGTTTCTTTGGGAAAGAAACTTCATCCTGATTGCCTAAGTGGGAGAACCGTGGCGCAGTGTTGGGTGACTGTATATACAATGTACACAAAGGCAAACAGCACGTCGCAGGCCCAAGACCAGGATCTCAAATTTTTCCGACATAGTGAGGTGAAAGTCAAAATTGTCCAACACAATTCCCAAGGCCGTTAACCATCGGTCAACTCAACTTAGTATACTTCTTTAATCCTTTACCTAAGGATTCGGCCGCATCCTGCCGCATCCTGCCGCCTAATTTACAAATTAAGCAGATGAAAACAACATTTAAAAAATTTCGACGTAAATTTTCGGCGTATCATGGGACCCTTCCATGGAACGAATTTGCGATACTCGTTCTGGTGAGGGGGCAACATGATATATTTTTTTTAAATTTGAAAAAATTGAAAAAAAAATTTTGATATCGTGTAGGCGATAGATGGTAGCGGGTTAAAATGGTCACAATTTTTTCAAATTAGTGGCTTTCAGAGAAAATGCTGGTACTCGGGTTAACCGCAATTTTTTTCCGACTGATAACAAAATTTTCCTACCCATCATGGTCATGGGGGAGGGGGCGAACCGCCCACCTGCACCCCCACTGGATTCGGGCCTGGCACGTCGACGAAACATTTTCCTTCAGCCAATACCAATCATACTTGTGCCGCAGCAATAAGTTGGAGAGACCGATAGTTACTCGCCGTTTCTAGGTGGTTCTCACCGGTAATGCGACTTCCTACACCCGTAAAACAGCCCGACAAAATATGACCCTGGCTGTTGAAAGTGATGTTAAACCAGAAACAAACACAAGTTAATTTCATCCATTGAGTACAACAAGACACCATCTGCAATGCTACAAAATAGCAGAAGGCGCCTTGTTGCACTCAATGGACGATTTGTTCTTCTGTGTTAGGAGGAAACAGTATCTGAAAAAGACAACATGAACTATAAGCAGTGTTAAAACATATTTTAACTCTTGGCGCGGAATAATCTGAGAAACAGAATTATTAGCGCCTAATATTCATCAGGAATTTTACAAAAAGTATAGGTTGTTAGACTAAAGCGTTATTATTTTTAAAATTATTATATATTATTTTAAAAGATGTTCTAATGATCTCATTGACAGTTTTCAAATGATTTTCTGTATATATTTAAATGGCACCTTTATACTTTCAAGGGACGATATCATTGTTCATGGATAGGACATAAATGGTGCATGAAACACAGGAATACGTATGTTTGTTCAACCCTTTACCCAGCGAATCGGCCGTACCCCCCCCCCCCCCGCATAATATGCAACTTCAGCAGTTGAAAACATATTATTTTTCAAAAAATTTCAAGAAAACCATATCATGTGATCCCTCGTTGGAACGAGCTCGTCGAGCTCGTTCCAACGAGGGGTCACATGATATGGTTTTCTTGAAATTTTTTGAAAAATTTGAAAAAAATGATACTAAAATAATAAATTTTGATATCGTCTGGGTTGGGTAAAGGGTTAAAAGCACTTGGAAATGAACACACACAGTTGGCTAAAATGACTATTGCAGTACCTTTCCGCGGTCTGCCGCCTGTCGACTTTAGTCGTCTGTCGCGCCAAAAGAGTTAAAGTACAAATACTTGAGGTTTCCCACAATTATCACAAACTGAGAAACCACATAAAAGCTGAGTAAACATTCAAACTGTAGCTATCTTTTAGAAATATTGCGGAGATATTATCAATATCCATAACATCTGAGGGACATTTTATCATCAATAGATACCGGTGCGGTCTGTGTTCATTGCGGCGTTGCGGTTTGTGGTTTTCGCTGTCTGAGTTTATGCATAATTTCTAAAGTATTGCTGTTGTCGAAAAACTGGCGTGTTATTATAACCTGGCTTGTGAACAAAGAAAACCTGCCAAGTGACGCGTTCACGAGAAAGAATTCGAATAATTTCTAATCAGAAAAAAGTATTTGGAAAACATATAGGTTTATTTCTTATCATATTTTCGGTTAATTTAATCTTCTCGGACTGTGCGGTGCCTCACCGGTTTGTGATGGAGAGGTTGTAAATTCAAATACGACCAGCATTGTAGTAAGGGATGACACTATGGGGACCTAACTGAACGCTGAAATCTCCATAGACATTTGTTCGGCAGAGAAAAATCACGACCGTGTGTATTATGGGGACCTGATTTAACACTGAAAATTCCCACAGGGTTTTGAAATTTATGAAACATTTGTGTCGAGTGTACTATGGGGACTTGATTGATTGATTGATTGATTGATTTATTGGTGTTTAAGGTCACATACTTATGCACAATGGCTAATCGTGGCCGTAACAGTTTTACGGGTAGAGGAAGCCGGAGTACCCAGAGAGAACCACCGAGTATCGACGAGCAACTGTCAGCTCCTCAACACTCTAACTCTGTTCAAGCTCCGCTCAAGCAGGGTTACAGCGGTTGAAGACATGTGCACCATCGACGTGCAGTACGCCTTAGTACACGGCGTCATCGTGCCCCCATGATGGCAACTGGGATAAAGTGCCTTGCCCAGAGATACAACGCGGGTCGTCCCGGACGGGGATCTAACTCGGGACCTCAAGCATTGAAGTCCAACAGTCTACCACTGAGCCACCACGCTCCCTGGGGACTTGATTTGATACTGAAAATTAACATAGAAATTTTTTTTTCGCCAGAGTGCCATCGACCGATGGCACTCTGGGGAAAAAAATGTCTATGGGAATTTTCAGTGTTAAGTCAGGTCCCCATAGTACACACGATCGTGATTTTTCTCCGGTGAACAAAAGTCTATGGAGATTTCAGTGTTAAATTAGGTCCCCATTGTGTCATCCCTGACTACTCAGCACCAACAAGCTTTCAGCCTATCAGTCTAATTCTGTTCGGAATTCGACACTGTTATTGTTGGCCGTTTGCTTACCTACATTTTGTGGAAATGTGCGTGCAGACTACCGTTAATATAATGCGATGTGCCCTTACTTACAAAAATATACAGGTATTCTTTCATGTCCTAGTTATGGATATTCCAATCATAAGTATTTAATTCTCCTTGGAAATATCACGATATTAGCATAACTTGTGGAACCCATTACAGATGTGCTAAGTCTTCTGTAATGTTGTCCAAATTGAATATTTTCCCTTTGAACTCGTAAGACAGATTTTTCGGTTAAAGGCATAATTTCATCCAATTTTTGTCTCATTATAAAAGGTCTATACACGGGGCAATAATGATAAAATAATAACTGCAGTCTGCAGCCAGACGGCCGCAGACTGCAGTTATTATTTTATTTCCCCCCGTATTTTGATATTTGATTGACCCATCTCACTGTAAGTGTACACAAAGGCGATACCATTCCAGGAATCGAGAGTTCAAAGGGTTAATTGGAATATTAGTTAGTAGGGATTATTAGCCAAAAGCTAAGACTTCCTCGAAATTTATTAGTGAATAAATAACATATACATGTAATGGTCGTGATACACCTTTTTATTTAATTAATAGGTAAGATACCGGAACTCCAAACTGGACATGCACGCTGGACCCCCCAGCAAACCGCATCGGGAAGTACAGACCTCCATTTGCATGACCGACTGTGACTGTGACACAAATCCCAGTATCAAATCTGGAGCCAATCCTATAACACTTTTACAATTGGATTTTCTAGAATTTTATTACATGCCCATGCAGTCTCTCTTATGCAATACGGCGTGCAATACGGCTGTGCAATACGGAATTCCGTATTGCACACCAACCTGTTCCAACCGGGACTTTATTTTATGCAATGCGACTGCATAAAGTGCATGGTGTTTACCACCGTTGATAGAAAAGAAAATTAGGTCAGTAGGTGCTTGGGTCATGTAATAAATACAAAACCACATGAATGTTTCAATGAGTCGTTTTGTATTCAATTCGTCAGATGTGCGTAGAAAGAAAAGGTCTCGACCTTCGGACTCGACGTTTTCTTCCTACGCACATCTGACTCATTGAATACAAAACGACTCATTGAAACATACATGTAGTTTTGTCTATGTATTTTCTACCTATTAATACAACTGACTAAAATGAATCATTGGCATTTTTGATCTTTGAAAATGCTAATGGTTCATTTTAAATCATTTAATGCCATAACTAGAAAATACAATTCTAGAAAATACAATTGTAAAGTTTATAGTATTGACCCACAGGAGCCAATTCTATAAAACGTTTTCATTTGTATTTTCCAGAATTATATCTTCTATCTATTGATACAGCTGACTAAAATGAATCATCAACATTTTAACCCTTTACCTAACATGAAAAGCAGACGACACCTGCAAAAAAAATTACTGAATAACTAATTTTTTTCATTTTTTGTCTCAAAAACATAGGTTATGACCCCTCGTTGGAACGAGCTCGACGAGCTCGTTCCAACGAGGGGTCATAACCTATGTTTTTGAGACAAAAAATGAAAATATTTTGGAAATTAATTGGCGATTTTTGAGAATAGCGCTGGCCTTTTTGGCCGTTACGTTGGGTAAAGGGTTAAAAGGTACGACAATTTGCCAACTGGCAAATTGCTACATCTTTGAAAATGCTACTGGTTCATTTTAACCCATTTAAAGTCTTAACTAGAAAATACAATGCTAATGGTTCATTTTAACCCATTTAAAGTCATAACGAGAGAATACAGTTCTAGAAAATACAATTTTTATCCGTATATTTATTGTATTTATTTATTTATTGGTGCTTAAGGTCACATATTTCTGCACTATGGCTAATCATGACCACGGCAGTTTTTCGGGTGGAGGAAGCCTGAGTACCCGGAGAGAACTACCGAGAAACGGCGACCAACTATCAGCTCCACAACACACTAACTACCCACAAACAATTTTAGCATTGGTTGAAGAAAAGTGCACCATCGACGTGCAGTACGCATTAGCACACAACGCCACCGTGCCCCCCACGCGGGTAATGGGGGTGAAGTGTCTTGCCCAAGGACTCAACGCGATTGCTGCAGGAGGGATTCGAACCGAGGACCTCTCGGCTTTCAGCCTGCACCTCTACCTTCAGAGCAACCGCGCCCCCTTTGTCCGTAGATCAAGTGTAGTAAAATACATATTTCAGTGTACTGTCTAAAGAGTATTTGGTTAAAGTGCAGTCAACCATGACCACGTTCGACGCTGCATGCTTTCAACAGATTTTTCGACAAAGCGTGCATCCCGGGCACTCCCACAGAAGTTCTGAACAGTACACATCGATTGCACAAGATTTCATTTGAACTTGATTGAAAAGCAAAATGTCGCGAATGTCCGAAGTTGATAGGGGTGGGGATATTACTCTAATTATGCAGAGCCAATCGAAAAGTCTCGTCGCCTAATAATCTGGGGTCCGTGAGTCAACGATAGCTCGTTTAGTTGGGCGTCTCAGAGCCACAGACAGATTAGCTGACCGTCACATGAGCGGACGTACGTACGTGCGTTACGTCACGACGTCAAAAATATTGGAATACGTCCCTCACACATCTGTAACCGATTTCAGACGGCGAGTCAGATTGTAGGCACTCATGGTCGCTGAGTGTGTCCCAGAGCAGTTAGGAATCGGTTGCAGGAGTTCAATATAAGGCCACGACGTCCCTATGCTGGTCCGCAATTTTCAGATGACGTCAACGTCGATTGCAGTAACTGCGGGCACATGCACCAAATCGGTTCACTGACGAGGTCTCGGTTCATGCTTTACAGGTCAGATGGACGAGAACGTTGTTATCGACGTCGAGGTGAGCAATATTCTGACGTGTGCGTTATGGAAAACGACAGATTCTGGGGAGGGGCTGTTATGGTTTGGGGGAGGGATTTCTCATTGCGTGAAACACTTCTCGTGGTCTTCCAGGGCAATCTTACAGCCGTAAGATATCGGGATCAGTTCCTCGTGCCTCACGTCCTTCCCCTTATCCATTCGCGTAACCTTACGTTGCAGTAGGATAATGTGAGGCCGCACGTTGCTAGGGTTTGTCGTCACTACCTCAACCAACACAATTTCCCACGTCTCGACTGGCCACCCTACAGTCCAGATTTGTCCCCGATGAAGCATTTTTGGGACGAACTGGACAGGAGGGTTAAGAAGCGCGTCAACGTCCCAAACAACGTAGCTTAGCTCACTCAGGCCCTTCTTCCGGAGTGGAATAACATCCCACAAATGATGATGAACAACTTAATAGGGTCAATGGTACGGAGAGTTAAAGAAGCGACTGAAACCCGTAGTGGGCACACCCGTTATTGATTTTGATCAGTGAATGGCGTTGGGTACCCACGTTTGAACCTTATCCATGCAAACGTCGTCTCTGTTAAGTTGTTAACCCTTTACCTAACGTAACGGCAAAATCCGGCCAGCGCTATTCTCAAAAATCGCCAGTTAATTTTCATTATTTTTTTTCTTTTTTTGTCTCTTAAACATAGATTATGACCCCTCATTGGAACGAGCTCGTCGAGCTCGTTCCAATGAGGGGTCATAACCTATGTTTTTGAGACACAAAATGAAAATAATAGTTATACAAGAATTTTTTTTGCAAGTGTCGTCTGCTTTTCATGTTAGGTAAAGGGTTAAGATAACAACAATAATCCAGTCCACTCTACACTCTGTAAATAAGATACAAATGAAGATGAGTAGTTATGAAAGCCACTATTCAGGGGCGTAGCTAGAGGGGAGGGGAGGGGGGTTATCTCACTCAATCCCCTATTATCTCCTAAATTTTCAAAAGTTGTAAATTCGGCGATAAAGATTCCAAAAATTGGAAATTAAACAATATCATTTTTATTTACTCTTGTCATATTTTTTCGGTCAGAGCCAAAGTTGATTTTCCAATTTTTAATCAAATTCTCCGACTTTTCCACTCAGCTGACAAAATTCTTCAAAATTCCGTCTCGAATCTGTGACCGGTCCAGTTTTTCGAATTCGTCGCTCCGTTTCCCTTACAATGGCCAGGCTACACAATGATTATAGACTGGTAGCTAATCGACCAACACCTACTCCTCTTCCAACTGACTGACAGTCAGTTGGAAGGAGTAGGTGTTTGCTGAATAGCTGACAGTCTGTAGTGCTTGTGTAGCCTGGTCAATGAAGGGGAAAACTCATGGATCTACCAGGGAAAATGCATTTTCTTGTGGATAAAATGAAATGACTACATTTAAGCCAGAGGAAGGCCTTAGAATCCATCTCAGGGGTTTAAAAATTAAAAATTTTCCTCGGGAGAAGTCTCTTCCCCCAGAATCCCCACCGTCGAGACGCAGATACCCCCACTCGAACTCTCTCCTAACACGGGTCTGCGGCCCTCAAAACATGCCTACCCCAGCCACATTTAGAAAATCTAACTAATCACTACCCCCCCCCCCCCCCCCCCCCATTGTAGACCCACTAGCTACGGCCCGGCCACTATTGCGTCTTCTTTGGCTTATTGCACTAATCATGTGAACGGTAGTGTTATGCCAGTCCAGCATGACGTCAGACTGTCAAGTCCCACATTATGTAAGAGTACATTAAAACGTTTTACGCTGCACATTTAAGCCTCCTTTTTGATAGATGATCCAACCAGAACGCCATGGTGACCCCCCTAAATTGCTGAAATCTCAGTACACCTTTTACAGACGTGATGAGATAAATTAAATGTGAGTTGAGACTTTCAAATGGAAGGAAGACGGAAAAGTAAGAGAATACACCATAGAAAATCGATTTCCTGATGCGGTGAAAAGCGTCTAAGAAGCAAGATAACGGCGAAAACTCATACGGAATGGCGCATCTAAGAAATTGCAGTCTTCGTTTTATTTTTTATCAAATGGCTAAGCTTAATGCGCGAACATCTACACAAAACACAAAAAATCCCCCCCAAAATATTTTCAGAAATATGGAGATTGCATACAGCTCTTATCCAAGCATAAACGTTTATTTTGATTTCAAAGAAAACGCATGTCATATCTGGAAGATTGTTCGCAGAGACTGACTTGCCTCAGGATACCCACCCTCTATAAACAATAACATTTCCATCGAACTTAAATTTCGTCATTCTAGTCTTGTTTGTTTATACACGGATAAAGGCATGTAGACTTAACCCTTTACCTTACATAGTATTTAAAAAAAAAAAAAAATAAATTTCACATTGTCGAAATCAAATTTCACAATTTTTAATAAACCATACAAATATGAATAACATTAGAACCAGCTCCACGAGCTGGTTCTAATGATATCCATATTTGTATGGTTTTATTGAGAAATGTCCTGGTTAATTTTCTGGCCGTTTTTTGCCGCTATGTTAGGTAAAGAGTAGGTTATCGTGACACCATTATGCAAACCCAAATGACCAATCAAAACGTTTTCAATTTGACACGTCAACGATAAAAATATTTACTGTAAATGTAACAACAGCTGCGACGCTTCAACTCCATTCGCAACGTCCCGCTGATTCGATTCAAGTCGCGTTAATTCGGAAATTTTTGAATCTTTGAGATGTTCTAAAAATCTTTTCAAGTGTCTCTTCCTGAACTCTTCTTCTGAGACCAAATAATTGTTTGTTCTTTATTGGGGTTTAACGACACTTTCGACAGCCAGGGCCACCCGTATCGGGTGAAGAAGCCAGAGCGAACCACCGAGCAACGGCGAGCAACTGTCAGACTCCCTAACGTACTAACCCTACACAAACAGGGTTAGCATTGGTTGAAGACAAGTGCACCATCGACGTGCAGTACGTCTTAGTACACGGCGCCACCGTGGCAAATCGGGACGGAGTGCCTTGCCAAGGACACACAGCACAGTTACCCCTGGTGGTGGATCGCACCGTGGACCTTTTGGTTTGAAGTTCAATGCCTTAATCACCGCTCCCCTAAGACCTGATGATAGAAGAAGACTTCAACGAGGTTTCGCTTTGGAAATTACTTTGATTCCACCCTGGATTATTCTGTTGTTTTGAATGACTTGCCTGTACACAGAGGAGAAGCTGTCGAACTCAATACTTGAATGTTGACTGACGATATTATTAGAGCTGAAACGGTTAAGGGGGTTTTCTTGATCGATTAATCAAGTGGATTAACCCTGGTTAACCGATTAATCACTTGTCCAAATAGATATCTGAATAACTGCCATATCGTTGATGATTTACAGCACGAACCTTTTACCCAACGTAACAAACAAAACTTACTAGGCCTATATACAAAAATCTCCATTCAAATTTATTATGTTTTCAATTTTTGTCTCAAAAACATAGCTTATGACCCCTCATTGGAACGAGCTCGTTGAGCTCGTTCCAATGAGGGGTCATAAGCTATGTTTTTGAAACAAAAATTGAAATTTTTTAATAATTCATGAATTTATTTTGCAAGTATCGTCTGCTACCCGCAATGGGGAAAGGGTTAAGAATTACCACTTCCAGCTACTGATACAGTATGATGATCATGAAAGTAAACAAGTATGTCAGCAAGTAACTTGCATGCTTTGCATGTACTCTGTCTCATATAACTGATGGGAGTCACTGTGACAACGTTTGCCTGTTTTGGAGCGAGTTTGTTCCTTTGTTAACCCATGTAATACAGTAGTTCAAAAGTAACAGTTAATCGATAAATTACTTTTTGGATCGATCAATATGTTGATAATTTATTAATCGTTTATCGTTTCAGCTCTAGATATTATACCGGTTCGAGAAGGTGCAATATTTACAATTTGAAGGCCAGAGAGATTCGATTCGACTTTCGATTCAATTCGATATCTTCTTTCTGATTCGATCCGAAATCTGAGATACACAGGGCACTACCGATGATGCACTTTAGTGTCGCACCATGTTTTAACTGTTTTCTTACATCGGCAAAATTAAGCAACGTCGAGTCCCGTTAGTCCTTGGATGGGTGACCGTCTGAGCAATCGATTCGGACCCCGCGTTGTGTCCTTGGGCAAAGCACTTAGCCCCAACTGTTCACATGGGGGGGGGGGGGGGGGGGCACGATGGCGCTGTGTACTAAGGCGTACTGCACGTCGATGGTGCGCATGCCTTCAACTAATATAACCCTGCCTGTGCTGCCGTGAGGAGTTACGATGTTGAGGAGCTGGCCGCTGCTCGTCGTCGCTCGATGGTTCTCTCCGAGTACTCCGGCTTCCTCCACCCGCAAAAACTGTGACCGACACAATATGACCTTGGCTGTTAAAGTGTCGTTAAACCTTACTAAATAATAATAATAATAATAATAATAATAATAATAATAATAATAACATCGGAAAATGTTCGAATAAACACTAGTCACTCTCCTTTAGAATGCCTTAACAACCGTGTAGTGTTGATAAGATCTAGACCAACATTTACACTTCTATTAATCAAGCATTAATTAATTAATTAATTAATTAATTAATTAATTAATTAATTAATTAATTAATTAATTAATGTGGGCTTGACGACAGCCCGAGGCACCAGACCGGAGTACCAGGAAAGAGCCACCTAGCAACGGTCAGACTCCCCAACAGACTAACTCTGTTCAAGCAGGGTTAGCATTGGCTGAGGACAGGTACATCATTGACGTGCAATTCGTCTTAGTACACAGCGCCACCGTGCCCACATGCGGGCAAACGAGATGACGTACCTTGATCATGGACATAACGCAGTAACCCTGGGCCGAGATCAAACTGTAGACCTCTCGCTTTGAAGTCCTAGCTGTTACCACTAAGCAACCGTGCTACATTTTATATTTCAACTATCTTCCAATCCGAAGGCCTGGCTTCGGGTTGGAAGATGCTTGAGACAGAAGTAGTACGGATTGGTCTAAGGTAGAGTATTATTGGACAAGTGCGATTAAATTTTTTGACATTTTCCGAAAATATATGGCAGATGTGTTATGTTTTGACACATCTGCAGTACGTGCCCAATTGCCAGTTTTAAAACCCTTTGTGCAATCATTCCGTGAACAAGTTGTGTTTATTTGTTTTGGGTTTTGGGCACGTGTCCCCTCTGAACTACTCCCGGTTTCTTCGCCTCTTGAGAGAAAGAAGACTACCATGCTTTTGAATAACTCTCAACATTCATTCTGAGAACAATACTACCTCATATCGTCCATTGAGTGGAACAAAGCGCCATCTGCAATGCTAAAGCCCTGCAGATGGTGCTTCAGTTCACTCAAGGAACAATATTTCAAATGAATGGGGAGCGCGGTGGCTCAGTAGGTAGAGGTGCAGACTGCAAGCTGAGAGGTCCTCGGTTCGAATCCCTCCTGCAGCAACCGCGTTGTGTCCTTGGGCAAGACACTTCTTCTCCATTGCCCGCTTGGGGGCACGATGACGCCGTGTACTAAGGCGTACGGCACGTCGATGATACGCATGTCTTCAACCAATCTAACCCTGCCTGTGCTGCAGTGCGGAGTTACGATGTTGGGGAGCTGGCAGCTGCTCGTCGTAGCTCGATGGTTCTTTCCGGGTACTCCGGCTTCCTCCACCCGTAAAACTGTCACGGTTATGATTAGCCATTGTGCATAAATATGTGACCTTAAACATCAATAAATAAATAAATAAATATCAAATGAATGAATATGCAATGGTGTTGTATCTATTTTTCGGTACTTAAACCAACACAACCAGTTCTTGGGTAAACGCAACCACTCTCTGGCTCCAAACAAATGAATATAAATTTTTACTTTCAGAACACAGTACAGTTCCGGTCATTAGAACAGTCTTTAGGAGCTTTAAAACGGAGCATCAGAATGTTTTGGAAGAAGAAAAGACCAAGTGAGAAGTCTTATTCAACACTCTCAATAAACAATACATCAAAAGCTTTTGCGGGAACAAGTTGAACTTCAAGGATTCTACGCCAGATGACGTGGAAGAACAAACAAAGTGAGACAATCACTTGATAATGAAATTAATAAAATATAATAAACAGAGCTGAACCGGTTAAGTTTTTTTTTGATCGATTAATCACGTGGATTAACCTTGGTTAACCGATTAATCACTTGTCCAAATAGATATCTGAATAACTGCCATACCGATGATGATTTACAGAATGAACCCTTTACCCAACGTAACAAACAAAATCGACTGGGCCTGTATACAAAAATCTCCATTCAAATTTATTATGTTTTCAATTTTTGTCTCAAAAACATAGCTTATGACCCCTCATTGGAACGAGCTCACGAGCTCGTTCCAATGAGGGGTCATAAGCTCTGTTTTTGAGACAAAAATTGAAAATTTTTAGTAATTCATGAATTTATTTTGCAAGTATCTTCCTTAACCAACGTAAAACAAAACCGACTAGGCCCATATACAAAATCCCCATTCAAATTTATTATGTTTTCAATTTTTGTCTCAAAAACATAGCTTATGACCCCTCATTGGAACGAGCTCACGAGCTCGTTCCAATGAGGTGTCAAAAGCTATGTTTTTAAGACAAAAATTGAAATTTTTTAGTAATTCATGAATTTATTTTGCAAGTATCGTCTGCTACCCGCAATGGGTAAAGGGTTAAGAATGACCATTTCCAGCTACTGATACAGTATGATGATCATGCAAGTAAACAAGGATGTCAGCAAGTAACTTGCATGCTTTTCTCTGTCTCATATAATTGATGAGAGTCAGTGTGACAATGTCTGCGTGTTTTGGAGCAAGTTTGTTCCTTTGTTAACCCATATAATACAGTAGTTCAAAAGTAACGCCTAATCGATCAATTACTTTTTGGATCGATCAAGATGTTGATCATTGATTAATCGATTAATCGGTTAACCCCAGACCATGTTACCGTCAACTCATCACAATAACTTATAAAGTTGTGGCATCAACAATTTAGAAAAAAGTCCAAAATATGTAATTCCAGCACTCAACCATTTAAAAGACGTCGCAGTTTACCGAAATATGGTAAACTGCGATGGAATTTACAACGCCGGTGGTTTATTTCAGTAATGTATATTCATTGGTAGGGAATACAATTCTCGAAAACATAATTGTAAAAAATTATTTTATTTTATTGTTATGGCCCCTGTACTAAAAATGAAACATCTCACAATTTATTTCATGGGAGGTCTGATGCAGCCAAGGCCATCTTATGAAACAGCCAGCATTCGGCAGCAATATTGATGTCGAAAATCGTGAAAATATTTGACAGCTCTCTGTCTGCATGCGTGTCAAACTTCAAATATGGTTCATTATTTTGCGATTTTACACAAACGAACATGCTGTACGTATTGAACGTTTTATTTCAACAAACAGTGGCAGATTTAAATGGAGGCGGGCCCAAATTCTTTAATAAGTCCCAACCTGTTGACACAGTCAAGTGTTTCTCTGACGTTTTACAATAAACTGCACAGTCATATTATAATCTTGTTATTTATTTTCACATACATTTTTAGCACTTGTAGCTCCCAATACCAGGAAACTTGTGTGCAAAGTAATGAACGTGAATGCACCGAATCACCTCCATAAACAATACAATGGCACACCCTTCATTGTACCAAATATCCTGGTATCCTAGACAGTATCGCGGTATACCAGTTTTTGAGACAATATCATGGAGCACCGCCAGGGGGAGGCCACCAAAAATTTGCAAGACGTGACGTGGGGGTGGGTGGGTCTCTTGAGTGCGCCAAAAATGTGCATTTCCAACTTGTGCAATTTTTTGAATTTTTTATAAATATATCAATATATCAGCCAATAGATACTATCATTTGTGTTTCAAACCTTAAAGATGATGTTGTACATCACACTCTTAACATAAATACAACATCAGGAGGCTTTATATGTGAGAATATTGGGCTTAATCTGGGAAAATGTCACACGTTAGTAGAGGGTGGGTGTCTTGTTCGAAATGTAGAAAATGTGCAGACAATATTTTCGGAACAATTCAAATGAAAATTTGTTCCCGTATATGTACACCTGCTCAGGCCAAGCCTGATAATGAACAGCTTGTCATTTGTAGATTGGGGCCCACAGCAGCCCACAGAGGTTTAAATTGGTGGTACCAGTTTAACCCTTTACCTAACATGAAAAGCAGACGACACTTGCCAAAAAATGATTGAATAACTAATTTTTGTTCATTTTTTGTCTCAAAAACATAGGTTATGACCCCCTCATTGGAACGAGCTCGACGAGCTCGTTCCAATGAGGGGTCATAACCTATGTTTTTGAGACAAAAAATGAAAAAATAATAAAAATTAACTGGCGATTTTTGAGAATAGCGCTGGCCGGTTTTGACCGTTACGTTGGGTAAAGGGTTAAGAACATTATGAAAACCCTCTAAAGACAACTGTGCCTACTAAGTTTATAAGTTTATTTCGGATTTTAATGGGAGAGTGGGGGTGGGTGTCTGAGAACGGTAGTAGAAACTTTGCACGTAGGGGTGGGTGGGTGTAAACAGGAGCCGAATAAAAAATCGGACGTCACGTCTTGCAAATTTTTAGTGCCCCCCCCCCCCCCCCCCCATGGAAACGCCCTATTTTTCTTTAGCTATGTATATCGTCGCCTGAGTGCTAGAATGTTCTATGTCCCCTATGGGACATAGAACATTCTAGCACTCAGGCGTCGAATTATCTTGACGCCTCCAATGGTATCGTTTTATAAACTACTGTATGCAGCGAGTCTATCTTTCATTAGTGGGGAGGTTCAGTTATAATGTAATCATACAGCCCTGTAGGGTTGTGGGATTAAATCATCACTGCCCCTCCAGCCAAGTTCAGTGTTTTTAAATTTATGTCGTTATCTAATTGTTTATTGGAGTCTAACGACACTTTCAACAACCAACGTCACATCGTGTCAGGCAGTGTTACGGGTGGAGGAAGCCGGAGTTTCTGGAGAGAACCACGGAGCAACGGCGAGCAACTGTCAGACTCCCCAGCATACTAACTCTACACAAGCGGGGTTAGCATTGGTTGAAACGTGTGCTCCATCAAAGTGCGGAACGCCTTAGTACGCGTAGGCAGTCGGGATTAAGTGCCTTGCCAAAGGACACAACACAGTTACGGGTATTGAACTGTGGGCTTCTCAGTTTGAAGTTCAGCGCCGTAAATACTGAGCCACCACGCTCCCAAGTTTAGTGTTTAACGTGTCTATTCACAGTCTGTCGACATTTGTTTGACGCAAGAAAAAGGATACCAGGTTGAAAAAGTTAAGGGGGTAACAGATCCTCAAAACGTTCGGGGCATCCTCTCGACTATCTGAGTTGGATTCACATCGTTTCCAACGATGGGTCATAAGCTGCGTTTTTGACGCAAAAAATTAAAAAAAAGTTATTCAATAATTTTGTTTGTAAGTGCCGTCTTATTTTCATGTTAGGTAAAGGGTTAAACTTAGCAGATGATTCATTATGAAGAGTTGATGAGTATGGCGTATTTCCATCACAGTTAGCTCCCTGGAATGGTCGCCATAGCTTATAATTTAGATAGATAATAAAAAATAACCAATACTTATGACATAATTTAATAAAATGGAAAATTAGTTGAATAATTATGTCATTATTCTCATGAATTTAACATAAATTTAAGGTAAGCTACAGTGTCATTAACTCTTTCATTTTCTTTCATCGTTCTGTGGTATTGAGCTTTCTTCTTAAAAAGGCGCTGGTTCGATTTCAATAAAATACCATGTGTTTGGCAGTTTTGGGTTGAGTATTTTAAAATTTGTCCAAGTCAAGTATTTGACCCATGGAGAGGGGAGGGAGTATTTAAAAAATCTGTTCTTCTCGTGAGCCAATGGATTCAATAACTTGATATTTGGTGCTCTGATTCCTTTTGTGGGTTACAATAAAGAGAACTCAGAAGAAGTTCAAGGGGCAATAATTCTGGAAGGGGAAAACATTTTTGGCCTTGCCCAAATTTTCTGTTTTCATAACCCCTGGAACGATTTGATATAAGTGGGAGGCATTCATTTAATTTCTGTAGTCTGTACAAAATGACGATTCCATAAACCTTGGGAACATGACGAGTCTCGAAATCGAGCGTGGGACAATCAACGTCACAGAGACTGACAATCCGTCGCCTGAGTGCTAGAATGTTCTATGTCCCCTATGGGACATAGAACATTCTAGCACTCAGCCGACGAATGATTTACGAAAGGCTATCTGTAATGTTGATTATTTACCGACCACCGTATTTTCTTTTTCGCAAAACATTATGAATGGGATAAATATCGCTTCCTCAAATGGGCTTGTTGTGGAACATTGTACCTTCAACCAATGCGATTCAGACTTAAGGTCCGCTTTAACCTGCTTTTTTCCGCAGAAAAGTCTGACAGATTCCTACCGCTGTTTGGTGGTTCTTTTCGGGTATTCCGCTTCCTCCATCCGTCTAACTATCACCTAAAACCAATATACCGTCAATCGACGGTGAAGAGGAAGTGGTGGGACCGGTTTTACAGGTGGCCTTAGTCCCCTGCCATGTTTCTGCTTATAGCCCGTACTACAACCTTCTTTTTATATTCCTTGAAAGGGGGCGCGGTGAATCAGTAGGTAGAGGCGCAGGCTGCAAGCCGAGAGGTCCTCGGTTCGAATCCCATTTGCGGCAACCTCGTTGTGTCCTTGGACAAGACACATCACCCCCATTGCCCACGCTGGGGCACGGTTGCGTTGTGTACTAAAGCACGTCGATGGTGCACGTGTCTTCAACCAATGCTAACCATGCTTGTGTGAAGTTGGTATGTTGGGGAGCTGACAGCTGATCGCCGTTGCTCGGTGGTTCTTTCCGATGTATTCCGGTTTCCTCCACCCGGTAAACTGTCATGGTCATGATTAGCCATTGTGCAGAAATATGTGACCTTAAACACCAATAAATAAATTTTCTTTGAAATTGTGTAGTATGATTACTGATTGAATATTTTATTTTATCTTACAGGATACTGATAGACCTTAATTTTTTCGAAGTTCATTAACCCTTTGAACCCGAAACGCCCATTTTCAGAAACAAGATCGGGATACGACCCGAATTCATAGTGTAGATATTTGCTCTGTGAATGTGTGTGGTGGACAAATCAAGATTATCAACGCGTAGTCGAAGACTGCACGTTGAAAATATTGATTGGTCTCCCTCCATGTAAGGAATATACACTCAAAATTCAATTGGTTTAAAAACCAACCCAAATCAACTGGGTTGAGTGAATATGAACCCAATTGGATTCATATTCACTCAGCCCAATTGATTTGGGTTAATTTTAACCCAATTGATTTTAGAGTGTAGACACTACCAGTTGATGGCGCTGATATGGAATTTACCATCAGTGTTTAAGGGGTTAAATTCGTACAGTAAAATCACAGAGGTATAATTCGGCTACACATCTATAAATTTCAATTGTGAATAAATAGAAAGATAAGTAGTAAATACATAGAATAATATTTGAAACGTTCAGAAGCATGGAAGCGTAAATCTAGGATATAACAGTAGAAGGATCCCTTCTCCCCACCAAATGTTTTGTTAGAAGAAAATTTGCAGTCTTGTCTGAATTTTAAAGCTCGTAATCTTCATTGATATCCTTAAAATTAAAACGGACAAGGAAAGTTGCCAATAGCCGGTTAGAAACAAGCAAGGTGAGGGCGTCTTTATATAACCATTTTTCTAAAAAAAATTCCATTTTAGAGCATACACTCTAACTTAATTCAGGGGGTAAAGGCCATGAAGTGTCGACAGTAATTACAAATGCAAAGCGTCGTCGCCGCGCGTGCTTTTGTGGCACGCGGTGGTGCTGTGCAACGCTAATTGCTCTTGGAAATTGTATCATTTCGCCTTAACAGCAGATAATTCTACCTTAACCCTTTACCTAACATGAAAAGCAGACGACACTTGGAAACAAAATATTTGATAACCATTTTTTTGTCTCAAAAACATAGGTTATGACCCCTCTTTGAAACGAGCTCTTTGAGCTCGTTCCAAACAGGGGTCATAACCTATGTTTTTGAGACAAAAAAATGAAAAAAAATATTAAAACTTAATTGGCGATTTTTCTGAATAGCGCTGGCCGATTTTGGCCGTTACGTTGGGTAAAGGGTTAACCAGTTTGTGCCGCTGGCAACTTGTTCTGAAAAGAAATTAATATTATTAGATAAAAATGCATTTGAAATTCGAACACAGCCAATTAGGTGAATACAAAACAGAAGAATAAAAAAAAAATATTAGAAAAATACAAATAATGAAGAATATATTATAATAAATCGACAAAAATTCAACAAACACACACACAAGAAATATCAATTATACAAATAGCTCAAACACACAAATGAAAGTTCTAAAATTTATTTATTTATTTATTGGGGTTTAACGACACTTTCAACAGCCAAAGTCCCCTCTTGTCAAGCAGTTTTACGGTGGAGGAAGCCGGAGTTCCCGGAGAGAACGATTCATTCTCACGTAGCCAACATTTTGAAATTAGCTAGCAACATTTTCCATTTCACACCTTTAGGAGATTTGATTATGGTCTGTTTCTGATTAAAATTAAAACCTTCAGCTCAGCAAAACATAATATTTTTTTTGTTGAACTGTTTTCAATGAAAAAAGACTTTTGGCTTGGCAATTAGTTGTAAAAACACAGGTGTTCTTTGAACCTAGTCATTGTTTTATCTGTTTTTGATAGTTTTGATAGGTTTGAGATGACTTCAATACTTTATTATAAACTGTTGCTTTTATCTTTTTTGATTAGAAGATTTATTGTTTATTCAATAAACCTATATAAGTAAAGAATCAGACAAAATATGATCATAAATTTATCATGGCCACTGCACAGATTGATGTTAATTTCTTGGAAAATGGTAGAGGTGGTCACTTTTTGATTCATGCTGGCTATAAATTTTCAATTCGGACAAGAAGAAATGAAAGGTGTTTTTGGAGATGTGTAATACGTGACTGCAGAGCCAAAATTGTTACCGTGGATAACATTCCAGTGTCAACAGGACAAGATCACAATCATGATAGTGACAATATGGCCCTTGCTGCCAGTGCTTTTCTAAATAAAGTTAAAAAAAGATGCCGTGATGAGGTTTCTCCCATTCCAAGAATATACGACGAAGAACTTGGCAGTCTCAGAGATAATGAGTTTGATGAAGTGAATGCAGATATGATAAAAAAATTCCAACATTTGACAGTTGTAAAGCTGCCTTGTATAGAAGTCGTGCAAAAGTGTTGCCCAAATTACCAAAAAACACAAAGAGAGATAGAGTTAAATAATTCCTGGAAAGAAACATCAGCTGGAGAAAGATTTTTATTGTGTGATAATACCAGTGAACAGGGTCATAGAATTATCATTTTTGGCACTGATGAAAATCTGAAACAATTGTGTGATTCACCTGTCGTGTTTGGAGATGGAACATTTTATTCGTGTCCTGGCTTATTTTACCAGCTGTATACCCTTCATGGTAGAATTGAAGGATCAGTATTTCCATTAATATTTGGCTTATTGCCTAACAAGACAGAACAAACTTACCGCCGTTTTTTCTCTTTAATTAAAGACGCTGTTATTGAGCGAAATTTAACCCTTGAACCAGCGATATTTCTAATGGATTTTGAGGTAGCTGCAAGAAATGCTGACAATAAATAAAAATCATTTGTTGTTGGGATGTTCTTGACCTGAACGGGTCATTGCTTGTCTATTCGTTCACTTTCGATTTCATTGACCACTTACTGCTAGATTAATTATTTACGTCCTCTCTTTGCATACCACATACTGTTTGTTGCAGAATATCTCTCACGTTGTTTGTGACTGAACTATCTGTTGCGTAATTCATTCATAAATGTTCTTGTCACAATCGTGTTAGACGGTGCCTGATTATTAAGGTAAACACGACCCGATTTGTCTCTTGATTTGGACAGTTAAGCAGTTTACCTACTGATCAGAAGTGTATTACCCGATCAATCTTTTTCCTATCATTTAACCTACAAACCGTAAAGCTAGTGAGTGCTTGTTTGTTATGGTACATGAGATATGACTCCGTAACATATTTGTATTGATAAGCCAGTTATCTACTATTGGGAAGTATATGTGCTTTAGCTCTGGTTCAGTGACCAATCAACAGTTCTTTAAAGTCGGTCTGTGCCTGTCTATTATGGTAGACAAGAACAGGCTTTTGCTGATTAGACACATATTTGTTAATTGGTAGTGTGTTTTTAATAATAGCGCCCTCCCAATATTATGTGTTTTAGCCCTACCCTAGCGTTATCTTACAAATTTTTGAATTGGCCGGTGCCTGTTTATTATGACGAACAAGACCGCATTTGCCTGTGGATCTATGCTGTCTAGCCAGTTATTTACTATTTGTAGGTGTTTTGATTGTAATAAAACAAATAAAGCACCTATAAACTAGTAAGCCAAACAATGAATTGTCACATCAATCGATTTGTGTTGATAAGTCAACAACCCAGAGTATTGTCGTATCTGCTTACCATGCAATAACTGCATCTGAACCTTGAACTCTGTGAAATAAGTTATTGCCTGTCTACTAAGTGATACAGGGCCTGCCTCGCTTGCTGACCCTAGCTGTAAATTTAATTACCCACAATCTGCAAGTGCATAGAGTATCATATAACAACCCCACACCAACAAGCAACCCATACCGGAGTGGAGTAAATCTTCGTCTGTTTATCAGGGTAAACACGAATTATCTTGTTTGTTGACTAAACTTGACACATGTACATGCTGTTTTCTTCAGTGTAGTGAATTAATGCTTGTACCTTAAGGTGCTGTCCTACGACCAGCTGGGAACTGATGAGTTAGTTCTCAATTTGTAAGTATATTATGATCTTTCACATGTCGGTTAATCTGCGCCACCCTTGCAGATATTCTTCATGTTTTTTGGTAATAGGCTTACTTTTATGTCATTATGAGAGATCCTTCCAGAATGTTACCTGTCCAATCATGACCTATCGTTTAGAAACGAAGATCTTCTAGCAGGGGAATAGCGCACTAAGGCTCCATAATTCCAAATGAATTTTCAAGAAATAAATTGTTCTTCATCTGTGTCATTTTTTCGCTTTTCGAGACACAGATAACCATTCGATACTCATTTGTCTGACAGAACAACGTATTCCAGAGGTGAGCCCCAGCCGGCATGTCTCCCTCCCCTTCCCTTGTGTTCTTTATAACATTATACCCTAAAACTTGAGATCTCACCTTGAGATGTGGAACCCACTCACTCCACCTCTTGGTGAGTACCGCCAGAATATATTGCGCCGTCCGAACGTCGCTACTATCGGTAGCCATGCCACTCAACAATGTAACAACATATCTTACTTGATACAATGTCAATATTTGATACCTCATGGTGGGTTGAAAATATTAATTGCTGTATTGCTGCCAATGAATTCAATGAGAGTACTTGTCTTTCATTTGCTTTTTATAGTCTCCTTCCAACAAAACGAGGATTAGCGTCTCCTCGTCTCTGAAATCAGCATGTGGCTAGATTTATCTCGACTACTCTCTTGTGACAAATTAGCCAGTATAGGTTCGAATTATTATTGATATAAGCTGTAACCTCCCCTCACCCAATCTGATCCCGGAATTGATTGTCCCAGTAGCCTAACATATCGCCCCATCCGCAAATCAAATCCAGTTGTACATGAAAAAGTTTCACATACTACCACCCCTTCACTTTTTGCCTACGATGTTATTCACTTTATTTCTTGTAAATATTTCTCCTATATTTTTTATTTCACAAACTATCTTCTTCTCTTTTGCCTATAAGACCTGTCAAAGAAACAGTCAACGCACCTCAAAACTTCCCAGAAAACTGAACGACGTCAGTGGACTAGAATTAGTTAACCCACTCGTAACGAAATCTGAAATCGTCCGGGTACGCTTTCACTGTTATTTCTCGGCAATTACCTGATGTGTACCCTTGATGCGTACCGTGCCCGGATTGGTATTTATAATGCTATTAGGTATGCTCGTGGATTGAATAAGGCACTAAAAAGAACCCAAATACTGTGTGTTTTCACTTTCCTTAAGTTACGAAGTAGTGGAGTAGGCACATTGAAGAGTCTCTCCGTTATATCAGCATTATTTTTCATTTTTCATAACTTTAAACAAGAAGCGCAGACGATCGAAGCGAATGGGTACACTGAAATTAATATGGGATGTCCTGAAAACTCGACAGCGATGTATGCTAAATACTTAGATCTCGACTGGATCTTTATTGTCCTATTTGAGTATGTCATTTGTATTTTATTATTGATTTCTGGCGACATAGAATTGAACCCCGGACCCAGCTCTTCGACAACAGAGGACACCCTGCGCGGCTTGAAATTAGTTCATATGAATATACAGAGTCTCAAACCAAAACTAGAAATCTTGGAGTATGAATCGATGGCCTATGATATAATTGCCTTATCCGAAACCTGGTTACAGGACTCAGACCTAACGTGTGATATAACTATCAATGGATTTCAGGAACCCCAGTGTCATAACCGTCAAACTAGGGGTGGTGGGGTTGCTATTTATGTTAAGGAAGGTTTGTGCTTCCGACGTAGATCAGACCTGGAGATGAATCACATAGAAAGTGTTTGGGTTGAGCTTCTAATGCCCGGAAACAAACCAACACTTCTCGGAGTATTTTATCGCCCACCCAATAGTCCGCCAGATATTTGGGACCTTATTGCTACATCTGTTGAAAAAGCACGGGATGCACAGATTCCCGATCTAATTATTACAGGTGATTTCAATGACAACCAACTTGGGTCACCCAGAGGCTGTTTTCACGACCTCTGCAAACAATTCAATCTTTGTCAACTTGTGAGTGGACCAACGTGCTTCACCGAATCGTCTGCTACGTTGCTCGATCTTATCGGCATAAGCAGTACAGTGCAGGTGCGTAGCTGTGAAATCTTAGAACCACTGGTGTCGGATTTGACTCGCTACCACTGTCCGGTATTGGTTGAATTCGAAACAAAACAAATGCTAGTAAAAAATATTACAAGGCGCATATGGCTTTATGCCAAAGGAAATTACGAAGCTTTAAATAATGCTTACAGTAACACAGATTGGACATGCACTCTTGGCGACACTTCCCTAGACACTGTAGTTTCTAGGCTAACCAATTATGTGCTCGACACTGCATCAAAATTCATTCCGAATAAAACTGCCACTATCAGGGCTAACCAACCGAAATGGATGCACAATCACATTCGACAGTTACTAAGACAACGAAAAAGGCTGTATCGTATAGCAAAACGTTCTGGTCGCGAGATAGATTGGGCAAAATACAAAAGTAAACGCAATGAAGTCGTCTCAGCGGTCAGAAAAGCAAAATTAGCGTATATCAGCAAAGTCCAAGAAAAACTTGAATGTTCGCACACACCTCCCTCTGATTGGTGGAAAACTTTGAAGTCCCACATTTTCAAAACGGCGCCAGGAATTCCCACCTTGAACTATCAAAACAAACTTTATTCAAACAATGCCGAAAAAGCAGAAGTACTGAATGAGTACTTTTGCTCTATTTCAACATTGGATGACTCTAATGCATCTCGACCACCCACACCACCCACCCCATCCTATTCACTCAGCAGCATAATACTACAGCAAAGCGAAGTATTGGCTGCCATTAAAACCTTAAAAGTATCTAAAGCATCAGGTCCGGACCTGATTAGTCCTCGACTTCTTAAGGAATGCAGTTCCTCATTATGTGAACCATTAACCACTTTATTCAACATCTTATTGAAAAATAGCTATTTTCCTAAATTATGGAAAGAGGCTAATGTGACCCCAATATTAAAGAAGTCTCCAGCTAATGTAGTAACGAACTACCGACCAATATCATTGCTTAGTTGCGTTGGCAAATTATTTGAAAAATGTATATTTGTGAGATTGTGGCGTTTTCTAACTGATAATAACATACTTAGCCAATTTCAGTCGGGTTTCACTCCAGGTGATTCAACTGCCCTACAGTTGTCAGATATATATGACGAGTTTTGTCACGCCTTGGATGAAGGGAAAGAAGTAAGAGTGGTCTTTTGCGACGTCAGTAAAGCATTTGATAAGGTCTGGCATGTTGGTCTTATTCACAAGCTCGAAAAATTAGGCATATCTGGTGATCTACTTAGCTTCTTAAAATCATACCTTTCCGACCGTCGTCAAAGGGTTGTAGTGTCTTCTGAAGAGTCTTCGTGGAAAACCATCTCGTCTGGAGTTCCTCAGGGCTCGATACTTGGTCCTCTTTTATTTCTGATATATATAAACGATATAACTGAAAACCTAATGAGCAGTATTAGACTATTTGCAGACGATACGTCGTTATACCTCATAGTTGAGAACCCAGACCAAGCAGCTGTATTAATAAACCGTGATTTGTCAATGATTGAAAACTGGGCTGCCACTTGGCTTGTTGAATTTAATTCTCAGAAAACTGAGGCCATGCTGATATCGAGAAAAAATAATTCTATAGCCCATCCCAATTTATACCTCAATGGAACCTGCATTACAGAGGTGGATAGCCATAAACATTTAGGTGTTATATTAAACAAAACTTGCACATGGAATGATCATATCGAACTGATATGCTCAAAGGCATGGGCTCGGGTTGACTTGCTTAGATCTCAGAAGTTTATACTCGACCGTGGAGTACTTGAAAAGATATATTTTGCATATATCAGGCCTATTTTAGAATATGCTGATTGTATTTGGGATAACTGCACGGCAGCACAAGCCGGGGAATTAGAGAAAATACAAATAGCCGCTGCCAGGATAGTCACAGGTGCAACATTGAGTGCCAATAAAGGCTCGCTGTATATTGAGACCCAATGGGACACCCTTCAGGAACGTCGCCGCAATCACAGACTCACTCAGTTCTTTAAAATGTACCACAAATTAACACCCTCCTATATTTCTGCCAAAGTCCCACCCCTGGTGTCTTCTGTGTCCCATGGCCATAACATCAGAACGTCAAGGAATCATCGTGTGCCGTTCTGCAATACAAACCTTTATCAGTCATCCTTTATCCCCGACACGACATATCAATGGAATAAAATTCCTCTAGCTATAAGAAATAACCCCAGTATTGCAAACTTTAGAAGGTTCTTGAAAGGTAACAAATTACGTCCTCCAAAATACTATGTCGGAGCTCAATCTCGCGCAGCTCAAATATACCATTGCAGGCTCCGCCTTCGGTGTAGCAGTCTTAATAGCCACCTGTTTGCCAACTATCTGACTACATCGCCCCTTTGTTCTTGTGGAGAAGTTGAATCGGAAGAGCATTATCTCTTATATTGCCCAATCTACACACGAGAACGTTCTCTAACAATAAATACACTTCCCTTTATCACCAATTTATCTATTCTTTTGTTTGGATCTGAACGACTAGGCAACGAGGAAAACAAGCTAGTTTTTAAATGTGTGCAGGAATATATCATCCAAAGTAAGCGTTTTAATTATTCTCCTTAAGTGCTCGTGTCCACTCTATTCTGTAATGCTTAGGGGCACTGCTGAGTCTCAAAGAGGGTCATCGAAATACCTGAGATAATCACTCAGATTTACTACACCTACCCACTCGTCCTTCGTGTGTTCCTAAACCTGGGCTCCATGCTGTCTCAATTGGTATAATATATTGCTCCCCTTGTGATAATTTGGAGCACAGGGTATGTCTTGTGCACGAGCCTGGCCACTTACGAGCTACCTGTAATACCGTCGAAGTCAAATAGGTCGCTGACTCTTTGCAGGTCTTTACACATCTATTCTTCTCTTGTTTCTATAACTTCTTCTTGTTATTCTATAAATCCTTATTCAATTTTGTATAAATGTTTCATTGTTTAAACAATGTAGTAGGCCTGTTACCGCCAATCAAACTCGTAATTACTCTTTCTGGCAAGGAGACGGTACTTAATAAGCCCTTGGCTTACTGCCGTATCCTGTTCATACATTTTAACTCAATATACTTAATTGTAACTTAGTAAGGATGTATACTAATGTATTATGTATTTTATTGCTCTGTACGAAGTGTTTCAATTATCTACTAATGTAACATCCAAGCTATTCTGATTAAATATTGTTTAAACTAAATGCTGTGGTCGCTATCTATCCTTCCGTTTCACCAAAAGGATGTTTTTTTCATTTTACACGGTGCATATGGAGAAAAACACAAGCTGTTGGGCTGGCAGCCAGATACAGAAATGACGAGAACATAAAACTGCTGGTGCGTCGAGCAGCAGTCCTGCCGTTAGTTCCCATCCACCTAGTTGAGGATGTGTGGTTTAATGCTTTAGAGAGTAGTGAAGACAATAGTTCAGAAGTGACTCAATTTACAGATTATGTGACTGAGACATGGGTTGAAGGTTCACCCTTAGAAATGTGGAATCATTTTGATAATGACGGTGCCCGTACCACAAACAACGTTGAAGGATGGCACAGCACAATAAACAAATTGTGTGGGCATTCACACCCAAATATATTTTCATTAGTGACTTTATTAAAGCAAATCCAGGCAACAAATGAGGCCAGAATTATTCAGCTGCAAGCTGGGGGAGTACCACGCCCCAAAAAAAGAAAATACAGGCAATTGGATTCTCGTCTTTCATTGCTGAAAACCCGCCTACAAATGGGAGAAATTGACATTATGACATATGCAGATAAGGCTTCAGATTTAGTTCATTTAGAATAAATTTGGTGCTAGATTTTACTTGCAGTGCTCAATGTTCAGTGTTGTGTATCTTCTGATTTTTGTTTTTGCAGTTATACCACTGTGAATAAAGGATTGTTTGTCCTTAACATATCTGTTCTTCTCTATTGAAAAATTCTAAGGGAACCTGTCCCAGCTCTTCTTCACTTTTACTGTTTCTGTGTTACTAAAGCTATTAATAAAAATTTATTTCAAATTTAATTATTTAAAATAAATAAACCTTATCAATAAATAATAACACAGAAACACTTTGCTGTCAGAGAAAATTAATAATCACCAAATATGAAACAGAGTATAGCTTAATTGGGGATTAACACCTATTGTTCTCCTTAACATCAATTCTCACTCAGCCAACATTTTTCAGCTTATCTGGTTACCCTAAAATTAAAAATGTTGGCTGAGTGAGAAGACACCGAGAGAACCACCGAGCAATGGCGAGCAACTGTCAGACTTCCCAACGTATAAAAAAAGAAAAGAATAGGAAAGAAAGTAAAATAATGACCAAAATAATATGGTGCAGTAAAGAGGCCTGGAAATAAAGAGTTTACATCGTAACCGATTAGCAGGTTACGCTAAATAACGTGATGATAACCTATGAAATAATGTGTTGTTGTGTTTTTCCACCTTCTCTGTTTTACTACGTCAGCCATACAGTTTACGTGTTAAGTTCCGCTCCACATGCAGCTTTCCAGGCATTTCTAAAAATGACACGCCATACACTCTCTTCAAATGCGAATATTCTTTAACTTAGTTATCAAACGCATAGGGGGCGCGGTGGCTCAGTGGTAGACTGTTGGACTTCTATGCTGCAGGTCTCGAGTTCGTCCCCCGTCCGGGATGACCCGCGTTGTGTCCTTGGGCAAGGCACTTTATCCCAGTTGCCTGCATGTGGGCAAGATGACACCGTGTATTAAGGCGTACTGCACGTCGATGGTGCACGTGTCTTCAACCGTAACCCTGCTTGAGCGGAGCTTGAACAGAGTTAGAATGTTGAGGAGCTGACAATTGCTCGTCAATGCTCGATGGTTCTCTCCGGGTACTCCGGCTTCCTCCACCCGTAAAACTGTCACGGTCACGATTGGCCATTGTGCATAAGTGTATGACCTTAAACACCAATAAATAAACAAATCAAACTCATAACACAGTATTACATTTTCCAAATACACGAACCATACAACACACTCTGATTAAGTAGAAATAAACAATCTGAATGTGGGTGAAATAATTTACTGTCAAATGCAAGGCTTCAATCTGGAAAATTGCATAAAAATGCCGAAACCAGTCATTTTCAGCAACCTAGCAGCCTCAAAAGTAGAATTGTTCCACTGCCCCACTTACCTACCTCTGGGGCATATCATCCTCTGCTTCTAAAATGTGGAAAAATATTATTTTTTAGTTATATGCCTGGTATAACAACTCCGCCAGGGCGAGATCGCGCGTTGGTTGTTGCAATTTATTGTGGCCGAAATTCTGTCAAAACATAAATGGCATGCCACTCTGCTCAGAAATGTTATCGATGAACTAAATATTTGAATTAGAGTTACCCGCCCCGGAAATGATGCAATCTCTAAAAATAAACAGACCTGGGAAATATATTGTTTCAATAAACCTTTGAAATATTCTATTGACATCTTCTTGCATTATTGTTGAATATCCCTGATAGAAAGAGGGTAATTTGATGACTTTTAGACCTACAAAATACAATTTACTTTTTGTGTGTTTTTGTAGGAAATTTCCTGAAAAATATGTGCACGTGATCAATACTTCCGTTCGTGTCATTTTTCTCTCTTATTTGTTGCATGACCCCTTGTTTTCGGGTCAGAAAAAAGTTGTCTGAAGGGCTATACTTAACAAAGATATTTGAATGCCAAAATTAAAGTTATGCGATCATATTTTTTTCGCCTGAACGTTATAATGGTGGCCTATGGAAAAATATTTAGTTCTGTGGTACCAAATGCAGTGCGCAACCAGTGAGTCGAGCTGGTCGTGAGAGATTGCCAGTTCTGACAGGCAATACATGTTGGATTAGTAATTTAATTTATATTGTATTATTTTGTCGTTGTATTATTTTGTCGTAACCTGTACTCCGTTCGCGTATTTCACAATCGACGTAACCCCCACGTAACCTAAACGATCGTTCGCAGGATATTTCAAGCCTGAGTAAATGAATATTAAATATGTAAGTGGAAATAAAAAAAATAAAAATAGAGAAACCAAACAAATTCAGTAGAAAATGCCCCACAATGACGATGCGTATAAAAAGAACAAGTTTGAAATCTAAATATATTATTAGTTACACAGTTTGTTGGTGGCCTAATAAGGTATATATGGTGTCAATTGATTTTATATTAGACGAGAGCGAAGCTCGAGTCCAATATGGAATTAACAGACACCATATATACTATATTGGGCCACCAACAAACTGTGTGACGAATATATCTTACCGACTGCTGCATCGATACACAGAACTAATAACAACAGCGATCAAAATTAAATGAGAGAATTCTCACAATGTGTTCACGTGTCTTTGCCTTG
This sequence comes from Pictodentalium vernedei, assembly GCA_031216915.1. Classification (NCBI taxonomy): domain Eukaryota; kingdom Metazoa; phylum Mollusca; class Scaphopoda; order Dentaliida; family Dentaliidae; genus Pictodentalium; species Pictodentalium vernedei. The sequence continues at coordinate 207,004,122 of CM062288.1, read as the reverse complement.
TTACAATTTATGGGAGAGTGCCTGCAGGCACTCTCCCATAAATTGTAACAAGGCAAATTCATACATACCAAACAGTTTCATTTCAAAGGTAACATGACACACATCCACAGAATATGAAGCCTTTTAAGTTGCCTAACCCGCACTTCAGACCAAATATGGGCTTCCAACACTCAATCTTTCAACTTGAAGCGTTTATCGGCTGCCGCCATTACCCATTATGAATAATCAATGAACAAAGGGGAGATTACCCATAGCTGTCAGCGTATATTGATGTTGACAGGCAATATATGGTTTTATATGCAGTCTGCATGTGACGTCTTTGAACCAATGAAATTCCCAGATACTTGTAGGAGGTAAGATATTAATCTATATCTAGTGAATGCCAGTCAAACAATATCCATAATCAAGTTAAATAAAAGAAGCCTGGGTAGGTCTTCATATAAGAGATATGAACTGTATATATATATATACATATAAATAAATATTAGATGTCACGTGACTTTCCCGCGTTCTGATTGGTTGAACAGAAACACCCTATGTTTCGATAGTTCGTCAGCGAAATCGCACAGACCTACTATCATTTTTGAAAAAAGAACAGTGCACGGTAATAGTGCACGCTTATAAATAGTAACATTCGAATTCGCTTAGAAAATTCCATTGAAGCGTAAATACTTTACAAGACATCTCGTCCCATATACATTATTACATTTAGTTTGGAGAAATAAAAATATGTGTATCGAAAGTGATGTTTGTAATAGTGTTAGGGGCGGGGAGGGGGTTAATGGAAGAATGGCATTGTGTTTTTGGGGGGTTTTGTTCTCTACATCTCTATCCCAGAACTATGAGTGGCAGAATTAACTTAGTTTACCTGTTTAAACCCTGAACCATTTTCTTTTCTCTTTGGCTGTGAATAAGAATATTATCTTGCATATATGACCGATGAAGAACCCCCCCCCCCCCCCCCCCCCCCCACACACACACACACATCTAATGTAATAAATATAGCATGACTTTTCGTTGACTACGCCAAAATAGTGGTCCTCGAGGAGAGAATAGTCCCTCCGCTGCGCGCCGGGACTATCCTCTCCTCGAGGACCACTATTTTGGCATAGTCAACTCAAAGCCATTTTATATTTATTAAATAATCTGCCATATATATATAATTGAATACATTGAAATATGTCAAGTAAAATTATATTTGACGACTATAGTCATCAAAGATAATTTTAACCCTGAGCAATAGTACACATATACACACACACAAAACAAAAAATAGTCATCAAAGATAACATTACTTGATATATTTCTATGTTTTCATCTTCTCAGAAATGATTTATATATATAAATACAGTGGAGCCCACTTAATTGGATATCTCTTAATTGTATATCCCTGTTAATTGAATATAATTTTAAAACACAAAACCATTTACCATACCTTCAGTACAAATTTGATCTGTTAATTGCATATGGGTTGTAGAGTAAACTCCTGTTAATTGTATATAATTTTTTGTAATATGTCAAAACAATTACTGTGACACGCACCAAATTCCCCTTATTTATCAACCTTTTTGGCTGCACTACATCCAATACAGGCCTTTATTCAATTATATCCTGTTTGACAGAGCTCTATGAGCTCTGTCAAACAAGATATAATAGAATAAATGCTCAGTTTACCTCCAGAACACAGGAAACTGAACAAATTCCTGTTAATTGTATACTCCTGTTAATTGAATAATTTTCACTGGCAAAATGGATATTCAATTAAGAGGATTCTACTGTACTAACTATATATATATACATCTATAAGTGACAGATATATGTCATATATAGTTCATATGTCTTACATGAAAACCATCCAAGAAACTTCCAAACTCCCCGCGGGAACCCCGGGAAGTGAAGCAGTGCATGTTCACTGTGGTAAACAGGCTCTGTTTTACTTGTAAAATAGGACCCAGTCACCAAGCTTGGGAGGTGCAAACCTTCTCTAAAATGGGCAACATGGCTTATTTACGCTCACCCCTGGTCTTGAGTTGATACTCATGTTGTGGTCATGATTAGTCATTGTGCAAAAATATGTGACCTCAAACACCAATAAATAAATAAATAAACTTCCAAACCATTGTGTTTGTATAAAATAAACAAATTCAGTGTACGAATATTAGGGCTGCATGGTATATCATTAAATCGATATATACCGGTATTCAAACCAATATCGATTGAATACCGGTGTAAATACAAAAATATCGGTTTATCCTCATTATTTATTTACCCACAATTTAATTTTCAAGATGTCCTGAGGTTTTTAACTGTAGCCCCGATGAATAATATTATCCCTTTATCCAAGGAATCGTCTGCTTGTGCCCTCATAATATACAAATTCAGCAGTTGAAAAAATAATTATAAAAAAATTTCACCAAAACTATATCATGCGACCCCTCATTGGAACGAGCTCGTTGAGCTCGTTCCAATGAGGGGTCACATGATATAGTTTTGTTGAAATCTTTGGGGAAAATCTGATAAACTAATTTTTGAAAATAATAAATTTTGATATCGTCTGCGTTAGGTAAAGATTTTTCGAACCGCATCATCAAGGCATGCTAATTCGTTCCGACTGTGATGCCTCGAGTCTCGATTGTGGTACTTGTGTTCATGTATCTGAACAGTTTTCGATATACCGGTATACCGCAGTATTTTTTTGAATACCGATACCGGTATTTAGTTTTGAATATCGTGCAGCCCTAACGAATATATAAATTATATCTAAAGGGTCGCGATTTCATATTAGCTCGTTGTAATGAGGGACGTAAGCTATGTTTTCGACAAAAAATAGAAAATATTTACTTATTCAGGAATTCTTTTCTGAAAATAGTGTCTGCTATTTGTATTAGGTAGACAGTTAATGAGACACAAGAGAAGATTAATTCACTTCGACTCCCGAAATCAACTCACAACTAAACCACGTAGACGTTGACTTCTGACGTCATTTCCGTATAGGACGTGTTGTGAACGATATTTTCCGTAATGGACCATTTAATGGTAATTGTGTGATAAATATACATTATCATGACCATGTGCATGTCCTGTAGTTTGTATCAGATTCGAGGTCGTGTCAGATCGCAACAAGCCCGTCAGGGCGAGTTGTGATCCGATTGTAAGCACGGTCGAGAATCTGATACAAATTACAGGACATGCATTTGGTCATGATAATACATTTATCCAACAACCTCGTTACATAAAGCCCGTTTGCACCGTTTTTCAGTTTAAATTGGGTTGGAATTGGTCAAAATTTCGAATTTCATATTTTAATGCGTAATTACAATGCATGTGATAGTGCGGTTTTCACCGGAAGTTGAATCGGAACAGGGGGCCTGATACAAACGTTTTTTCCGAGTTTTTTGGTGCAAGTTAAGTTGATTGTTAGATAATTTACTTCATTATATTCAAAGCAATAGTTTGGTACATGAGGTAAAACAAATAATTACATAAAATGGAGGATTGAGACAAAAGAAAAAATGCGGGATACAAAGTTGCTGTAGACGCTTCCCTCTCCTGGTTTTTTCTGGTGGTTGATTTACAATGGCGTCCGAGAAGGGTGTGGTGTTACATTTTCCCAGAACTTCCCAAATTAACCCTTACCCAACGTAACATTCAAAACCGGCCAGCGCTATTCTCAAAAAATCGCCAATTAATTTTCATTATTTTTTCATTTTTTTTGTCTCATAAACATAGGTTGTGACCTCTCTGGAACGAGCTCGTCGAACTCGTTCCAACGAGGTGTCATAACCTATGTTTTTGAGACAAAAAAAATAGTTATTCAAGAATTATTTTTGCAAGTGTCGTCTGCTTTTCATGTTAGGTAAAGGGTTAATATGGTTTTCGGATAATTAATTCTATAACAGTACGCTACTGGATAAAATATACCATCGCTGGCTTAGTTACCAGTTTTACAAATTTCTTTTAAAATAAGTGTGGGCGTATTTATTTATTGGTGCTTAACGCCACACCATCACCTAAGGCTATATCGTGGCGATGAAAGAGATGTATTAGAAAAAGCTCATTAATTTTCATGAAATAAAAACGAGTCGATAAAATCTGGAAAGAACACGAGGAATAAAAATGAGTAATGGAAAGCGCAATGATAAATTGATAACAGCTATTTGAAGAATACTCTGAAAATCAACCTGTTGAATGGGTATGAATATATGAGAGTTTAACCCTTTACCCAACGAATCGCCCGCATCCGCCCGCGTAATATGCAACTTCAGCAGTTGAAAAAATATTATTTTTCAAAAAATTTCAACAAAACCATATCATGTGACCCCTCGTTGGAACGAGCTCGTCGAGCTCGTTCCAACGAGGGGTCACATGATATGGTTTTCTTGAAATTTTTTGAAAAATTTAAAAAAATGATATTTAAAATAATAAATTTTGATATCGTCTGCGTTGGGTAAAGGGTTAAATGAATAAAAACCATTTAAAATTTATTAAAAAGGTTGTTGATGATGATGATGATGATGATGATGATGAAGATGATGATGATGATGATGATGATGATGATGAAGGACAATACACACAGACAACAGTTGATAGTAAAATACATAAAACAGTAAAAGACGATTACAAGCTTATATCAAAAACACACACAAAAAAGGAATAAACATGTCTATCGTAGGGAGGTGGCATAGCCATATTGGCTGTCTACCTGTCACCTCTCCAAAATCAGATAGAGATTACTTTGTGTCAGACCACTGGTTGGACCACACCCAAACGAAATTAAGCATATTTTTCAACCTGTGTGTTGCAGACATGTCGACTAATGAAAGAATACTTCCCCATTAGATCAAAACCTTCAAGTTAAGTTGGTTAAGAAATACTCTAACCCAGGTAGGAAGTTGAGGACGAGACTCAGAGCTGAAGTCCACTTATTGAATAATATGAAAAACGTTGTAATTAATGTGATAAACTAAATTTTGCATAAAAATTTCGAAATAATCCAAAATTGATTGGTCTGGTTCCCAGGCCATGAAAGAATATCGAGAACCAAATCCATAGGTCAATAACCCAATCCCTCTTTCGTTTTGCATACAGCCAAATGAATAGAGCGTAAGTGTCCTAAAACAAGGCCTAAATAATATTATTTATCGAGTTACCAAACTAACCAGCTACAATTTGCCCCCAAAAAGAGAACTAACTATGTTTGCAAATCACATAGTAGCGGAAGGTTTAAAATGTGTTGCCATCAGTTATCACCATAACAATCTGCACAGTTGATTGATTGATTGATTTCCTTCAGAAACGATAGAAGTTTATATGGGTTTGTGTTGTAAAATAGATTTTCAAGAGACAATGCAGCGAAGAACTGCTGTTTGACAAGATGCTGAAAGATGGAGAGAGCGAAAGGTAGCGAAAAAGGTTGAATGGTGAACAGTATGAATTAATTTCAAATATAGATCAGGCAAAGAGAGGAGTGATAGCATTGTTCAAATGTTTTCGGGTATTCCGGGTAGCTTAACTCTTTCTCTAGCAGTGACGTCCATAGGCATTGCAACAAAGTGAACTTAATCTCCATCAGTAACCCCCAATTAAGAAACCATGGTCAAATCGTGTCACGGAGTTGTTGCGGGGGTGGGAGGGGGTTTAACTAAATCCTCAAAGTAACACAACGTCCCGTGGGAGTGGAAGGTTGACTGCTGCAATAGTTTAGCATTGCAGCTGGCACCCTTTACCTCTCAAGAGACAATACGAGGCCTTGGTATGCACCACGCGCATTCCTATCTTCAGTCAATTTAATTATCACAATGTACCGTGCCACTTTCATGTTTATATCTAAATTATGAAACCACTGGTATTTTTATGTAGATATGTTATTTGTACCCAGGCCTGGCATTCTTTAGGAGTGCAGGAGTGCTGCACGCCTACTGCAAGCCTAGAAAAAATTTAAGAGGGCAATTTCTTGCACCCCTTGATTTTCTGCAATGCCAGACCTGTTTGGGACTGCCTTTAAAATCTATTATCATTTCATCCCCTGAGTTCCAATGTGTTCTCTGTGCCTACTGGCACAGAGAACACATTGGAACTCAGGGGACGATTTGTCAATGTTGCATTGATTCGCATTCATTCATGACTCATTCTGTGTTGCTTTTCGATAGATTTTGAGTGTAGAAGACAGTCACATAAGAACTGAATGCAACATTTTGAATATTGAGAAGAGCGTGCCAATTTATCCACTCTGTAGTTAAATGTAGTACAATTTTTCAGTCACGATATTAACACCTTGATTTGAATATGACCAAAATAGCATACAAGTTTTGGATTGAAAACTTCAGGTGCGATTGCACTCCCAAGCAATCTAAGGAAGGCAACTGTTTTGCACTCCTTGATTTTCTAGATTGCCAGGCCTGTGTACCTCATGTACCCATGTGTGAATAAATTTGAATTGAACTGCATGGAATTGATTTATATTACATGCTGTAGTATATGAACCAAATAATAGAATTTGCTAAAGTATAAAAGGATGAGCGATGTAAAATTTGAAATCCCCTGCCCAATGGCAGGGGATTTGAAATTTAATATTGCTCTCCCTTTGTTCATATTTGACTTTCTTTCATGCACAAGATTGCTCAGTTGGCTTTAACCTTTCAAAAGCTGTGGACAGGAAACAGTTAACTGGTGTATATTATAGACCTAAGGAGTGGGGGATGGGGGCAATGTGTACCGGGTAAGACACTTAATAATGTGTTGTGAAGCTGGGAGAAAATCGGGTATGGAAACAAGCCTTAACGGAAAAACCCTAACGGAACAATTTATAAGGAAAAAACTCTCATGGAAATATAAAAACAAACAAAAATCTCAGGAGGGGAAAAAACTTGAATTTTATTTCAACTTTTCTCACGAATCAAAGAAAATAGATAACATAAATGAAAATCGCCAAAATTTAATCACTTTGCTTCAGAAAAATATGCTCTTCACTAGCACATAAAATAGCACAATATGTAGAACACGTGTTAATGGGGTTATTACGATGAAGTCCGTAATTGTAGAGTTTGAACAATAATAATAATGCCATTTCCATATTTGCTATATATTAAGGTGCTGTACAAGTAACGGGAATTTTAGCTTGAAAATAGGTCACATGTAATTTTCGATGTTGTCAAAAATCTCAACATTCTTATAATTTTTCATTTTTTGTTGTCCAAAAAATATGTGAAGAATAATTGTGTTATTGTATGCTTGGACAATTTTAAACTCAGATCAAAAGATCAAAATAAAAAAAAAAGATCTCGAAATGACAAAAAAACCCCAAGCATTGAATCGAAATTGCAACTAAATAAAAATTATGTAAATGTATTGTAGGGAATAACAATAAAAAAGTATGTTTCTTTCCTACCCATACAATTATTGTTAGATTTTTTTCTATAGATATTTTTTTTTCCATTTGTTTTTTTTTCATTCGTTTTTTCTTGTACTTGTGTGACTGAATGGGGGATCGTGGTGGCTCAGTGGTTGCGACATCGAATATTAAAACGAAAGGTCCACGGTTCGATCCCCACCAGGGAGAACTGTGTTGTGCTCTTGGGCAATCCCGATTGCCCATGTGGGGACACAGTGGTGCTGTGTACTAAGGCGCACTGCACGTCGATGGTGCACTTGTCTTCAACCAATTCTAACCCCGCTTATGCAGAGTTAGTACGTTGGGGTTGCTGACAGTAGCTCGCCGCTGCTTGGTGGTTCTCTCCGGGTACTCCAGTTTCCTCCTCCCGTAAAACTGTCCAACACGAGGTGACTCTTCGCTGTCGAAAATGTAGTTAAACCAAATAAATAAATAAAAAAAAAAAAAAATAAATAAATAAATAAATAAATAAATTATATTGATACTCTCTTGCCAGTAATTATGTACTTTCTTAACCCTTCGAACCTGATGATTTTTTCCATGTCAATTCAAAGGCAACAATTGGAAGAGTCCATACTCATTATTTGGGGTAGACCAATTAATATTTTCAACGTGCAGCTTTGGGGCTGCACGTTGAAAATATTGATTGGTCTACCTCACACATTCACATTGAAGCCATCCTGCTCAATGGAATTATGACGTACCATGGTCCTAGCCGGTAAAAAAGCCTCTCGGGTTGAAAGGGTTAAGAGATGAGATTTGGTACTCGGATTAATATCACAAATACAGTCGGTAATACGAATGTGACGTCTGCAGTACCCGGGGTTTTGAGGAAGGAGCATAACCAGTTTAGAGTACCGAAATGATATCTGTTAATTGAATAAAAAATTACGTCACCACTAATAGATATATATATTTTATTAATCCACAAATAAGATTCCAAGAAGTATTGAGGTTCGTAACTACAGTACAGTCGCCGTGGGCTGGTCGTGAGCAGTGATGTCCACGCATGCGTTTACCAGGTAATACAAATCATGATCTGCAAATTTATTTATTTATTTATTTATTAGTGTTTAAGGTCACATACTTATGCACAATGGCTAATCATGACCGTGGCAGTTTTTACGGGTGGAGGAAGCCGGAGTACCCGGAGAGAACCACCGAGCAACGACGAGCAGCTGCCAGCTCCCCCAACATCGTAACTCCACATTGCAGCACTTGCAGGGTTAGATTGGTTGAAGACATGCGCATCGCCGATGTGCAGTACGCTTAGTACAGGGCGTCATCGTGCCCCCATGTGGACAATCAGGGTTAAGTGCCTTGCCCAAGGTCACAACGCGGGAGTCCGAATCGATCGCTCAGACGGCCACCCATCCAAGGATTAACCGGGCTCGACGTTGCTTAACTTCGGTGATCTGACGAGAACCGGTTACCGCAATGCCACCGCGCCCCCATGATCTGCAAAATCCAATTAATGAAGCACTGGATTGTACCCGGTGCTTCGTTAATGAATTTTATGATGATTATTCCAATAATTAGTGTTTGGAATCGAATATTATTGAAACCGTAGAACTAAAAATCCCCATTTGACTAATATTCCAACTACATTACCAAGGAATGCCTTAGACGGAGGCTTAGTTTGATGATACAACTGGAATATTAGTTAGTCGGGACTTGAAGCATCAAAGTTGGGACACCCTCCTCCAAACGGTCATCTTCCTTGAGTAGATGGTGCTTGCTCCTCGTATATCCCTCAAACCTCTCGAGCATTCAAGGTTTGGCACCGTTTAATCACTTCAGGGTTCCACCATCAGCCTGAATAGTGCTCTCCGCCTCTGTTGAAAAAACGTTCATTCAATCAGACATGCATCAAAGGCCAATTGGAGGCGCGGTGGCTCAGTAGGTAGAGTTGCAGGCTGCAAGCCGAGAGGTCCTCGGTTCGAATCCCACCTGCTGCAACAGCGTTGTGTCCTTGGGCAAGACACGTCATCCCCGTTGCCCATGTGAGGGCACGATGACGTCGTGTACTGAGGCGTACTGCACGTCGATGGTGCACTTGTCTTCAACAAATGCTAACCCTGCTTGTGTGGAGTTAGTATGTTGGGGAGCTGACAGTTGCTCGCCGTTGCTCTCCGGCTTTCTCCACCAGTAAAACTGTCATGGTCATGATTAGCCATTGTGCAAAAATATGTGACCTTAAACCCCAATAAATAAATAAATAAATAAATAAATAAATCAAAGGCCAATTTCAAAGATGAGAAAAATATATAGAACACATTCTATTTATTTCTCATGACATGAAACCAAAGTGCGGTGCGTAAAAAATATTCAACCTTACAACGAGTTGTGGAGCACATTAAACATACATGTGTGCTTATCTGTGTGCAGTATAAACAATTGATGTCAGGCCGATGAGTTAGAATATTGATTTCCTACCACACTTACGGGGTGTCTCCTCACAATTTTCAATGTTACTTTTTGTCATCTGGGAAAAAATACGAGACGTTATATATATATATATGTGTCTCATAATTTTCAGATTTGAAATTTACCGACGGCCATTAACCCTTTACCTAACGTAACGGCCAAAACCGGCCAGCGCTATTCTCAAAAATCGCCAATTAATTTTCATTATTTTTTTCATTTTTTGTCTCAAAAACATAGGTTATGACCCCTCGTTGGAACGAGCTCGTCGAGCTCGTTCCAACGAGGGGTCATAACCTATGTTTTTGAGACAAAAAATGAAAAAAATTAGTTATTCAAGAATTATTTTTTGCAAGTGTCGTCTGCTTTTCAGGTTAGGTAAAGGCTTAAGGTCATAAAATATGAAAATATGCATGCTTTGTAGGTTTATATGTAAGCATTTATTAGGAATCTTTAAAGTAAGATTATTTCGATTTGCTGTCCAATGTATAAATATTGCAAAAAGTGTATTTGGTACAAAATCTGAGGGCATCCGTCATCTTGTTATACAACAAGCTTCCTGTGCAAGAACTACTATCAGAACATAGCGTGATAGATTTGACACTCAAATATTCTTCGTAAGTGACAACCGTTACTTCTTCCCAGTTCCTTATTCCACATTTGTTATCAAACGATTTTATCGGTTGATAACGAATGTCGAATAAGGAAGTGAAAATAAGTACCGGTTGTCACATGCCCAGATATTCTTCAGTTTTTCCGTTGTGATGAGATTGGTTTATTTGTATTGCTTTGTAGCGGTTGTTTGTATTTGTTGACTATCACAAATGCGCTTAGACTTATGGATAAAAAAACCCAGACAAGACGAGTCTGATATTGCATAATTCAGCGAGAGTGAAGTTATAGACTGAAAGGTCAACAGACTTAACTAGACTTGAATCCATTCCAATTTGTGATCATTTACACCACAACAGATACAGACTTTGCGCGCGATTAAAGTAGTTCCTTTGTGAAATAGCCGACAGTCGTCTGCGCGCGAACGAAGTTATAACAGCAATTTTGGCTGTTGAACAAAAAAAGTTCTTATCGTGATTTATCGCAGAAGAGACAGCATATTTTAATCGAACCTCCATATTTAGTATAAAAAGTAAATAGTCCCATTATTTTGGAGACAAGAACTTTGCAATCGTTTATTTATTTATTTATTTATTTATTTTTATTTATTTATTTATTTACTGACATTTGTTTCCAAAACAAGGGTGCAGGACAAAACATAAAAAAAATGATTTAATAGCATTTATTTTCGCCATACGAACTAAACGTCAGATTATCCATGAATATCTCGGTGTGTTACTGGGCGGTGGGGATGTGGTAGGCTGGTAGCTCAGTGGTTACGGCATTGAACTTCAAACCAAAAGGTATTAGTGAATGAATAAAATATACATGTAATACTCGTGACGTAATTTCTAATTTAATTAACACGTATCGTGCCGTTTCTCCAAATTGCTCATGCTGAAATCACACATAGGCGTACGGGACGATTTTCACACAGGGCGATGGGGGGTGGGGGAGGGGGGTGGGGGGGGGGGGGGCTTTTTGCCCGAACAAGTTGAATGTCAGGCAGAGGGTTGTCGATCCGAGGGGAGGGGGAATTACCAGAACAAACGTTAACTCAGATAAAGAAATTGATAAGATAATTTTTTTTAATAATTATTTTATTTCTGTAAACAGAAAAGGATTTGGCAAACAGGCTATACCTATAAGTAGCCCCTCCCTACATCAATAAACAATTCAGTATTTGTAAGGTGCAGGTGCAAAAGGAGATGGCTGGTATACCTCTAACATAGAATTCAGTACGTAAATAGAAACAGAACCTCGAGACCAAAAGTGGTCCATGAGCACATAGCTGCAGCTTAAGAACATGGTGGAACGATAGCGTCCTCAATAACAAACACAGCATATACAAATATATATGTATGTATAAGCGCATCGATAACCAATAATACTCATATATATTATATAAAAATACTGAGTCAAAAAAGAAAGTATAATAGAAACAAACGTGAAAAAATAGCATAAAGGATGAAATTTTATAGTTCTAATGTTGCTTGTTTCTGGACAAGAAGTCGTGCAACGAGTTTAATGACATGTTGTTGTTGTCCAATGAACCGTATACAATTTTGCTACGGATTTCAAAATAGCACGTGCTACCCGAGAATATCAAATTGAATGGGTGACCGACGATTTTCTTTGTGTCATGTTCTGCTAGAGAGCCTGGGATATTGAGAAAACACGCTAGTTTCTGTCTTCCGACATTTTAAAAAATGCCAAAGTTAACCGAAAATCGGAGGTTGCGTGTCATTGGTATGCATGAGGCTGGAATACCTCCAGATGAGCTCGCTGTTGAGTTCGGAGTCACTGTGGCCACTATGGTCACTATTTACCGTCTCATTGGAAGGTATAGAACCACTGGATCTACTGTCGACCAAGAGTTACGACCCCTGCACAAGATAGACACATCAGGACGTCTCACTTGCGGGATCGCTTCCTTCCAGCGACGAGAGCAGCAGCAATTACTCCTGGTAGAACTAACAAAACTAACAATAGAATCAGTGCACAAACTATCCGAAACAGACTCGCTAAACACGCCATCCGAAGTAGGCGTCCATACCACGGACCAATCCTTACCCAACATCATCGTACCGTCAGAATGGAATGGGTAGGTCAGCGTGTTCACTGAACTCAACAGTGTTGGAACACAGTTCTTTTTAGTGATGAATTTGTATACGGCGCGCTGATGGTAGGGCAAGAGTGTATCGCCGATGAGGAGAACGGTTTTCTGATGCTTGCGTACGGGGTAATGTAATGGTTTGGGCAGGAATTTCCTTGCACCATCGAACGCAGTAGATCTTCATCGATGGTAATCTGAACGGACAGCGATATAGGGACGAAATTCTTAACGCTGTTGTTGTCCCGTTGTTCAACGCTAACGTCGGATTGCAGTTATTCCAGCAAGACAATCCCGATGTCACGCGACGCACATCTGTCGTGACTTTCTTGAGGATCAGAGCATCAAACTTCTTCCCTGGCCTCCACTTTCGCCAGATTTGTCGCCAATCGAGCATCGCTGGGATCTATTGGACCATCGGGTACGACTTCATGATCTTCAGACGTTAGGCGATATACGTAATGTTCTAAGGCAGGAGTGGAACGCAATACCACAGGGTGACATCAAGAAACTTATCAGGTCCATGCGCCGACGATGTATTGCCATCCAAGAGGCAAACGCTGGACATACACGCTATTGACTGCATGTGTGAACGTTTCATTTCACACCATGTCTGAATTGCGACATCCTGACGTGACGCTGGCAACAGTAAGATCATGAAATTATGCAAATCCATACAGCTAGACTCGAAATATGAATTTCCAATAATTTGTTTGTGATTAAACTCGATAATACTAAAAAAATGCTCCTCAGAGTTGATTATACATCCTTTTTTGACTCAGTACAGTGCGTGGAGAGGGGATTGCAACTAAATCACCCACGGAGTGGAGTTATCACCCAAACTATAACTTTCAAATTTTGTATATATCGACTAAAAACACAAGCAATGTTTCAGCCAATGGACCTCCGGGTTTAACCCGGAGGGCCATTGGCTGAAGCTTTGCTTGTGCTTGTTATGCTTTGCAACAAATTTGCAATTATTGCTTGGGTGGAATCTCCACTCTGTGGGTGATTTAGTGATAATACACGCTCCACGTACTGTTTTTATTATTGGTGGTCGAACCGTTTGGTGTCATTAATGAAGGTATGTACACTATTCACAATGATTTCATTTTCTTCGCGGGTCATTTCTGCAAAAAAGAAGATCAGTGATGGACACATTTATGAGATAACTGAAACATCAACACTCTTGTGACTTTATGGTCGAAAACTTAACACTACCCCTAAAACGTTCATCATGGCTTCAAGTGTCTGAAAAACCCTCATAAATAATCACACCAGGAAAGCTCTTACGAACAAAACAGCTGGATTGATAACATTTACTGGTGTATCCATCAAAGGTTCATCCAAGTTCCCACCCTCGAGCAACAACAACCACGACGACTTCACTGACAAACTTTGTTGGAACATTTACTCAATGAGCAGGACTCGTTTCACGGGAAGATATGTTATAACTTAAACTGACTTGACCGCAAAAATCATGACCCATAGCAGCAAACAACATACGAGAGCCGAAACACTGAAAATATTCAAGGGTTTCCAATTATTCTCTGGTTATTCATCGCACCTACACAGCCTGGTCACGACAATCCTACTTTTTACACTCACACCGCTTTCTACGCCCACCCTTACACCCACAACTGTCCAGGTTCAAGAGATTTTCTGATGCGAAAGGCCGCGTTGTTGCAGTTGGACTAAGAACACAATTAGTCATCAACCAGCCCCAATCTGCTGGAGACAGCGTGTCTCCGGTTGCGAAGAGCACTTTGTGTTGGAAAGAAAACATCATGTACATGTTCCATTCTGAATCACAGCAAGACGTTCAATAGCAAGTCTGTTCGCTGTCTCTTCCCAGAACTACAACATCCAAAAAAACACAACTAAATTTCGGTTTCAAGATTATCGACTTGAGTTAAACTCGGAACTGAGATTGTAAATTAACTCCCTGCACTCTGGTGTCAAAATATCAATAATTCAAGCAGCCATTATACCCATAATGCAACTAGAAATTTAACCAATTCAATCTTGTTTGACAGAGCTAATTGAGCTCTGTCAAACAAGACTGAACTGATTAAATTCCTAGTTGCATGATGGGAAACAACTGCAGCCTGAAATTTAGATATTTTGACATCAGTGTACAGGGGGTTAAATCATTAGTTAAAAAAAAACTCTAATAAAATTTATGCAGAGTTCAAACTTTTCATCTTCGTAATTGTGTTCCGATAAAAGTTTATATTTCCTTCAGTGATGATGACTTTTAACACTTTCAGCATGCACTGGATAATGTTAGCGTTACCAAAACGCATCGTCGGTTAACCCTTTACCTAACCTGAAAAGCAGACGACACTTGCAAAAATAATTCTTGAATAACTAATTTTTTTCATTTTTTGTCTCAAAAACATAGGTTATGACCCCTCGTTGGGACGAGCTCGTTCCAACGAGGGGTCATAACCTATGTTTTTGAGACAAAAAATGAAAAAAATAATGAAAATTAATTGGCGGATTTTGAGAATAGCGCTGACGGTTTTTGCCGTTACGTAAAGTAAAGGGTTAACAAACATCAAAACAAACAACAATTAACTAAAGTGGGTGGATGAAAATTTAATCCCACAGCCCTATAGAACTGTGGGATTAAATTTGTACTGATCCTCCCCACAAATGCTATAGTTAGTGCCGTTTTTGATGATCCCTCTTTCTGGTGAACTGAAGATCTTGAGGAACTACTTGAGCAAGAGTTCGCTTTTGAACGTGAGTTATTTTTTCAAAATGTCCGACTTTAGTGAAAGTCAATCTTGAGGCCATTTTACGACTTGAGTCAGATCCAACGTTTTTCGAAATATAGGCCCTGAACAAATTGTGAAAGAACGGAATTTGCCTGGGTGAGGATATGAATAGATTGACTTGGGCAGATAATTTTAATCAAAGGCAGTGTTATCCATTATTGTAAATTATATTTATTTAATTATTCATTGGTGTTGTTTATGGTCACTTTTTGTATCGTTTGCTATATAATGACAACAACGCAAGTATAAAGTCTAGTTTAGCCAGTCGTTTGTACACGGCTTACTCACTTTAGAAGACTCGGAGCCCAGGTGCAGATTGTAGCATACGAGAAACACAGAGCTTGTTTACCACAGTAAATACGCACTAGTCTACTTCTCAAAGGGGAGGGGGGGGGGGGGTGAATTTGAACAAAGTCCGAAGTGAAAGGGAGACATACATCGGGGGTATGTGAAGCCCTCTGCTTACATTTTACTAATGCACACACCAATCCGGGAAAAATGGAACATACATATCAATAGATTCACTATAAGAATACCGTTAAAAATATGGAAAAAGTACTGGAAATTAGCTGCTGGAACTTTCGCCGTTCATTTTACGATAGCGACTGTTACTGGTTATGTTGTTTCGCCAACATGCTTCGCTAAGAGAACTCTCCTAAAAATTGTGACACCCAATCTGGCGAAATGAGCGGAAACTGGATGAAAGTTTCGCAAGAAATGATGCAGGAGAAAATGGATATGCGGCAGGAGGTGGCCGCTTCTCCATAGGATGGAACAAAAAAGTCGCCCTGATCTTAAAATCTGAGCGAGAAATTAGGAAAAAGAAAGACATCGATGTCAAGGTGATAGCTAAAAGTTGCGATTTTCTGGTTTAAAAGTGTAAATATTTTCGATAATATTTCTGCCGGGGTTAAATGTAAAGCGTAAAAATAGGTATGTGACGGACCCCGAAAACCGATTTGTCAAACTAACGATAATTTAAGAGCTTCTAAATGAAGTATGAAATTTAATGTCTATTATGTCGCATTTGTCGAACGTCACATGGTCTATGTAATAACTGATCAACGCAGTTTTCTCCCATAACTGTTATCTACGTAATTATGGCCAGTTAAGGGGTACTTATGACGTGAACAGTGCATCACATATGTTCTGGATACACACCCATATTACGCATCTATCCTGTCTCCAAAATGTCTAAAGATGCCAAAATGTGAGTCTTTCAAAGGAACTTTAAAGCGAATATTAAATTAAGATAGATCTAAGCGGCCGAGTTCAAGAGAAGCTATTAAACTGAGAATTAATGTTCTGGCTGTCTGAATAAAATCGGGGGATTTCTCGAAAAATTCATTCCAACCAAGTCGGAAGGTGTGTAAGGCTGTGGGTCGTTGCGAGTTCATGGAGAGGTCCCATGCTATAGGTTTCAGGAGGTGCCGCATCGGTGCGACTGCTTGGGTGAAAAGCGTCAAGTAAAGTGACAATAAGCTAGTGGCCGTGTGTGACGGCAGTAGGAGAGTGGCATTCCGTCACCTGTTAGAGCAGAGGCGTCCGATAAAGTGACAATACACTAGTAGCCGTGCGACGGCAGTGAAAGGGTGGAGTGAAGAGGAACCAATACCAACGAAGAGGAGGAAAAACCAGCGACAACAGAGAATGCGTGCCCGCAGGTGACATCAAAACTGTGTGGATAGGGAGTGATTGACGTTTTGTATTCTCATTCTTTTGGATTCCATGTAAGTCACAAGTTATCGTATTTCTTTTTTTATACATGTATTAAAATTGTTGTTTTCAGTGAACCCCTGTTGATTTATGCTTTTCGTGGAAAAGTTATTAACCCCTTCAGGATAAGAACCACCCCAACAAAAGGCAGACGGACGGGTTCGTCACTGCGAGACATACGTTCACGTACGGATTCAGGCAACACTCCTTGAGTTTTGTCTGAATACGCGACGTGAACCTATTTTTTTCCAGCAGCGACAAAGCCCGGTTTCCGATAATCGAAAGGAAGCAGAAAGATTCAGAAAATGAATATACATTGTAAAACGAATAGAAGTCCTTTTAATATGTTTAAATTTTTATGAGACACAGTAATAATAAATTGTTACAGATTCTAAAACCTTCTTTCGCAAGTAAAATTTTAGGAGTTGCCAAAAATATTCGTTTTACCACTGAAAAGCCAGATTTATGTCATATGATGCTTATATTAAACATGCTATCATGGGATCCGGACAAAGGGTATCTCAGACAAAAGAACCTGGACAAAAGATCCTCTGAAAAGTAGAGCTGAAACGGTTGGCTCATTTCCACAACCGGCTAACCTCGAGCTATAACCGGATAATACCCGGCTATCCGTGGCATTATTTCACAGAATACGGGATCAAAACTATCGGTGTTGGAAAGGCGTATTCGCAGAAACTATTGCGTAGTGTGTGTACAAACGAACGTTGTCGAGTACTCGACAACGTTCGTTTGTATACATACTACGGAATAATTTCTGCAATTGCTCAGTGATTACGGAAATTGCCAATCATTAACGAAATCTTGAACGCCAAAGTGGATTATTTGTCAATATGCGCAACACGGCTTCGTGGTTTAATCTATTTCAAAGATGAAGCGACAGGTTTACTGCATTTTAAACATTTTAACATTTAGACGCGGAATGACGATCACTATCGATCTTTCGGATAACCGGTTGACGGTTTACCTAATCGGTTGGGTAGGTAACTAGTTTAAAACCGGTTATCCGGTTAACCATTCCAGTACTACTGAAAAGACCCCCCCCCCCCCCCCCCGACAAAAGATTCCTCTGTATTATCAATATTTTATTCTGACTTTTATATTACAATAATCTTAATGTTTAAAAGTGATAATAATTTTACACACGCCGACAGGATTATATATTGAGGGATAGAAATTGTGGGAATCGTCAGTCTGAAGTCCAATATGGAGTTCATTTAAAGTAATAAAGGGGGTGAAAAGCTATGCTACAGTGGATTTAGCTATAATAAATAAAATACTTCCGCTAAGACCATAGGCTGGCAATGCGCAAACTAATGGCATTTTCTTGCAAAAAGCACTACGTACTGATTTAAGCCTTTTACTGTCACGCCCACTTTAGCCATATAAGGAGAACCTCTCTCCACGCCTGTATGCGAGGAAGTTTAATACAATTTATGACATACTTGAAACTCTACCATATGATTAATTGTTGGATTAATCAGATGGTAGGTTTGATCTGCGCATACCACAACATACAGGTAATCATCATAAAAAAAGAGAATAGTCGTCTTTGGCAGCGTAAGCGTTAAAGGTTAGCATAATTTACTTTTCCTTAATTAAACTTTTGTTGTTTTTTTGTCATTTATTTATTGGTGTTTAAGGTCACATATTTATGCACAATGGCTAATCATGACCGTGACAGTTTTACGGGTGGAGGAAGCCGGAGTACCCGGAGAGAACCACCGGGCAACGACGAGCAGCTGCCAGCTCCCCAACATCGTAACTCCGCACTGCAGCACAGGCAGGGTTAGATTGGTTGAAGACATGCGTACCATCGACGTGCAGTACGCCTTAGTACACGGCGTCATCGTGCCCCCACGAGGGCAATGGAGATGAAGTGTCTTGCCCAAGGACACAACGCGGTTGCCGCAAGTGGGATTCGAACCGAGGACTTCTCGGCTTGCAGCCTGTACCTCTACCTACTGAGCCACCGCGCTCCCTGTTTTTTTTTTTTTTTTTTTTTTTTTTTTGTCAATCTTTCATTTCTACAAATATGGGGTGATTGGACTGGGAACAATATTTGCATCTGTCAATTTGGGGATTCTTTGGTCAACTAAAATGAGATAAGGAGATAATTGACAGGGTTTGGATTATCCCTTTACCTAACGAATCGGACACACCCGTCCGCGTAATTTACAAATTGAGCAGTTAAAATTTTTTTTTCAAAATATTTCAACTAAACCATTGGAACGAGCTCGTAGACCTCGTTCCAGTGAGGAGTCACATGCTATGGTTTTGCTGACATTTTTTTTTAAAATATGAAAAAAACCCAATAATTGAAATAATTTGTTTTGATATCCTGTACGTTGGGTAATGGGTAAATTGTAGTTCGGAAGTCCTTTTCACTGTGCATTTAACCCTTTATCCAACGCAGACGATATCAAAATGTATTATTTTAAAAAAAATTTTTTCAAATTTTTCAAAAAATTTCAACAAAACCATATCATGTGACCTCTCGTTGGAACGAGCTCGGCGAGTTCGTTCCAACGAGGGGTCAGATGATATGGTTTTGTTGACATTTTTTGAAAAATAATATTTTTTTAACTGCTGAATTTGCATATTACGCGTGCGGATGCGGGCGATTCGTTGGGTAAAGGGTTAATATACTAGCGGAAAAAAGAAAAGTGGTAAATATTTGAAATGTGTTATGGATGATTATTTTATTGTTTGGACTTTGATGCTATTTCTTAATTACGGATTAAATTTTAACGAGTTTTTGTTGTCTAAACACAGACGGCGTTTGCATGGATAACGCTCAAACGTGGGTACCCTATGCCATTTTCTGATCAGAATCAAAAGCGGGTGTGCCCACCCGGGCATCAGTCGCTTCGCTTGCTCTCCTTACCATTGACCCCAGCAAGTTGTTTATGGTCCTTTGTAGGATGTTATTCCACTCCTCAAGAAGGGCCTGCGTGAGCTAAGCGACGTTATTAGGGACGTTGATGCGCTTCTTTATTCTCCTGTCCAGCTCGTCCCACAAATATTCGATATGGGACCCATCGGAACTGTAGGGTGGCCAATCAAGAACTGGGACATTGTTTTGATTGAGGAAGTCACGACAATCCCTAGCAACGTATGTCTCGCTTTATCCTGCTGCAACGCAAGGTTACACCCAAGGAGAAGTGGAAGGACGTGAGGCATGGGGACCTGATCCCGATATCTTATGGCTGTAAGATTGCACTGGATGACCACGAGAGGTGTTTTCACGCCATGAGAAATCCCCACCCAAACCATAACAGACCCCTCCCCCCGAATATATTGTTTTCCTTAACGTATGCGTCAGAATATCCCCCACCTCGACGTCGATAGCAACATTGGCGTCCACCTGACCTGTAGAGCGTGAAGCGAGACTCGTCAGTGAATAACACACGTCTCCAGTTGGCTAAGTGAAACCGATTTGGTGCATGTGCCCGCATCCATTGCAATCGACTTTGACGTTGCCTGGGTTTAAGTGACCTTAAATTGAAATCTCGCAACCGATTCCTAACTGTTCTTGGACATACTTGGCGACCGTGAGTACCCACAACCTGACGCACCGCCTCTGCCGCCATCTGAAATCGGTTATGCAGGTGTATGAGACGTATTCCGCTATCTTGACGCGGCGACGTAATGCGCGGACGCCCCCTCCTGGGACGGCCAGTTACTCTTCCTGTGACTCTGAGACGCCCAACTAAATGAGCGACGAGATGTTGTGATTGGCCCTGCATAATTAGAGCAAGAGACATATCCCTACCCATATCAACTTCGGACATTCGCGGCAGTTTGTTTTTCAATCGAGTTGAAAGTAAATGTTGTGCAATCGATGTGTACTGTTCAAAACTTCGATTCGGTATGGTTTTCAAGCCCATGGCACGTGGGAGTCCCCCGGATGCACGCTTTGTCGAAAAATCGTTTGAAAGCATGCATCATCGCACGTGGTCATCATTGACTGAATTTTGACCGAAGACTCTTTTGACAGTACACCGAGGCAGCCATGTATCAAAGTTTACTACATTTGACCTACGGATAAAAAAAATTATATTACCAAATCTGAACATGCGTTTCTCTTTTTCGTCAGTAGAGATTCACATTGTCACAATAATATAAGAACGCGAATGTCATTTGCCGTCTAAGATAACAAGACTAAACCTTTTATTTAGAATCAATGGGGATTTTGTATCATATTCCACCAATTTGGTTTCAATGTAATTTCTAATGAGATAATTTATTATTCAAAAATCAAATAACTTATATAAACGCATCTCCGTGTCCTTTGGGACAAGTAGAGGCGTTAATACAAGCTGTATAACTTCCTCATCGTCAATCCTTGTAAAACTAATAACGACCAAAACAAATAAAAGTGTTTCTTAAATCACTTTTAATGAATCGTCGTATTTTAATCCTGTTCAGTTTGAAACCCTTTTCAACGTAATTGGAGAATTGGAGGGAGAGAGCGAGAAGTGAAAGTGAGAGAGGGAGAGAGAGGGGAGGGACAGACAAACAGACAGACAGACAGACAGACAGACAGACAGACAGACAGGCAGGCAGGCAGGCAGGCAGACAGGCAGGCAGGCAGACAGACAGACAGACAGACAGACAGACAGATAGATAGAAAGACGGCGAGAGAGAGAGAGAGAGAGAGAGATTTATTTTCTTGAAAATTATTTTTGTTGATCTATTTATCACAGCGGTCTTCATGGGAACTCCCGGAATATGGTGAAGTGCTTGTTTACTGCGGGAAACAAGTTCTGCATTACTAGTAAAATAGGACCCGAAACTAATGTCTAGGGTGGAAATCCTCTAACGTGAGCAGCATATAGAATATACCCATAGTAACTTGATGTAGCAAATGTTCACCACTCGTGGTGTTAACCGCGAGCCTTTGGCGCGCGGTTAACACCACTTCACCACGAGTGGTGAACATTTGCTACACCAAGCAACTTTGGGTATATTTTATTTATACCATGATCGTCAGATTATTAAGAGTCGCTATTATTTTTTCTCGATTTTACTGATGACCAGACGTGCATACGTGCGAATCTGTTTTTGTTTACACGAGCATCGGTGAGCGGTACTTCCGCTGTCAATTTTATCGCCGAAACGAAGTGGAGAATGAAACGGGGCCTTTTTCATTTTAGTAGCATAATAACATACCATTTCGAGTAATGAATGCTTTATTAACATGAGACAATGCATGTTTGTTAAGTTTTGGCATCTTATGGGGTAAACTCATTTAAAAAGGTAATAAATAATTGTCACTTTTCATTTCACTCTTCGTGAGGCGACGTTCGATAAATTTAGACAAGTTGCATTCAGGTCAACGTCACCAAAGGTCAGCTTGGAAGTAGTTCCACTGTAGGTGTAAATTTTAACTACTGAAATCCCATTGCTGGCGTGTTCACCAAGGTTGGCGTGTAAAGCTAAAATGTATGTCATAGGCCTTTCATATATTGTAGAATAGGTAATCATGGTATAAATAGGTAAAAACGATTGTCTAAACATGACTTTATTCCTATGCTGCTGTCATGAGTAAGCCAAAGATGCTGAAAGTGACAATAAATAAATGAATTAAGTTAAACAATATTGTCAAAATATGATTGTAACAATGACCTAATGTTTCTGAAATAATATATGGTATGCTGGGTATTTTGAAAGAGACAGATTCAACCATAGTACCTCAAACTTGAGTTTTGGGGAATCTTCTGTCCGCGGCCCAACCAAAGGATCATTCGTCCGGGTGTCATTTGTCCCATCCCGGGGATCTTCTGTGCAGGGGATCTTTTTTCAGAGGACCTTTTGTCCGGAGATGTTTCGTCTTGGGGGACTTTTTGTTCTATACCCGTTAATTTGAGGTTTAGCATGAACAGTTACGAGACCCACTAATTGCAGTTAAGTTTTGAGACTTACGTAACCTAAATTGATTAGCCCGGGTTTGTTAACATTAATTGCAGTTGAACATCGACAGGAGATTTAATGCTCTTTGGGGCAGGTGAGCCTTCTCTTTGGAAGCCCAGAATTAAACTGTTATCCCAGTAAGTTTCTAAACTGTTGTCTGAATCGTAAAAGCAAGCTTATAATTGTTTCTCCATTCCTCAAAACTTTGATTTTTTAACAGGAACCAGAGACATGTTCCTCCTTAGGAATTAGAAACTGCCGCACTTGAATCAGATTCGATAAAAGAGAACCGTGAACCATATGCAGGAACGTGGCGAGAGGGGCGGAGTGGGGTGGGTGTGGGTGGGGTGGAGGATGAGGGGCGTGTCTCACCCCCCCCCCCTCAATCCTGGCCAAAATTTACAATAGTTGGAAATTCGGAGCCCAAGTCACGAGTAGTTGGAAATTCCATCTATCTGGATTTCAGAGCTTCTTTGGTGATTCTGATGTCTCCTTTACTTCCAAAAATTCCAACTCGGTTTCAAATCGGCAAAAAATCCAAATGCTAACCTTTACAACTGTGGTTCGAATTGCACTTCAAGAAAATCGCATCATGTAAAATCGATATCCTGAGTTAATTCCATCATTCACAGTTACAAAATGATGAAACATCGAAAACTGATCATTCCTGCATAAGATCTGATTTAATGGTAGGACCGTGTGAATTGCTCAAAGTTCTAAGCTTGAGCATTTGTTTATCACATACTCAATTCCCAGAATAATACCAAATAATAATGACCTGATAATTCTATCATAAATGTGTTGGCATTTCAGTTACTAGAATTTTAAGCTCCCTTTCATGGCTTCATTTTTAAAATGTTTCTCGGTAGTGAATTTCCAACGAGGGGGAAGGACCGCGAGGGGAAACGTGTTTCCCTCCAGGTTCCTCCCCCTAGTTGGAAATTCACTACCCTGCACCCCTCCAATCGGGAAACCTCTAGACACGACCCTCACCATATGTTCCTCCTTGGCATCAACTGTTATTTGGGACCTTGCTTCCTCAAAGAAGTCTGAGACAAACTCTCTGCAGTCCAAGCAAAAATATGCCGAAATAAAATCTAAGTACAGTGCATAAAGAAGGATCTATCCAGATGGATCTAAATATAGTGACAAACTATCACCGACTGTTATTAGATCACCTCAATCAGAATACTAAATAAAAGTTCTATTTTCACAGCAGAATTTAAGCCTTTACCCAACGAATCGGCCGCATCCGCCCGCGTAATATGCAAATTCAGCAGTTTAAAAAATATTATTTTTCAAAAAATTTCAACAAAACCATATCACGTGACCCCTCGTTGGAACGAGCTCGTCGAGCTCGTTCCAACGAGGGGTCACATGATATGGTTTTGTTGAAATTTTTTGAAAAATTTGAAAAAAATGTTATTTAAAATAATAAATTTTGATATCGACTGCATTGGGTAAAGGGTTAAAGCTTTGTAACCAGCTTTATAACCAGCGCGTGAACACATCGAGAATGCACAGGAAAGGAAGTCGATTATATTTTTCAACTCTCCTTCCTGTTTCCTAGCTTTACTCATCTCCAGGTTCATAAACTCTCTCATTCTGGAACGTGGAGAGAAGTTGAATACACGCTAAAAACTAAAGTGCTAAAAACTACACTTGAAGTGCTGTATTTAACACTTACTAAGTGCTGAACTAGCACTTTGTTCAAGTGTAGATATCCCAGAACTTGACAAGTGTTGACAATAATACCACTTGACAAGTGTAATGTCGACACTTAAAAGGAAACAACGCAGATGACGCGGATCAGGCTCGAACTCTCGAGCCTGATCCGCGTCATCTGCATTGTGTCCTTTTAATTATGCACCCACCAAGCGCAAATCAAATTATGGACGATTCTGGAAGAACCACCGATGCTAGACACATGGGAAGTGCCATCCATTCAGGTTTCAGATGTCTGACGATTGTAATGTCTAAGTGCTTAAAGCATTGCACTTTGAGTGTTAAAATCAAACCCTGAGAGTTAGAAAGGGTTTAACACCTTGAAAGTGTCAGTTTTAACACTTTAGTTTTTAGTGTGTACAGGGTCCTACTAAAGAACGAACACAAACGAACATAACAGAGCATAAACGGACTCAAACGAACAGAAGTAAAAAAGGGAAAATATAAGTTATCTGGTTGAGTGCTAGATTATTTTTGGAAGTTGGAATTTGTTCATATAGATTTGCATTATTAAAAATTATTGGAGAGTGCCTTAAGGCACTCTCCAATAATTTTTAATAATGCAAATCTATATGAACACAATTGTATTTGCTTATGACTGAATAGGAAATTTGTGTAAAGAATATGAAGACTTTGGTATGGTACCCTCATGTTTCTTGAAAGCCATGATAGTGGCTTCCAGCACTCAACCAGTTAATGAAGACTTGAAAGGGGTAGAGGGTGTGTATACTGGTATATTTTACTCATGCGACGGCGGACAATTAATTATCTGTTGCATAAATGGCTGGTTTAAAATTATCTTTTTTACATTTTATATATTGAGAATTTTTTTTTTCATCACCCGCAAATACCGCAATCATCACTATTTTGGAATATAATTGCTTGTTTAACGGAATAAAAGCTCGTTAATCATTTGTTTAAAGTACATAATTGAAAAAAAAAACATGTGCGAAGTTAAATTATTTACTTACATTTTCAATAAATCTATTTTTGGTCAATTGTTTATTTTTTTTAACGGAGCCCTATTTTGCCTCTTATGTTAGATGTTTTATCGTTTGCCAAATAACTCTACCGATGTGCAACATAGTTGGTTTTGTGATACGAGATGAACTTTTGATTATAACATGGAGTTTTCTCAAGTGCAGCCTACTTGGTTTTTTAACTCTAATGTATGTACTGATTATATCAACTTTTTCTGTGAGGAGGAGCTTGAAACACGGCATCTCAACCTCCAAAAGAAGTGGTGGATGACCTCGATATAAAAATATACTCCAGGAGCTTTCTGCAATCTTATTTTTGGAACTATCATGGAATATCATGTCGGGACCGCTCCCTAGCTGACGTTGCTGCTGGGATTTCTTCCTATCTCCAGTCCGACCAGGTTTCTCATTTGGTTATCCCACCTAGGGCTGTCACGATTTTTTTTAATTTAGGAATCGATTAATCGTTGCAAATAATCGATGATAATCGATTGATCGTACCTAGATGACCCCATCTCCTTCTCTTTGAAGTCGATAAAAATGAAGTTGAAGTCAGTTAACCTATCTCAAGTAAACAACGAAGACGATCCTCTTTTAGTTACATTCAAAGCTTTGATGTTCTGAACTTTTGAACCGTTAGTGTAATAATCAAGACCGGTCGGCAGTTGCGAAGTTCGCAACTGCAGACCGGTCTTGATTATTACACTGACGGTTCAAAAGTTCAGAACATCAAAGCTTTGATGAATGTACATGAAAGACAAATGCTTCCAATATCTTCTTGGGGTTTAACATCAATGTTCTTAACTCTTTACCTTTAGAAACAATAGTTTTTTCAACATATTTTCTTTTAATTATTAAACGTCTAAAACGGGATATAATTTACCGATTATTCGACAACGAAAAATACTAATCGATTTCGCCGTGATCGATCAACAACCGATTAATCGATTAATCGTGACAGCCCTAATCCCACCCTGGCGGAGTCAAAATTACCCCACCCCACCCCACGCTTGGTCTAAACCAAAGGAAGCCACGAGTCATCTTGGATGATTAACCGGTCTATGGAGCGTAAAATCTTTGGCCATACGACCTTCACGTTTGCTGGATGTATATCCTATGAGCGGCCTCCCTGATCCAGTTGGAGACAGACTATGCCTGTCAATGAGGGCTCAGGGCCATCGACAGCTACTAGTGGAAGACTACACATGCCAGAAGATTGACAGCCCACCGCCCTTTGAATCATCACCAGCATTGATAGCATGAGACAGATTTTATCTGTCAATGAGGGCAGTGAACCTTCCCATTGGGTCACAACACATAAGTGGCAGATTTCACGTTCCTGAAGAATAGGCGAAAGAATCACCTCCTACTATGGACAACCGGATGAGCTGCAAACTCCAGCTAAAACATAAAAAGACAATTTTAAACCAACCATTTATGCAAGCGACAATCCAACTAAATTTGACGGCTAATTAACTACCCTCTGATGTTCATTATTTAGTAGATTTAGTCAACAGCTGCAACTTAAAGAACACAAGTTCTGCGCCAGCAACACATTTTAAATCATCTTAATTGTCAAGATACTCGTCAGATTCGGATACAATTTTATACTTGAGTGTAAAATATACCAGTACACATACTCTGCACCCTTTTAAACCTTTATTAACTTATATTTCCTTCTTTTTTACTTGTGTTCGTCTGTATTCGTTTATGTTCGTTTATGTTCGTTCTTTAGTGGGACCGGTAGAATACTCTCATGCCTGACCAATATGATATCGTGTTTTGCTAGATATCTGGACATGTTGGTATCTCCGGTAACACCAGGGTAGACAGTGCAGCGAAACAGGCTTCAAGTAGCTGATTTGAAATTCCTTTCAGTGATTTCAATCCACATATTTGCAATTACATCAAATCTGTGTGGCAGGCGGAGTGGAATGCGGCAACAAATAACAAGCTCCTTCGCTTCCGACAGACCAAATATCGAAAATAAATATGTGTAATATTGGCATAATGCCATGTTGGTCATACAACACTTAATCCTTTGAACCCGAGCGGTCGCATTTCCGGCCCAGAAATAAGATATGCCATACTTCCACTTAGTAGGATGGCTGCCGAGTTAAAGTGTGGAGAGGACCAATCAATATTGATCGGACTATCCCCTGTCAAGGTGATAGCTTAAAGTTGCGATATTTTCGATAACCTTTCTCACTGAACTAAACATAAAACATGACTCACTTCATCCAAACACTGGATTATGAAACTACCCCCAAGGTGATCAAATTTATCAATGCGGCGTTTGACTGTAGGAAACTGTTAGTACAACAACGCATTGCCTGAACCGCTCTATTTGTAAATATACCCTAGAAGTATTACATTGTTCAATATATGCGCTTGTTATTGTTCATTTCGTATGATGTGCGTTTTGTTTTTCTTTTCTCTGTCTAAGTATATTTTGATACACCTTTTTTGTTTTCTGTCATTCATCTTTGCTGATGTTGAGACAATAAATATCTTATCTTATCTCTAAAGCGAAAAGGTAGGTATCTGGCGAACCCCGAAAACCGATTTGTCACTTAAACAGACCAGCAATAATTCAGGCGCTGCTAATTAAGCATGAAATTTAATGTCCATTATTGAGCATTTGTTCAACGCCACGTGGTCTATCTGATAACTGATTAATGAAGTAAGGGAGACCAGTATTCTCCTGCCGTCATTATCTGTGTAATTATGGCCAGTTAATAGGTAATTGTTGTAAAAACAGTACATCTAACATATCCTGGACACACACCCATATTACGCATGTAGCCTGTCACCAAATGTCAGGATATACTGAAATGTGAGTCGTTCAAAGGAACTTTAAAGCGAATATTAAATTAAGATTGGTCTAAGCGGCCAAGTTCAAGAGAAGCAATTAAACTGGGAGTTAATGTTCTGGCTATCGAAATAAAAATCGGGGAATTTCTCGAAAATTTCAGTCCAGTCCGA
This sequence comes from Pictodentalium vernedei, assembly GCA_031216915.1. Taxonomy (NCBI): domain Eukaryota; kingdom Metazoa; phylum Mollusca; class Scaphopoda; order Dentaliida; family Dentaliidae; genus Pictodentalium; species Pictodentalium vernedei. Next base: position 206,975,460 of record CM062288.1, on the reverse strand, counting down.
GGACGTGTAAGGCTGTGGATTGTAGGTTGTAGGAGCTGGCGATGGCCCTTGCTATAGGTTAGAGGAGGTGCCGTATCGGTGGGAAGGTAAAGGCACTTTGTAATGTAGGGGAGTCACAGAGCTCATATTTAAAATAGGAGCAGTCGTGGACCAAGTCGGTAGCCATATATGAGAATAGGATAAGAACCACGAAGTACGAAATCAGTGAGCTATTTGCATTTAGGTAAACAGCATATACCTGTTGTAGAAGGCAAGCCATACGAAGGCAGAGTATGCTTTGAACATTATTCTGAGATAAATGAGGGGTGCAAAGTCCCGCAAAGCTCAAATGTAGCACACCAGGTTACGTCTGGGTTGCAGAAGCCTCAGTTCCCACCTGTATTCAAATCACCTGTCGCCTACCTCTTTATGCCAGTGTGGGGTGTGAGACCATGGAACACTATCGTCTCCACTGCCCAGACTTCACAAATGCTTGTGATAATTCCATTAAGCTTCTACCATTCCCAAATGACGTACCAATACTTCTTTTTGGATCTGAAAGTTTGAATAACCAGGAGAACCAGCTTGTTTTCGAAGTGGTTCATGTCTTTATTTTATCAAGTGGACATTTTCACTAACTGTGAATATCGCATTTCTTCAAAGATGAATCTACCTCATCTCTCCTTTACAGTCGTTATCTGTGTCGATCACACTGTAAAACAGCTATGGGTAATCTCCCCTTTGTTCATTGATTATTCAAAATGGCGGCAGCCGATAAACGCTTCGTGTTGAAAGATTGAGTGCTGGAAGCCCATATTTAGTCTGAAGTGCAGGTTAGGCAACTTAAAAGGCTTCATATTCTGTGGATGTGTGTCATGTTACCTTCGAAATGAAACTGTTTGGTATGTATGAATTTGCCTTGTTACAATTTATGTGCCTGTAGGCACTCTCCCATAAATTGTAACAAGGCAAAGACACGTGAACACATTGTGAGAGTTCTCCAATTTAATTTTGATCGCTGTTGTTATTAGTTCTGTGCATCGATGCAGCAGTCGGTGAGATATATTCTTTACACAGTTTGTTGGTGGCCTAATATGGTATATATGGTGTCAGTTAATTCCATATTGGACTCGAGCTTCGCTATCGTCCAATATGAGATTAACTGACACCATATATACCATATTAAGCCACCAACAAACTGTGTAACTAATAATATATCAATAACTGTCACGAATGTATAGGTAATAGACATCGTGTTCAAGCTGGTTTCTCTGTCCGTTCTTGACTCACTTCCCTTTACTCTTTTTCCATCTTTCTTATTTTACTCACATTCATGGTTTAAGCAATATCAGGTAGAGTCGCCATATGCTCTGACAACTCACGTTTAATTTCTTTTGTTTACTTAAACTATTAGCCTTGCACTGGGCGGGGCATCGCGCCCATACACTGTTGTGTTCATGGATGCGATGCCCAATCCAGTTAGCTGGGCACCTGGCCAGACTATATTATAATTTTGAATTTATACCATGATTACCTATTCTACTATACACGAAAAGCCTATGACATAAAGTTTAGCTTTATACACCAACCGTGGTGAACACGCCAGCAATGGGATTTCAATAGTCAAAATTTACACCTACAGTGGAACTACATCCAAGTTGACCTTTGGAGACGTCGACCTGAATTCGAACTCGTCTAAATTTTTCGCCCGTCGCCTCGCGAAGAGTGAAATGAAAGTTACAATTATTTATTACGTGTTTTAACTTAAACAAAACGTAACAAACGTGCATTGTCTCATGTTAATAAAGCATCCATAACTCGAAATGGTATGTTATTACGCTATTAAAATGAAAAAGGCACCGTTTCATTTCGTTTCGGCGATACAATTGACAGCGGAAGTACCGCCCACCGATGCTCGTGTAAACAAAAACAGATTCGCATGTATGTACTCTGGTGCTCAGTAAAACCGAGAAAAAATAATAGCGACTCTTAATAGTCTGACGATCATGGTATAAATAAAATATACCCAAAGTAGCTTGGTGTACCAACTGTTCACCATTCGTGGTGAAGTGGTGTTAACCGCGCGTCTAAAACTCGCGGTTAAAACCACTTCACCACTTGTGGTGAACATTGGGTACACCAAGCTACTATGGGTATATTCTATTTATAAAATAAATGCCCCATTGATAGGTTTTCGGTTGTTTCAAAAAGTGCTATTCGCCACCTTGGTGTCGAATATCGTTTTTTATGGTTCAGTTATTCGCCACCCGGGTGGCGAATAGACACTGCCTCAGATAATTGATATATTTCATGGTTCAGAGAGACGACGCTCATAAGCTTTCAGCTTCTTGTCAAATCCCTCTATTGTTCTTATACTCTAAATTGTTGAACAAATATTATATTGTAAGATATCTCATCCTACTTCGTTACTTTTTGAAAGCTTGTTTGTTACATATGACATATTTAAAGAATAAAATATTGTTTAAACTAAATGGAGGGGGGCGTTTAACCCCATTGGTGGCGACTGCTTGAGTGAAAATCGTCCAGAAAAGTGACAATAAGCTAGTGGCCGTGCAGCGGCAGTGTTAGAGTGACATTCCGTCACTCGTTAGAGGGAAGTGAATATAGTAAAGTAACAATGCGTTAGTGGCCGTGTGACGGCATTGGTAGCGTGACATTCCGTCACATGTTAGACTCAAAGGCGTCCGGTAAAATGGCAATACGTCAGTGGCCGTTCGACGACACTGAAGAAGTGAAGTGAAAAGGCGACCAAAGTCCGAACACTATAGCGAGAAGGAAGGAAAACCAGCGACAACAGACAATGCGAGCTCTCAAGTGACTCAAATGCGGTGTGGGTGGGGTGTGATTGACGTTTTGTTTTTCTTATTCATTTGGATTTCATGTAAGTCACAAATTACCATGTTTATTTTATATATATGTATTAAAATTGTTTTTTTCAGTGAACCCCTGTTGATTTTTGCTTTTCGAGGAAAACTCATTGACCCCTCCAGGATAAGAACCACCCCAATAAAAACGAAAGCGGACGGGTTCGTTACGGTGAGACATGCGTGTTTACGCACGGGTTCAAGCAATACTCCTTTTGAGCTTTGGCTGAATACTCGGCGTGAATCTATTTCTTCCAACAGCTACAAAGTCCGGTTTCCGACATCCCCAGATAATAAATGTGCATTCTACCAAATGCTTCCATTGAACTGCATGACATGGGTCAGTTTCAAAGGGTTATGCATTCCTCCTTTCAAAGGGTAATATGCGTCCACAATGTGTTCCTTGCCAGCAAGTGTTGACAGCGGAGCACATTCTTTTACATTGCACTGATTTTAATCAAGGCAATATTTCTTTTTAGGATCTCTTAGAGATCTATTTTTCATACGAGCCAGCACATAATTCTGCCATTTCTTAGTCTAAACATATTTTATTTGTCATAAAGTACAAAAAGGATTGGAGAACAAGTTACAAAACTTAGTTAATCTCCTTTCTCTAGATACATTACAGAAATCTGACATCGCGGCATGACAATACATATGAATCAGGTAAACTACAACGGTAAATTCCATGGATCAAAAAAATTTGAAAATATTGTAACTGGAAAGACAAGTTAGGAAATTTATAATACAATAGTTGGCTAGATTATCGTCAGAGTATTTGGATGTTATTGTCGAATAGATAGCAGGTGATGGGGTACATTTGCTTCCACAGAATATTATATTTTGGTACCAGGGACCCATAGTAACGCTACATAACATAGGCCGTCACGAACACACTCTCGTCTTGAGAATTTGGCGTTGTTATTCGATATTTAAGGAGGTTAATACCGACGACGTTAATACCGACGACGTGCACCCCGTTTCAGCCACGACATCACTAATTAGGGTAATTCAGAGTGTCGTTGGTCGGAGCGGGGTGCACCTCGTCGATGACAATAGACAAATTTCGACATGTGATCTGAATAAAGGGGTCGTTTCCTTATCTGAAATATTCGAACCAAAATTGCGAGGTGGGGTTATAGTGCACGCACCCCTACAGACCCTTGGCCCCTGTCACGATGCGAATTTTCGATGTCCCACACAATACATGAGCTGGTTAGGCATCCTCACGGTGACCGATGGTGGACCATCGCATGTCACATAATCTTAATTAGCGGGGTTGTCTGTTGATTTAACTGAAACGTCCACTAGACGTGATAAACCTTTGGACTTTCAAGAAGAGTGAGAAATTAAGTTTTACAGGGAGATCTGGGATTCCATACAATAAATCATCAACTGACGTGATATTGCAAAAGTTAAGACCGTTCAGTAGTTCTCTTCTCTGAGTATTAAATTTTGGACATTCAAAAAAGAAATGGGCTGCATTCTCGAGTGGGTGGCCACATGTACATTGGGGGGTCGAAGAGATAAAGTTGAGGAACTTGTCGTGGGATAGATCACTGCAACCATTTCGAAGCCTACAATGTAATATATTCGCATTCCTATTTCCAGCACAGAAATAACTTGGCGGTCTAGGTGAAGGATCGTTGCTCGAGATTAATTGCTTGAATTCAAGTAGAGTGGGTGCATTCTGGGTTTCTCGGGGGAGTTTGTTCCATAGCTCTATTGTGGAAGGGAAGAAAGATTTTTTGAAATTTTCTGTTCGGCATTGGTATAATTTATATTTGGAAGGATTTCTGAAGTTGTAGGCTGCGTTATCCCCAATTCGCCGTGGTAGGAGTTCTGTTAGGAAATCCGGGGCTTCATGATTAATAATTTTATATAGTGTACATAGTTTATGAAACTGTCTACGGTCGCTCAATTTTCTCCATCCAAGCTCGAGCAGAAGGTTTTCAGACGGTGTGGAGCGCGTGAGACCCGTTATAATTCTCGCAGCATCTTGCTGTAATCTATCAACTCTATTTAGGAGATATTTTGGCGCTGAGTCCCATAAGATGTCACCATAGTCTAGAAGTGGTAGTATATATGACAAATATATTTGTGTAAGTGCTTTTCGGGGGAGCATGAATTTGAGTTTCCGAAGCTGAGAAAGTCGGGCTGTAACCTTCTTACATGCCTCTGCTATGTGGCGATCCCAACTTAGATTTGATTGGAGATGTATACCAAGATGTTTATGGCATTTCACAGTAGTGATGGGGACACTATCAAGAAGTAGGGTTTCATTAAAGTTAGTTGACCGGTCGTATGTAAACTGAATAGCTTCAGTTTTTTCGGGATTAAAAGTCACCAGCCATTTCTGAGACCAGCTGTGGATAACTTGGAGATCTTGGTTTAGTGAGGAAGCTACATCAGAACAGCTGGGTTTACTATTTGTTAAGCAAGTATCATCCGCAAACAAACGAGCAACTGAGTCGAGGAATTCTGCAATATCGTTAATATAAATCAAGAACAGGAAGGGTCCAAGAACAGATCCTTGCGGAACACCAGCTGTCATCAATGAATAATTGGAGAATGTATTATTCACTAGTACTCTCTGTTTCCTATCAGTTAGGTAGTTTTCGAACCACTTTAAAAGTGTGCCACAGACGCCATGTTGACGAAGTTTGTAAATAAGACCTCTGTGCCAAACTTTTTCGAAAGCTTTTGATATATCGCAAAAAATGGCGCACGCAGCAAGACGGGAGTCAAGCGATTGACAGAGGGTGTGGTATAATTCAAGTAGTTGGAAAGTTGTACTATGTCCAGGTAGAAAACCAGATTGATATTTATATATTAGATTATTCTCATGAAAATGGGTGAAGACATACTTCAATACGACTTTTTCGAAGACTTTTCCTAATATCGGGAGTAATGATATGGGCCTATAATTTTTACAATTTGATGGATCTTTCTGTTTAAAGATTGGAATGACGTTAGCTTTTTTCCATTCATCTGGAAAAACTGCGTGATCTAAGCAATTCTGAAAAAGTGTTTTTAAAGGAACTGATATGGTCTCGGCAGTACCCTTAAGCATTTTAACACTAATATCGTCATGTCCGTGGGCTTTGTTAGACTGGAGGGATTTAATCGCATCGGTGATATCATTTACTTCAATGTTAATGGTCGATAAGCACGCGTCAGTTTTAGAAAGAAACACTGGCAGTTTTCTATTTCGGTCATTAATTGTACTATTTTTGATAAATGTCCCGTTCAGAAGTTCAGCCTTATCTTCATCATTTACGATTAGGTTATCGGGGTTTAGCCCATTGCCGTCATATAAGGGTGGTATTGAGGTTTTTGCGGTTTTGTGGAGAAGCTCCTTAATAACATGCCAAAACATCTTAGGGGAGGATGAACTATTGAGACTTTCCTCAAGGTTGTCGAGATACTTTTGTTTTGCGTACTTTTTCATGTTATTTGCTTTATTTCTAGCGGACCTATAGGTATTCCAATCTGCATCTGTGTTTGATTTTAGGGCTTTTTTTCTTAAACGATCTCTGTGTCTCAGTTGTGATCTGAGCTCACTAGTAAACCAATGTTTATCTCGGGGGCGTACGATAATTTTGGATTGCGGAATGGTTTTGTCTATTATTTCAAGGTACTTTTTACAAAATGTGACTTGGGTTGCATTCATATCTGTGCTGTCATCAGTTATGGGAGTCCAATCAGCTTCTGAAATTAATTTATTGGCCATGTCGAAATCAGCATTTTTGTAGTTACGGATAGTTCTATAATATGTTTCCATGGGTGCAGCGTCAAAGTCAACATAGGCATAAACTGCAAAGTGGTCAGACACTTCGAGATCAATGGTATCGGCTTCTATAATAGGAATAGAATCGGTAACAATTATGGGGTCCAGTAATGTCGAAGAATTGGGGGTTACTCTCGTGGGGGTTCGAATGATATTATGAAGATTGTAATGTTGTAAAACGTCGTGTATTTTCGAACTTGGGTTCAAGAGGTCAGAATTCAGGTCGCCTAGAAGAATCATATTCCGGTTTATATCTAGGGCCAATTCAATGGAATTATCCAATAGTTCCCAATATTCAGGGGAGGCAAATTGTTGTGATCTGTAGGAAAGTGCAACGATGTATTTTCTAGCTTTAGATAAGATTTCGAACCATATTATTGAATCGTCAAATTCCAATTCCGTTCTACGACGAAAGTGGATTCGGTTTGATATATAAACAGCGATTCCTCCACCAAACGAATCTCTGTCTTTCCTGATTGGGGTACAACAATTTTGTAACATTATATTGTCCGAGCTAAAGGTTGGGTGCAAATGCGTTTCAGTGAAACATACCACATCAAACTCCTCAACAATTTCCTCTATTTTATGAAGTTTTGAGCGTAGGCTACGAATATTATAATGGAAGATGGAGAGGGCCTTATTGTCTTCAACGTGTGCACGTGGTGTGGGTCCTGGGTTTAGTTCGATGTCATTGCTACATAACAGTATCAGCAACAAAATTAGAAACTGGTACGATGGGGATATTCTGATGGAGAGGTTAGAAAATATGTGCTTTACTATCAAGCGTCTTCTGGGCTCGCGAGCAGCATTGAAAGACCCCACCGCTGCACGGTACTGCTCTAGCGAAATGGCCATCGATGAAAACAAACAGACAATGTTAAACTTGAAGTGCCGCGATGGGATCCATCAATGCCGATGCCGTTTATCCAGTAGACAAGATTTGTGTTAGGTGTGCCCAATGGGCGGTAGAGTTGTCGGATTATGTGTCTAGGTAAAATTTTTTCATTTTCTGGCGATAATCTAGAAAAGATGAGGATTTGAAGAAGTTGTAAATAATTACAAGGTGAATATACAATGTGAGATAATCTGGAATACCCAGAAATAAGCATAAGCTGAAGAGTTGAGATGTTTGGTGGGATTTGTGTGGATTCTGGTGTTTGGTATTACGTCTACACGAGTGTCACAATACCGTGTGTCCCCAAGGGTCGGCCAACCTTATGGGACTCGTGGGAGAATTACTGACATGTTGGAGAATATGATTGGCAATAGTTTAAGTTCATAGTAAAAATAGGGGGCTTGGACTAGGACTGGAGGTGAGATCAGAGAGATAATTATATTATGGGTTATTAAAAAAGTTGTCAGCAATGAAAGATAATCTAAGACACGATCTACTTTGTTTCTAAATATAGTATACAGAAGACCCCGAGTTGCGGCCCCATCACCGGTGTTGTGCGTTAGTTCCAAGCTTGGTCGATCGTTTGTGGCCTCTTTGGACTGATTCTCGCTAATTGGTCCAAAGAGATACATGGTCAGGGTTTACTTGAGGCCGAGAACCACACAACAGTCGGAGTGGGCGTACCTGTGGTACCAAGCGGACCATGCCCGAAAACTCGAAAATAGCATCGTACGCTTGTCCAGGCCGCACAGTCCATGGGTGACGGGGCCCATCGCGGCTCCTGAGTGTATAATTCAACCTGAGTCTCGCGCGCATATACGTTAGACATCGTTCATTCCAGGCCAAGTAGGCCACGCAGAAACAACCCTACGCATTGGACACGCACTCACTTGACCCCCCCCCCCCTCCCCTCACATACACCCACACTCACACATGAGGACCTCCCACACATGCTCGAAGACTCGAAAATAGCATCGTACGCTTGTCCAGGCCGCACAGTCATGGGTGGCGGGCCCATCGCGGCTCGTGAGTGTATAATTCAACCTGGTTCTCGCGCGCATATACATTTAACATCATTCATTCCAGGCCAAGTAGGCCACGCAGAAACAACCCTACACATTGGACACGCACTCGCTTGACCCCCCCCCCCCCCTTCAGCCCCCCCCCCCCCCAACATACACCCACACTCGCACATGAGGACCTCCCACACACAAATGTACCCGTCGTCGCCACACACCCTCGACCACACACACACCCCCTCACCCCCCCCCCCCCACCCACGCACATACATACACACACACGCACGCATTCCTTCCTTGGATAGAGGCCCACATACAAACATACATACATACATACCTACAGAGCCCCTTTCTTTTAACGTAAAACGCTTTCAGGCACCCTGGGCCTCACGGTCACACGTTGTCACACACAAGTGCGCACTATAGACCTAAGTGCTGTATTCGTTGCGTCTCCTGCTGGGCGAATGAAAAATGTACATACGGGCGGTGCTCATTTAAATTCAAAATACATACATGCATGTCGTGTATATTTGTATATTCCCCCCCCCCCCCCCCCCCCTTTGGATCGAACATAACTTTCCACAGTAGTAGATACGGGCGGTATTCAGCTAAATTCAAAATACATACATACATGTCGTATATATTTGTTTAATCTTCCCCCCTTTGGGTCGGACATAGCTTCATGAGTCACTAGATCTGGAAATAATGAGACCAGTCCCATTTCCAAAGAAAGGGAACAGTACTTGGAGTAGGTGATAACAAAGCTCAACCCAGCAAAGGACCTGCGTACATTCTTTAGAGTAATTGCAGACTAGAGAGTACACATGAGGCGCAGTCTGTATCGGTTTCCACTGCGCCAGCGTCCGCTTGGGCGCTGGCACAGTAGAACTCGGAACAGACTACGTCTCGATGAACATTATGGAGCAAGCTTTTCCGGTTAAGGCCCAGATTTGAGGTGCGAATCCTATACAAACAAATTGGTCAATCATTCTTTAGAGTAATTGCAGACTAGGGAATACACATGAGGCGCAGTCTGTATCGGTTTCCACTGTGTTAGCGTCCGCTTGGGCGCTGGCACAGTAGAGCTCGGGACAGACTACGTCTCGATGAGCAATATGGAGCAAGCTTTGCCGGTTAAGGCCCAGATTTGAGGTGCGAATCCTGTACAAACAAATTGGTCAATCATTACTTCAGATTAATGATATCATCTGTCGATCTAATTGGAACCTTAGGGCTTGTCATGGTTTTACGGGCCATTTCTTAAAAGTAATCAACATTTTTAATAAATTTTAAAACTGTTTTTTTTTTTTATTAAAACTAGTCTCTTTAAATCTCATATCATCAGATTGATTTCTGAAGTATTCACTTTTCTTATATCATCACGAATTACTGTTCAAACCACTCCTTCGTGTCTTCGACATTCTGTTGTAATTATTTCCTATCTTAAGCAATCAGTTCACTTCATAACTTACAATCAGATGTTTTAAATAAATAAATAAATAAATAAATAAATAAATAAATAAATAAATAAATAAATAAATAAATGGCCGTTGAGCTGAAATAATTGTTTCTCCAATATACAGTACGTGGATAGTGGATTGTAACTAAATCACCCGTGGAGTGGGGTTATCACCCAAGCTATAACTTTCAAATGTTGTACATATCGACAAAAAACACTAGCAATGTTTCAGCCAATGGACCTCCGGGTTTAACCCGGAGGTCCATTGGCTGAAACTTTGCTTGTGCTGGTTATGCTTTGCAACAAACGGGCAATTATTGTTTGGGTGGAATCTCCACTCTGCGGGTGATTTAGTGATAATACACTCTCCACGTACTGTACAACTAACTTCGGCTGTAGAATTAATTACAGCGGTAGTAATGCGATGAGTTTTATTTATTTATTTATTTATTTACTTATTTATTTATTTATTTCCTAATTAGGCGTTTAACGGTTTAACGACACTATCACCCACAAGAGTCAGATGGTGTCGAACTGTTTCAAAGATGAAGGAAAAGTACCCAATCAGTGTTTATCAGACTTTGTCATGGGTATAGGTGATCCTGGGCACATGTTGAGTGGAATATGAAGCAAAGGTATTTATCTTTCAGTTTTTCTGTTGAATTTTAATTTTTTAAAGTAAAAGAAGCCAACACTCAATGAAAAAACTGAAGGAAAATACTAAATTGTTATACTCTTTTTTGATGACAGTTTTGAGTGATATTTCAACTTTTATTTTTAGATCAATATCGAAGAAGATATTGATCTGGATCCGAACAAAGGTGGCGCCTGGAGGAGGGGGTCAAGGGTTACTCCCCCCCCCCCCCGTCGGGGGTATCCACCAAACTCGTCGGGTAGATAAAATTATGCATGCAAACACAATAAAGATAGAGATAAGATGGGGTGGTTTTCATGTAAGACGCACGAATTATAAATAACATATCCGTCATATATATGTGTGTACACATATATGGTCAGTATTTATATATATATATATGTACATATATGATGGGGTGGTTTTCATGAAAGTCGCACATGAACAAGGATCGAAAAGACAAAATAGGCCGTTGTTCTACTGTCGATTTTCTCATCCTTCAGTGGAGAATGATTTTTTTCTCCTCAATTAGAATTCACCTTCCACTGAATCAGTTTCACACATTGAGATGATGCCATGAAAAGACGCACAAAAGGAAACGCTACCAGTATCATGCCATTCACGGGACGGAATAGAGTGAGTCTATTTATGGAACTAGGCCGCACGCCTCGAGGAAAAGTTTGTTAATTGCTCGAATTTGAATCGGTTCATATTCAGAGTTCCAATGTCTATCGCATAATTTTTATTGCCACGGAATAAAATTTGCATAAGTTGCTGCTCTACACAGGCCCACACACCACAGAAACTGTGTGATTTTAGTCAACAAAATGTTCACAATTTCGTAAAATTTGAAAAAAATAGGTTATTTTTATTTCCTAAAATTTTTATAGGAAATATCACGTTTGTACAATGAAGCGTTATTAAGTATTTTGTGCGTTTAATTAGTTAGCAATACTTAAACTCATGTTGCGGTGGGGAATATCTGGTAGCCATGTCTACGTTGAGGGCTGACCAGACATGGTGGCGTTTATTCTCCCACCTCTGCCAGTTGAGACATTAAAGGGTTGAATTGTTTGGGGTTTACCATCATATGTCTGTAAATAAATCCGTATCATGTAAAATCAAAAATCAATATTATGTAAAACTCGTTATTATACTATATGTTAATAAATGGCCAAGTACTGGCCCTTTCTGCACACGAATCTTACTTTCGTTATTGAGACTATGTCTCGGTCGTAGGAGCCTTGATAAGCCGGGTATGGCATGGCAGCGTCTGCTAAATCTGATGCAGACCCGGTAAGGGGCTGCATTACTCAAATAGAAGGTACCGGAGATACAATAAAATTCGCATAATTTGCTGCTCTACACAGGCCCACACACCACAAAACTGTTTGATTTTTGTCAACATAATGTTCACAATTTCGTAAAATTTAAAAAATAGGTTATTTTTATTGCCTAGAATTTTTATAGGAAATATCATGTTTGTACAATGAAGCGTTATTAAGCGTTTTGCTGGTTTAATTAGTTAGCAATACTTAAACTCTCAAATTTGAAATATGCATTGAGAAGATAATAATCAAAACACGAGCATCTCAGGACATAAAAGGCAAAATTAGAAAAAAAAAAAAAAAATAACCGAATATGTGGAAACATTTGAAGGGTTTTCAGTTTTCATGTCACGGACTTTAATAATCAATTGAGTGAAACACGGCGACATCTGCAATGCTAAAGCATCGCAGATGACGCCTTATACCACTCGAGGGACAAAATGTGTTTTTCCTGATATTACACTTCATTGTATTATAGTTTCAGTTATATTTGTTGATCAACTGACAGTGTTCCCCATCGTGTTCATCTAACCTAGTATTAATCCTTTACCTAACGAATCGCCCGCATCCGCCCGAGTAATTTGCAAATTAAGCAGTTGAAAAAATTATAGTTTTCAAAATATTTCAACAAAACCATATCATGTGACCCCTCATTGGAACGAGCTCATCGAGCTCGTTCCAATGAGGGGTCACATGATATGGTTTTGTTGACATTTTTTGAAAAAATTAAAAAAAATGATATTTAAAATAATAAATTTTGATATCATCTGCGTTGGGTAAAGGGTTAACTGTAAATTTTCCCTTTTTGCCTCAAACACAGGCCTCAGGCTCTAAGGCCTGTTATATACGTCGCATTACAATCGCGTCGAACTAATTAATTCAAATTAACTGAATTCGAGTCGAGAGTAGTGTGATGTATATAACTATTAAATGTAAGAAGACGAACGCCAGCAGATTCTTTATGTCAGTCAGACGAATCAAATTCCCCAACTTGAATTAGATCCGTGTAGGTTATAAACGTCGCATCACCGTCGTCTCGAATTAAATGCAAATGAAATAATAATGATATGCTAAACAGGAAAACGTAATTTACAGTTTTCAATAACGTTCGCAGTGATCACAGAACTAAATATTTTCCCATAGGCGACCATTATAACGTTCAGGCGGAAAAGAATATGATCGCACCACCTTAATTTTGGCATTCAAATATCTCTGCCAAGTATAGCCCTTTAGACAACTTTTTCTGATCTTAAAACAGGGGGTCATGCAACAAATAAGAGAGAAAAAATGACACAAAGGGAACTACCGGTCACGTGCACATATTTGTCAGGGAATTCCCAACAAAAACACTCAAAAAGTAAATTGTATTTTTTAGGTCCAAAGGTCATCAAATCACCCTCTTTTTTATCAGGAATATTCAACAATAATGCAAGATGCCAATAAAATGTTTCAAACGTTTATTGAAACAATGGATTTTCCCAAGGCTGTTTATTTTTTAGAGATTGCATCATTTCCGAGTGCAACATTTTAAGGCGGTTCACTCAAATTTCAATATTTAGTTCCGCGATACCTAATAATGATATGCTAAACAGGAAGACGTAATTTACAGTTTTCAATAACGTTCGCAGTGGAATTGATTTCGAGTGGATAGTGATGCGTCGTCTATAACCAACACGGATCAAATTCGAATTTGAGAATTGTTTTTCTTCCTTAGTTTTGGTGGGGGTAGGGAGGAAGCCAACTAAGCTATACAGGCACTACTCGGCAATTTTCTTTTACAGTATTACATGCATGCGTCATGTTAGCACATTAAAGCACTTTGAATTGTAAACAAACATGCCTGTATATGCAGCTCAAACCATATGAACCTTATCATATGAAAGACAATCCCCAAATGAATTCAGAGCGATGATGGAGCGTCCGTATAAATAAAATAAAGCCATAGCATAATATATTCCTATACGTGTACACAGTTAAAATATATGTAGCTATCACATAAGGTTTGTGTGAAGACTCAAACATTGTGAGTTGAGGTCGTGCGTCAATTGAATTCGACTCGACGATAGTGCGTCCGTATATATATATATATCAAATGAAGATTTTACGGATTTCATACAAACCTAATACCATTGAATTCAAGTCGTCGGTAGTGCGATGTGTATAACAGACGTAATGGGACCATACGCCCTGTTGGTGTCTTCCCACTAGACCAATTCCCTTTAGACCAATTCCCTTTAGGCCAATTCCCAAAAGACCAATTCCCCTTGGACCAACTACATACTGTTATTGATTGAGAGTTGATAAAGGATAATTAAGAAAACATTTATTTATTGATAAGCACTTTATTTGATAAAAAAAATATTTATACGCATAACATACAAAAATATAGGTTTATAACATTTCAGTTTATAAAATATCAACAAGCCAGAAAATAAACAGACTATCATCTGAAAAATGAGGGCCCCCAGAGGCTGAATTTGGTGATGCTACCCAGCACAGCAGGGTAGTATCACTGAATTTACCCTCTGTGAACCTCAATCTGAATTAAGGTCTCAAACATAAATAGAAAGAGGTACCCAGAGGATAAACTAACCCACTGTATGGGATAGCAACAGCAAATCCCCCCCCCTCTAGGGACGTCATTCTGCAAATGACAGACTGCTTATTTTCAGACTTGAATATCAATAACATTAAATACATTTATAAATATTTATAAATATATCAAATTATTGATACAGAATTATTTTAAAAGTAGAACGCATGAGCTTGTCTAAGGGGAGTTTGTCAAGGTGATAGTTAAAAGTGGCGATTTTCTTGTTTAAAATTGTAAATCTTTTCGATAATATTTCTGCCTGGTTTAAATGTAAAGCGTAAAAATAGGTATGTGACGGACCCTGAAAACAGATTTGTCAAACTAACGTTAATTCAAGAGCTTCTAAATGAAGTGTGAAATTTAATGTCCATTATGGCGCACTTGTTGAATGCCACATGGGCTATCTGATAACAGATCAGTAGTAAGAGACACAATATTCTCTCCGGTTGTCATTATCTGGGTAATTAAAGCCAGATAAAATCTAATTTTGGAAACCAGTGCATCAAACATGTTCTGGACACATACCCATATTACGTATCTATCCTGTCTCCGAAATGTCAACATAGTTTACCTCAAACAAAATTCGCATTTATATCTCTATCCATATCGAATTACAAAGCACTCGTTAAATTTGAATTAATATGTTCAAACTTTGAGTCCTGACTGTATAAAGAGTGAAGCAGAATTCTGAGAGGCAGTTGGCCTGAGGATACTAAGAGAAGGTCCGAATTTAGCCTTGGCCGTCGAGGGTCATAGGCACCGAGATTGAAAGTCCGCGTATTGTCGTAACCCTGTGAGGGTTGTAAGGAACCGATTGCAGTTTGTTAACGGTTGCGAACCGTAGTGACATAGTAGCCAAAAAAGTAAAAGGTGTAACGTTGAGGTCTAGAAACCGTATTAAGAGCTTGAGTAAGCGCTTGAATAGCACGCGAGTGAAAATAGTTTTAGGCGGTGCGAGAATTGGTGATGTTGAGAACACTTTGCAGAATATTTTTATGTAAGCTTTCTTAAGTATATATCTGAAGGCGAAGAATAACTTAACCCTGTGACAACCAGGCAACGCGCAAAGTGATCGTGAACTCTGGTGGACGCCGACTGAATTGTGATTGAACTCTGAGAACGCTAATAGAGTCACACAAGCAGAACATTATGTGTGTTAAGCCCGGATGAATGTGAAGTAACCCTGCGAGGAGGAAGCAACGAGAAGTGAATAGACACTTTGTATTTATCACAAACCGTGAGAAGATGAAGATGATGTGAGGTTGATCCAGCGGACACAGCCAGCTGTGGGAGACGTCGTGGGCCCTAAAGAATAAACTTTTATCCGCGTAATTAGTGTTTTCTTATGGATAATTTTGTGAGTAATTTATTTCATATTTTATTTCTTCGTACATGTAAATAAATAATCTTTCCAGTGAATTATCATTGATCACCTTTTGGCGTTGTAAGCCACAGGCACCTTCAAGAATCCTAAGAGTCCCAAGCGGATAGGGCATTGATAAGGTGGCAAGGTTTACGTTCGAACTGGGGTTCAGACGACAGTCACTGGCTGTCGGCTGAGCACTGATAAGAACATAAATTTTCCTCCATCTTTCCGACCATCAATATAACCCCATAATAATGCGAAAGAATTGGTCTTTTGGGAATTTGTCTGAAGGGAATATTGATCTCGTGGGAATGGACCGTCCTGTTTGGCGAAAAAAAAATAAAAAAATTGTTAGTTAGATAAATATTAAACAAAAATAAAACAGATCATTTGTGTCTCACCGACTTAAATGTACATCGATCTTCCCCTTTCCTTGTATGAGATTGTGGCATTTTGTCGTCGTGGCATTTTGTCGCTGCAGTAAAATGGCCTGCGGAACAGTGTCGCGTGTATGGCGTCGTACGCTGACGAAGTGTCGGGTCACCGGGATATTTCTCCTGCCCGAGGCGCCTTGAATCATAGACTTAATCAGTGTTAAAAACTAAGAAGGGAATCCACTCCATGGAACGTGAATGACAAATATGTATTCGAGGGAAAATGAACATTTATGAATTCTTAATATGAGACTGTCATTATATCTTCGTATCTGTTCTGCATACAACTGTGCATAGTCTGGGGAGTCACCCAAACCACTCTAAACGCAGACAGTCAAAACAATAAACATGCAGTTTGCATGTGCCGACGCATACATGAATAAATTTGACCTCATTACATGTCGTATGCACACACGACGCAAGCATAAGACCACGTTTCTAACAGACATCACTTCACTCGAGAGACAGTGCACATCTAATGATAGTGTGCAGTCGTTTGTTTAAACATGCATTTATGCAAGTATCAACAGACAGACAGACATGTAAATTAGGTCAGTCCGTCTGTCTGGATATGCCCGCCAGATTATTAATTTCATTCAATTGATTCAGTGCGTTTAATTGCGCTTTTATGTTGAAGTTGCACTCCACATTATTTTCGTTCTGGTATTACGCAAGCAAGATTAGTTAGTCTAGAGGTTGCAAGATAAGAAGGTCCTCCATTACAACATTCAAACTTGTGCACACAAATACACGCCTTGGATTGCTCGTCTCTGTCAGACCAAAGGGATGCATGTATAAATGGAAACCTTCTGTGTCTAGGATACTTAACCCCTATACCTAACACAGTATTTGGAAAATATAAATTAAATTTCACATTTTTCAAAAACAAATTTCACATTTTTTCATTAAAACCATACAAATATGGATATCATTAGAACTCAATTTTATTGAGAAACTTCAGAGATACTTTAGGCTGTGATAGACTTATTCTGGTTAACTTTCTGGCCGCTTTTGAGCGCTATATTAAGTAAAGGGTTAACCCTTTATTTATACTCAAGTTTCTGCTTAATCCTCTATTTAAACTCCAGTTTCAGACATCAGCGACAGTAATAATAATGACTATATTATTTTGAAGTCGCAAGGCGAATTTCCAGAACTCATTCAACGAACTTCGGCCATCACTGAATCGTCCAAGGAGGAGGAGGAGGAGGAGGAGGAGGTATTTGTCGCTTTCAACATCCTGAGCCGCCGGATAACGTGTCACACGTCACCGACTGTTGGTTGAATATCGAGAATATCTACTCCGGAATAGGAGCAGCTTCTCGTTATTTTTATTGTTATTTGCCGGAAGTGTGCCGAACATTATGATACCATGCTGAACTCCTGACTGAAAACGCCTTTTTAATCTATTCATAAACATGAAAAGAATGATCAAACTATGAAGTGACGTATAAACGTAAACAATGGCAATAAATTGAAAAACTAAAAGCAGCTGTTTTCTAATTTATATGGTTCTACAACATAGAAAGATTTTATGAGAATCTGACGTCATTTAATTTTATATGACGTTGACGTTAATAACGTCGCACGAAATTCAGCCATAGCTGTTGGTAATTCCATGGTCCGTTCCAACTTTTTAGATTTGGCTTTTGTTAGTGACGATATATAGACAGAACCGCACAAGCGTTTGAATGGGTTAATGTTTATCGCACGAGTTTGGTTGGGCGCAATAATACCACGAGAGGCGAAGCCTCGAGTGGTATTCTGCGCCAAACCAAACGAGTGCGATAAACATTAACCCATTCAAACGCTTATGCAGTTCTGTATTTATTACACACCTTCGCAAATTTCTAAAACAGGCCTTTTACAGTAATACTAAGTAAGAATTAACCTATCCTTCTGAGAAGAAAAGGAAATAAAATAAGACAAAAATCCAAATTATTCTTCACAAGCAGGAGACGTACGCCGATTGAACTTTTATTCATAGTTTCAACTTGCAAATTGTAATGCGTCACCACTTCGATCGATGAGACACTGTTCATCTGAAATACAGTTCACCATCTTTTTGTGACTCAATTTTACAGCGCGAATTCTAAACGGTTGATGTGATCCCCACCAAAAAAGTTACCAAACATTCACAAAAAACAATAGCTGTAAATTCGGAAAATCCATCAATGAGAAATTATAAAAAAACTCACATGTTTATCTGACTTCCAAATTCCCTGCGACTGTTGTTACTCGACTGGTTGACAGACCGGTTAAGATTTTAGTCAAGATTACAGTAGCCATTGTCAATTCATCCCAAGTAAATTAAATTTATATCCTTATTGTCCAAGAGAAATTATCGTATTGTTCACTATTCCTGCTCAAAATGTATTAAAGTTCGTGTTGTAGCCTTTAACAGGGGTACAGAATCCATTCGAATTCAAGTGAATTTCGACAGGCAATTTGTTTTGGATTTCGATTTGGTGACCCAGAAACTTGCTCACGCAACGTCATTCATTCGAAATGACGTCACTCATAGACGCTTTCATATTCTGTTTACATTGTTCTTTAGTTTGAACTGTATGTCAGTCACTTCCATGTCATACTTTAACCCATCGGGTTATTTAATCAATAGTCAGTCAGTATTGTTCACGTTAAGAAAATAAATTAGAAAGTTTCTTTTGATGGTCGGGCAGTCATTACTAGATGAGTTTCTCCAGAAACAATATAAACGCAGATACTATAGACTGCGAACATCCACTTTACAACATCAAAATAAATGACCCATCGCATCGAAACGGGCCCATGTACTGTATCCCCAGAAATATGACTGGTTCCATTCTTACATTAAAAAAGTGCCAAAATCTGTATCCCTCACGTGTGGAATAAAAGTTTATTTTTATCACACATCTCAGAATGCCGTGAACAAACCTTAATTTTAAATGGATGTGTAATAAATCCAAAATATGAAAGAGGAAGGTTTGATACAAGTGTTGATATTAACCCTTTGAGCCCGAAAGGCCGGTTTACTGGTCCAGAAATATGATACACCATAATTCCATTAAGGGTGACTGCTAACTGAATGTGAAGGGTAAACCAATTAATATTTTCAACGTGCAGCCTTAAGGGCTGCACGTTGAAATATATCAAATGGTCAACCCCCAACAATGAATATGGAATCTTCCAGTTCCTGTTATTGAACTGACATGGAAAATACCACCAGGGTTAAAGGGTTAGGGGAGTATGAAAAAATGTTAAAACTGACGTTGTTTTGGATAAAGATTAAAATTTTAAAAGTATAAAAATGGAATACACTAGACCTCCCAAGCATGGGCAAGGTCACGAAGTTTAATACCTGTAGATATCGTAACGAGGTATGTTTGTTTGTCGCCGTTTTGGCATTTTAGGTTATAAACGCCAAAAAAGTGCCCAAACTTCAATAGACGAAAAAATGGGGATAAATAAAAAAAAACACAGCTATCTCCTACTTGTTTTAACCCTTTGAACCCCAGCGGCCGCTTTTCCGGCCAGGAACATGATACGTCATATCGTCATTAAATAGGAAGGCTGTTCAGTAAAAGTGTAGGGGCAACCACTCAATATTTTCAAAGTGCAGCCCCGAGGCTGCACGTTTAAAATATTGATTGGTGAACCACATACAATGAATATGGACTCTTCTAATTGCTACCATTGAACTGGTTTGGAAGACACCACTAGGGTTCAAAGGGTTAAGCTCCCCAGTATACTAAAATTTCATGAGAATCCGGCGTCATTTAATTTGGAACAACGTTGACGTCAATCAACTCTCCCTAAATTAGGCCACAACTGTTGGGAATGCGCCAGGTTGGTGCCGAATTTTTAGATTTGGTTTTTGTTGAAGGCGAGATATGCAAAATTCCAAAGTGGGAGGCTTGATACAGGCATTGATAGGAATGGGTGGAGAAGAAACGTTAAAATAGGCTCAATGCCTAACCAAGTTCATATCTGTTTACAAACCACCACGAGCATTGCGTTCATTCACAGAACGACACGTGTGTGTAAATGGGTTAATCTATATAGCAGCAGTGCAAGCGCCGAAGGATAAAACGAGAGGCCACAGGCCTCGAGTTTTATCCTTCCGCGATTGCACAAGTGCCATATCGATTAACCCATTGGCATACGCATGTCGTTCTGTGTTTATTACACGCCTTCGCGTCTACAAAATCAATTATTAAAAGGACACTCAGCAATTCGTTGGACAACTGTCAACAAAAAGAACACATTTTATCGCCAACCAAATTTGCGAGGGGAACCAGTGTTACTTTTTCGTCCCTCGAGTTCCAATGTGTTCTATGTGCCTAATGGCACAAAGAATACATTGGAACTCAGAGGACAATTTTTAGCTTTCGCTAGCGATTCAAATGGTAATTGCGGTGCACGATTTGTAGAAAATTCCAGTGAAATTTCGTTTCTATATAACAATAGTTCATTAACGATATCCGTTCCACACATATGTGCGGAACAGATTTTCATTTTCCGCATGTTTTTTGTTCAGCATTTGGACGATTACATTTTTACATTCGCAATAATAATAAAAAAATATTTTATTACGTTTTCATTAACTTAATCCAGATAAAAAACATAAAAGCACAAAAATGGTGTTTCACGTGTAAACCCTTTTAAATATAAAATTTGATAAGTGACGTCAAGTCCTTGTAGGGCATCGTGAATCGAGTATTTGCAACCCACAGCCATAAGGATACAAGTTGCAAATAATGATTGATCTAAGGCTACCGCCATTGAATCTAGCCATCTAGACCATTTTCTCTAAGACCAATTCAAACTGGACCAATTTCAAAAAGGCCAATTCTCGTTTGATTCTTACCAATTAGACCAACACCTACATTAAACAATTTTAAAGATTTTTTTTATTATTTTATCATGAGATAAAAAGATTTCATAGAGCAGTTTTTTCTGTATTTTTAACTATGTTTTTACTTGTGTTTGTATTAATATTGACAAATTATGGACAAAAACATTAATTTTGTGGAGCCTGCCAAGATTGCTTTGGCTCTTACAGCTGACAGTTTCAGCGTCGCCAAATACACTCAACCAATGACGGGCGTGTCTGCTGCGGACAATCTCAGTATAAGTGAGGGAAGATCAACGAGGAAGCCGTCACCGACGCTGACCAAAGTCTCTGACCGGATATCATAAAAACGCATCCCGCCCTCGTCATCAAAGTTCTGTTCGAAAGATGAAGATCTTTGCGTTTTTCATCAATAAAATCATATAAATATAGGTGTGACTGGAACAATATCAAGGAGTTTGTTACATTAACAGTCATATTTTTTATGATTTAACAGCGCATTGAATCAATGATACGCGGAAGTGATTTGATCGATACTCGGAACAGACATCGTCTTGCAATCTGATTCAGCTGGCGGGTTTCTAGTCCAAACATGGCCTGAAAGTCCGTAATATAAGTTTTTGGTTTGGTACATGTACGTTCTTTGAACGGACATACCAAACCAAAAACTTATATTACGGACTTTCAGGCCACGTTTGGACTTGCGGATTTCATGCATCAATTCAAGGTGAATACGTGTTGAATTATTGCTGGAAATGATCGGTATCCACTCAAAAACACTAGATTTCCTTTTCATTATACGTTTTCAGAACAAACTGATCATTTCCAGTGATAATTTGACTGGTATTCACCTTGAAGTGATGCTTTGAAAGCTGCCATTTTGATTGATACCGTGAAAGTGAAAATTTCTATATCTTCACAGTGGGGGATACGATTTCTATCTTTCCTCAATTTCTTCGATGCTCTATCGTTTAGCATATAATAAAATCGTATAAATATAGATGTGCATGGAACCAGTTGAGAGGCTTGTTACATTAACAACCATATTTCTATGATTTAATTTACAAAGATGCAGCTATTAGTTTGCTGGGAATTATATGACTCAAGGAGATCTTTGATTTTTTTCAATAAAACAGTACAAATTGTTCTTATTTGACATGGGTACAAAACTGTTGAATATATAATATAAATAATTCATAGTTCAAATATCATTTTAGAGTGTAGGTATTATAAGTCACTCTATACATAATATTAGAACGTTTCTTTTCATGTTCTATCGGTCGTTAGTACCTGAGTTTCTGTGATTTCTGAAATAAAACCTGAAGCAGCGAAGCTGCAGAAGGTTTTATTTAAAAAATCACACAAACTCAGGTACTATCGACCGATAGAACATGAAAAGAAACGTTCTAATTATTTTATTATGCCGAACAAAATTAATGACTTTCATTGTTAAGCGTTGACTGCAACATGCCATCAATCTTGTAACAACAATGTAGTCGAATCCAAAAACATGACGTCATTTCGAACAAATGACGTCTCTTCGAAAATGACTTGTCACAAGTGCCGTCGCTTTGGGAGTTTCTATATCAACAAATGCCAGTGTTTACAACTGTTCATGTTATAATTCATTATTAATGCTTGTGTGATAAGTGGTATAAATTAATGGAATATATATATATGTTTCTCGGACGACGGCAGTTGATAGAATTAAGCGGAGTGAAACAATTTATTTTGAACTTGAGGCGGAGGTTCAGTGAGGACGGGGATTACTAAACCTGTGGAAATATAATTGATTGAGGTCATAACTCATATTCAGGATTCACTGAGGTGGTGAACAACACGTGAGTTTTTAATATTTCTTATTCTTTTGAATTCATTGTTTGTGGTTAAAATTGAAAACACACCCACTATTTGTTGGTAAGTTTGTGTCTACCGGTGACGAAAAAAGTTAAACGAACACGAAGCCAGAGTTTGGTATTGAGAAATTCCAATCGACGCTGATCAATGGAAGTAGAGCTTACATTTTCTTTGTTCTCTTGTCTCCAGGGAAAAACGTTCCGATAGTACCCGTGTTTTGCTCCAAAACTCCAGTACTATGACTTTTAGAAAGTGTCAAATTAACCAATCGCGGCTGATGTTACAAACGTGAGGCATAATAAATATACATATTATCGCTACAGTGAAGTGATCTGGGTCGTAGAATCACGTCGAGTTGAGGAACTCAGATCGCCGGATTGAACGAATTGAGAATATATGGTGTTGTGATTAAGTGGTAATCAACTCTCTCATTCAGACCTCCAAGCATACTAACTCTGCACATGCAGGGTTGCCATTGGTTGAAGTCAAGCGCAGCATAAATGTGCTGTACACCTTAGTGCACAGTGCAAATGTGCCCTCATGCAGGCAATCCGGATTATGTGCCTTGCCCAAGGACAAAACACAGTTACTCCTGGTCAGGAACGAACCATGGACCCCTAGGTTTGAAGTAGGATACTCTTAACCATTGAACCACTGTGCGCTCACTCTACCAGTTATACAGTTGAAACTAGAAGTCCTGTCACACTTAGCCCAAAAATGCCCGTTTGGAAATGTGCTTCTAAATGCAGAAGAATGAAGTACATGTAGTCTGCAATACACAAGTGTGTTTGCATTGTGCAACGGAAAATATGTGCTATTAGCGATGCCAGTAGTGAAATCATGAACTTAACCGATCAAACAGAAAGAAATTATTGAGACTACAGTATGTGAAGGGAGGATTACTAATAAATAGCTATGGGATAGATTTTTCACTTAGTAATTTTTTACATTTTCTGAGGACAAAACACACGAAGCACTTGCAAACTTTCATCACATGGACCACCGGGTTGTACCCGGTGGTCCATATTATGAAAGTTTGCAACTGTTTCTTGTGCTGTTATGAACAATTATAAATACTTTTCTAGTGGAGAATATATGGCGCTGCGATTAAGTAGTAATCCACTCTCTTCATTCTGTATATGTTGTTGAATTTTAATATCTATTTACATCATTACATATACATGCATCCCAGTGTTGGTTAGGAATGATGTCAATGAACCCCATTACTCATATAGAATTGTTGGGCACTCTGTTTTTCTATAGGAATTGAGTTACGCTAATGGGGCAGTCTGAGTTTGATAGGGACAAAAACGTACACTTACTCAGCGCGTTATTACTTCAAAATAGTGCACAGTACAGTGAAACGACTTCCAGTTTCAACTGTACAACTAGGAATTTAACTATTTCAAGCTTGTTGGACAGAGCTCAATGAGTTCAATTCTTAGTGGCATTATGTGAAAAACTTTCAGGTTGAAATTTGGATATTTCGACATCAGTATGCCGAGAGTTAATAGTGATGATGGGTAATGTGCCGAAAAACCACAGGGATATATACATATTATGCGATGATCCAGATAACTTCACTGTAGCGAAAAAAAGGTTTATTATATGACTTATAATTCAACATCGCATGCCAGCGCTACCATTAACAATTCCCCAACCTTTTTTTGATAAATTGGATTGAAGTAAAAAAGAACTATTTTTGTTTACACTTATTTTTGTAACAGGTGCACACTTCTGGGGAATTCCCCGATGCGCATGAATACGATAAAAAATATCATGAATACGAAAAAAACCCCCGGACTGCCGTTCGAGCGCACCCATAAATAGTCCGTCATACTATATAGTGATATGGAATCGGATTCTACCCTGTGGATTTTCCGAGGACCAGGAAAAGATAGTCAAACAGTAGTGATATTTAGTGGCTAAATTACATATGCTTATAATAAAACATTATTACTATGTTGGTCTAATTAGAGCAGGTCTTTTTTAATTGGCCTAGATGAAATTGTTTAACGGAAATTGGTCGACCTTTTTATGGAAAACCTTACGTCCAAAAGGACTATCACTAATAACATTTCTTCGTTCATATTTTTAGAGTTTAATGTCACTTTCAGCATATGTGTCTATATCGCTTCGGCCAAACAAGTAAAAATTCCAGTTCAGTCAATCGTATTTCATTTTACCGCTCATATGGAGTACTATTATACGAGTGAAGCAAACCTGTCTACCACAGCAAATAAGGACTGTTATACTTCTCAGGGTTCGCACGGGGAAACACCATTTTCTGGAAACTTGGCAACATATGTATGTGTATTAAATATGAATTAAAAAATTAAAAAATATTAATATTTAAAACTATTCTGAAAAACAAATTACAGGGCTTTTGTCTTCCTTTTTTATTTTTTTCTGTAGAGATTTTATCAAAGGGGCTTTTGTCTCGTTGGGCGTTTAGTCTAAGTGTCGAAAACCGGGCTTCGTCGCAGCTGGAAGAAATAGATTCGCGCCGCGTATTCAGTCAAAACTCAAGGAGTGTCGCCTGAATCCGTGCGTGAACATATCTCTCACCGTGACGAACCCACCCGTTTCAGTTTTGTTGGGGTGCTTCTTATCCTGAAGAGGTCAAGGACTTTTTCTCGAAAACCATAAATCAACAGGGGTTCACCGAAAACAACAATTTTAAAACATATACATATGAATAAATATGGTAATTTGTGACTTACATGGAATCCAATGAATATGAAAAACAAAACGTCAGTCACCCCCTACCCACACATTTGTTGAGTCACTAGCGGACCCCCATTCTCTATTGCCGCTGGGTTTTCCTCCTTCTCGCTCATGTTTGTTCTTTGGTCGCCTCTTCACTTCACTCTTTCACTGCCGTGGCACGGTCACTAACTTATTGTCACTTTACCGGACGTTTTTACTTAACATGTGACGGAATGTCACTCTGCGACTGCCCTCGGACGGCCGCTAACGTATTGTCACTTCACTCTGTCGCCTTCCCTCTAACAAGTGACGGAATGTCACTCTTCCACTGTCGTCGCACGGCCACTAGCTTATTGTCACTTTACTGGACGCTTTTCACACAAGCAGTCGCCATCGATGAGGGTAAACTCCCCCTTACGCTTATCTCAGAATAATGTTCGAACAGGCAAAGCCTACTCTGCCTACGTATGTCTTGCCTTCTACAACAGACATGCCGTCTTCCTCAATACTAATAGCTCCCTGAGCTCGCACTTTCTATTTCGTATTCAACACTCAGGTATGGCCACTCACTAGGTCCGCGACTGCCCCTATTCTAAATATGAGCTCTGTGGCCCCCCTACACTACAACGTGCCTATACTTTCGCATCGATGCGCTACCACCTCTAACCTATAGCATGGGACATCCCCATGTCCTCGTCGAGACCCACAGTCTTACACACCTTCAGACTGGAATGAAATTTTCAAGAAATTCCCCAATTTTGATTTCGATAGCCAGAAAATTAATTCTCAGTTTAATCGCTTCTCTTGAACTTGTCCGCTTAGATCTATCTTAATTTAATACTCGCTTTTAAGTTTCATTGAAAGTCTTAAATTTTGGTATATCCTGACATTCGTGCAGACCAGATGCATTATATGGGTGTGTGTCCAGAACATGTGCGATGTACTGTTTTTACAACAATTACCTATTAACTGGCCATAATTACACAGATAATGGCTGCAGGAGAACACTGGTCTCTCTTACTTTTAATCTGTTATGAGATAGCTTCCAAATGAGTTCTCCTGACCCGCGATAATGGACATAAAATTTCGCGATTCATTAGCAGCGCTTGAATTATTGCTGGTCTGTTTGAGAGACAAATCGGTTTTCGGGATTCGTCATATACCCATCTTTACGCTTTATATTTAGCCCAGTGAGAAAAATTATTGAAAATATATAAACTTTCAAACAAAAACATCACAACTTTAAGCTATCACCGTGACTCTAAGGCTTTCGTCCTACATCGGAACCCCAGAGGCCCAATTACCCGTGAAAACACCGCCGTGCTTGTTTACAGTGCTAACAAACTTTGTTTTACTGGTAGAATAGGACCCGGTAATCAATGCCTGGGCGGAAGTCCTCTAAAATGAGCATCATGGATATAAACGCTTGGCTGCACTTGACTTATCCATACTGTGGTCATGATTGACCAATGTGCAAAAATATGTGACTTTAAACACAGTAAAAATATAAATAAATAAATAAATAAATAAATAAATAAATAAATAAATAAATAAATAAATAAAGGTCCAGTGGATGAATAATTGTTAAAACAGGACCGCCGCTGACGGGGGGGGGGGGGGAGGGGGTGGGGGTGGGGGTTGGGGTGGTGGTAGTGGATGTGACCCCCCACTATTTTTTAGTCTCGATTCGAGTCTTTGATATCAGTCCGCTGTTACTGGTAATCATGCACTTACTTACTTTTACGAGACTAAACTTGATATTTGGACTTTAGTCACACACACAGTCGGTTACTCAAGTCTAGGCCTACACTTTAAACCCAACTGGGCTAAAAATTGACCAAAATCAACTAGGGTTGAGTGAATATGAACCCAACTGGGTTCATATTCATTCTGCCCAGTTGATTTGGGTTGATTTTTAACCCATCTGATTTCAGAGTATACTGTAAATTGCAGATAAATACATGTAGTTTTAACGTAACCTCTTATTTAATTATCACTTTCCGGATTCAAAATTGGTCAAACTGGGACCATATCAGCCACACTTCTTTACTTATGTGACATATGTCTGCGTGTGTGACACAAAGAAAGGAGCAAATCTAATCTCCTAAGAAAGTACGCGATTACTGGCAAGAGCAAATTAGGGTTGGGTGGTTTTTCGGTTCCTTCGGTTCCGGTTTTTGCGACAAACCGGAAAACCGAACCACAAGACCCAGCAAACAACGGTCGAACGGTTTCATTGTATTTGTTCACAAACTGATCAAACTATCTTTTTGCGGGGGACCTGGATAAGTGACCACTCTGGGTTTTCGTCACTTTGTCTATTCGGCAAAGTAGCGAATATTTAAACAATATTTTTATTTCAATCAGTTGAAACCGGGTTTGGCGAACAGACTAAGCCTATCTTAACGCCGTACCCCTACATATCAAAGTTACATTGTATGGTGCTTGTGCAGCTGTGAAAAAAATGACCAAATATCGGGTTCCAAAACATATTTCTAAATTAATGGAAAATTTAATTTCCAGTACATAAAAGACCAGGCCTGGCGTTTTCAGGAGAGCGTTTTATTCGCTTGCCTTCTGCTCGCCTTAAAAAAATTGAGGAGGTCGAAAAATATCCCTCCTAGTCTTAGAAAATAATGATTACTACAACAGCCTATTCCTATAACCCACAGGTTTTCAGATCTATGCTATGTTAGTGATCTATGTGATATGGCCACACTGCCCCTCCCACACCTCCGGGCCTTACCAAGGCCCGGAAGTGTTGGAGGGACAACGTAGCCATCTCACAGAGACTACCTGGTTAGGAGCACCAAATAAAATGTGTGTACAAAGTCCACCAGACAAAATTCATTAACAGTACAACTTCATTTTGCCACTTTTAGCTTTTGTAAGCTTGAGGAGAGCTAATCGCTACCCTAGGCCTTGTGAGAAGAGCGATTGTTAGCCCTCCTGCATTTTTAAGAATGCCAGGCCTGTAAGACACAATAAATTACAAAGCATATAATCGAGACCACCCATCAGTCTGTCATGACGTGTTCATTGCCAACACTATGAATACTAATCTTAGTCAATTGTGCAGCGCGAAAACGTACTCAGCCACCTGACAGTATTGCCCTCTTGATCATAATTGTTTCAAAAGCAATGATGTTGAGAAGCTGGTATATCTTTGCCCTTGTCACGCTATATACTAATGAAAGACCAGATTCTATGTTGCTCTGCAAAACATCACTGGAAAGTGCTCTCTGTGTAGTTTCCAGCCGAGTTGAATAACAGCATATCATCATGATGACCCTTCTTAAAGTAAAAATGTTGTTTGTAATTGTAAACCACAGAGATCATTCTGTGCAGCGAACCGGTTTATCTGAAAAGCAGTCACGAGATTATGCAATGATTTTATGCAATGATTATATAATCACGTATAATGACTGAAGTATAATTAAGGTAGACAGTGCACACTCCGTGATGGCGAAGACCCACCTATAAAGTAGTAGAATATTTTATTTAAGTGTCACATTTCAATACACATACGTACTATACATAGAATATTTACAAAATATTGATATAAAATCCAGCCCCTGAAGGCTTATGAGACACATTTTCATCAGATATAGGTCATTATTACACTTGTTCATCCCCCCCCCCACAAAAAAAACCAAAAAAAAAAAACCCCGCACGCACTCGTGTTCTAATTCACTTTCACTTTTCTTACTCTCTTTCCCTCGTTCCTCCATCACGCCCCTCTGTCTCTCTCTATCTCTTTCCCACTCAAGGGTTCTCTCTCTTCGAAAGCACATACGCAGATATTTTGATTCGGTATCTCCCTTTCATTCACCCACGTATTATTACATACACACAGGCTTAACTATTTCAATTGATAATATACTACTCAAAGTTTGCTAAGCACCAAGTATATCCAACTACCTGTTTTATGTTTTAGTTGAAATATTGTAATGAAAAGAGTATATATATTTTATTTAATTATATCTTTAATGATTTGAGTACAGACATTGAGATTTTATTTGTGTTTGACATTATTTTTTAGCTTTTGAATACCATAACCATGGATATTATTATTATTAAAAGAGGAAATTTTTCAATTTGCCAAAAATTTGACGGAGCGAACTGGTATAGGTTCAATATCGAGCATGAGACCCATTACCGTTAATTACAGCTTTACAACGCCTTCTCATGTTCCCAATCAAGTTCCTGGTGGTTCTTTGTGACCCCATGTAGGCAATCGGGGTTAAGTGCCTTGCCCAAGAACACGACGCGAGAGCGCGAATCAGTCGCTGAAATGGTCACCCATCCAACTTTCGGGACGTGGAATATCTACGTTTTCGCCAGAGTCTGGACCCCAGTTCGAACGTTTGTCTCACCACCTTTTCAAAACCCTATCTCTTTGGGATTGTCCTTTCCCCTGAAGGACCAGTAACGTTAAGTAGTTAAAAGTGATCGACGATAAAGCACCGAAAAGATAATTAATTTACATACAGAGAGAAGTATATGTAATCAGGCGCCAATGCTATAAATCGTTTACAACTGTATTTTCTAGAATTGTATTTTTTACCTATTAATATAACTGCCCAAAATCAATCATTAGCATTTTAAAAGATATGGCAATTTGCATTGACAATTTGCATTGTCTTGAACAATGGTCACTGCACGGAACGTTTCGATTTACAGGGTGGAGTTGGACTGGGAGATCCTCCATCCCCATACGTCTTCATCCTCTGTACGGAGATCATCAGTGCAGCTCTAAAAAATACCACAAATATCAATGGAATAAAAATAAACGACTCAGAATATTTAATAAGTAAATATGCAGATAACTCATCTCTTTTTCTAAGTGACAATGGTCACTCCTTAAATGCCGCCCTTAAAATGGTGAAATCATTTTCTAATCTTTCTAGACTAAAGGTAAACTTTGAGAAAACGCAAGTGATTTGGATTGGATCGAAGAAGGGTTGTGGGGAGGAAATACAAAATGGAGATCAAGTTTACTGGAATCACCGAAATTCTTTTACAGTGCTGGGAATAGAGTATAATTTGTTCAATGGAAACTATATACTAAACAATTATCTAAAAAAAACTTGGGAAATTTCAAAGTTACTCAATGATTAGTCCTCAGAAATTTAACTCCTATTGGAAAGACTGCTGTAGTCAAAACATTTGTTTTACCGGTTTTGATACACTGCCTGTCGGTTCTACCCGATCCCCCTGAAGATATGCTTTGCAAAATACAAACTCAAATCTTTAGTTTCCTATGGTCAGTGAAAAATGATAAGATAAGAAAGCTACAATAATAAATACTACAGAAAACGGAGAACTTAAATTCCCCCACCTAAAAGCTTACAGTTACTCACTAAAACTATCTTGGATCAAAAACCTGTTGACCCAAATATCTTTGCTCCTTGGAAGACTCTTGTTTTAAACGACATCGAAGATCTCGGACGCAACAAAATATAGCACCTTCATAAAGGAGGACTACACAAAATAGGAGAACTTCTAAACCCATTCTGAAAAATGTTCTAACTGCTTGGTCACTTCTGGGCGAAAATAACACGTTGACTCCAGAAGAGATATTTTCGGAACCAATTTACTATAATAATGACATAAAAATTAATAATAGGCATTTCTTTGACAAATGGTGGATCAAGGCTGATGTATTTTTTATCAATGATCTCTTAACAGAGGATAGAAATATCTTACCTTTTTTTCTGATTTTTTCGAAAAATACAATCCCAAAATACCACCCACTGTCTACCAGGGAGTCATTTATGCTATTCCAAAATTGGGGAAGGAAACAATGAGACAGTACGGAAAAACTGACGACATAAAAAACGAAAATATTGAAAAATTTGAACACTCCCAAAAGGTCTGTCCGGCCTTTTATCCAGCATTCTTGCAATGGTGTATTACGTCTCCTCCACAAACACAAAGAAAATGGATTGAAATTTTGAATACCAGCTTACAGTCTGGTCACTGGGAGCAGACATACTAGAAAATAAGTGGCTAGACAAGGACAATGTCAGGTTCAAAAAGGCCAATGTTGTCTGACTTAAGTTTAAAATCATCAGGCAAAATGCCTGATGCCAAAATTATCAATGAAGTTCAGTGATCAGAACATCATGCAATGCTGGAAATCATGTACATAATTAGCAAGCCTAAAATTAACGAGTATTGTGATTTCTGGTCCTGGCAAGTTGGGAAGTGTGAAGAAAGTGACTGTACAGGTCATCAGTATTTACAGCATTTGAAGGAATCCAATTTGATATAGCCATACATGTACCTAAATTATGTCTGAAGGGTAATTCAGTTCCAATTCAGAATAAAAACAATCAAACCTTGTTTGGCAGGGCTCATTTAGCCCTGCTAAACAAGGTATGGTTGGATGAATTCTGAGCAGTGTTAAGATGAAGGTACATGTACACCCAAAACACATTATTTTGAATACTCAAACTCCATTTTGTAATATGTCAGATATCATTCTTAAATGACAGACATGATTCATTTGGTGTCTTACATTTTGTCTGGAAGAGCAATGAAAATTATTTTCAGGCTTGGGAGCAGATTTCCCCCCCCCCCCCCTCCACTGCATGTGTAACATAGTCTGTCCAGGGTGAGATAGCAGGGAGAGACAAATGTATTCCACCCCACCCACGTGACGTTGTACATTTATAACGTTATTATGACGTTTTGCATATCGTATCAGTTTTTTGCTACAAACTAATTCATATTGACGTCATCAAAATGCCGTGTGCTCAAAGTTTGATGCTCTAAAACTCTTTAGATCCCAAGATGCCACCGTTACTAACTGATTTCGTGGTATATACCTTTGGTATATACATAACTTTTGCATGCTGTTTCCGATGGTGTCATTAGTTTTTCAAAACAACGAATACCAAATGAGTTGATTATATCAGCACGTGACCGCCGATTACCTCTGGCTAACGTAACCGCTGTGTGGTGGGGGGTGGGGGAATAATCCTTGATGGGTACGGGTGTGGGATGGGAAAATCTCACCCTCGGGACAAAATATTTGGTCCAGACACTCGGCAAGCCTCGTGTCTGGCCCAAATATCTTGTCCTCGGGTGAGATTTTCTCATCCCACACCCGTACCCATCAGGGATTATAATATTCTTATTTACAGAGTCTGCAATATAAAATACTACATACGATTCTTTACACAAACTCTAAACTTTATCAATGTAATTTATCTGAAACAGTATTATGTACCTTCTGTAATAATTCTAAAGAGACAATCTTGCACCTCTTTTTTGAATGTTCCTTTTCGAAAACATTATTAATAAACTTGAAGGTAAAATTAGAAGAGGGAAGTGGAATCATATTTCCGCTCGAAAAACAAGATGTCATTTTGGGTGACAACATCAACGAGAAGACGGAATCAATAATAGAAAAATGTATTCTTATCTATAAAAAAATCATTTATTCCTGCAAAGTGAGAGGGTGCTCTCCAGTTTTCACAACCTTCATTGAACAATTGAAAGTGTACAAAAATATAGAATTAATGTCTATTGGTGAACACTCACCTCAAAAGGAATTGGAGCTGAAGGCGAGGTGGGCCGGGATGTTAAGTATCATATAATATTATATCTCACGTGACTTCCTTGCATTCTGAATGGCTGAAAGATGATACCCTATTTCGTGTAGTTTGCATCCACAGGACTGACCAGACACTACACCCAGGCACTACACGTTTTCTATTTTTAGCACACTACTATATCAGTTTTCTTTTCATACTGGCCGAATAAAACTGATCAGGCTGAATTTAAAAATCGATTCACAGAGGCACAACATCCACAAAATGATCCGGAAAGAAATCTTTGTGGAAAAATGCATCGCTTTTCCATTGTTGAAGTCACATTTTTCGAGGCGTTCATTTTATTCCTTGAGAAGATGATCCATATCTCGTTTCGAAGAGAATGATTCATACCTGGGTCCAACTTTCATGAGAACGCGTCCGGATATGAAAAATCGTTTGTTTCGCTATTTAATTGTATGTTTTGGGCAGTAAACGAATAAATAATGGAATTCAATTGAATCTTCGGAGTTTGTATCCCGTACTGACCCATTCGGTAATGTATATGTGTGACAAATGTGTGGAAATTATCAAACTGTGCTGTCAAATTTCGAAAATTTTGGTTTTCATTCGCGAGTTGCGCGATTCGAAAATACACAGTTTTGTTTTGGGGAAATGTTTTGTTTACCCTTGCCGACCGATTTAAGATCTGTCTTCTGCTCATATCAATAATCCAAGTTAGCCGTGTTTTGGAAGAAGAAAATGTTTTTTAAAAACTACATGGTATTTTTTTCTATATAACGCTGGTTAATAGGGCTGCTACCTTGGTAACAGATTAACAAATCGGACAGATGTTTTTCTTGATTGGTGTTCGATATAATATAAGGATTAGTGCATGTCTTGTCGTTGACTACGCCCATATAGTGCCCAGTGAGGTGGTGTAGTTCCCTCCGCTTCGCGGCGGGAACTACACCACCTCACTGGGCACTATATGGGCGTAGTCAACAAGACATGCACTATTCCTTAAATAGTTGACAGTTTAGCCCAGCTCGGTTTCAGTTCTAGTGTGAGTAGCTCAAGTGCTTTAAACTTTTGAGAGGCGCGGCGGTTTGTGCTTGACCTTTACTCCTTGAGCTTTCAAACCTGCTTCTGCAACACTCTTTTATACGATATCTTGATAGAAGTTAAGTCCTACTTTGTTAAATTTATATTCATACTCACTGTTTATTAGCTACAGAACCTCGGCTGTATGAAGACACACGTGCATAACTTTATGTAGAAACCTATGTCTAACAATGTCTAGTTGTATTATATATATGTTTTCCACAACTGTGTCTGAATAAGTAAAAATCTAAAAAACGAAAAAAAAAAAAAAATTCTAATAAAATTTACTATGGTTGCAGCAGTTGAAGTGTTAATAATTTCAACGATATGCCATAGAGCAGAAGGCATTTACTGAATATCAAAAAGGTATCAGTGCCATTAGTAATGTCTGAGATTCTCAATTAACCCTTTACCCAACGTAACGGCCAAAACCGGCCAGAGCTAATCTCAAAAATCGCCAATTAATTTTTATTATTTTTTCATTGTTTTTGTCTCAAAAATATAGGTTATGACTCCACGATGGAACGAGCTCGTTCCAACGAGGGGTCATAACCTATATTTTTGAGACAAAAAAAATGAAAAAAATTAGTTATTCAAGAATTGTTTTTGCAAGTGTCGTCTGCTTTTCATGTTAGGTAAAGGATTAACAATAAGTTATAATAAAAAAGTATTTATTATATCTTGCTACAATAAATTGTAACAAAATAATATTTAAGTAAGTACTAACTGTTAACTGGGTAATTACTCCATACAGCAGTCAGCAAAAATATAGGCCTTAAACACTGCCTGCTGTAATCCGATCGGACTGTGGATTCTTCAGACAGACTAGGCCTCCACAAAGGTGAAACCCTGGGGTTGATTGCGCAATCAACAATACTGAAGAATTTGGTACAAAACTTATGATAATGAAATTAAAAGTTAAGTCACTGTACCTGAAATCCAGAAACTTTTATCCCTGCTTTCTGCAAAGAGTAAAGTCAGAAATGTTCAGGAATAAACAGCACAACAGCACCACAGTATTTTCAGATTACAAATTTAAATTTACGAAACCACAAAATATATTCCACATGACTGTTCGGAATGAAGGCTAATGTTGATATTTGTGATATCCCCTTCGGTCCATCCTACGCAGATAAAAACTCTGGTCAGGGGCGACAGAGTGGTCCAGTGAGATAACTCAAGTCAAGTCTCAGTGCTTAAAATACATAGGTTTTTTTTCTTCAATTTTTTTTATTCAGATAAAAAGTGATAAACATATATACATACATATAATCTGAGTGTACTTTAAATTCCATTTTATACAGAAATATAATATATAATCTTTTCTACTCTAGGTGTAATCAATCAACAAAAGTAAGTTTTTTATTGTTTTGTCCGAATTTTGTTGCATGGAGCCTTTTCACGAGAGAAAGTGAAAAAAAAAAGAAAAAAAAGAAAAAAAAAAAAATTTATTTATCTATGTTTAACGACACTTTAACAACCAAGGTCATTTCGTGTCGGTGCCAGTTTTACGGATGGGGAAAGCCAGAGTACCTGGAGAGAACCACCGAGCAACGACGAGCAGCTGCTTGCTCCCAACATCGTAACTCCACACTGCAGCACAGACAGGGTTAGATTGGTTCAAGACATGCGCATATTCGACGTGCAGTACGCCTTTGTGCACGGCGTCATCGAGCCCCCATGTGGGCAATCGGGGTGAAGTGCCTTTCCCAATGACTCAACGCGAGAGTCCGAATCGATCGCTCATCCAAAGACTAACTGGGCTCGAAATTGCTTGACTTCGCGATCTGACGAGAACCGGTTACCGCAACGCCGCCGCCGCGCTCCACGAAACTATTTGAGTGCTCCCCAACCATTGTTAACCCCTCTTTGTGTAAAAACAAAGTTTTGTAACCTCCGTATTTTTCGAAGTTCTCCAACATAAGGGTTTTCCAGGGTGCCATTATGCCGGGATCCATTAATTTCTTAATCCAAATCATTTTTAAAGAATAAATGTATGACCGAATATTTGGAAATTTAAGACCTCCGTCCCAAGTTTCGTTAATAAGAACATTACGTTTGATCTTTTCACGCTTCCCGGCCTATTGGTATTGGAATAAACGCGATTGTACAGTATCCAACATACTATCAGGTGGATTCGGGAGAACAGATAGGCAGTGTATCAATATTGGGAGGGCCATTGTTTTTACAACAGTAGTTTTTCCAATTAGGCTAAGGTTTCTAAGCGACTAGTCATTCAGAAGTTTTTCCATTTTTTTCATTTTTCGACGTAATTATTCATTATATTTTCAGAGTTGGTTATTTTGATACCATCAATATCAGAGTTGTACTTAAGTACGGCACTTAATATTTCTACACTCAAAATAAAAAGATAGAGAGAGAGAGGGCCACCTTGCCGCACTCCTCTCTGTAGGTTAAATTAAAGTTGGGGAAAGTTCTCGAGGTGTCCCAACACTCTCTGTCAGCATCAATTGTGAGGTTGATGCTGTCACAGCGTACCGTCCCATCGGATGGGGACGTAAAATGGCTGTCCTCTGTGCGGAGAGAGACACATTCCGTGCAGGCTAAAGATCCCTTCGAAGTATTCGAGAAGAGCAAGGCCATGAAGTTGCCGCTATGAAGGTCATCCCACACACCTACGCCATTGGGCCAAGGAGAGGCGTTAATATAAGTTGCATAACTTGTTCGCCAATCCTTGTAAAACAAATAAGATTAAATAAATAGGTTAAATTAAATTTTTCGGAATAGTGCCCGTTGTTTAAAATGTAACTGAAAATATTGCAATAAAAAGTATTAAACCATCTCATAAAAGAAGGTCCGAAATTGAGGAACTTTAATGTTTTTCTATGAATGACCATTCAAGAGAATCAAAGGCTTTATCGAAATCTAACAAAACAAGACTTCCAGCAGCAATATTTTCTTTCTCGCATTTTTCTGTCAGGTCAAATGCAAGTTTAGTGGACTCTCCGATGTATCTCCCTTTCATGAAACCAGGCTGGGTTTCTACAATTAGTTTTGGGAAGACCATTTTAATGCGATTTGCTATAGTGGTTGAAGCAATTTTTGTGTCGACATTAATAAGTGAGATAGGTCGCCAGTTTTTTTTTTATAAATTCCTTTGGGTTTATTTTACTTCGGAATACAGGTAATAATACCCGTTCGTTGTGGGTTAGACAACTCGTCCCCTGAGTTCAAATGTGTTCTATGTGCCAGTAGGCACATAAAACACATTGGAACTCAGGGGACAAACTGTTTAACAGTATATCCATAATTTAGAGAACTGATTAGGAAGGTACCAATATCTTTCCAAAAGAATTTATAATACTCTACAGTAAAACCATCAGACCCAGGCGTTATAATATTTTTCATTGATTTCAAGGCTTTTAAACATTCAGAGCTTGTTAGATGACCCTCCGATGAATTACTTTCCTCTTGATGTTAAAACTGTAAAGATGGATTAGTTTTATCAAAAAAGGGATTATTGTCGACGGAAACATTTGCTGGGTTTAATTTAGTGGAATACAGGTTTTCAACGAACAGCTTTTGTTCGTTTAATATTTCAGATAAATTTTCCGTCATATTACCATTAGAAGTCAGCAGTTTTGGTATTATTTTTTCAGTCTAAAATCTTTTTTCCAGATAACATAAATATTTAGTTGGTGTTTCTCCTTCTACTTTCCATTTTGCAGTTGCTCTTAGCATTATACCATACATTTCTTTATTTCTGATAGTTTGGAATTCGGAGTCGAGAGAACTTACTGACAAATCGCCGTCATCCAGTCGGGAATTTAGTACCTGTAGTTTCTCCTCAATTTCTGCCAAACGTTTGTCTGTTCCACGTTTTACATGTGCCGAGTATTCAATGGTTTTTCCTCTAATTATTACTTTTGAAGTATCCCAAAACAGCTGGTCATCAATAGTGAATGATTGTTGACAATTATTATTATTATTATTATTATTATTATTTGGAGTGGAATACTGACGAACTGTCTCGGCAATTACAGATTGTACTGCTGAGATATATTCTGGGTCGTTCAAAAGACTGTTCTTGAATTATCAGAAGCCTCTTCTCTTGGTTGACTAATAAAGGACGGTGTTATTGCTATAGGTTTGTGATAAGATCTGTAGCGTAAGTGAATGTCCGACGTTTGCCTCAACGTTATTTTTGTGTAAGTAGTTTAATGTATCAAGGTTATAGTTTTGGGGTACATTCCAATCGCCTCCGACTAGAACAAAACAGTTTCCGATGTTCTCAATTTGGTTAAAGAGGTTATCAAAAAATATTGGATTGTCATCATTGGGGTCATAGACCACCGAAAGTGTAAGTCTTTGGTTTTGAATCGTGGTGTCAAGAATAATATAGTTGACTCCTACATCTTTTATTGAATTATGACTATGATACATAAAGCTATTCTTAAACAGGATAGCTACTCCCCTACTTGCACGTGAATGAGAGCAGGAGATAGCTTCGTTATCCCATTCACATTTTCATGTATTTTCTATTTCCTCACATGGGTGAGTGTCGACCAGAAGGGTTATATCGAATTTATCCCTATAACGTGAGAAAATGTCCCTGAGTTTATTTGTATCTGATGACAGTCCTCGACAATTTCGGCTTCCAGTTACGATATTATTCATAAAATAGTTCAAGGGGTCTCTTCTCATTTATACAACAGTTCATTACTTTAGTAGCTGAACACCAGCGGTAGCGATATATAAACTAATTTGCCTGTAGAAAAGTATAGATTTTGATTACCCGAATTTTTGTTTGATTTTTGAAAAACTAATAACAATAATAACAATTTTCAGGGCGAAGACATTGATGTGGGGTCAGTAAAGAGATCGATTTTACCCACTGTGGACCTGCGTGTATGGAGTAAAAACAGTGAACAAGGGTAAAGAAGAGAAAGGAATGGACGGTATTTTTATATTGTGCAGTATCACCATTGATCAGCATTCTGTTTAACACTCTCACACCAAACCATCTACCCGCCCACTCAATCATTATCCCTTTGAACGCCTACGGCCGCTTTTCCGGCCAGGTACATGATACGTCATAACGTCATTAAATTGGATGGCTGTTCAGTAAATGTGTGGGTAGACCAGTCAATACTTTCAACGTGCAGCCCAAAGGCTGCACGTTGAAAATATTGATTGGTCTACCCCAACTAATGAATATGGACTCTTCTAATTGCTGCCATTGAACTTACATGGAAGATACCGCTAGAGTTCAAAGGGTTAATGAATGACTGGAAGGAAACTATGTCTGAGGTTTTAACATGAATGAATGAATGAATGAAAGAAGGAGCGAAAAACAAAATGAATGAATACGCTAAAAGAGTAATATGTATTTACACAATGGATGAAGGGTGAGTATTAGCAGGGTGAATGAACGGTTGAGTTGATGAAAATTACAGCATTGCTCGGATCGTGGTATGTAAAGTCGAAGTTCCCACTTTGTTATTTATTGCCTTATTGCCATAAATCGGCACATTGATTTCACTCACTCACACATCCATCCATCCAACCGCCTATCGAATATTTAGTGGGTAAGTAAATAAATCAGCGGATGAAAAAATGAATGGACGGACAAGAGTTACATCCAGTCCCCGTGCATAATGTCGTTTTTTTTTCTTCGAATGATATCTCCATTTGTCAATTCAGTGAATTGTTACCTTCATTCACTCGCCCATTCACTTGCGCGTCTGCCCAGTCATGAATGAATAAGAGAAGAGGTTGATACAGGAGCGAATGAGTAAAGGAGTGAATGAGCTACAACTATAACCGATCACAATCCACAGAGATTGAATGCGTAAATGAATCAACAAACGAATGGATGAATGAATGAATGAATGAATACACGAATGAATCAATAAACGAATGAATGAATGAATGAATGAATGAATGAATGAATGAATGAATGAATGTGAACACATCACATCAGGAGTGATAGGTATTGGTACATAACTGAATGTTAAGGATTAGCATGACGAATGAATGAAAGAATTAATGAAAATTACCGCAATGTGCAGATCGTTGTCGCCACTGATCAGACACCGATTTCATTTACTCATCCGCTCATCCATCTGCCATTAAAATCTATTAGTATGACTGCAGTGGTCAGTGTGAGCAACTCCGAAAAGAATGCAGTGACATTTCCGGTCAAGCAAAACAAGCTACGAAACTACAATTGAATATTGACCTGCAATTAAGCATAACATTACACTCTGTTAATGCTTGATTAGTTGTTTATCTTGAAATGAAAAATACATGCACTGTACAATGAATGCATTTACTTATGAAAATCTAAATAAAAAAAAATAATTAAAATGGTTTCTTGTAAAACTGACTCATCAGTGGTGGCGCCAAGTGGGTGGGTGGGTGGGTGGGGGTGGGGGCAGGGAGGAGGGGAGGGGGCAGGGGTGCTAGAGCCCCCCCCCCCCCCCCCCGTCGGAGAGGTCCAGTCCCCCCGCTCCTCCCCCCGTCGGAGATTTTTAGTCAGTCCGTCGGAGAGTCTCGTAAACCCGACTTCACGAGAAATTTCCGACAATCGAATGTAGATATTTCGTCTTGTCTGTCTCGAACCCGTGCAGCACTGGAACTTTGAAAGAGAATAGTGAGTATCACGAAATCCCATAATGTCGTTCGTCAAACTGGCTTTACAGATGAAATATTTCCCGACCTTATTATAATATGTTTACTTTAACCCTTTACCTAAGGTAACGGCCAAAACTGCCAGCGCTGTTCTCAAAAATCGCCAATACATTTTCATTATTTTTTTCATTTTTTTGTCTCAAAAAAGGGACATTTACACGACAGACACCAAATGACCGACATATTCTGCATGGAGTGTCAGTGTCAATATCTAGAGCTGAAATGGTTAAAGGATTTTCTTGATCGATTAATCACCTGGAGTAACCTTGGTGAACCGATTAATTACTTACCGTAACAGATATCTGAATAATTGCCGCACCGTTGATGATTTACAGCATGAACCCTTTAACAAACGAAACAAACAAACACCGACTTGGCCCATATACAAAAATCTCCATTCAAATTTATTATGTTTTCAATTTTTGTTTCAAAAACATAGCTTATGACCCCTCATTGGAAAGAGCTCGTTGAGATCGTTCCAATGAGGGGTCATAAGCTATATTTTTGAAACAAAAATTGAAAATTTTTAATAATTCATGAATTTATTTTGCAAGTATCGTCTGCTACCCGCAATTTACAGCATGAACCTTTTATCCAACGTAACAAACAAAACCGACTAGGCCTATATACAAAAATCTCCATTCAAATTTATTATGTTTTCAATTTTTGTCTCAAAAACATAGCTTATGACCCCTCATTGGAACGAGCTCGTTGAGCTCGTTCCAATGAGGGGTCATAAGCTATGTTTCTGAGACAAAAATTGAAAATTTTTAGTATTTCATGAATTTATTTTGCAAGTATCATCTGCTACCCGCAATGGGTAAAGGGTTAAGAATGACCATTTCCAGCCACTGATACAGAATGATGATCATGCAAGTAAACAAGTATGTCAGCAAGCAACTTGTATGCTTCACTCTGTCTCATATAATTGATGTGAGTCAGTGTGACAATGTTTGTCTGTTTTAGAGCAAGTTTGTTCCTTTGTTAACCCATATAGTGCAATAGTTCAAAAGCAACGTTCAATCGATCAATTACTTTTTGAATTGATCAAGATGTTGATCATTTTTAATCGATTAATCGGTTATCGTTTCAGCTCTAGACACCAAATGGCCGACATATTTTACATGAAGTGTCAGTGTCAATATCCTGTGTAATAATGAACTATAAATTGTTTCTTTATATTTAAGATTGATAAGCCACTGAATATCGTATGTCTATGACATGTTTGTTGGC
The DNA here is from genome assembly GCA_031216915.1 of Pictodentalium vernedei. Classification (NCBI taxonomy): domain Eukaryota; kingdom Metazoa; phylum Mollusca; class Scaphopoda; order Dentaliida; family Dentaliidae; genus Pictodentalium; species Pictodentalium vernedei. The sequence continues at coordinate 206,933,146 of CM062288.1, read as the reverse complement.
AGATCCATTGTCTTTTTCCCTATTATCATGAAGGCCACAGAGTTTATTGGTGTTTCCTACAATATAAAATCAGTTGGGTTTACAATTAACCCAAATCAACTGGGTTGAGTGAATATGAACACAACTGGGTTCACATTCATTTAACTCTGTATATTTGGGTTGATTTTTAACTCAACTGAATTTAGAGTGTATAGAAAACGCAGGGACGTTGGGGGGGGGGGGGGGGGTGGTGAATTTCCAACTAGAGGGAGGGACCGGGAGGGGGAAACCCCTACCTTTCCCTCCCCCTAGTTGGAATTTCACTACCGATAAAAATTGTGAAACTGAAGCCACAAAAGCGGGCATAAAATTGATGCTAGTAATTGAAATGCCAACAGATTTATGATAGACTTATCAGGTTATTTTTATTGGGTATTATTGAGAATTGAATATGTGCTGAACAAATGCTCAAGCTCAGGACTTTGAGCAAATCACACTGTCCCCAACGTTAAATCAGATCTTATGCAAGAATGATCAATTTTCGATATTTCATCATTTTGTAACTGTGAATGATGGAATTAACTCAGGTTAACGATTTTACATGAAACGATTTTCTTGAAGTGCATTTCGAGGATTTTTTTATTACGATAAGTAAACGTACTTTAGAAATCTCGTACCGATTGACAGCATGCATTCTTATGAAGCTCGATATTGAGTACACTGTAGTTGTAAATAGTAACAGTTAGAATTTTTGCCGACTTGAAACTGAGTTGGGACTTTAGGAAGTAAAGGAGACATGAGCATCACCAAAGAAGCTCTAAAAATCCAGATAGATGGGATTTCCAACTACTCATGACTTCCCCTCCGAATTTCCAACGATAGGAAATTTTGGCCGTGATTGGGGGGGGGGGGGGGGTACACACCCACCACACCCCCTGTCCTCACGTTTACGAGAAAACGGCCATTCTCCGATCCAGGCTATGGAAACAAAATTGACAGGGATCATTTCATTCCACTCAAACTCAGCAATTTTTCCCATTTTCGTATGAATATTACTTATTACTTAATATCTCCAGTAATCGGGGGCGCGGTTGCTCAGTAGGTAGAGGTGCAGGCTGCAAGCCGAGAGGTCCTCGGTTCGAATCCCACCTGCGGCAACCGCGTTGTGTCCTTGGGCAAGACACTCCATCTCCATTGCCCGCATGGGGGCACGATGACGCCGTGTACTAACGCGTACTACACGTCGATGGTACGTATGCCTTCAACCAATCTAACCCTGCCTGTGCTGCAGTGCGGAGTTACGATGTTGGGGAGCTGGCAGCTGCTCGTCGTTGCTCGGTGGTTCTCTCTGGGTACTCCGGCTTCCTCCTCCCGTAAATCTGTCACGGTCATGATTAGCCATAAATATGTGACCTTAAACATCAGTAAATAAATAAATAAATCTGCAGTCATCATTTGTTTGAAGAAATATTGGTTTTCGCTATCTCCGAGTAATCTAAGCGGACAAACCGTTTGTAGGGCGTTTCTTGTCCTGCAGGTGCCGATGTATCGCTATTAACCATAACGTGAATTTGGCGAATGCTGGACGTATCGTGTCGTCTATAAACTTTCGTCAGAACGATTAGAAAGTGCCAAACCGTCCCCTGAGTTCCAATGTGTTCTATGTGCCTACTGGCACATAGAACACATTGGAACTCAGGGGACGAAATGTCAACATTGCTCCTGAATGATGAATATTCGTGTAGGATATATCGTAATCAATATAGATTACATCCAAAAGGCGTTAGCTTTACATTTCAGCTCATATTTCCAAACGATCACATTTTCCACGCATCGATTACAAGAAGTGGATGAGTTTTTAACATTACACCTGCCCAAATACTAGCAAAAGAGATGAAATGTCACATTGAAGCTCCAACAAGAGACAATATTTGGCTCCCTTCCAATTAGTATTGATAACATTACCAACCTCTAACAGCACTGAATTGTCTTTGAAGCAATTCGTCCCCTGAGTTCCAATGTGTTCTATGTGCCTACTGGCACATAGAACACATTGGAACTCAGGGGCCGAATTCCAAAAACAATATAATTAAACTTTTTTTCTGTTCATGCATTTTCTAGCAAAACGATTGGCTAAATTATTTCTTTTGAACTGTTCATATCACAATGGACCGAACAAAAAACGCATTTAGTCCTGCCCTAAACCACTCCACAACGCCAGTCGTTAAAATTACGTTGCACAGTGTGAAAGTTAAAGAACCTCTGCACGCTCCTATTGTTTCAAAACTGAAAGGTAATTAATATTTATCTCACCTTTTTAAAAATACTTCAAATAAACAATGAAATCCTTATCATGCTTTTTATTCCGTTTTTAATTTTTCATACGCAGTTAAAATTAATAGATGATCATTTATGTTCATCGTTTTACCCAAATCAAACGTAAACAATGGCCGGTCGTCATCATTACCAGCAAAAGATATAATTTATCGGACTGATTTAAAAAAAAACAGCCACCTACCTGCACTGCACAGTGTTATCCTTTCACCATCAACTAAATGTATATGGTTCACTGACAAGAGTGTAAAAGAATATCAGTTCTCAAAGTTTATGTCTGACATTTCACGAAATACAAAATGTAGCCATTGTAGCATAACATACACGGCACACTGGTTACGTGCAACTGGTATCCAGAGAATACATGGTGCTGGATTTGAACTACGACACATTATGTATGTGAGTGGACATCGAAGTGAAGGTTCTGTCCGCGGTTATAAATAGGAAATGTCCCACTTTAAAGAAACAAAATATCAGTCTAACACTGTCCTCAGTGACATTACAATTCAGCCTCGTGCACAATAATGTCAACATGAACAAAACGCTACATCACTGACGTCGATGGCATCCATGAACGAAACTCGAGCAATCATATTTTCCCATTTTATCGTTTATAAGTTTAGGTTCAAAGTAAAAAAAAAAAAATACAAGGAGGTGTAACAAAATTACATTCGGCCTTCTCTGATACACAACCGTCCCGTCAAACCTTCCGGCATTTTCACTCCCCCCCCCCCCTCCCGCCCCCTGTACGCAATATGTCTTTTTGAAGTTTTTCTGCAAAACTGACCACTCGATGATGTCGGAAACCGAGCTTGTCGTTGCTGGGGGAAATTGATTCACGCCGCGTATTCAGCCAAAACTCAAAGAAAATCGCTAGAATCCGCGCGTGAACGTATACGCATGTCCCACCGTGACGGACCCGCCGTTTTGTTTTTGTTGGGTTGGTTCTTATCCTGAACGGGGTTATTGATTTTTCCCCCAAAAGCATAAATCAACAGTGGTTCACTGAAAGCAACAATTTTAATACATAACAAAAAATATATAAAGATATTAACTCGTGATTTACCTGAAATCCAATGAATTAGAAAACAAAACGTCAAATAACACCCCACCCACACAGTTTTTGAGCCACTTGCGGGCCCGCGTTCTCTGTTGACACTGGTTTCTTCTTCCTGATCGCTGGTGTTTGAACTCTGGCCGCCTTTTCACGAACACTCAACTGGAACTTCACCCTTTCCCTGCCGTTGCACGGCTACTAACGTATTGTTACTTTTCAGGACGCCTTTGCTCTAACATGTGACGAAATGGCACCCTACCACTGCCGTCGCAAGGCCACTAACGTATTAACACTTTACAGGATGCCTTTCCCATAACCCGTGACGGAATGTCACCAGACCACTGCCGTCGCACGGCCACTAATACATCGTCACTTGACTAAACGCTTTTCACTCAAGCAGTCGCCACTTATGGAGTTAAATTCTCCCCTCCATTTATCTCAGAATAATGCTCAGACAGGCAAGGCATACGCTGCTTACGCATGGCTTACATGCTACAACAGGTAATACCGCCTGCCTAAATACCAAGCTCGTAAGCTAAAGGAGCTCGTACTTCTACTTCTACTCCTACACTTGTATATGGCAACCGACTTGGCCCGAGACTGTTCCTACTCTAAATATGAGCTCTGTAGCTCCCATACTTTACAACGTGCCTTAACTTCGCACCGATGAGACATCCCCGGCTCCTCGCCTACGACCCATAGTCTTCCACGCCTTCAGACTGGACAGAATGTTTGGAGAAACCCTCAGACTTTTATTGAAACGCCAGAACAGTATTTCTCATTTTAGTTGCCTCCCCTGAACTTGGCCGCTTAGATCTATCTTAATTCAATATTCGCTTTTAAGTTCCTTTGAAAGTCTCGAATTTTTGGTATATACTGACATTCGTTGACATGCCAGATACGTATTATGGGTGTGTGTCCAGAACATGTGCTATGTACGGTTTTTACAACAATTGCCTAGTAACCCGCCATAATTACATAGATAATGAATACGAGACTACTGGTGTAACCCCTGCCTTTAATCTATTACTAGACAACTCATTATGGGGTTCTGCACACGTGAAGTAATGGCCATAAACTTTCATGCTTTATTAGCAGCGCATGCATTATTGCTGCTCTGTTTAAGTGACAGATCAGTTTTCGGGGTTCTCCAGATTCCCATCCTTTCGTTTTATATTTAGCCCAGTGAGAAAGATTATCAAAATATATACACTTTTAAGCAAGAAAATCGCAGCTTTAAGCTATCACCTTAACAGGTGACCAAAACAACATCTGAAGCTGAAAGAGAATGTCAAGGTCTTCTAAGTGATAACACTGGCATTTTCTGGAAGTAAAGGGTGGGGCTGTGCAAGGGAACTTTCTCATCGAGAACTTGGCAGCAATGTTTAATCCTTTCTCATCTGTCACTGCAAGAAAACACCGGGCTCCTTTCGAACGCTTTATTGCTTTTTATACAACAAATAATAGAAATTGGTAAAGAAAAAACGGTGCCTTTGTATGATTTTGAAATATTGACCCTCTGCTTACTGATATCAAAATATCAAAACTTTAATCAACAAAATTTCACGTAATGCAGAATTTAACCAATTTAATCGCTATTGACAGAGCTCAATGATCTCTGTGAAACATAAATGAGTTGGTTAAATCCCGAGTTGCATTATGGGAGACGTTTGCAGTTTGAAATTTTAATATTTTGACATTAGTTTTCAGTGTAAAGCATTGAGTCGTGCCTTTACGTAACATAACTCGGTTCTTAACTGGTAGAGTGCTAAGTTATTTTTGGTCATCAAAATTTGTTCCTGTGTCTTTGCCTTGTTACAATTTATGGGAGAGTGCCAAGAGGCACTCTCCCATAAATTATAACAAGGCAAACCCATATAGACTAAGTAATTTCACTTCTAAGATAATGTGAAGCACATCCACAGAATATGACACCTTTAGGCTGGAGTACCTGCTCTTCATATTAAAGCCCTGATAGTGGCTTCTAGCACTCTACCAGTTAATACATGTGAATATTCCAAAGAGCTCAATGTGACCCTGGGTGTCAAAAGTGTCCTTAAATCTCAATAAACAAACATACTCGGGATGCTTTAATGCACATCATTGTGAATTATTTTTCACTTTATGAATTATTGCGATTGTTGTCGGAGTTGGGCGCTTGTACGTATGAGTGGGATGGGACGAGGTAGGGTAGAATAGGGTGTGTTGCTGATGTTGGTCTGTTTATGGAAAGGAGCTATAGTGCGTGAGTGATTTGATGAATTACTCCAGTAATATATATATATATTTATTATACGCTAAACGAAAGATTATCAAAGAAATTGCAGAAAGATAGAAATCGTATCCCCCACTGTGGAGATACAGAAATGTTCACTTTCACGGTATCAATCAAAATGGCGGCTTTCAAAGCATCACTTCAAGGTGAATACGAGTTAAATTATCACTGGAAATGATCAATTTGTTCTAAAAACACATAATGAAAAGTAAATCTAGTGCTTTTGAGTGGATACCGATCATTTTCAGCAATAATTCAACGCGCATTCGCCTTGAATTGATGCATGAAACCCGCAAGTCCAAACTTGGCACGAAAGTCCGTAATATAAGTTTTTAGTTTGGTACGTCCTTTCAAAGGACGTACCAAACCAAAAACATATATTACGGACTTTCAGGCCATGTTTGGACTAGAAACCCGCCAGCTGAATCTGACCACAAGACGCTATCTGTTCCGAGTATCAATCAAATCACGTCCGTACATCAATGATTCAATGCGCTGTTAACTTCCATTCATCAATTCGAGGTTGAAACGAGTGAAATTATCAGATTCTTATAAAAAGCGTATAATAAAAAGAAAATCTAGTGTTTTTAACTGGATACCGATAATAATCTCACTTGTGACCGAGCCAAAAGATATTTTCAAAAACATTTGTCTCGGTCACTCATGGGATAATTTTCCGTATTCCATCAAAAACACGAGATATCCTCTGTATATTCCCATTCCACATGCTCCATTTTGTGGTTTATATGAAAAAATAAACTGAACTGAACTAAATTGAAATTGGCGTGACACATGATGGATTTAATGTCGGCAGCATGCTTGGAACCTAGGAGAGAAGACTCTCTTATTCTCTCCATTGAGAACTATTCCACCTAATATGTACATATGTGTAGTATAGGCATCTCCGCTTTTTCAGGGGTGTTTTATTTCAAGTGTGCTCGGAGATTTCTTCACCAAAAAATGTTTAACTTTTGCAAAGATGTATCTTAAATGCTTTGTATTTTCTCAGCAAGGAATTTAGTTTTATTACATGCCTGTTCTTTGAAATCCCCGTCTACAGTAACACAAACTATGCGAACAGTGGAATTCTGTTCCGCATACAGGTGCGGAACGGAAATCGTTCATGAACTGTTTTTTAAATAGAAGCGAAATTTCACTGGAATTTTCTACAAATCGTGCAACGCAATTAAAATCTGAATCCCTAGCGATAGCTGAAAAATCGTCCCCTGAGTACCAATGTGTCCTACGTGCCAGTTGGCACATCGAACACATTGGAACTCAGCGATAAAATGTGTTCATTTTGTTGGTAGTTCTCAATTGAATAAATTGCTGAGTGTCCTTCTAATAATTATTTTTATAAACGTGAAGGCGTGTAATAAACACAGAACGACAGGCACGTGTAAATGGGTTAATCGATATGGCATTATTTTGTGTCTTCACGGAAGGATAAGACTCGAGGCCTGCTGCCTCTCGTTTTATCCTCCCGCGCTGGCACTCGTGCCATATCGATTAACCCATTCACACGCGTATGTCGTTCTGTGTATGTCCCCGAAGTTTAGTTTCCTCGGATGAATGGTTTGTGATAGGAAGAAGTTCTGTTATTTATCACAGTAAGCCTAAATGCTGTTTGTGGTTTAGATCAGCTGCCAGTTAACCCTTTACCCAACGAATCGCCCGCATCCGCCCGCATAATATGCAAATTCAGCAGTTGAAAAAATATTATTTTTAAAAAAAATTCAACAAAACCATATCATGTGATCTCTCGTTGGAACGAGCTCGTCTAGCTCGTTCCAACGATGGGTCACATGATATGGTTTTGTTGAATTTTTTTGAAAAAGTTTAAAAAATGAGATTTAAAATAATAATTTTTGATATCGTCTGCGTTGGGTAAAGGGTTAAAAAAACAGAAAATTGGTCCATTTTCTCTTCCTCTCCCTTGTTGACACAGCATCGAAGATGGTTTTGTGAAAAGCTCTCTTAGACACCGCTGCATGAAACCACATGAGAACTGGTATCGCCAAATGGAGAAATATGTGATCCGTTTTTCTGCGGTTATCCTTCACCTTACATTAGAAAGTTTTCATGGATTATCTATAGATGTAGATAATATTCCAGGCCAAATATAATTCCTTATTGCACAAAGCTGAGTCGAATTTTCCTCGCTTACCTTTATTTTGGCCCTTCCTGTCCGTAAAGTTGTTAACACAAGAGACTCTTGATCATTTCGCGGTTCTGTGGTAAAATCTCGGTTACATCTATTTTTGGTTAGCTGGAAGAATTTTCTGTCCAAAATGTTTTATTGCTTCAAATATACCCCTCTGCGCATTTTAACAATTGACGGCCACGCCAACTTTCAAAATATATTATATACTTATCTATATACATGTAGGAGGTCCTATATGCGCCAAAATGTGAGAGAGTTTATATTACTCCATAAACTGATTAATTGTTGGAAAGGGATCTTTAATATTTAGCTCTTTCCTAAACCTAATCTGATGGTAGTGTTAATTTGAGCCCGCTAGAAGATGCAGAACATCATTATAATAATAATAATAACAATAATAATAATAATAATAATAATATATATGGATCTAGAAGATGTGCAGGCCTGAAGTAAAAAAAATATTCTTCTATATTAAGCACCAAACAACACATTGTCCCATGAGTGAAACAAGGCTGAAGCATTGCAGATGGCACCTTGTTCCACTCGAGGCACGACATAAAAAAACAAGAGGCCCCACGTGGCCTTAATCGCTCACCTGACAAAGTGACTCTAAGAAGTATTTTAGGTCACCTTCACCATGTCATGCCTCATCAACGTTAACTGGTTGAGTGATAGATTTTGTTTGAAGTTCAACATTTGTTACCTAAAATTAGTTTTATTTAAAATCATTGGTGTGTGGCCAATCTCCAATGATTTTTAATAAAGCAAATTTATCTCTGCAGACAAACTGGTTTAGCATGAAGCACAAACAAGGAATGTGAAGAGATAGCCTTGGACATCTCTCCCCAACTGTGGATATCTTCCATGTGCTACATGTATATATTTGCATGCAAGAAAACAAAAATTTTCACAAATTTTATTTTTTTTTACCATCATTGGAACAAGCTCAAACAGCTTATTCCAATAGGGGTATGGGAAGATCAGGTATATTTTTGAGACAGAAATGTGAATATATAAATAATGGTGTTTTTTTGTGAATGATGCTGGAGAATTTTGCGTAAAGATATGGTAAATGGTTTGTTCTAGATACAGAATGATGCAAAAGTATTTAAATTTGATTAGGCAAGTTGTTCCTATAATGCATTTAAAAATTGAAGTAACTGTTTTTTTGCTGACGAACTTTTAGATGTGTGTGTCTGTGTTTGTGTGTGTGTGTGTGTGTGTTTGTGTGTGTGTGTTTGTGGGGGGGGGGGGGGGGGGGGTAAGAGTGTTCTTGCAAACAAAATTCCTGAATAAATGGAAAATTTTATTTTTTGTGTGAAAGACATAGTGCGTGAATGTTGATTGGAACAAGCTTAGAGAGCTCATTTTAATGTGAAGTCATAAAGCTGTGTTTTACGTACGAAATTCTGGAATAACTAAAAAAATTGCTTTTTTGACTCAAAAAGCATGGTGTGCGACCTCTCATTGGAATGAGCTCAAAAAGCTCATTCCAATGGGGTATTTACAAGCGATAAGTACATGTATGTTTAAGAGACAAAAATTAAAATTTGAATAGCGATTTTTGCGAAGAATGCTGACAAGTTTTGGCAGTTATGCTCGTAAAAAGGTAAGATATGCAAAGTGGTTGTTTTTTAGAGGCGACATTTAATTAAGGGGAATTAACCCTTGATTACTGAGGTAACTTCCAAAAGTACTGAAATTTCATGAAGCAATGTGAATAACAGACAACAGTTGCCTAAAAATTTCATGAATAACTAAAATTTTTATTCCTTTGTCTCGAAAACATGGCATATGACCTTTGTTGGAATGAGCTGAATGCGTGTGTTCCAATGAGGGGTCATAAAATTTGAACGAAGATTTGTGTGAATAATGCATTAGTACTGCTAGATTTGGGTAAACGGTTCACCCTGGATACCACCCCTTCTATAGTAGATCTTTTCTGCAAATTTTGTCTAAGATTCTATCAACTTTACAAATAAATACGTTCATGAATCACAATCAGATCCACCCTACAATGTTGCATACCAAATATCAAAAGATTCTGCCTGCTGGATCTGGAGAAGAAGATTTTTTAAGAAATATGCCTGAAACGCACTAAGTTAAAATTTGGGCTCCTATACGGAGCCCAAATATAAACCCAGGGGGCCGATTTGAACAAACTTGAATCAGATCCACCCCACAATGTTGCTTACCAAATATGAAAAGATTCTGAAGCTGGATCTGGAGAAGAAGATTTTTTAAGAAATTTGCCTGAAATGCACTAAGTTCGAATTCGAGCTTCTATAGTGAGCCCAAATATGAAACTAGGAAGTCGATTTGAACAAACTTGAATCAGATCCACCCCACAATGTTGCATACCAAATATCAAAAGATTCAGCCTGCTGGATCTGGAGAAGAAGATTTTTTAATAAATTTGCCCGAAATGCACTAAGTGCGAATTCGGGCTTCTATATTAAGCCCAAATATGAATCCAGGGGGCCGATTTGAACAAACTTGAATCAGATCCACCCCGCAATGTTGCATACCAAATATCAAAAGATTCTGCCTGCTGGATCTGGAGAAGAAGATTTTTGAAGAAATTTGCCTGAAATGCACTAAGTGCGAATTCGGGCTTCTATATTAAGCCCAAATATGAATCCAGGGGGCCGATTTGAACAAACTTGAATCAGATCCACCCCGCAATGTTGCATACCAAATATCAAAAGATTCTGCCTGCTGGATCTGGAGAAGAAGATTTTTGAAGAAATTTGCCCGAAATGCACTAAGTTTGAATTCGAGCTTCTATAGTGAGCCCAAATATGAATCCAGGGGGCTGATTTGAACAAACTTGAATCAGATCCACCCCGCAATGTTGCATACCAAATATCAAAAGATTCTGCCTGCTGGATCTGGAGAAGATGATTTTTTAAGAAATTTGCCTGAAATGCACTAAGTTCGAATTCGAGCTTCTATAGTGAGCCCAAATATGAATCTAGGAAGCCGATTTGAACAAACTTGAATCAGATCCACCCCACAATGTTGCATACCAAATATCAAAAGATTCTGCCTGCTGGATCTGGAGAAGAAGATTTTTTAATAAATTTGCTTGAAATGCACTAAGTTCAAATTTGGGCTCCTATACTGAGCCCAAATATAAACCCAGGGGGCCGATTTGAACAAACTTGAATCAGATCCACCCCACAATGTTGCTTACCAAATATGAAAAGATTCTGCCTGCTGGATCTGGAGAAGAAGATTTTTTAAGAAATTTGCATGAAATGCACTAAGTTCAAATTCGAGCTTCTATAGTGAGCCCAAATATGAATCTAGGAAGCCGATTTGAACAAACTTGAATCAGATCCACCCCACAATGTTGCATACCAAATATCAAAAGATTCTGCCTTCTGGATCTGGAGAAGAAGATTTTTTAAGAAATTTGCCTAAATGCACTAAGTTCGAAATCGGGCTCCTATACTGAGCCCAAATATGAACCCAGGGGGCCGATTTGAACAAACTTGAATCAGATCCACCCTACAATGTTGCATACCAAATATCAAAAGATTCTGCCTGCTGGATCTGGAGAAGAAGATTTTTTAAGAAATTTGCCTGAAATGCACTAAGTTCGAAATCGGGCTCCTATACTGAGCCCAAATATTAACCCAGGGGACGATTTGAACAATCTTGAATCAGATCCACCCCACAATGTTGCTTACCAAATATGAAAAGATTCTGCCTGCTGGATCTGGAGAAGAAGATTTTTTAAGAAATTTGCCTGAAATGCACTAAGTTCGAATTCGGGCTTCTATAGTAAGCCCAAATATGTATCCAGGGGGCCGATTTGAACAAACTTGAATCAGATCTACCCCGCAACATTGCATACCAAATATGAAAAGATTCTGCCTGCTGGATCTGGAGAAGAAGATTTTTGAAGAAATTTACCTGAAATGCACTAAATTCGAATTCGAACTCCTATAGTGAGCCCAAATATGAATCTAGGGAGCCGATTTGAACAAACTTGAATCAGATCTACCCTACAATGTTGCATACCAAATATCAAAAGATTCTGCCTGCTGGATCTGGAGAAGAAGATTTTCAAAGAAATTTGCCTGAAATGCAGTAAGTTCAAATTTGGGCTCCTATACTGAACCCAAATATAAACCCAGGGGGCCGATTTGAACAAACTTGAATCAGATCCACCCCACAATGTTGCATACCAAATATCAAAAGATTCTGCCTGCTGGATCTGGAGAAGAAGATTTTTTAAGAAATTTGCCTGAAATGCACTAAGTTCGAAATCGGGCTCCTATACTGAGCCCAAATATGAACCCAGGGGGCCGATTTGAACAAACTTGAATCAGATCCACCCTACAATGTTGCATACCAAATATCAAAAGATTCTGCCTGCTGGATCTGGAGAAGAAGATTTTTTAATGTTTTTCCCATTGCCTACAGTGTTAAAAAGTGCTGACTCAGCACTTTTTCAAAGTCCCGAAACTGTACCCTATGATAAAACCGATGGCAATTTTTTTTTACCAATCCTTTCTGTTGGTCCTAAGGAAGCTGCACACCAAATAAAAATTCTCAGTGCCGTGCAGTTTTGGAGATATGGGCGTTTTAAATTTTTTCTATTTTTAGCTCCTGCGGTTCCCACGGGGCTGCGGGAAAATTTTTTTTTGCATAAATCAAGTACTCATGACCCAATAAGCCCTCACATAAAAATTGGTTCAAATCAGCCTCTCGGTTTGGAAAATAGAAATTTTGGGCGGGGCAAAAAATTTTGCCCCTCTCATAACAACGCCAAGTATAGCCCCACAAACTTCTCTTGAACAAATCTGAGTCTACACCTCAAAAGGAAGCTGCACACCAAATATCAAGTCTCTGCTACTGCTGGTTCATGAGAAGAAGATTTACAAAGATTTTGGTGCCCCTTGGGGGTGTGGCACCACCCAGGAGGAGGGGCAACTTCATTTGAACAAATCTGAATTGGCATTAGGTAATAAACATTTAGCCAACATTTGAATAAAATTGGGCTAGTGGTTTAGGAGGAGAAGTCGATAATGTAAAGTTAACGCCGGACGGACGACGACGGACGACGGACGACGGACGCCGGACGACGGACAGAAAGTGATTAGTTAAGCTCCCCTTGAGCTTCGCTCAGGTGAGCTAAAAACTCCTATCAAGCTTTTGGTCTACCGACGACCTTCATCGGGGTACACAAGGACTAAAAAACCCACACAAAACTTTTTTTTTTTTTTAAACAATATTTTTATTTCCTCAATGAAATGGGGTTTGGCGAACAGGCAATGCCTATATTACAAAGAAATACAATACAATACAATGGTGCAGGTGCAACTTACATAAAACAGAAACTGATCCAATGAAGCGGAAAGAAAAAGTACCATACTATATCCCACCATTTACTTTAAATAATTTACCTATCTATTGGGTGTGGAGGCAATCTACTTTCATTTATATGATAGGCCCGCTAAAATCTCTCTCACCCAATACAGCAAGGGTCATTGTCAGGGTTCTTTTCCACTGGAAATAAACACAAAACTATATACAATCGATAGGCATTTGGAGTTTATCTGGAGGAAACTTCGCTTTGACTACCACGATGAGTCAGAAAAAACAAAGACCGTTGCAAGAACGTAAATCTGTTGAAGATAAATGCTTCTGGTGAAACGATAAACAAATCCCAAATACCCTAACTTTGGTTTAGCGCAACGTGATGACAACACATTCTTCGAATACAGCTCTCGTTTTAGACGGGGTTTGACATATTCTTCATAAACTCTCTCGAAGTCAAGAAGTACTGGAAGGTCTGTATGTACAAAGCTGTTCAACTCAAAACGTTTCTCTTAAATATATAAATATATCTATATATAGTAATGTTTATAATATGACCGGTAATCTCTTGACCAAATGCCGTGTAGAGACCAACCCGTGCTTTGAAAGAAAATGTTAAAAATTTACAAAACATTAGAAATCGAAATTTGCATCCACATTTATTATGAGGGTTTGGTAAGTAGAAGGTTAACGCTCAACTGTGTGGATCTAGATATTAACTCATAACCCCCTGTGTATTCAACCGCTGATGTAGCCATCACAAGCTTTGAGGAGAATTTCAGGAAAATTGAACTCAAATCATTGCGGAAAAAGCTGATTCTATTAACGGGGAAATATTTTGGTAAAAGTGCCCAAAATATATTAATTTTGAGGCAAGAAATTTTCCCTTCTGGACAGGAATATCTATGGGAGAATGCAATAATTTAACCCTTTACCTAACGAATCGGCCGCATCCTCCCGCGTAACATGCAAATTCAGCAGTTGAAAAAAAATTATTAAATTTTTGAAAAATTAAAAAAAATGATATTTAAAATAATAAATTTTGACCTAATCTACGTTGGGTGAAGAGTTAAGTGTGTAGGCCTGTTGCGTGAGGGAAGACGAAAATTTTGATACCCACGGGTCATCAACGGGGGTAAGTCTCAGAAATCGTTTTTAGTAGCGTTTTCCATCGCATGTGGGAAACCGAGAATGGGGTAGAAATAAAACTCTTCTGATAAAAGACCAACCAGACAAATACCCTTTAGACAAAAGCCATACAAACAAAACCCCTGCAAAACAATGTCAAAAGTGGACGAAAAGCTGAAGTTCTTTTATATTTTTTTTTTGAAGAATATATAGTTTTTTATGCGAATTACATAGCAATACATATTAATGTTGATTTTTAAATTACTTTTATCAAATAAAAGACGACAAAACGACAAAAGGCACAAAATCGAAGTAGCATACATCCACTTTTTATGAAACATAAATAGATCATTATTGACATTACATCACTGTTATGTATCTAATATGTGTTTTCAATATACACCTATTTTCCTTTTTTTGTTATTTAAAACATAAAACCAAACTGTCCATAAAATAATGCACCTTCACTAAAATGTATATGTATATATAATGATTGCTTATATTATTTTATATGGATTCTCCGTCCGAAAAAAATAAAGTGTGTGATGAAATTCGTAAAAACCGGCTTGCTAGGGGGTTTCTATGCTTTTTCTCATAAACTGAAACTTTTTTGGGATATAATGCTATATATTCTATCTATGTTAAAAAATATTCACACTTTCATCTTCCAAATGTATATTTTCATAATATATATAAACAAACAATCACATATATAGAGGATATGGAATGAGTGTTTTTCTCATATAATATTTATGAAACGAGTCTAAGAATTTTCCGTTTTGGCGAGCCTCTGGCGAGCCCAAACGGAAAATTCGGACGAGTTTCATAAATATTATATGAGAAAAACACTCATTTCATGTTTTATTTATCATATGACACACACACGCACAAATTAGCCACTTAGTATGACTTTTTAACCCATCACCTAACTTGAGTTGCAGACGGCACTTGGAAAAAACATTCTCGAAAAACTAAACATTTTCAGCAAAAAGTGAAAATATAAAAAACAAAATGAATGTCGTTTTTCTTGTAAGTAAAAGATTAATGCAATATAACCCACCCTAAATCGGACAGATAACGTAAATTCTCCCTACTAAAATTATGCAAATGTGACCCAGTTGTATTTTGTTTAGCCAATCAAATTGTCCAGTTCTGAAATTGACCAATGAAAGCTCCCAACTCTAATTATGCAAATTATGAAAATGTGGCCCAGTTGTATTTTGTTCAGCCAATCAAATTGTCTAGTTTTAAAATTGACCAATGAAATTGATGGAAGGCTTTATTTATCACTGATTAATATGAAAACAAAATATCAAATGTTTTAAAGTGAACAAAACGGACGAGCCATATGATAAATTCATTTTCTGTAATTCTTTCTACCTTTGACAATCAAATAAAAAAATGAAATGATCTATGAATCCAAATGTTTGATGTACCCGCTAAATAACTAATTAACAAAGCCCCGACTGTCCCACTCTATTTACCTTCCTAAATTTAAGAGGTCCATACATGGGGCATTGATGATAGAATAATAACTGCTGTCTGCAGCCAGACGGCTGCAGACAGTAGTTATTATTTTATCCTCCCTGTATATTGATATTGGACTGACCCATCTCACTGTAAATGTAAACAAAGGCAATATCATTCCAAGAAACGACGTTTTTGTTCATTTTTGACATTTTCCTACGTACTGAACCCTCTGAATTTGTAGTTAAATTCCCAACTGAACAAACCAGTAATTTGAACAAAACTATAGTAGGCATTTCTTTGATCAAGAATGTTTCACACTTCTACTAGAACAATAGCGGCTGGGTAGACAGGAAGACCCCTTTAAGAAGCAGGACAATCGGAATGACCCTCAGTGTCTGTAAACCTGCCATCACGAGGCTATAGGTTGCAGATAATTCATCTATACCTCTGGATCTAACGAAAATTATATCAAATATTGAGTAAAAAAATAATATGTTATATTGACAAATAATTTTAAAATAAAATCTGGAAATATATTGAATATGGAATAAATAAAATAAAAATCAAATTTGTTATTGTTTTCTGTGTAGGTTTTTGACAACATGAATCTTGTCTGGCAGGGGTGGGATTTATGTCCTTCATCCACTCAGAACAACAGGCTTCAAACACGAGAAGATACACATATACTCTAAAATCAGTTGGGAATTGTAATACTTGTAAATGTGAAAACATTATTAGAAATTCAATCTTGTTAATATACATTTGTTTTGTGCAGTTTACCAAGTATAATCCACAGAGATTCTACAGTAAATTCTAGCAAAACGATATTCGTGAATTGTAACCCCTCAAAATAATTCAGCCTCCCGCCAGTTAAACCATATTTAACGTGTTATCTTATATAAGAACAATATTAAAAAAAATTATGTCAATTTCCAAACTCTCATTCAATATTAATATGGCAGTGTATTAGAAAAGTCGAAGGCTAGAGTATACACTGATGCTGGCGAAAACATGCTTGGTCGGTGCGTCTTACATTCATCATCACATTCTGCTATCTTTCTTTGGGACACCCGAGCCGACTCATTTTATTTCTCCCTAGAACACCCCCACCCCCATCCACCCCGGGATGTGAAGCAGGACTTATTAGCTGTGGGTATATTTGGCTTTAGCAGTATTATAGCACCCGAGATGAACGCCCAGGTTGGGATGGTTATGTAATTATGAGCGATCAGCTACAACAAAACTTCAAAATTGTGCCTTCATGTTAAAAGCGACCTTAACACGCAGACGAGCTTCGTATTCAAATGGAAGTACAAAAACTATATACATAGCACCTCTAATTGCTTACAAAGGGCTTTATATTTAAGGAACAGTACATGGCTTGGAGTTGACTACGCCCATATAGTGCCTAGTGAGGTGGTGTAGTTCTCGACGCTTCGCGTCGGGAACTACACTGCTTCACAGAACACTATATGGGCGCAGTCAACGACAAGACATGCACTAATCCATATATTATATCGACACTCTTCAATAAAAAATCTGGCTGATTTTTTAAGTGAAGCTAATGGGCAAAATGCAAATCTGCCTTATATCTAGCCAACTGCGGAGCCTTAAAATGCCGAAATGTGTTCAAGCCGCTTCGCAGTTTCCTAAACTCTTTTCTATCTAGAGTGTCCACCGATTCACTCGATCTTTTCGAAAGACTGACCTAAATAATTTTGGCTTTTAAATACACGCCTCATTTATGATTCACCACTCGTTTTTGGAATTTAGACGACGAAAATCCAGAGCTTTAGATTCTAGAAATAGACACATAATTGTGTCCGCCCAGGGAAAAATCTGTAACCTAATCCACCCACCCGGCTAGCGAACGCAAAGGACACAACGCGATATAGAACGTTAATAGTTAGCCAACCAGAGAAACGTAAAGTCACCTGAGGTATAATATAACAATTTATAATATCCCCACAATGAACTGACTCGATAAGAATTGCCGACTTTATTGAATCCCCAAGTCATCAAAGCAAGATTCAGAGCCGTAATGTTGATTTTCAAACAGGGGAACGATTTTAAGGCAAACACTGAACCGTGGCAGTGGCCAGATGTTGGCCAAATCGTGGATGCTAAAGACTTTCGAGGATTAAACACGCAGCACACACCAAGTTGTACAGTCTGTTGTATGACTTTTTATGGGAAAAAAGTAAAAGAACTTTAATCGTTATTATAAAACTCTATGTGAGAAATGCCAGATTTAAAAAAAAACAACAAAACTTTATTTTTATATATTTTTAGTGAAAAATGTTAAGAAATAAACCAGCGAGGGCACACACTTTTTGCTTTCTATTGTCTAACAGTGTGGCCGATCCTATATTAATTTTAGGGTAAGGAATAACAGCTGAACAAGTTACGGGGTTTTTCTTCAGGTCGGTGGTGATGTTCCACCTCGGACAATTATCGTTTCACATTACGCCTAGTGGTTAGAAACATATTTTATAATATGAAAATATATGTTACAGTCAATTTAAGAAACAAGTCCAAATGACCAAATTAGTCATTTAGTCAAATGACTACACTCTAAACTCAGCTGTGTTAAAAATCAACGCAAATCAGCTGGTTGAGTGCATATGAGCCCAACTGGGTTCATATACACCCAACCCAGTTGATTTGGGTGAATTGTTTACCCAACTTATTTTAGAGTGTTTTATCCTCAGTCATTTGACCAACTGCCTAAGTCTTCAAGTCATTTGGCCAAATGACTGAAATTACTCACCAGTCATCTGGCCAAATACCTATTTGGGATAAATTGTGGGTTTACAAAATACAAAACTTGATGTAATCATATTTACTTAACCAAATTCATTAGAACACAAAGCACTGTTCTGTGTGAACAAAATACACTATTTGGATCGCCAGCTGGTTTGTGCCTCCTTACAAATTCGACTGTTTGCCGAGAATTATAACGCCCCAGGCGAACTGTCAAGATTATATTTATTTAACCAAAAGCATTAGAATACAGGCAGCGACACATAATAAGCAACAAAATCAAAGTATGTTAAGGAAAGAAAAGTTCATCAAACAAAGTATCTCATTTATTTTAACAATTTACACTTTGATTGGCCTCTGCTCTTGCACATCACATTCTGCTTGAAACAAATACATCTCTTGCTCCTGCAGTAAATTCTGATCCATTGTTCCTCTGAAGATTATGAAGTGCACTAAACAGAGGAAATATGTACATAAATTGATACGAAACTTCCATAGCCTTTCAATATGAGAATGGGCGGATTACACAGAACTTTGTCAAATGGTCAACCACAAGCCGCTTAACTCAACGTAACGGCCAAAAACCGGCAAGCGCTATTCTCAAAAATCAGTAATTAATTTTCATCATTTTTTCATCTTTTGCCACAAAAAAAGGTTATGACACCTCATTGGAACGAGCTCATCGAGCTCGTTCCAATGATGGGTCATAACCTGTGTTTTTGAGACAAAAAATGAAAATAATTAGTTGTTGAAGAATTTTTTTTGGCAAGTGTCGGCTGTTTTTCATGTTAGGTAAAGGGTTAAACGAACCTCATTGTACTAACTGCATGTCAATGAGACCAACTTGGCCACGATACGAAAACTGTTCAGATAAGATTGTCCGTACTACTACTCATTTTGTCATTCCGTTGATAATCAATGCACATTAACTCCGTGGCATCTCCAATTATATTTGTAAACTTCTTTCCAAACTCCTTTAACATTTGGTTACGACTACCATGACCATTGAGTTTGTGCGCACGTTTGATAACATCAGTTGTCTCTTCGATGTGAACAAAATACACTATCTTGATCGTCAGCTGGTTTGCGTCTCCTTAGTAATTTGACTGTATGCCTTGAATTATAATGCCATAGGCAAACTGTCAGGATTATGTCACCCATGTACAGTCATTTGGACATATTATTAGAAAATGTAAGCAACTTGCCAAATAACTGAGGACCACAGACATTTGGCCACATGACTGACACTTTTTGTCATTTGGCCAAATGCCTTGTTTGACAAATACACTGCAGCATATATATGTTGAATGATGAAGTATGTTTGCCGAAACGTCCGCTTTAAATTGAATGTAGCATATACGTAGAATAATGATTTATGATTGACTATTGGGCTGCACGGTATATCGATAAATCGATATATACCGGTATTCAAACCAATATCGATTGAATACCGGTGTAAATACAAAAATATCGGTTTATCGTCATTATTTATTTACCCACAATTTAATTTTCAAGATGCCCCAAATGAATAATATTATCCCTTTATCCAAGGATTCGTGTGCTTGTGCCCTCATAATATACAAATTCAGTAGTTGAAAAAATAATTATAAAAAATTTCAACAAAAGTATATCACGTGACCCCTCATTGGAACGAGCTGGTTGGGCTCGTTCCAATGAGGGGGTCACATGATATAGTTTTGTTGAAATCTTTGGGGAAAATCTGATAAACTAATTTTTGAAAATAATAAATTTTGATATCGTCTGCGTTGGGTAAAGGTTTTTCGAACCGCATCATCAAGGCATGCTAATTCGTTCCGACTGTGATGCCTCTAGTCTCGATTGTGGTACCATGCCTCGAGTCTCGATTGTGGTACTTGTGTTTTATGTATCTGAACAGTGTTCGATATACTGGTATACCGCGGTATTTTTTGAATACCGATACCGGAATTCAGTTTTGAATATCGTGCAGCCCTAATTGACTATGCAACATAATTGTCTATTCGTTTGAGAAGAAAACGTGAATTTGTTCAGGAAAAGTGAACGAAAGTATATTTTGTTTTTGAACTAGTTCCCTCCCCCATTTGATATTATAACAAAGTTCATGACCAAAAGGATAAAGTGCCTTTATCCGTTTGATATATGAAAGTATTAACGTCATATCATTGGTATAATTTTTAATTTATGTAGTGGTTTAATGTTGACATTGTTAAAACCTCCATGATAAATGCGATTAAAGAACTTTCGAATTTAGAAAGACTATAAAAGGAAAATGCGCGGAGAAATGACTTAAGCTTAAGATAATCTATAAATATTTACGAGCCTCGCTCTGAGGTCGGGTGTTTATTATTCTGTTATATTTTTCCACCGGTTTATTGCATATTCTGAATGTTAGTTATTTTGATAGAGTAAAGATAACTCATTGTCCCTTGAGTGGAGCAAGGCAACCTATGCAATGCTGAAGCATTGCAGATGGCACCATGTTACGCTCAACGTACGTTATATAGAGTAGCCACAGTCTTATCCCCGGCCCTTGATTCCAGGGGTGTAGCCATATTATATGAAGTACTTTTCAACTGCAGAAAATTATTTTTCCCCACACATATTTCAACTTAATCTGGGTTAAGAGCATGTATCCATATACAGTAAGCTCTAGGGTCTTTCCCAGTAAAAAAAAAAAATTCATGCCAGTTGGGTACTAGTACCCTGGGTAGTTTATGAAGGCTTAAGAACCAAGAAAATGAAGGAGTGTCTATAGAAAAGTAACCAAAGAAATATCATGTTGTAAGAAAATGAACTAAATTTAAGAATTTCAGACATCAGCACCAGTTGAGGCATTAACATGTCTTTATCGTTTGCATGGAAAACAATGTTGATGTAATTTGTCGTTGTAGCGCGGAGAGGAAACCCTCAATAAGAGATATTAAAAGCATACTTTTTTAATCAATGTGAAATAATTGTCATTATTTTATTTTCATTCGTTTCCCCCCCCCCCCCACCCCCCAAATCGTATTCCCACTTCCACTTTTGAAAAGTAGCATTCCACTCCCAGCATCGTATTCCACTCTCAGCCGTGAAGGACTATTTCTGACATGTTTTGAAAGTAACCACGGAATCAATTGTAACGGGTTGTTTTGGGAAAACAAATAAAGAGAAAATAAAATAAATGCAAAAGTTCACTGCTGGGATTCGAGTACGAGTTTTATCCTCTCGTGGGTCGCACGGATTATTTCGCTCGGCTAACGCCTCGTGAAATAATCCTCAGCGCACCCCACATGAGGATAAAACTCGTACTCGAATCCGAGCAGTGGACTATTGTCTATTTTGTGTGTGTCTGCATATCGCTCCTTGGGGACGACAAGGTGCTTAGTTGTACTCACGAGACGATATATGGAGGACATCTACGCTGTTTTATTGAATATTGGGGATTATCTCATGAGTGCGGACCTGAAAGTTTTATTTTTCACGAGCGCTTGCGCGGGTGAAAAATAATACTTTGATGTCCTCACGAATGAGATAATTCCCGATATTCACTAAAACAGGGTAGATTTTCTTTTTATTATATGCTACGTGACATTTTACTGCGCAGTATTCAGCCCAATTCGACTGCAAGTAGTTTCAAGATGTCAAAAAGCTGCAAGCGCTCGTGAAAAATAAAACTTTCAGGTCCACACTCATGAGATAATTCCAGATACTGACTGTGACTAAAACAAAGTAGATTTTCTTTCTTATTATGCTTCGAGAATTTTATTGCACAATATTCAGCAAAATTCGACCCCAAACGCGTACGTTTCAAAATAATAACAAAGATCAGCTGATCGTTCCTTCGAGGCGAATTGATGCGGCGTTGCGTGACATCATTTAGGAAGCAACCGAGGGATATTCCTCGATATCCATCGAGTCGATGGATATCGAGAAATATCTTTTAGATAATTTATGATAATTCACAGGCTAGCATCTAATAGTATACTATGCAGTTTGTTATTCGCAAGTGGTCTCCTCCTCGATCACATCGCGTCGGGTGGCGACACACATACACAAGTGGTCTAGTTTTTTTTAAAAAGACATATGTGACTTGGTTACCGGTAACGGCTAATTCTATATATGACATACTACGACAACATTTAATACTATCATTTCGTATCAGAATATATCTATGTATTATCTTTACGTTTATTGTTATTATTATGTATATCATGCAATCTGCCTGTCCTTGGTGTTTTTGCTGAATAAACTTATCTTTATCTTATCTTTATTGCTAAATGAAACCAGAATCAACAAAAACTCGCGAAAATAACATCTAAGATTCAACTTTCTCGCATATCCTTTTCAACAGGTAGATTCCATATTGTGAAGGAATGGAAGGCGGACAGAGAATTTCGTTCGTTCCATCAGTTATATTGGGTAATTCAACCCTCTCCTAAATAGTTCTCCCAACGTGCTCTTTGTTAAAAGGGGGAAGCAGAGTATCGAGTATATTCCTTCCTTGGAGTTCTAATTAATAGAATATTCTTCTTTCCCTGATAGAATATTCTTCCCTCTGTATTAAATTCATTGGTCTTGTTTCTGTATGTGCCTCTACCTGTATCACATAAATTCCCCTCTACGTATTCATATTCTTCCATTTCCCCATGTTAGATGATTTCTGACCTCTGTACAGATATAAAACTTACCCAGCCTCCACCTTCTAGACTCATCTTCCGTACGTCCCACTTTGGAGTACATTCTAAAATCAGGTGGTCTAAAAATCAACACAAGACAATTGGGTACACTCTAAAATCAGATGGGTTAAAAATCAACCGAAAACAACTGGGTTGAGTACATGAATATCAACTTAGTGGGGTTCATATTCAATCAACCCATAATCCAGCTAATTTTAGCGTGCATTATTACCCTTAATCCTGATTTCGTTCAGTTTTAGTCGACATTATCACCCAACTATTTTGCAATGGTTAACGGTTTCTTTTGTCCCTCTTCACTCGCAGCTAATAAAATCATGTCACCAGTCGACAATAACCAAATGGTTTATGTCCCTCCAACTCGAAACCTACTGCGCTGTCCATCAACTCTCCTAAATATTTGATATATAATTCGAACAAAATCGGCGACAGGATGCACCCCCAGGGTAGGCCTTTAAATTCTTCCCAACTAACGACGGTAAACGCTGTGCCCAAATAAGATAAATGCGCCCAAATTATGCGGTGTTTGTAACTTTTTCCAAAGTTTTGCAGTGTTTCGGCCATATATAGTTTGGCCAGGTGTCCCTAATGCTTGCAATATAGATTAGAGCTTACCTTCGAATCAAACAAAGCAACAGATAATTTTTTTTTAAACTCACAGAGTTTGCCATAGAAAAGCAATCGGCGTCAACAGTGTCGTATACGACACTGTCGACGGCGATTGCCTTTCTGTGGCGAATTCCATATGATCATGCACTTAAAGCTTGAGATCTGTTGTATTCATGTTTGTGGCTTTTCTCAGTAAACGCCATGCGTAATTTACATTCAAATAGACCTTTGGCTCGACACTGGGAAATGAAGAAGCCTTCTCGAGTTAGTCGAGTAAACTTACGTCAAAGGGTGGTGGGAGGGAACCAGTGATAACGGTGAAGACTTATAACAAGGAGTTGTAAACTATCATTTTAAGACGGGAGACCTAAAACCTAAAATAGACGCCAAGAAGAAGAAAGTACCTGTGCTTTTTCTCCAACCACGCAGGCCACATTTTTGCCGTTGTGCCCAGATTAGACTGAACTAAAGGTCTGCCCCAGGGTAAGGCCTATCTCCATTGGCGCCGTTTAGTTTTGATGTTTCCAAGGTTGAGTGCAGTCGGAAAATCCTTGTCCAGTTCTTTCACGATTCTGACAAACATTTCTCCAAATCAAATGTTCTTAAGTTTTTTCCTCGTTCTGCCATATATTTTCCATATCTACTAAGGCTATAAACGTCTTTCCCTTATTTACTTGTATTGATTCTGCGAATTGGAAGGGAGAAAAAGATGGTCAGTGACTCTTCTCCTCGTTCGGAACTCATTCTCGATTTCCTCCAGGAATCGCTTTTCGTCAAGTTTCGCAAGCCTTCCATAGAGATCCTTGCAGAACACCTTCCCATTATTGTTAGTAACGGGTATCCCTACGTAGTTATATAAAACTTCCCTATATCCCTTTTTACGTAAAAATATTAACCCGTATTCCTTCCACTCCTTCTAGAGCCATTGCTTTGCGATTTCCACGTCAAAAAGTGTTGTCAAATGCTCATATAGTGAATTCCATCCTCTTCTAAAAACTCATTGTGAATTTTATCAGTACCTGCTTCTCTGCTATTCTTTAACTTGGTGACTGGCTTTTTTCTGCCCCAGTATCACCGCATACTAAGCCAGATAAAATTTTCATACGTTTTATTTTACATTCTGGAGAGCCCTTTCTCCGAAACCTTCTATCATTTGCCCTCTCACAATGCTTGACCATATTTGCCGCAATGTTGTCCTTGTCATCACCGCTTTTGCCATCCACGTCAATACTATGTGCGGTATTGCTTTTGTTAGTTGTGTTTACGCGTTTCCAGTACTTGTTGAAACGTCACCCCGCCTTTTCCCTATTCTTTTAATGCAATTAAAATTGCTTGTTTCTTACTTTTGTTCTTGATTATATTAATCTTTTGAACTGGAGATGCCCCTTTTTCCAACCCAGATGGCTGCAAAGTTAAAGACCAATCAATATTTTCAAGTCAAATGAATCGACCTGAGAATTCAATACCGCATGATCTGGAGCAATTATTAACCCAATATACACGCGCACACGCGCGCTAAATAACAAACTATATTTTGTCATACTCATAAAATCTTTGCTGGAGAAGAGAAACCTCTGTTGAATCTCAATCACAAACGGTAATCAGCCGTGTATGTATTCAGCTTGCAGACAGAAAGTGTTATTGGCTAAGTCTATTGCCAAACAGCGGAGGTTGTCAAATGGAGCTCCTCAATTTATCTAATTTCGAGTTTTTAGGCAGACGACTGACTGTCAGCACAAACAACTCGTCTACATTTCTGTAACTCTTGGGGAAGCGTCTACATCTCTGTAAATCTCGTTGGCAGTTTGTAAAGTTGGCACGGTTGTTCGCATTATATCATCTGCCATCCACTGTAATATTTTGTTAGCATCAATTGTGTTTGAAGCTTCAAAACGCACTGTGATCGAGAACATTGTGTATCGAGGGTGTTTGTGTGTTGGATGTTGGTAAACCATAGGCAGATCGATAGTGTTGGAAACAAATAGGGTCCTTTGAATCAAACATTTTCGATTCGAATAGAATCTCGAATTGAATCAGACCTATTATTCACAAATCGAATCGAACCTCGAATGGAATTAGGGATGTCTTGAAGATGACCGATTGGGGTGGGGCTGGGGTTGTAAACCTGATTTGTTCCGTCTGCAATGACTCAAGTCTCGACTGATAAAATATTCCAGCTATATCATCAAAGCATGCCTTCGACGAAGGCATGCTTTGATGATGTTGTTGGAATATTACCCAGTAAAGATTGTAGTTCAAAAACAGGAACGGATACGAGAATTCTAAGAACTAAGGACTGCACAGAGCTAGCCGCCAGCAACAGCTCATCGTGGAGAATGTTTGGGAACTTTAACCCTTTACCTAACGTAACGGCCAAAACCGGCCAGCGCTATTCTCAAAAATCTCCAATTAATTTTCATTATTTTTTTTATTTTTTTTGTCTCAAAAACGTGGAGATCGTTCCAACGAGGGGTCATAACCTATGTTTTCGAGACAAAAAATGAAAAACTTTAGTTATTTAAGAATTATTTTTGCAAGTGTCGTCTGCTTTTCAGGTTAGGTAAAGGGTTAAATTTGCTTTCGGCAGAGGTAGTGTCTAGTAAGACTGTAATTAGCAATGGCTGTGGCTTGGGTACTGATGCTGTATATGTTAATAATAATACCACTCTTTATTTTAAGCATTATTTTTGTACAATTTCCATCTGAACTATAAGTTTTGTGAGACGACGTAGATAATTAGCACCAAGCAATATTCCTGCGAAAGGATTCGAAAGGAAACTAATCGAGCAGCCAAAAAATGTCGAATCGAACCGAATAGCAAGTTGAATTATCAAACAATTTATTATTGTCACATTGGGCTGGTATCTATGACATCAGACATACTCGGCTATAATATTAATACTATGTATAATATTAATTGACCAGCCACTAATTTGGCTCGGTTTTCAGAAAAGGGCTACTTTACACTTATACCCTTCTCGTTACCCATTTTTCTACCCCCCCCCCCCCCCACCCACCCATTTCACCTCCAAAACTGGCGGAAACAAACATTTTAGTATTCTTCACTGACTTGCTCTTGCTTTTCCCAGAAAGCATACCGGGCCACTCTCTCGTATTTACTTTGCACATCTATGCTTCATCGTTCTGTTCCATTTCATCATTATACTACAAACATTCATTTATTATTCATTTATTAGGGTTTAACGACACATTAACAGCCAAGGTCATATCGTGTCGATGACAGTTTTAAGGGTGGAGGAAGCCGGAGTACCCGAAGAGAACCACCGAGCAACGACGAGCAGCTGCCAGCTCCCCAACATCGTAACTCCGCACTGCAGCACATGCAGTTTTAGTTTGGTTGAAGACATGCGCACAATCGGTGTGCAGTACGCCTTAGTACACAGCATCATCGTGCCCCCATGTGGACTATTGAGGTGAAGTGCCTTGCCCAAGGACACAACGCGGGAGTCCAAATCGATCGCTCAGACGGTCACACACTACAAACAAGTCTGAATCTTATGGACAGATATTAACTCTTTCAACACCGGCGCCCTGGAAGGTATCATTTCAGTCAATACCGTCGTGGTTTGATGGGAGGTTCAGTAATAATTTAATCCAATAGCTCTGTGATTTCAGATTGTTTGCTCTTTTTTCGTCTGCCTGTCCACTATAAATTCTTTCTTCACGCAAAAATTTATACACACCGATTTGAAAGGAATGAGGATTATACTTTCAATAATTACATTGTTAATGTAGTTATACGTTTTGGGTCCAAATACTCAATTCCCATTGGTCAGCTGGGTGAAAACGTCATGACCAAATGTAATTCATTTTCCAATGAATACATTCGGTCGAACTTTGACCCGCATTTACGGTAGAGCGCAGTTGACAGAATGTAATTCGGGCGGTGTATGGGCGGGTTTTTAACTTTTAGCGCCTCTCGCAGTGATCAACTCCGCTGCTATTTCTTTGGTGACATTTCCCAACTGTGGCAGAAAGCCCGTTACTAAAATACTCGTATCCATTTCTAAAGTTGTGAAAATTAAAAATCAGAGTTGTGCGCTTTGTATTTTGTGTTAGGGTGGTTTTTCGCCTCGTTCGTTCGTACATGTTTTATTTCGTCTTTCTTCTTTGTTGTTTGGTAAAAAGTAGTTTAAACAGTTACGGAATGTAATTATAAGAATTGAATGCAATTTTTATAATCTTTATTAGAGTATGAACGTGTGGGAATGGGTACAAATTGTATGAATCCCTTCGGATTCAATTCTTAAATGATTTTCACAAACATACACCCCAGGACCAGGTCACCAATATTTGACCACCATCTTTCGCTCAACTTCAGATCATGACCATTTTCTATTGAAGGTGGTAATGTCGAAAACACGAAAAATATATGCAGCCAACTCACAGAGTTGACAGCAGGCATCAATGGTTTGATGAGAATTGCTACCAGAACTAAATAATATTTCACGAGAACGTTCATGGAGTAAAACGTCAGAGACAAAATGTCTCAAAAAGGGTTTTGATGAAAAAAGTCTTCTTATTCAGCCAGTTACTCACACGCAGTTTTTATGTGTCTAATCTGGTTCAATTCAAAATTTTATGAACATGTTGTGACTCCATTATGACAGTATGATTTCTAGAGTATATTTTATACCCAACTGTTTGAGAACACTTTAATATCGTGCTGGAAATTTGGATGCAATGTCACGACGACGTTGGCCTTTTAACAATACTATATTTAAAGTTTTTTTTTTTTTTAAACAATATTTTATTCTCTTGAAATGGTTCGGTAAACAGGCTATAAGCCTATATAAATACCTTACCGTTACATAAAAATACTTCTTACATTTACAAACGATGGTGCATGAACAAGTGTGAAAATTGAGTAGAGTCAATCGCTGGCATCAGCAAGGTTTGGTATTGAATCTGAACGTCTTGAACATTACTTCAAACGTTTTACGTATGATAACTGATTCACTATCTCAGCAGGTGTATAGGTTATTTCGATGTTGTCTCGACGAAACAAGACAAATACAATATAATACAGCAAAACAAACAGACCAGAGTTTGGTACTTTCACACCTTGTCCAGTTTATGATGTCCGGAGTTTTACTTTTTCACGATCTCAATCTGAGCTCATGGTCACCTCTGGGTGTGACTTCTACGATGTCACTCCCAAAAGGACCACGAGCTATGTTTGGAAAGCGATAACAATATAGAGGAACATGAATAGTGATAATAATATTTATTATTATAATGACCAAGGTGGGAAATTATACTCAACAGTCTTCGAAGATCTATTGAGAATTGCGCTTTTAGCGAAACCTTCCCGTTTTAAGAATGAAGTTCTGTGTAGCAATGGCAATATTCCTGTTTTCTATATCTGACAGCATAGTACTGCCATATAAAAGCATTTCTGTGTCACATATCGTAGAATCTATGCTTTCAAATAATACTTGCCGCTGTGTGACATATTTAGGACAAGTTAACAGGAAATGCTCGGAGTCTTCATAGTTGAATCCACATGAGCATCTTGGATCGCTATCTATAAATCGTTCAAACATATGACCTTTCAGGTCACTGCACCTTTGTCTAAGTTTGCAGTGTAGAATTTGACCATTCCTCCCACCGACATAGTAATGCTTCGGAACCACTTTGTCGTTCCTTTTTAAATATTGCTTCAGAAGTTCTGTTGATTCACAGGATCTCGCAGTTGGGTCCAAAGTATTCCAAAGCTTTACCGCTGATGGCAGGAATGAGTCTCCAAAAAGCGAAGTGCGACATTGTACTTCACGTAGATTACACGAAGAGCGCAGAGGGTAAGTCGTTATATCAGACACTTGGCGGGGAATCATAGACCTTAGGTACAGGGGCGCATTTCCAGTAATAATTCTGTGCATTGTTGTGATTTTGTGCCGTCTTCTGCGTTCTTTTAGAGTTATGAATCCACTTTCTGAGTATATACGATCATGGCTTGTGCCTCTTGGAATTCCACATATTGTACGCAGTGCATCAAGTTGTAGATTTTCTAATACAATTAACTTGTTCTCGGGGCAGTTATCCCAGATGATATCAGCATAGTCAAAAAGTGGAAGTATAAAACTAGCATACATTGTTTCCAAAGCTGACCTTGAGAGTCTGTATTTCAAGCTACGAAAACAATTTATCATGGGACTGACTTTAGTGATTATGGAATCGACATGAGCATTCCATGATCCTGAATAGTGAAAATTCAGACCAAGGTGTTTGTGAGTATCAGCATCTCCCACGGGAGTGTCTCTAAAATAGAGAGCTGGCTTTGGGAGGGAATTGCATTTCCTCGTAAAACTAAGCGCCACTGTTTTCTCTGGGTTAAAATTGACCTTCCACGTTTTCGCCCAGAGACTTATACACTCGAGATCTGTATTTAAAAGATTTGCGGCCTGAGTTGCATCTTCTACAATTAAATATATTGAAGTGTCATCTGCGTATAACCTAATGTTCGACTGGATATTGTCCACTATATCATTTATATAGATATTGAATAAAAGTGGGCCAAGAACTGAACCCTGAGGGACACCAGCAAGTATGTGATTTAGTTTTGAGCTGGTGCCATTTATTACGACTAACTGTGAACGATCAGTTAAGTAGTTTTGGAACCAAGATAACAAACTGCCCCTAATACCAATCGCATCTAGTTTATGTATTAGACCACTATGCCAGACTCTGTCGAAGGCTTTACTTATATCACAGAATACAAACCTAACTTCTTTACCCTCATCAAGAGAAGATTTAATAAAATTGTCAAGGTAGATAAGTTGATTGACTGTACTATCCCCCGGCCTGAAGCCTGACTGCAGGTCAGACAGGCGATTATCGTTTGTAAGAAATGAATAGACATGACTGAAAACTATTTTTTCAAGAACTTTACTTATGCAACATGTCAGTGATACTGGCCGATAGTTTTCTTTATTGTTGGGTGATAATTTTTTATGAATTGGTATAACACTTGCCATTTTCCATTTCTGTGGAAATATTCCTGTCGATAAGGATATGTTAAATAGACGAGAAAGTGGATATGATAACTCACTCGAGAAACATTTTAAGATCTTATTACTAATTTTGTCGGGACCACAAGCCTTGGACGTGTCTAACTTAGACAATAATAATTCAACCTCTGAAGGATTAGTTTCAACACTGTCGATATAACCATCCAAACGTACAAGGCTTGGCAATTCCCCATCATTAGGTACTGTGCACTGGCTTGCGAAATAATCATTAAATATAGTAGCAATGTCAGCTGGGGCACTTATAACTTCCCCACTTTCAAGCAGTGGAGGAAAAATGTCACTAGTATTTGACTGTTGTTGCGAAAAATGCTTTAAACTCTTCCACCATTGCTTAGAAGATGGGTTTTTTGTGGATACAAATGTCTCTAACTTGAGGTCGTAGTTTCTTTTTGCTTCCCTCACACATGTTATAGTATTATTTCTTATTCTTCTAAACTCCTGCCAGTGTTCTGGGTTATTTGTTCTTTTAGCTTTACCGTGAGCCCTATTTCGATATCGTATTTGCCTTCGTACAGCAGTAGTCATCCACGGCTTGTCATTCGGGCGCACTAGTATTGACTCTGATGAAATAAATTTTTGGGCTGATTCCATGATGAAAGTAGTAATACTTTCGGTAATTGTATCAACACTCTCCGATCTAAAAAACTCGTCCCAGTTTGTATCAGAAAATGTCTGCGATATACCATCTGCATCCATATTTTTGAAGTCCCAGACGACCCTACTATACGGGGTGAAATGTGATTTCATACATGTGACACTGGCCGATATCGCGTGGTGGTCACTGCAAAATGGGGGAATGACTTCTACACTAGATATAAAGTCTGGACATGTGGTCAACATCAGGTCAATGAGACTACTTGAATTTTCAGTAACTCTTGTTGGCTCTTTGATGATCTGTGATGGTATGCTTTGTTTCTAACTGACTAATTTTGGATGTGTTGTTGGTATACAATTAGCATTGAAGTCGCCAACTAGAATGCACTTGATTGCCAAATTGTTTCGTGCTTCAGATATTGATTCGTCGATCAGATCCCAGTAGAAGTTACGAGATGACGGTGGTCGATAGAACACACCCAAAAGAATCTTTTGGTTTGTACTTCTGACCTCAATCCACGTTGCCTCTAATCCAGGGCGCTCGAGTTCACGTTTGCGTTCATATATTAAACCTGATTTAAGATAGACTATGATTCCACCGCCGGTGCCATCTTCCCTATCTCTTCGAACTGGCGGATGTTGATAGCCAGAAAGTCTCAGACTATCCGAGGTCACGTTTTCACTTAACAGGGATTCTGTAATGGCAATAATATCAAAGTCGCTAAGTTCTGCTTGAATTAGTTCGATTTTATTTCGAATGCCTCGGACATTTATATGTACTATCGACATTTTACTGGTGGGATCACCTGGGTTTAGCTCCACATTTCCGCTGATTATCAACAGAAAATAGATGATTATTGCTAATCCAGCATGCCCCAACATCATATATATCATTTCAGAGTAACAGGTATGTGTCCTCACAAGCGATGCAGATTCAATACCCTTAACAACACCGAATGTCCCAATCCTTGCACGGTAAGTACTGATATCAACCGCCATAATAATTGTCAAGGTAAAACAATTTGGATATCAGTGATTGTGAGCAAGGTTGGGCAGTACGGTGATCATTCTTCTCTGCTGTAAGTGATTTTTTAAAATCACGGAGAACAGGTGGTGACTCTACTCGTAATATAACAATTGTGTATGTTCTATATACATAATAAAAATAAAAATAATAACAAATGAAATGTGTCATATAGACAGTAGTGTATGGTTACATCTGAGATTCGGATTTGCTTTGCGAACACCAGTCTTTGTCTATTTGTTTACTTTGTGCATCCCACAATGATACAAAGGGACTTCTTAGAGTCACGGTTCCGCCATGACTCCCATTTAATTATATTCTTGATTACGTTTATATATTTAACTTATAGAATAATAGGGGTGATGGTATCGAGCAGTAAAACACATGCTCGCAACTGATAATTTTGAAAAGTTGGATAGGAGGCGCCTTAAGTTTGCAACAATATTAACCAGATGTTCTTATCTTTAAAGTTTTGATTTTAAACATACACTACCTTGTTTGTTTATACAAATTTTTCAGTGCAACTGTAATTCAAAACATATACAAAAGCCCCATCAGACACAGATAGAACTCACAAATTCGCACTAAGCTCACAACTTGCACTAAGCTTAACTTCTACAATAAGCTCAATTCCTGCACCATGCTCAATTTCTGCACTAAGCACACTAAATTTCACACGGTGTGCACAAAGCTTTTATCACTAAGATTGACAAAAGAAGTACTGAAGAATTGAATACGAAGACCGTTTTGAAAACACATTTCTATACATGTAACTGGATAGGCTGGTAATATTGACGGTATTATATAATATATTATTATGCCTCACGTTTGTAACATCAGCCGTGATTGGTTAATTTGACACCTTCTAAAAGTCCTAGTACTGGAGTTTTGGGGCAAAACACGGGTACTATCGGAACGCACTTCCCTGGAGACAAGAGAACGTAGAAAATGTAAGCTCCACTTCCATTGATCAGCGTCGATTGGAATTTCTCAACACCAAACGCTGACTCCGTGTCCGTTTAACTTTTTTCGTCACCAGTAGACCCAAACTTACCAACAAATATATCATCTTCAGTGGGTGTGTTTTCAATTTTAACTGCAAACAATGAATTCAAAATAATCAGAAATATTAAAAACTCACGTGCTGTTCACCAATTCAGTGAATCCTGAATATGAGTTATTACTTCAGTCAATTATTTCCTCAAGTTTAGTACTCCTCGACCTCGCTGAGCCTCCGCCTGAGCCCTCAAGTTCAAAATAAATTGTTTCGCTCCGCTTGATTCTAACAACTATCGTCGTCAAAGAAACATGAATTTATATTCCATTAATTTACACCACTTAACACTCAAACATTAACAATGAATTATAACATGAACAGCCTGATGCAGTTGTAAACACTTGCATGTGGTGATATACAAACTCCCAAAGCGACGGCACTTGTGACAAGTCATTTTCGAAGAGACGTCATTCGTTCGAAATGACGTCATGTTTTTGGATTCGACTACATTGTTGTTACAAGATTGATGGCATTTTGCAGTTAACGCTTAACAATGAAAGTTATTTTTTGTTCGACATAACAAAATAATTAGAACGTTTCTTTTCATGTTCTATCGGTCGATAGTACCTGAGTTTGTGTGATTTCTGAAATAAAACCTGAAGCAGCGAAGCGACAGAACATGAAAAGGAACGTTCTAATATTTTTTTATCACAATGTGACGATTGAATATCAATTATAGTTAGTTAATGTACTAACATTCACCAATAATAATTAGCCTAATAATTGACATTAAAAAGATTATTAACATGGAATTTGTACCTCGCCACATCGGCCCTGCCAAGAGATTAAGCACCAAGATTTACTGCTTTGATAATCTCCAACTACAAGTGACAGTTTTGGAGTTAAAATATGTATCGAAAATTGTAAATGTAAGATGCTGTACAAGTAAACGGAAATTTAGCTAGAAAATATGTGACATGTTATCATCGATGGAGATAGACATCTAAAAAATGTTATAAATTTTCATTTTAGGTGTTCACAACTATGAAGCACTGTTCGTAAACACGGGTGGACAACAAAAGAGTGAAAATTTATTATTTTGTTTAGATTTTTGATATGGAAAAAATACGATAAACCATTTTCAAGCTAACCTTCCATTATTTAAATAGCACCTTAAGGTCTTACAAAAGTAATGGAAAATTAATTTGAAAATAGGCGATAAGTTATTTTTCATGGCGGCAGAACTCTAAGCAAAATGATGATTTGTCCCTTTCTTGCTGTCGATTCGTATTTATGAACAACGCCAACAAAAAAATAATTCTTTACTGGAGGTAAAGGCTGGGAATACATAACTTTTTATGATTAAAATCTGCAGATGAAATTTAGTAAAACTTACAAGGCTACTGTAGTAAAATGTGGTGAATTCTGAAATCTCTAGAGACTTCCCACCGTCACTGTTGCAGTGACTTATTCCATATTTTAACTATTTTTATTAATTTTATTTTTTTATTGTCGTATCTTCCGACAATACGTTACTCTGGCTGTCGAAAATGTCATTAAACCCCAATAAAACAATTGTAGTCTATAAAAACAAATTAACTGCTCCTTATAATAGAGAAGAAACCACTGTATATATACAACAATAGCATACAGTACAGCCGACGTGGACTGGACATTTTCCAAGGGTGGGTAATATTTCCACGGACGCAGCAATATCATATTCCAAACACTAATTATTGGAATAATCATCATTATTTCCAAATGAAACAAAATACTGCATTTTGATTGGCTGAGAGGTACGGTGTAATTTGCAATCCACATTGAATTTTTTTTATACCGTGGTTAACCACGGTGGAAAAACAAGAATATACAATAGCAGGCAATATGGCTAAAAAAACAGTACCAATTTTTAATTATTAATTCATACTTTCTGCTCAGTTATGTTAGAACAAAAATAAAAATACAGGAAATTTTTAATATTTATGTGCAATAAAATATTACAGATATGGATGTCATTGGAACTGGCTCGTTGAGCCAGTTCCAATGATATCCATATTTGTCTGGTTTTATTTATTAAGAAACTTACGAAGTACAAAGTTTCTGTCAGTTTTTGCCCACAATGTAGGTTAACGTATTAAGTACACCAAAATTCTTGGAAATAAATTCGTTATCCTTGTGTTTTCCAGGGTGTAGGGGAATTTACACCGGTTTGGGAACTCATACACACCTCGGCTTCGCCTCAGGGTGCATGAGTTCCTAAACCGGTGTAAATTCCCATACACCCTGGAAAACACAAGGATAACTGATATTGTACCTGGTACTTCATTAATTAAACTTTTGATGATTATTCCTATAATTAGTGTTTGGAATCTAATATTATTGCGTCTGTAGAAATATTGACCACCCTAGACATGTGACCAATCCACGGCGGTCGTACTGTAGGATGTGGATTCGAGTGTTTTCCGACGGTCTGTTACCACACAAGAATGACAATATTAAAATGGTCCAGATTATATCAAAACCATCTGTAGTGAACTCTTAGGCCATCAGTATTAATCCGTAAGAAATCCGACGCTGTTTGTTTACCCACATTTCGTGGAGTTTGCGTGCAGACCACTGTTGATGTACTGTGATGGTCCTTCACTCCCGAAGATATACAGATATTCTTACGTCCTCCGACTATAAGTATTCTAATCAATATATATTTATTACGCCTTGAAAACATCAAGATATTAACATAATTGTTGTAACTACGAGGAGCGATCCTAAAAGAACAGCCGTGATGAATCTACTTTCATTCGTTTTAAGAAAATGAATGTTTATGATACGTTTAAACTCACGCCGTAGGTTCGCTTTTCCGACCAACATAATATTCCAGACGACTGAATCTAAAACATAGGCGATGGAATATTTAATGAGTGGACTGGCTCCATGCCATAACAATCTCGAATTCCTTACAGAATTTGACTGGTGCCTTGTGAACTTGCATTTTTGACTGAAGTTGCCCTAGATTTGTTTGTTTGTTTGTTTGTTGGTGGTTAACGTCACATATTTATGCACTATGGCTAATCGTGACACAACATGGAGATGAAGTCAAGTTTAGTCAATCGTTGATCAACATGTTGCCCATTTTAGAGGACGTTCACCCCAAGCATTGGTGACTGGGTCCTATTTTACTAGTAAAGCGGAACTGGTTTACCACAGTAAACAAGTGCTGCTTACCTCCCGGGGTTCCCACGGGGAAGTTGCCCTAGATATCAACGAATCAAGCGAGTGCGCCAGGTCTGTCGAAGGGACCAGTCCAGTGGGAGGATTTTCGTTCAGGGAAAAACTCCTGCTTGGGTGTTTTGTTTACCTTACGCTGAGGTAGGGCCCGGCGAATCACGATTTGTTTTGCTCGAATAGAATTACGAATCGAATAAACAAAGTGGTTCGAAACCGAATCGAATCTCGAGTCGAATCCCCTTCCAATTGTTACGACACTACGTCTGACTTATCAATGTTCAACACTTACCAGTGTTGTCTATCTCTCATGTGAACCTAGCATCAATATCCGAACACGCCAGAAAATAAGCAGACTGTCATCTGCAAAATGAGGTCCCCAGAGGGTAAATGTAGTGATGCTACCCTGCACAGCAGGGTAGCATCACTACATTTACACTCTGTGAACCACAATCTGAATCAGGGTTTCAAAACTAAACAGAAAAAGGTACCCAGAGGATAAATTGGCCCACTGTATGGGATTAGTATTATCAAATTCACCCTTTGGGGAACTTATTCTGCAAATGTCAGACTGCTTATTTCCAGGCCCGTATGCGAGCTAGACTATATAGTACCATCGATCCGCAAGAACAAGTAGATGGACCTATCACTTGTGTCTGAAGGGTTGGGCCATTTATTCACATGGCAAAAGGTACTCCGTGTAGGAACATTCGCATCGACAAGTGCATGAACTTTTATTAATACGGTACGTAGACAAAATGACCATGGACAAAATATCCATGAAGAGCCCATGGACAAAATGCCAATCAGACAAAATGCACATCCAGAAAATATAAAATATACAAACTCCCCATGACATTTTTGTGTCATCATAATTATCTTTTTTTATATACTTTATAAATAACCACATTTCTATTGGCTGTATCTTATACACGTGATTGGTACTCAGAAATCCATGTACACCGCTCTTCCAGTGAATATCAACTTTCTAAATATAGCTCTTGGAATCCCCTCTCTAGTTCTATTTCAATCGACGCGCATGCACAGTCAACCTGCCTTCCGTTTCATTTTTATGTTATTCGGCAGTTGATAACTATTTTATTATTAAATGAAAGCATTTCTGGTTGATATAACTGAACTTTTCATTTACAAAAAGATGGAGATGGTGTATATAATAAAACCGTTATGGACTTTTGTGGTGGTAAATAAGATGTGATATGAAACTAAAAAACTTGTATTATATTCACCACCACAAAGTCCATAACTGCATATTAATTGACCTTTTCTTAACCCGAACTGTTGTTTTTTCATAGTATTTGTTCGTTTATCAATGTCTGTTGTCATTTCGTTTGTTTTTGTGCAGTATTTATGTTGTAATAATGGGTTACAAGGATAGTAATGTCACCTTTGATGATGGGCTTGTTTTTTTAATTGACTTTGTCTTGACATCAGAGTATTTGTTGGTTTGTCAATCTCTACACGAGTGGGACAGAAGCAAAACAATTATTTATAAATTAAATAAAATTGCTTTTTTTAATTGATTGGAAGCTGAAGGTATGAGTCAGTACTCTACAGTAAACTGAAAGAAAACAATTATTTATAAACTAAATAAAATTGTTTTGTTGCAGCCAGTACCCTCCAGTAAATTGTACGAAAACAATAATTTTTGAACACAATCTTGCTAAACTAAGGTAAAAACATTATAAGAAAATTAACAGAGTGAAGGGTATAAAAATGTTGTGTAATGTTATTTTAACGTTGAAGAAGTTAGAGAAATGTTGTGAAAAAGGTTGAAAAGTGTGTACAAATAATTATTTCTAAATGAAACAAAATACTGTATTTTGATTGGCTGAGAGGTACGGTATAACTTGCAATCCACAGTGGCTTTTTTACACCGTGTTTAACCACGGTGTAAAAACAAGAATATACAAAAGCAAGCCATATGGCTAAAAGAGTACCCATTTTTAATTATTAATTCATACCTTCTGCTCGGTAATGTTAGAACATAAATAAAATTACAGGAAATTTAATATTTATGTGCAATAAAATATTACAGATATGGATGTCATTTGAACTGGCTCATAGAGCCAGTTCCAATGACATCCATATGTGTCTGGTTTTATTTAAGTAGCTTGCAAAGTACAAATTTTCTGTCAGTTTTTGCCCACAATGTAGGTTAAAGTATTCAGTACACCAAATTTCTTGGAAATAAATCCGTTATCCTTGTGTTTTCCAGTGTGTATGGGAATTTACACCGGTTTGGGAACTCATACACCATTCGGCTTCGCCTCAGGGTGTATGAGTTCCCAAACCGGTGTAAATTCCCATACACCCTGGAAAACACAAGGATAACTAATGCTGCAATTACCATTGGAAAATAAACAAAATATTTTACTTTATGCTACTGTATTTTGTATTTCATTATGAGAATGGATAGGGATTTTGTCTGATTGGATTTTTGACTGATGAGCATTTGTCCATGGGTATTTATTTAGTCCGGGAGCATTTTGTCCTGGATTCCATCAATACTGGTGGATCTGGACCCGCAATACACACGTTGTTTTTAATGGCGACTCATGTCTGTATTCAGAATAACACAGAATGCAACACAATTGGCGGTTTTCAGGAATAACATAAAATATTGCCACCAAACATGTCGATTTAATTATATAGGATAAATAAGGAAATGATCGTTTGTTTCTGTATGTTTCGTGAGTTATGAACCCCCCCCCCCTCAAAAAAAAAACAAAAAAAACAAAGGCCAAACTGTGTAAATGGGCGTAGTATACTGCAAAAAGAGAATATTATTAACTCCATTTTACCAAAGCAAATATTGCGTTAAAAGGAACACGAATATGACAGTGTATAGATCCGTATCACATCCAGCTGGAATGAAAATAAAAGTGAAACTGGGTACTGATTTTGTGTATGAAGTATAAACATGTCACTCTATTACAACTGTGATAATGGGTTTTGGTCATCCGCTAAATATCACTACTGTTTGACGAGCTTTTTTCTGGTCCCCGAAAAATCCACAATGTGGAATCCGATTCCGTATCATAATAGAATGACGGACTATTTACGGGTGCGTTCGAATTCGCATAATTAGCTGTTCCGGTCGCAGAGAGAACTTGCGACCACAAAAAGGTTGAGGGAATTGTTAACACTAGCGTTGGCATGCGATGTTGAACTATAAGTCATATAACATACCTTTTATCGCTAAAGTGAATGGATCTGGGTCGTCGCATCATGTCTCGTTGAGGAGGTCAAATCGTCGAATCAAACGAGCTGCCTGCGGCAGCTCGTTATATCCGGCGATCTCACCTCAGTAGTATGTCTCGCACGTTTGAGTCATAGGTTGGATGATCTCATGGATGATCTCATGTGACGTCATAGTCACGTGACCCAGTGGCGACATGTTGTGTTGTCATGGTAGCCTGCGTGAGCGGCCACGTTGTGACGTCATCTCCATAGTGATACCTGATGTTAGAGCGCATGCGCAGCGCGTGTTGTTAGGGTGATACGTGTTGCCGTCGTCCATTTTGTATACTGGGGCCGCCATCTTGGTTTCTATGGTAGCACGTTTTTCATGGCCCTCATGACCTCAATCGAAATGAGGTTTAGAGGGATAGTAAATTGGCCTCATTGAGAGCGTTTCTCATAGACCTCGTGGCCTCATACGACTAAAAAGCGCGCTACCATGACAACACAACATGGCGCCACTGGGTCACGTAACTATGAGGTCACATGAGATCATCCGTGAGATCATCCAACCTATGACTCAAACGTGCGAGACATGCTACTAACCTCCTCAACTCGACGTGATACTCCGACGCAGATCACTTCACTGTAGCGATAGTATGTATACCATGAATCTAGGGCTGCACGATATTCAAAACTGAATACCGGTATCGGTATTCAAAAAAATACCGCGGTATACCGGTATATCGAAAACTGTTCAGATATATGAACACAAGTACCACAATCGAGACTCGAGGCATCTCAGTCGGAACGAATTAGCATGCCTTGATGATGCGATTCGAAAAATCTTTACCCGATGCAGACGATATCAAAATTTATTATTTTCAAAATTAGTTTATCCCAATTTTTCAACAAAACTATATCATGTGACCCCTCATTGGAACGAGCTCAACGAGCTCGTTCCAATGAGGGGGTCACATGATATAGTTTTGTTGAAATTTTTTAAATTTATTTTTTCAACTGCTGAATTTGTATATTACGAGGGCACAAGCAAACGATTCCTTGGATAAAGGGATAATATTATTCATTCGAGGCTACAGTTAAAAAAAAACTCAAGTCATCTTGAATATTAAATTGTGGGTAAATAAATAATGACGATAAACCGATATTTTTGTAATTACACCGGTATTCAGTCGATATTGGTTTGAATACCGGTATATATCGGTTTATCGACATACCCTGCAGCCCTACATGAAACAACTTGAATTAAGTAGATGAAGCTGATATTTTCAAAGAAAAATATCACCTTCGGCAGTCTGTTCACATTCTTGCTTTACATCGTTTTGTGTATTTCACTCACGTCATACTGTCAATGAGATGCGTGACGACCAATCAAATACGGACTTACATGCTATTCTTAAACGTAAACCGGATTCCACGTGTGGTGTACTTAGCATATTTCACAATGTCTATATTGCATCGGATAACGTTGAATATACAGTGTTAATGGGAGGACCTCCTCCCACACTGGTTCTCACTCGAAGGAGAATGGACCAACTCCCGCAGAGAAAGAGAAGAAAAAAGAGGAATCCATCAACCAGGTGCCGGGACACCCGCGCTTGAAATCTTTTTACGGAGAAGAAAGCGAAAGGGGTTGAGACGCAGGGGAATGGGGAAAACACCACTTCGCCACCTCTCCCTACAGCTCTCCCTATCCAACACCTTGAGGAGCAGGTGGAGGCGGAACGACCCATGGACAGGGAAATTAAGTTTTCTTTCTCCACACCTCCTGCTCCTCACTCTCCACTTCCTTTGAGCTAGAAGAGTTTAGGCCTCTTTCTCCAGAGGTTTTGGAAAAAGTGACGGAAATGAAGGAACTACAGGAAAGTATGACAAATATTCGAAAGGAATCAAGACTAAGGAGTACCGAAATCCAAAAGGTCAAAGGCCGATATTTCTACACAAATAAGGACGACACTTCGCCACCTGTGGGCACAACCTCCTCCGTCACTGGGCCTCAACACACCAAGGCCAAGAAGAAAAAGAGTCACGCGAACTACGATAGGGAAATACCTCTCCCACGTCTATTCCTCTTCCTCGGTCAGGCACTTACCAGTTTTCGTCTAAACTATAATTTTACATTTAACCTTTTAACTAACGTGACGGCCAAAACCCGCCAGCGCTATTTTAAAAAATCGACAATTATATTTCATTATTTTTTTCATTTTTTGTCTCAAAAACATAGGTTATGACCCCTCGTTGGAACGAGCTCGACGAGCTCGTTCCAACGAGGGGTCATAACCTATGTTTTTGAGACAAAAAATGAAAAAAATTAGTTATTCAAGAATTATTTTTGCAAGTGTCGTCTGCTTTTCATGTTAGGTAAAGGGTTAAAGGGGTCAACAGGAGGATAGACAATACTATTACCGTCCATGTGCGCCATTTGACGCAAACCATTCACTCTCTTTGACCGCGGCAGGACATTGAACATTTCGAAGTCAACGACCTTGAGTTCAAAAGTCAGATGACAGCCTACCGGACACAATACACTAAAATCAGTTGGGTTAAAGGCAACCCAAATCAGCCGGGTTGAGTGAATATGAACCCACTTGGGCTTATATTCACTCAACCAAATTGATTTAGGTTGATTTTTACCCCAACTTTAGAATGTACGCAAACCCCATTAAGAGCACGTTCTGAAGTTTAACGTCACTTTGCTGAGTCCCAGCCTAAACACGGGAGCTGCTTGCAAGATTTTAAAGTGCAGGACTTGGTAGTTAGACAGGAATCAGTTTGACCATTTCATACCACCTTTTGCACCCGAAATCTACAACAGAAATTATCTTTCCGCTTGCGCAGGATGGTTGGGGTTCCATGCCAGTGTTGAAATATTGGACAAAGAAACACCAAAATGCAAATTTTTGCAATGAGAGATTCGGCTAAGCACGTCAGGATTATATCTCGAAAAGTTGGACTGATCAGTCAGAAGAAAAGGACATCTTAAGAAGGACCAGTAGGCTTGCCCTATTTTTTTTTTATAGTTTTACAATCTTCCAACCCGAAGGCTAGGTTCAAGTACAAGAAAGAGAACGAGCTTGTTGAAGGTGAGATTCTTTTTTAATCCGAAGCCCAAATGGCGGTAGGGAGACTGAATGGCCAAAGCGACGAATGTTTGATTTGTAGGACGTGAGTTCTGATCTTATATGAGGAAGACGCCTCAAATAAATAAATAAATAAATAAATTTATTTTAACGAAACGTTTCATAGTAAGTGTCCTATTGTGCCGAACAGTTGTACAGGTGAAGGAAAGTGGAGTACCCGGTAAAAACCACCTCGCAACGGCGTGTTACTATCGGACTCTCAAACGTACGGACCCGGAACTGAATTTCTCTGTCCGCTTTTTAATCATAGTATGCTCAATCTTATATGTTAATTTTCTTTTCTTTTCAGGACTTGTAAGCACAAACTATTTTGAAGATTCCCATTAATGTTTCAAGGTGCTATTTTATTTACCATGAAAATTCCAAGTATGAAACTCCAAAAAATTCAAACAATTATCCACGAATATTACAACAAAAGGATAGCTGTGGTGTACAGAACACGAAAAAGATGTCACTGCATCTTGAAATGTTTTGAATCCCTCCCTTTGTTCTTGGATATCTGAAGCACATTTGGTCACGAGTTGTTCTCAAG
Source organism: Pictodentalium vernedei (assembly GCA_031216915.1). Classification (NCBI taxonomy): domain Eukaryota; kingdom Metazoa; phylum Mollusca; class Scaphopoda; order Dentaliida; family Dentaliidae; genus Pictodentalium; species Pictodentalium vernedei. The sequence continues at coordinate 206,889,577 of CM062288.1, read as the reverse complement.
AAATATTATTTTTTTATCAGTTCTGTACGAATACGGTTGTAGGCTTCCATAAACCATTCAAGTCCTCTCATCAACTACAGTACAACCGCCGTGTACTGGTCGTAATCCATGCCTGAGCAGTGATTTCCACGCATGCGTTTACCAGGTAATTGTTCATTAATTAATTTTTGTTGATTATTCCAATAATTAGTGTTTGGAATCTAATATTATTGCGTCAGTGGAGATAGCCCTCCCCCGCCCCCCCCCCCCCCCCCCACCACGGAAAGTGACCAGTCCACGGCGGTCGTACTGTATTAGAGCCAAAAACATGTATTTGTTTCTTTCTCTATAACCCTTTACCCAACGAATCGGCCGCATCCGCCCGCGTATTATTTTTCAAAAAATTTCAACAAAACCATATCATGTGACCCCTCGTTGGAACGAGCTCCTTGAGCTCGTTCCAACGAGGGGTCACATGATATGGTTTTGTTGAAATTTTTTGAAAAATTTGAAAAAATGATATTTAAAATAAGAAATTTTGATATCGTCTGCGTTGGGTAAAGGGTTAACCACAGTCTTCGTTTTTGGTATATAATTTGTGTACATTTATTGGAAGTTTATGGAATTTTACACATGGGATTTTTACATTAAACTCGTTTGTCTTTATTTGTGTATATAGCATTTTAAAATCCATTTCTTATGGAATACGTGGAGAGAGGATCATCATTATAAGCCGGAGAGTAATGTTTTTACCAAGATACAGAGTGGTAGGAGAAACACGAACAAAGTGCCATCTAATAGACGTTAAGGTTGAATCCGGATGTCCTCCAGCTCAAACATTGCGTGTGCTCTTGAGCAAAAGCAGAGAGTACTGCTCGGATTGAAACTTCACTACAGCTTTTAGCTGTTGTCAACTCACGACGTATAGAGAAGTTCGCTGTTGTCAAGTTAATGTGCTTTATCGAGATACGATATTAAAATGAAGTTTCAAACAGAGGTTTTGGAACATCTGGCACACAATGCAACAGTGACATGGATATGGGAAATTTTTGTTGGGAGGGGAGTCCATTTTTATTTACTCAACGATGGCCTATGGACGATGAAAATAATTGCTAATAATTGTCAGCCAGAGTGATTTTACCACATCTTTCAGACACCAATGGTGCACAAAAAGAGTTAAAGATACCCATGCTTAACCCTTTATCTAACACGAAAGGCAGACAACATTCGAAAACAAATTTCTTGAAATAACTACTTTTTTTCCATTTTTTGCGTCAAAAATATAGCTCGTTCCAATGAGAGGTCGTAACCTATGTTTTTGAGGCAAAAATGAAAAAAATAATCTAAATTGAATAGTGATTTTTATGAAAACCGCAGGCCGGTTGTGCTGTTACGTTGGGTAAAGAGTGCATCTGGAAGTTATTGTTGTTTAAGGTCATATATTTCTGCACAATGGCTAATCATGGAGGAAGCCGGAGTACCCGGAGAGAACCACCGAGCAACTCTCAGCTCCCCAACATACCAACTCCACACAAGCAGAGTTAGCAGACAAGTTGAAGACGAATGCACCATCGACGTGTAGTTCGCCCTAGTAACCAAGGCTACCGTGCCCCCAGTGGGCAATGGGGGTGAAGTGTCTTGCCCAAGGATACAACGCGTTGCCGCAGGTGGGATTCGAACCGAGGACCTCTCGGCTTGCAGCTCTACCTACAGAGCCACAGCGCCTCTTTCAGGAGTCATAGACATTTGCAATGCAAAGCTTACACACGTCGTGGCGATGCCCTTTACAAGTTCGGTCAAACGTTTTGCGGTCTCTATCCAGTGGTGTATTCAGTCTGGGAGGACCTATCCTTAATTAAGCACACCCTGAATTGTTTCATGACAGTGAAGTTTTTGTTACTGGTTATTATGTTTTGATGATTGCTACGCCTTGCAGTTCATTTCATCGAGTGAAACATGATGTTTCTGGTTGATAGCGTACCCCAAACACATCCCCTCGTCCACGTGAAGCATGCTTTCCACGAATGGCACAACAAACACTATCGTCCACATGCAATATCTGGGTATAAAACAAGAAAATTTGGCTCTAAGATGACAAATCGTTGACATGCATGCAACAGGAATGCATTCAAAGCTGTTGGAAGGCAATTTAGCTATAGTCATTCTATCAGCGGACTTGTCCAAAAACACCAACAAACCAACGATGTTAAGGACCGACCAAGGCCTGGACAAACCCTAAAAACCTCTCCTCGGCACGATCGGAGTCTGGCGTGAATCCTTTGCTTCAAGTGGCGTTTTGAAACCTCTTCGGCTCCCCAAAAGGCGTTTGTGTAACAGAACTGTCCGAAACGGTCTCAAAGCACTGGGTATAATGCCCAGAAGGGCCATCAAGCGTCCAGCTCTGCCCGATCAGCATCAAAGACGACGTTTGGAGTGGTGTATGGCACGACAACATTGGAACCTCAGGACGTAGAGGAGAGTCGTCCATTGGTCAGCCGAGAGTAGGTTCCTGTTTCACGTCACATATGGTCGCATGAGAGTGTGGAGGCATAGAAATACTGCTTACGTGCTCAGGAACATCAGATCTACTGTTCCTTAAGGTGGAGGATCAGTAATGATCTGGAGATGCCTCTCTCATAATTGTAAGCTTGATATGGCGACTGTACGTGGGAATCTCAATGGTCATCAGTACATCCGGGACATCTGAATCCGGTTGTCGTGCCTCATTTTGACAAATACCCTTTGACTACTCGCCCTATATTCAGGGGCGACAATGCAAAGCCACATGCAGTGAGAACATCCCTTGAGGACAATGCTATTACAATACTACCTTGGCCTGCAATGAGCCCCGATTTGAATCCCTTAGAAAACATCAGGGACTTTCTTGGACATCCTGTGCAAGCAATGGATCCACCTGTACAGAATGTGGCCGATTTGCAAGCTGCATTGCATGAGTGGCAGCAGAAGGCTCACTGGTAGCATTAGGAAGAGGGTTCAGGCTGTCACCCGGGCGGGCACGTGGTGGATACACTCGCTAGTGACGTCAGACACTGCTATTGTCTTTTTGTCAGTAATTACCGGCATTGTTTCATCATGGACCATACTTGTCGAGGGGACATTTTTCCTTCAAGCACATTAGTGACAGATATATGTAATTAGCGCCATTAAAATACTGCCTACTTTCATCATTGTGATTTCTTTCATTTGCCAATAGATCATTCTTTTCGCAAACAATCACTTTTGGTCATCTGAAAGATAGCATGAAGGTAATGACAGTTTCTATTAACACCAGTGCGAAAAACAGGAGGTGGTTAATTAAGTTCCAGGTGTACACATGTAATGATATTTCATTCGTAATGAAAAACGTGTTTCATTTGATTTCATGCTAGACTTGGCTCCACGCGACAGAACTTATCTTTGGTGTTTAATGATATATACTTGCTCCAAACGGCAAAACCAGTCAACACGTTGGTGATGTGTAAAGAGTGACACGTGTTCATCAGTGATTAGGAGCAGTGGAAATACTCTGAAGCGTCCAAAGGAACGAGGTATTCTTGGGGAAGGCTTAGGGCTCGGGAAGCTTCGAAATTAAACTCGTCTCGAAAACGTCGGATTCGATTCGATTCGCGCTGATTCGGAAATGTTCGAATCGTCCAGTTGTTCTGAAAACCCTAACAAGTGTCTCCTCTTGAGACTAAAATTCCCAAAGCGCAGGTGGTAGGGATTGCAGGAGTATAAGGTATAATATAAGGCTATAGCTAGGAGTGTAAGATATAAAATACGGCCACAGGAGTATAAGATATACTATACGACTACAATTTATTTATTGGGTTTTAACGACACTTCATCAGCCAGGGTCACCTCTTGTGGGACAGTTTTACGGGTGGAGAAAACCGGAGTACCCGGAGGGAACCACCAAGCAACGGCCAGACTCCACAACGAACTAACTCCACACAAGCAGGGGTAGCATTGGTTGAAGACATTTGCACCACGTCTTAGCACACAGCACCACCGTGTCCCCATACGGCTACAGGAATCCAAGATATAACATTCGCTATAAGAGTATAGGATATAGCATACGGCTATAGGGTTACAAGATGCAGTCCACACGGCTTTCGGAGTAAAAGATATAACATATCGGTACTGTACTGGAGAAAAAAATATAACCTACCACTATAGGCGTATCAGATATAACATATTGTTATAGGAGTATCATGTAATATTTTATATTACAGTCAACATGTGTTTTGTCTGTATTAACTCCGCAAATGTCGTGCATCCAGCCCCCTGATACAGATATTTGTATCAGGGGGTCGGATACAAGAACGTTCCTTTCGCGTGAGTTCCATTTTTTTTTGTTCATCCGTACGAATAAAAAGTTCGTTATTTATTCGTCTACATTCTTGACTTGTCCCCAATATATTGTATGATAAAATGATTATTACCATTATGTGGATGCAAAATCATGTATCCGAGTCTCGCTCCGGGTTCTAAGGGTAGATCACGACTCGTCTTCGACTCGTCGTGATCTGCCCTTAGAACCCGGAGCGAAACTCGGATACATATTTTGTACATCCACATAATGGTAATAATCTCTGTAGAACATTTCTTTTCATGTTCTATCGGTCGATGATAGTATCTGAGTTGAAGGTTTTATTTAAAAAATCACACAATCTCAGGTACTATCGACCATGAAAAGAAACATTCTAATTATTTTATTATGCCGAACAAAAATTGTTAAGCATCAACTTCATCGTGCCATCAATCTTGTAACAATGTAGCCGAATCTAGAAACATGCTTTCAGTGACATCATTTCGAACAAATGACGTCGCTTCAGGAGTTTCCAGATCACCAAAGTCGAAAATGACTTGTTACAAGTGCCGTCGCTTTGGGAGTTTCTATATAACCAAATGCCAGTGTTTACAACTGCATCATGCTGTTCATGTTATAATTCATTATTAATGGTGAAACTCTACTGGGTCATACTGTACAGGACTAGGATTCAGTAGGAATAGGACCTGCAGATGGAAAGTTTATGAACGTACTTGTGTGATAAGTGGCATAATGGAATATAAATTCGCGTTTCTTGGACGACAATTGTAAAGAGTGAAACAATTTATTTGGAACTTAAGGAGAAAACTCAGTGAGGTCAAGGAGTACTAAACTTGTGGAAATATGGATTGCATTCACACTCACTGGAAGCGGTGATCAACACCTGAGTTTTTAATATTCCTGATTCTTTTAAACTGATTGTTTGCAGTTAAAATTGAAAACACACCCACTGAAATTAAAAATCAGACGCTGTTGTCCTTTCCCATTCCACACTTAAAAGCTGTTCATTATGAGCTATGTAATTGTCGTGCGTGACACTTCCGTTACTCTCTGAAGATTTGCCGCAACAGGTTGTCGACAAACCGACTAAACGCTGCCTTGTACAAAACTGAGAAGTACTAGATACACTTGGATCTATAGATACACCACCTTGTGACTTTAGAATTTATCTGTTCAAGTGTTGAGAAATTGAAGAGTAGGGATGACCCGCATTGTGTCCTTGGGCAAGGCACTTTATTTCGGTTGCCTACACGGGGCACACGGGGCACGATGACGCCGAGTACTAAGGCGTACTGCACGTCGATAGTGCACAAGTCTTCAACCACTGTAACCGTGCTTGCGCGGAGCTTTAACAGAGCTAGTATGTTGAGGGGCTGACAATTACTCGTCGATGCTCGGTGGTTCGCTCCGGATACTCCGGCTTCCTCCATCCGTAAAACGGTCACAGTCACGATTAACCATTGCGCATATGTATGTGACCTTAAACATCAATAACTAAATACTTGAAGAGTAGGACAGCCCTGTCCAGTGTATTTGGTCAAGGCATCTGCCATTTCTCGCGTTTTCATGGCGCTGGAATCTGTACAGTAACTTTGAATGGAGACTGGATTTTTATGACCCGAAATTGATGCAATGTTTTGGGACAGTACTGTGATAGCTGTTGCGTGTTTGCAGTGATTTGCGTATAGGTTGGCACGTTGACTTATTTGAAATCAGGGCCCCACGTGGGCAAAGATAAAAATTTGAATTTTGCTTCACATTCCTGATAAAGTATCTTTCCCTGAAGGTGATCGACAATACCATTTCTTTTGTTCGTTGTCAAATGAACACAACGCACATTGAGAAATAATACTGGTTCATCTTTGTGTCTTTCACGCAGATACTTTTCAAAGCTGGCAACAGGGCACATTCTGGTACCAGTGGCACACATGTAAGCTCCTTTACCCTAAAAAAATAGAACTACTTTAATGCGTACCATTGTACTGCGCACTCTGTATGACAATCATGTTTTAGTTTATTATATGTATGCATCATACTTTTTCATGAATAAATATTGTTTAAATTAAATAGAACTCCCCACTGGGATTTTTGTCCCTTTCTGATTTACTTCTTCTCACGAATTTACGCCCGCTGTCGCCGTGGCAGATTTCTAAATGTCCAGGGGCCAAATCTCGTTGATTCTCTTGACCGCGGCTGCAGAAATAAAATACAGTTTCAAACCACAATTTATTTAAAAATACTTGAGGAATGTCAGATTGAAAACTATTGGGAGCTGATATCAAATAAGGTTTCTGCATATCAAGTGGGAAATTGTGTTTTGTGTTCAACGGAGCATATTCCTTCGAAGGTGTTTTAAGGATGGCTTTAAAAGTTTCTAACGACTTTCTGAATTCAGTCCCAGTTAAAATATTCCTGTCAAGAAATCTATTGATTCCATGTCTGAAACAAATTTAGGGAACTCTTAGTATATTACTGTTTTTGCTCAGTTCTCACGTTGACATAAAAACCAGCCAGCAGGTCATCGAGTTCCTTATCATAATAAGTTTCCACATCCTCACTCAGTCCACGACAAATGCAAAAGTCACGCAAAATATTCTTTCGCTGTATGTAAGTGGAAGCATCCAATGCTGTTTTTGTGGAAACACTTTCAATCGAAGTGAAGCTTACATTGCATAGTAATACATCTTATTATGCCTCACGCCCGTAACATCAGTCGTGATTGGTTAATTTGACACCTTCTAAAAGTCATAGTACTGGAGTTTTTGGACAAAACACGGGCACTATCGGAACGTTCTTCCCCGGAGACATGAGAACAAAGGAAATGTAAGCTCAGCTTCCATTAATCAGCGTCGATTATGCACGCGCCGATTGGAATTTCTCAACACCAAACGCTGGCGCCGTGTCTGTTTAACTGTTTGCGTCACCGATAGACACAAACTTACCAACAAATATGTCATCTTCAGTGGGTATGTTTTCAATTTTAACTGCAAACAATGAATTCAAAAGAATCAGAAATATTAAAAACTCACATGTTGTTCACCACTTTGGTGAATCATGAATGTGACTTCACACAAACAATAATGAATTTTAACATGAACAGCATGATGCAGTTGTAAACACTGACATTTGGTGATATAGAAACTCCCAAAGCGACGGCACTTGTGACAAGTCATTTTCGAATTTGGTGATCTGGAAACTCCTAAAGAGACGTCATTCGTTCGAAATGAAGTTACTAAAAGCATGTTACTGGATTTAACAACATTGTTACAGGATTGATGGCGTAGGGTTGCAGTTAACGCTTAACAATTAAAGCTATGTTTTGTTCGGCATAATAAAACAATTAGAACGCGTCTTTTCGTGTTCTATCGGTCGATAATACTTGAGTTTGTGTTATTTCTGAAATAAAACTTTCAGCAGCTTCGCTGCTTCAGGTTTTATTTCAGAAATCGCACAAACTCAGGCACTATCGACCGATAGAACATGAAAAGAAAAGTTCTAATATTATAGCATACGGCTTTCGGAGTATAAAATATAACGTAGTCTTGATCCCCACACCGCTGTTTATTCCTTTGAAAAACTGTTTTCCCCCACACAGATAACTGAACCGGCAAGCTTGCCGCTCGCTTCATCTCGAACCTGGACCCGAATATTAAACTGTGACATAATATCCCAGGAGGAAATCAGAAAAACACCCCGACAATATATACAACGAACTCCTGAAAACTGTAATCCCCTAAATGCCAGACGAAACAGTCAAGTTGTTTAACCAAGTCCTAGAACCTGGTCATTATTCAACTGAATGGAGTAAGTCCACCCTAACGCTACTGTACAAAACGAGTAACCGGCACGATGTCAAGGAGGTGCTTTGGGGTGGACACAAATATTAGTTGTGTCGGGGAGGGTTAAGATCGCCCAAGTTCCAACGCACTCCCTTAGAGCGTGCCCTGAAACCTGAGTAAACTTATACCTGACCTGAGTTCCTCGTTCGCATCCCTCGAGGTGCCCGTAGCTTCTTAGATAAAAGGAGTGTAAATACCAAAATTACTGATACGGAATGACGCTACAAAACAATTTATTTACATTCTAAAGAAAATACCTTTCTCACAACCATGTCCTTGAATAAATACATTTCCACAACCCAATAATATACTACTCAAAGTTTGCTAAGCACCAAATATTTGACACATCATTGTGAAATTTGCTTCTGACATATTTGCGATATTTTTGATGGATATGATTGAGGAATGTATTGAGATGGTCCCCAGTGTTTACATTAGCTCTCTTGACAGGCAGACTTTTCGTGACAGTCATGGAAAGCATGTACCCCTTGATTTTCATGATGTTTTCGTGTACTCTCTACATGCACACGACATGTGTAGGGTATTCAATATCTATTTCAACACAAACCCTTGTGATTTAATGATTGAATATGGCAAATGTAAGAAGACATTTGTCTGAAGCAGAAATGTGGCGGGCTGTAGGGATGGTGGAGCAAGGGGCTGCCAATGGCCAGGTTGGTGAATCCCTTGGTGTGCACCATACGGTGATCGCCAGGGCCTGGGCAAGATTTCAGCAGTATGGCACACCAGTAAGATGGCGTGGTGGTGGCAGAGACAGGGCAACATCTGCAGCTGAAGATCGGTTTTTGATCATTCAGGCCCGTAGGAACCGCTTTGCCACAGCAACCCAGCTTCGCAATGACCTTCAGAATGCATCCGGGGTAAATGTTTCGACGCAGACGATCCGGGTAAGGTTGCACGAAGGTGGCCTCCGATCGGGAAGACCATGTATTTGCAGTCCGCTATCCCAGAACCACCGCCAGGCACGATATGAATGGGCCATGGACAGCGTTGTGTGCACCAGAGAAGATTGGCGACCTGTCCTTTTTACAGATGAGTCAAGGTACTGCCTAAACCACACAGATAGGCGTTCTTGGGTACGGAGAAGACCAGGAGAGCGAATCCATGCTGCCATCATTGCTGAGCATGACCGCTATGGTGGAGGGTCAATCATGGTCTGGGGCGGCATCAGCTGGAATGGACGTACATAGCTTTGTGTCCTTGAACGTGGTATTTTGACTGCACAGCGGTATATTGATGAGATCCTGGATGTCCACGTTAGCGTATGCAGTGCAGTGATAGATTCATTCTGATGGACAATAATGCCCGTCCTCATGTTGTCCATGATGTCGGGGAATACCGACAGACGGAGGGGAGTGAGCGTATGGAATGGCCAGCAAGATCCCCTGACCTCAATGCAATCGAACATGTCTGGAATGAGTTGCAGCTTACAACTTCAGCCCGTCCAGTCCAGCCAAGAAGTGTCCAGGAGCTTGGTGCCATGCTGGTCCAAGAATGGAACAACATCCCACAAAGGACCACCAGGAACTTGATTGGGAGCACGAGAAGGCGTTGTCAAGCTGTAATTAATAGTAATGGTCCCATACTCGATATTGAAGCCATACCAGTTCGCTCCGTCAACTTTTTAGCATATTGAAAGATTTCCTCTTTTACCAATAATATCCATTTTCCAGGTTATCGTATTCAAAAGCTAAAAAATAATGTCAAACACAAATAAAATCTTAATTTCTGTACTTAAATCATTAAAGATATAATTAAATAAAAAATATATACACTTTTCATAACAATATTTCAACTAAAACGTAAAACAAGTAGTTGGTTGTACTTGGTGCTTAGCAAACTTTGAGTAGTATATATTTACAGTTCACAGTGTCCGCCCGGGCGTCCGTTGTTTTACATCTGCATCCATTCTCGTTCTCCGCTCACCTTTCCTTCATTTTGTACTGTCTTTTGAATTGTTCCTTTCACATGGACCGATGGGAAGGGACTTAAACACCGCCCAGTCTGTGGTACGAATCTTAATCAGTCTATCAACACCATTTAACAACCTGTACCAGTTTATCAACGCTATTTAACAACCTATAACAGTTCTCAATTTCTGCTACCACACATTATTTCACTGTCTGCCCTAACCGTACGCAATACTGACAAACACCGCCTGCCTGCCTAAGTTCAAAATCACCAGTTATTCTACTCTTCCACAATTTTTGCTCTACACTTATCCGCGGCCTCCCCCGACCAAATCCTGGACCTCCCTCAACCTCTACCGTTCAGATCTAACCCCAATGGGAATGGAATGGTTTCATGCGCCGAAGTCGCGCAGGGACGCTGTGGGGCAAGCCCCTTTCGACCCTCTTTAGCTGTTTAAGGTTTATGTCTACATGTATGGGCGTGATGAATGCGGGATAGCGTCGGGTGCTCGGAAGATGTTCAGGTTTCGATGATTTGAGGAGTCATGGTTTGTCTTTGTGATGATCGTTGTCTGACCCCTCGGGTGAGGACCAGAGCGAGATCGCAAAGGTGCTACCTCTTTCCGAGGGGGCTGTGGCGTTTTTTCAGGCAAGTAAAGTCTGCCGCTCAGGAGGTTCGTAATCGTGTGGTAGAGGGCCATCATTGGCAAGTATAGTCTGCCTCAGGCGGTTGATGAAAGCTGGAGTTGATTCACATTTTCTCGATTACAGTTGGATGTATCTTTTGGATCGTGAAGAGAGAGAAACAACGGCCCCTTTCGGGGACCACCCATAGAAAGACCCGAACTTCCCTGGTTCGAGAGCAGGCCAGCTTTGGAACCTATTTGGCTGGGTCAAAAAATGCATGCTACAGATGCTTACAAAAATGGGTATTTAGCGGGGCGCTGGACCAACGCTCGCCTCCCTTGAGTTGGGTGACCACTTCTGGGGATGGAGCGGAGGATGTTCAGAGACCGTAGCGGTTATTGTTTTCCATATCGGTTATAGTTTCCATAGCGGTTATTGGGGTGCTGGCGATAAAAAAGCATCTCTATGTCCCTGCTAAAAGAAGAAGGCAGAATTAGTATGATAGACAAAAGTAAGTGGTTACAATGTGGAAGGCAGTTTGTAATCTACCAGTTTCCTATTACCATTTTTTGGTTGTTAAGGCGGTGAACTATTGGTGATTTAGCTGTGTCGGTGAAGACAACCCTTCCTGGTAGGTCACGGCTGAGCCGTTATTACTGCCTATTTATTCATCTTCTCTAGCCCGGTTTTAGCTTATTTAATACGTTGGATTTTTAGTGATTTAGCTTGGTCTTTGATTTTTTCCGGTCGAAATGGGAGGGAGGGTGCAGGCCTTAACAAAAGAGCCACATCCGGGGGTGTTTCCTGCCCTAACCTCCGCGGTCTGTTTCCTACTTACACGGTTGTTACCTTAAATTTGGGCGTATTGTCGGCTGTCGTAAATTACCTGTAGTTCTGATATTAGTTGGCTGTCGGCTAACCGGCCGTGATTTTTCGCGGCAAGGGAGGCAAGGCGGTCCTTTATGGTTGGGATTTCGGCCCTGTCGTGGAGTGTTTTGATAGGTGTATCCTAGGGAGCACGGAAGGCGACCCTGAGCGCATGATTTTGGACCTTCTGGAGTTTCCCCATATTTGTTTGATTGAGGTATTTTAGGATAATAGCCCCGTATTCGAGTACAGGGCACACAAAGGCTTTTTTTTATAGTTTAAGTAGAATAGTCTGGTTGGCTCCCCATGATGTACCATTTAGCATTTTTAGTAAATTAATACGTTTGGTCGCTTTGTTGGCAATATCGTTGGTGTGTTTATTGAAAGAGGGGTTTTGGTCGAAAGTAATGCCAAGGAATTTTGCCTCTGTGCATTCAGAAATGATTTTGTCCAGTAGTTTTAGGTCAAAGTCACGTTTTTGTTTTTCTTACGGGTGAACGTGATTCTTTGCGTTTTTCTGGCGTTCAGCTTGATTCTCCATTTCGCACACCATTGCTCTAGTTTGTCGAGAGCGCGCTGAAGGGATTTTTGTAGTAGTATAAGATATAACATATGGCTTTCTATAATATATGACATACGAATAAGGAGTATAAGATATAGTATACGACCATGGAAGAAAAATATATGACGTTCGGCTAATGGAGTTTAAGATATAATATGCGATTGTAGGAATATAAGATCTAACATACAGCTTTCGGAGTATAAGATATAACATATGTCTATAGGAGTATAAGATATAACATACGACTACAGGAGTATAAGATAAAGCATACGGCTACAGAAGGATAAGATGTACGCCTTTCAGAGTATAAAATATAACATACGGCTATAGGAGTATAAAATGGAACATATAACTATATGAGTACCAGATATAACATACGTTTAATTGAATATAAGATATAACAAGCGGCTAGATGAGTATATGATATATACAGATAATCATGATAATGTGCATGTCCTGTGATTTGTATCAGATTCGAGGTGGTGTCCAGAATGGGATCTCAACGAGCCGGCTTTGCGAGTTGTAATCCCATTTTTGGACATCACCGAGAATCTGATGCAAATCACAGGACATGCACATTATCATGATAATTCATTTATCTAACAATTCTGTCACATAAACAGATTAAATCTTAACCTTTTACCCAACGTAACGGCCAAAACCGGCCAACGCTATTCACAAAAATCGCCAGTTAATTTTCATTATTTTTTCATTTTTTGTCTCAAAAACATAGGTTATGACCCCTCGTTGGAACGAGCTCGTCAAGCTCGTTCCAATGAGTGGTCATAACCTATGTGTTTGAGACAAAAAATGAAAAAAAAATTAGTTATTCAAGAATTTTAGTTTGCAAGTGTCGTCTGCTTTTCATGTTAGGTAAAGGGTTAAATTAAATTATTTTTAAACAGTTTTGGGACATCGGTCGATCACATAGAATGTATCCATGCGCCTGTTATGATAGCCCGTAGCGCTACCGAAAACAAGTCGTCTATATGATACGGAATCAGATTTAGTCGTCTATATAATACGGAATCGGAACACATTATGTGATACGTACCGTTGCTCGTGGTTTTCAGGCCAAAATCTATATGATTGTTAGATAAAACACACGGCGTACGGTGTATCAGAAAAACATATAAGATCTAACATACGACTATAGAAGTATAAGATACATATAGGTATAGGAGTATAAATTATAAGCTGTAACAGACGACTGTTGGAGTATAAGATAGAACAGTCGGCTTTTGGAGTATGAAATATAACATACGACTATACGGGTATAAGATATAACATACGATTATAGGAGTATAAGCTGTAATATATAACTATCGGAGTATAAGATACACATGTAACAGGATTTAACATACGACTATAGGAGCATAAGATATAACATATGGCTTTCGCAGTATAAAACATAACAAGATTTAACAAACGACCACAGTAGAATAAGGTATAATATGTGACTATAGGAGTATAAGATATAACATATCGCTATAGGAGTATAATATTAGTTACACAGTTTGTTGGTGGCCTAATATGGTATATATGGTGTCAGTTAATTTCATATTGGACGAGAGCGAAGCTCGAGAGTCCAATATGAAATTAACTGACACCATATATACCATATTAGGCCACCAACAAACTGTGTAACGAATATATCTTACCGACTGCTGCATGGATGCACAGAACTAATAACAACAGCGATCAAAATTTAATGAGAGAATTCTCACAATGTGTTCACGTGTCTTTGCCTTGTTACAATTTATGGGAGAGTGCCTACAGGCACTCTCCCATAAACTGTAACAAGGCAAATTCATACATACCAAACAGTTTCATTTCGAAGGTAACATGACACACATCCACAGAATATGAAGCCTTTTAAGTTGCCTAACCTGCACTTCGGACCAAATATGGGCTTCCAACACTCAATTTTTCAACTTGAAGCGTTTATCGGCTGCCACCATTTTGAATAATCAATGAACAAAGGGGAGATTACCCATAGCTGTCAGCGTATATTGATGTTGACAGGCAGTATATGGTTTTATATGCAGTCTGCATACGACGTCTTTGAACCAATGGAATTTCCAGGTACTTGTAGGAGGTAAGATATATTATAATATATGGATTTCGGTGTATCAGATATAACATACTGCTATTGAAGTGTAAGATATAGTTGCCTCGACCGGGTCGTTCAACTTGAATGGTGAGATTAATTTTCACGTAGACGACGGGGAAAACAGAGGTGTACAAAAATCCTTGATCCTTTAGAATGCTCTTCACGCGACATGTAGTTTGTCAACTGGGTTCGAGATTGCCTGCGTGTGAACGAGAATTCATTTGTATATCGGTATATCTGCGAAATATTATGGTAGAACTGTTATACGATACCCGTTGGATGATCTCTTAGGATTAAGTTCATTTCCTTTGATCAAGTAAGCTTTTGAAGTTCAGTTAACTAAATGGGCCACGCGCAATAGAAATATGGGGTCGATGACCAGTACATCCAACACATTTAAAAGAGAGTTCAGATTAGAAAGGGAATAGAGGATCACAGTCGTTGAGAGTGGGTGCGGTGTTGGAAACAGTCGAATAGCGAGGAAAATAGTACATGAATGAGGCTAGGCTACAAAGCCTATGTGAATAGAGGTACACAAAATAAGCCGAGCCCTGTAGACTGAAAAGTCTACTGGGATTATTGCCAAGGGAAAATAAGCGTGGCAGGTGTTGGACAAAAGTCTGACTTGAGTTATAGAGTTGAGTCGGTTGATCGGTGAAGAGTAAATTGACCTGAAGGAGAAAGCATCCAGTACGTTTTTTCTGTGAATACCAAGGACTATAAAATTATAATTCTGAGGAGAACTGACCCGAGAACACAAGTTCACAGATATGCATGTAATATAGTGATAAGGAACTGTAAAGTTTTCTCACTGAGGATGACGTGCATCAGAACGGATAGACTGTGGAGAAAGTATAAGCCATAAGTCAAAGCGGACTCAGGAGCTGTCACGGCTGTCATGTGGCGAGCCAAATAGAGAAACGAGAGGCGTGAAATACAGACATTCGCGGTATTAATTCATTTTTACAATTTATATAGTTAGGGTATTAAATAAATTGTTTTTCTGTTATCATTCTCTCTTCCACCGTGTGTTTCATTACACAGCCTGAAGCCATTAAGAGTAAACTGTTGGACACAAGTACCTCAAGTAAACAAATCTATGATATTACACTTGAAGCGCGACCACTACGATTCCGTAGTGCCAATCTTACTACGGACGACATTCTATGCTTCCGTTTCATGCCGTAAATTTCGGTGGCAAATTGTATCTCTTAAAATATAGTTGCCATCGGACATAGTTGACCCGACGCATACTGGCGGCCATTCACTATACCTTGTGTTAACGCGCCATTGTGATCCCGATCTCTTATATGGTTTTGAAATTTTTGATGCGCAGCAGCATCATCGGACCAATTCACAATTAAATTCCACCAGCAGCTGCCACATCCAGTGCCATGTAAACCAAAAATATTCTATCGTAAACTTCCAAACACTGATCGGGTTAAATTTTTCAGAGACTTTATTAAGTACCTTCTCACCCCTGTGTCAATAAAGGGGTTGCCGTACTTGTTGATAAATTCCAAGAAGTGTCCGACACAGTTATTGGCAAACTTGCACCTCTTCGTAGTATAGTATTCAAGAAAAGCGAACATTCCCCGTGCTACAAGATTAAATCAGGAAAGCTAAAGTCCAGCGAAAGAAACGAGAATTACAAAGGCGGGCTTCCAAATTACCCATCCACAGAAAGGTTTATGTCAACCAAAAGAATGTTGTGAACAAGTTAATAAGTATTGCGAAAAAATGACTTCTAGGCCAGTGTTTCCGATAATACGAAGAGACCAAATGTGCTGATAAATATTATCGAAAACTTGTTACATCGCAAGGAAAGACTTGCTCTTCCTGAGCACACCGCCAAAGACGAACTTGCTGATACATTTTCAGATAAACCTGATATGTTTCCGTTAACGGTGGTAGTAGAACCCAAAAGGTGAGAAGAAACTCCACAGACTCCTTTCTCTGTCACACTAGTGACCCATCTCGACTCGATTAGACTGCACTCGCCCAACGAACTTACACGGCTTGTTCTCAAATCTCCAACGAAACAGTGCCCGTTGGA
This sequence comes from Pictodentalium vernedei, assembly GCA_031216915.1. Lineage (NCBI taxonomy): Eukaryota > Metazoa > Mollusca > Scaphopoda > Dentaliida > Dentaliidae > Pictodentalium > Pictodentalium vernedei. The sequence goes on along the minus strand of CM062288.1, from coordinate 206,873,270 downwards.
TGTTATTCCAACTAAATTGTTTAAATCGTGCTTGCTACCGTGGTTATTAGAAATTTTGAACATTTTTGTGGCATCCCTGGGTCTTTCAAATGACTTCGAAACGATCACTTGCCACTCCTCTTCTTAAAACACTTCGACTCGACACCGACATATTTAAAAACTATCGTCTAGTTTCGAATCTTTCGCTTCTTTCTTAACTCATTGTGCGTGCCATTTCTCTCTAAATTCTTGAACTCTTGTCTCAATGTGGCATGCTGAAGAATTCCAATCTGCGTATTGATCGCAATGCGGTACGGAAACAGGTACCCTTAGCGTTAAAATTATATACTTGTTTCCATGGATGAAACGCAAGTCTCATATATGCTTCATGTTACATGACTTGAGTGTGATTTTCGCACCATTGACCACCACTGACCACGCCGTGTTCCTATACGGGTCGAATACTGAATTATTTTTGGTCATCAAAATTTGTTCACATACGTTTGCCTAGTTACAATTTATGGGAGAGTGCCAATAGGCACTCTCCCAAAAATTGTAACAAGGCAAATCCTAACAGACTAAATAATTTAACTTCAAAGGTGGTATGAACAACATCCACAAAATATGAAGACTTTAAGTTCTGGTACTGACACTTCAGAGTAAAGCCCAAATATGGGCTTCCAGCACTCTCCCAGTTAACGGGTTGAGTGGTGGAAACCTATATTTGGGCTTTACTCTAAAGTGTAGGTACAGCAACTCCGCGGCTTCAAACCCTGTGGGTGCCTTCATAATCATAACCAGAAAATACAATTTTAGAAAATACAATTGTAAATGTTTTATAGTATTGGCTTCAGTGGTGAGTCTAGAGACCCTCTAGACCCACCCCCTCTGTCGGGGAGCATAACCTCCCGAATCAGGAAAATCCTGGCGTCACCCTGCATGTGGGTCTTCGGCTTTAAGACATAACAGGGCTATATGAGAATAAAATACGACATACGACTACGGGAGTATAAGATATGGCATATGGCCATAGGAATATAATACATAACATATGGCTATAGGAATATAATATATAACATATGGCTGTAGGGATATAATATATAACATAGGCTATAGGAGTATAAGATATAACATACGGTTAAATGATTATCAGACATAACATACGACTATTGGAGTAAAGGATATAACATACGGCTATAGGAGTATAAGATATAACATACGGCTATAGGAGTATACGATACGACATACTACTACATGAGTATAACATATACCATGTGGCATAGGAGTATAACATACAACATACGGCTATAGGAGTATAAAACACAACGTACTTCTATAAGAGTATAAAATATAACATACGGCTATAGGAGTATAAGATACGACATACGACTACATGAGTATAACATATAACATATGGCATAGGAGTATAACATACAACACACGGCTATAGGAGTATAAGACACAACATTCTTCTATAGGAGTATAAAATATAACATACTTCTATAGGAGTATAAAATATAACATACGGCTATAGGAGTATAAGATACGATATACGACTACAGGAGTATAAGATGTAACATATGGCTGGCTATAGGAATATAACATATAACATGCGGCTATAGGAGTATAATCGAAAATGTATGCCTATAGGAGTATAAAATATAACATACGGCAATAGGAGTATAAGATACGACACACGACTATGGGAGTATAAGATATAACATACGATTATAGGAGTATTAGATATAACATACACTAATATTGTTTAAGCCAGAGAACTATTCAGGAAATCAAGGCGAAAGGGCTAAGTTGTTTCATTAAGGGGCTAATCCACGTCTTGTCTGTATTAATGCATAGTTTCCTTGAACACAGGAGCCTTATCACCGGCATGATGGGTAAAGTGACGGCGGAAAAAAATGAAACTTCGAACTGAAGGCGGAGATGGGACACAAGTGTCTAAGACGCCCTTGACATGACAAGCTTCAGTCCCGTGGTAGGAAATTTGAAAAATGAATCCAGAGAAGTGCCGTCACCTTGATTCTGATGTCTTGACGTGGGCAACATAAGCTGTTTAAAGGGGTGTGTGTGCGTGTTTTCTTTTTTTTTGAGGGGGGGGGGGGGGCGACCGGTGTAACAGGAATGGAAGTCCGTAGGAACGTTAGTCCCTCTGGACTATTATTCCGCGGAATTATAGTCCTAGGTCTAACATTTCTAGGAATAGTAGTCCGTCCTGTTACACCGGTCAAAATACCATGCCATCGTTACGGCAAACGGCCTCCCTCCATACCATGCTAGTGAAGCCAAAAATAATAATTGTATATATTATTATGTTCAAAACTGCAAATACAAGCTTGTCTCCCCTTCTTGTCTGAATGCAACGGTTTGGTCAGGATTCGATTTATCCATAAAACCAACGCACCACAATATCAAAATTTGTAATTTTCAATACTTTTTTTCCAATTTTGCATAGAATTTCAACAAATCCATATTATGTGACCCCTCATTGGAACGAGCTCGTTCCAGTGAGGGAAACATCATAAAGGAGGAGGATGTGGCAGATTCGCTTGATAATTATTTTTTCAACTTCCGCCACTTTTCAAGAAAAGTCGAAGAAAATAACCTGAACCGACTGAAAATGGGTAATTCGATAAGAATGTTAATGGTGCGTTACATTAGATATGGTTTAAATATATGTTTACTGTTGTGTGTGGTGTATGAATAAGTGTCATTAAAATCTCCAAAACATGACGCCTTTGTAACGAAACGCTCTCTTCTGAAGGAACAGATCAACGGTATCAGAGTTCCATGTTATCACATCGCATATACAATAATCCTACCAAACCCGACAGATAAATACCAAGCCCAGTAATAATAACGGTCGATGTGTTCCAAGTACTGCTACTTCATATGTTAATGTGACATAAATTTGCATATCTCTCAACATCTCAGTGTAACACTTGACAGGTTTTCCTGATCACTATCTCACGAGGTTGAGTACTCGAGGTTTTTCTGGCAGATTTGTGGTTTCAGAGGGTAATATATTTCCAGTCTATGAATGTGCTCCATATCGTCTTGAAATAAAATGAAACATACTAAAGTTTCTTTTCAACCATCGGACAATATAAAAAACGAACTAGGCGAATCCTAATATAGTTAAAAAAAATACATAAAAATGATACAGAAAACACAAGCACAAGGAAGTGTTATAGGAGTTATTGAACTTATTTGAGACCCCGATCAGAGTCAGCATTAGAATGACCAGAACCGATCTTTGTCTGTCAAAGCAAGGACGTGTATAATACTTTATTATACGCTAAACGATAGATTGTCGAAGAAATTGCGGAAAGATAGAAATCGTATCCCCCACTGTGAAGATATAGAATTTTTCACTTTCATGGTATCAATCAAAATGGTGGCTTTCAAAGCATCACTTCAAGGTGAATACAAGTCAAATTATCGCTGGAAATGATCAATTTGTTCTAAAAACGTATAATGAAAAGTAAATCTAATGTTTTGGTGGAGTGAATACCGATCATTTCCAGCAATAATTCAACACGTATTCACCTTGCATGAAACCCGCAAGCCCAAACATGGCCTGACAGTCCGTAATAAAAGTTTTTGGTTTGGTACGTCCTTTCAAAGGACGTACCAAACCAAAAACTTATATTATATATTACGGACTTTCAGGCCATGTTTGGACTAGAAACCCGCCAGCAGAAGCAAATTACAAAACGCTATCTGTTCCGAGTATCAATCAAATCACTTCCGCGTTTCAATGATTGAATGCACTGTTTACTTTCATGCATCAATTCAAGGTTGAAACGAGTGGAATTATCAGATTCTTACAAAAAGCGTATAATAAAAAGAAAATCTAGTGTTTTAGGGTGGATACCGAAAATTATCAAAGCGCTCGCGAAAAATAAACATTAGTCTCGGTCACTCATGAGATAGTTTTCGGTATCCACTCAAAAACACTAGATATCATCTATGTATCCGTCATCCGCAAAATAGATACCGCACACTGTAAAGTGGAGTACCAAATCCTACCATGTTACTTTCTTAGATCACGCTTCACAACAATCAATTACTAGTGCACGTGCAGAATAGGTGGAAGTAATCCAAAGAAATAGTCACTTATATTCTAGATTGATGACATGTGGCTCTGACGTTGATGTTTGGAATATTACCTCTATGAGGTTTCTAGGAAAGAAATATTCCATTTTTTTCTGTAATGATTTTTTATAAACAATATTTCATTCGTCCTGAAAGGGTTTGGTAAACAGACATATGCCTATGTATATACCTCACCGATACATTCTTATTTTACCAACAATGGCGCGTAAACAAGTGGAGAGTTGTGAAGTTTGTTCTTGATACAGCCCCTTATCAATCAACATTTCTATCAAACTAAGTTGTGGCATAAGTCTGGATAGGATGCTTCAGTCTGATATTGGGATGTGATGACTGAATGAGGTAAGTTAGATACTTTTTAGATACTTTATTAGGAGCACACGTAATACATCATACAACACAGAGAACAATGAACAAATTTACAGAAACCTTATTGACGTAAATATGTATACCCCCAGGGGATGACATAGCCAGATTGGCTGTCTACCTGTCATCCCCTATAAAACCAAAAGTGCATTTGGCACACACTCAGACTGTTAGCAACCATTAATTTTGAATACTTCATAGAAGTATTAGTAAATTTAACAAGACTTCTTTGCGATCGTAATCGATCGTAATCAGGTGGCTAGAGTCTCCAAATTCATCCTACCTCACGCTTTGGTCATCCTGTTTTTAAACGTCGTCTCTTAAGGTGGTTATTTAGAGGAAACAAAACAGTTTTATTTACCGAGACATAAAATATATTCCAAGCTGGAGGGAGTGGATGGGAAGCATGAGGTGCGATATGACGAAGAATACCAGACTTGAGTTAATGCAAGATGTAATATATAAGATATGTAATAATTATGATCCCAAGTGTTAACTTATGGGTTACAGTCTGGGCAATTCGGATTGTTACATTCTACAGTACCCGAATATGAAGCGAGTATTTTATTCATTATTTCTTTTTTTAACAAGTTTCTGCTTCTTATCTATTCTACCACTCGGATATTCATTGGAATCTCGTCGTTTGTTCAATATAGTTATGTACAGTCCTAAATTTACGAATATTTTCCGAGACCATTTTTGTTTCATTTCCTGATAAGATAATGCTAATATCTTCAATAAAGTGGTCAAAACATTGAAACATAATTTCTCTTTGGGTATTATACAGTACGTGGAGAGTGGATTGTAACACAATCACCCGCGCAGTGGAGTTATCACCCAAAGTATCACTTTCAAATTCTGTACATATGGGCAAAAACACTAGCAATGTTTCAGCCAATGGACATCCGGGTTTAACCCGGAGGTCCATTGGCTGGAACTTTGCTTGTGATTGTTATGCTTTGCAACAAATTCGTAATTATTACTTGGGTGGAATCTCCACTCTGCGGGTGATTTAGTGGTAATACACTCTCCACATACTGTAGATTGGACAGAAAAGAAAGTAGTTCTAAGAGTCCTCGTATTCGTGTTTACAGGAACATTTCGGGTCATCGCCCAGAAATCGTTCAAACACGTGACCAATCAAGTCGCTACATCTGGATGTTAATTTGTAGTGCCATATCTGGCCTCTTCTCAAGCCGACATAATAATACCCTGTATTGACTGGGTCGTTCCTTCTAAGAATGCTTTTAATACCTGTAGAGATTCGCAGGTTCTCATAATTATATCCATATCATTCCAGAGTCTTACAGCAGACGGCAAAAAAAGAATCAGAATAAAGTTTCGTCCGACATTGTATTTCAAATAGATTACTTGATGAACGAAGTGGATAATTTGTATATTCCGACACTTGGGGAGGAATCATTGCCGTGAGATAATAAGGCGCATTGCTAGTAATAAGTTGGAACATAGTAACTATTTTGTGTCTGTGAAGATGATATCAGTCTCTCATCGAAAGCTCCCCCTGGGAGCTGTAGTCACAGCGTAACAGCTTTTACTGCATCATAAGTCATGGTGTTTACAAAGCACTAAAACTAATAACACTGCAGAAACTTTTCTATCTCTGCCTTTGTATTTTGTCAATGTTAACTAAAATATGTTGGAAATATTCAGTTTGCTTTGTTGCTAAAAATATGCTCAACATCAACATATTCATTTTCACAGGCACTAAAGTATACATTTCAGCTGTCCAGGACGACCCGCGTTGTGTCCTTGGGCTAGGCACTTTATCCCAGTTGCCTGCATGGGGGCACGATGACGCCGTGTACTAAGGCGTACTGCACGACGATGGTGCACATGTTTTCAACCGCTGTAACCCTGCTTGAGCGGAGCTTGAACAGAGTTAGAATGTTGAGGAGTTGACAGTTGTTCGTCGATGCTCGGTGGTTCTCTCCGGGTACTCCGGCTTCCTCCACCCGTAAAACTGTCACGGTCACGATTAGCCATTGTGCATAAGTATGTGATCTTAAACGCCAATAAATAAATAAATAGATTAATATATACAGTTCAGCCGCCGTAGACTGGTCGTAATCCACGCGTGGGCAGTGATGTCCATGCACGCGTTTACCAGGCGATAAAAACTACCAACAGCAAAATTTTAATTAAGGAAGCACCGGGTATTACCCGGTGCTTCATTAATTAAATTTGTGATGGTTATTCCTATAATTAATGTTTGGAATCTAATATTACAGCATCCGTGGAAATATTGCATACCCGTGGAAAGTGACCAGTCTACGGCCGCCGTACTGTACTCTTTAAAAAGTGACCTGCAATTACGAGGCGTCAGAACTTTAAAACTTTCGAGAAATTTTGTTCTTGAGCGATGTTTATTTATAGCAACTTCCGTACCCTTCACCCCACCCGTAAGATGACAGCGGAGATGAAGAAACTTTTCTATACACGACCAATGAGCGTTCCAGCAATGCAGCTGTATAGAGATCAGTACGACCAGGGGACAATACTATAAAACTTTTACAATTGTATTTTCTAGAATTGTATATTCTAGTTATGACTTTAAATGGGTTGAAATAAACCATTAGCATTTTCAAAATGTGGCACTTTGACAGTTGGCAAATTGCCATATCTTTTAAAATGCTGACGATTCATTTTAGTCAGTTATATTGATAGGTAGAAAATACAATTCTAGAAAATACAATTGTAAAAGTTTTCTGACCACGACATAAATTATAGCTGTGGCTCGCGATTTCATAAACAAAGTAATAATCAAGAGTGATAAAGAAAAACAAAGAAGAATAGGGATGGGATTATTATAATCCCTGATGGGTACAGGTGTGGGATGGGAAAATCTCACCCGAGAGCAAGATATTTGGGCCAGAAACGAGGCTTGCCGAGTGTCTGGACCAAATATCTTGTCCCGAGGGTGAGATTTTCCCATCCCACACTCGTACCCATCAGGGATTATTTTTCTCCCCCACCATACAGCGGTTACGTTAGCCAGAGGTAATCGGCGGTCACGTGCTGATATAATCAACTCATTTGGTATTCGTTGTTTTGAAAAACTAATGACACCATCGGACAGAGCATGCAAAAGTTATGTATATACCACAGGTATATACCACGAAATCAATTAGGAACGGTGGCATCTTGGGGTTTAAAGAGTTTTAGAGCATCAAACTTTGAACACACGGCATTCTGATGACGTCATTATGAATTAGTTGGTAGCCAAATACTATGCACCGCGTCATAAATAACGTTATAAATGTATAACGTCACGTGGGTGGGGTGGGATACATCTGTCTCTCCCTGCTATCTCACCCTGGACAGACGTATGTTACACATGCAGTGGGGCAGAATCAATGTGTCCACATTTCGTCTTCGACAATTACACGATAAAACATTACCGTTCAAATTACGGCAGAAGTACTGGCAACTATATGAATTGCGGTTACTGCTACCGCAAATCTACGGAAATGACTGTTACTTCTCAAAGTTTTAACATATGGAAACTAAATGAGGCGTGCTAAAAAAACATTGAACTTACTTACGTTACCTCTTCGGTTCGGTTGGAGCATAGGGTCTTCAGAAGAGTTCTCCACCCAATGCAGTTTTTTTTTCTTCATCTCCACTTCCCCCTAGGCCATTCCCAGCTCATTCAATTCTCCTTCTACAGTTCTTTGGCAGGTGGTTTTTGCCCTATCTCTTAGTTTTTTCCCCGATGAGTCCATCGGAGGGCTGCCCTGGTGATGCTAGTTCCGGACATTCTGAGAACACGCCCTATCCATCACCAGTGTCTCTATTGTATTTGTTGAATGATGTGGGAGGACTCAGTCAAGTCTGGCAGGTCTTTGTTGTTATTCTAAGGAGGCAGCCATGATGGAAACTTGACAGTGCCCCATGTCTCTTTTGTTGACTCTCCAGAATTCGCTACCAGAAAAAAAAGAAAAAAAAAATCAGTAAAGCAAAGTCTTTCATTCAGAACGGATTTAATCAACTTTTTAATTCCTGCTTTGGTAAATTAGTGTCGCCCATGACGAAAGATGCCTAGTTTTAGAAGACAATCTTTTTTAGGAAAATTTAATAATATCTTTAACCTGCAGCCATATGGCTGCAGGGACCAATAGTATAAAACGTTTACTAATGTATTTTCTAGAATTGTATTTCTACTTATTAATATAACTGACTAATATGAATCACTAGCATGCTAAAAGATGTGGCAATTTGCCAGTTGGCAAATTGCCATACCTTTTAAAATGCTAGTTATCTTTGAAAATGCTAATGGTTCATTTCTACCCTTTTAAAATCGTAACTAGAAAATACAATTCTAGAAAATACAATTATAAAAGTTTTATGGTACTGGGTCCATATTAAATATAATATGACAATACGCAAGGCGTAAGAAGGAACCCCAAAGTATCCAACATATTGAAATATTTCATTCCGCAACCATATCTCCAAAAGTATTTTGGTTTATTCAATCGAATTCCTGCAATTGTTTATTACGTTTCACAGTACTAAATATTTCCCATAGGCAACCATTATAACGTTCCGGCGAGAAAAAATATGGTCGCATCATTTTAAATTTAGCATTCAAATATTTTTTGTCAAGTATAGCCCTTCAGACAACCTTTTTCTGATTTTTAAACAGGGGGTCATGCAACAAATAAAAGAAAAACTAACAGAAAGGGAAGTGCTGGTCACATGTTCATATTTCTCAGGGAATTCCCAAACAAAACACACCAATAGTCAAACAAATTTTTAGGTTCCAAAAGTCCTCAAATCGTCCTCTTTATTCATCTGGAACATTCAATAGTAATGCAAAATGTCAGTAGACTTCTTCAAATGTTTATTGAAACAATATATTTTCCTAAGACTGCTTAGTTTTGGGAATTACATAATTTCCGAGCGCTACTTTTCGAGGCGGGTAAATCTGATTAAAATATTTACAACAGTTATACCTATGAGCAAACCCAACCCTACCAAAGATGCATTTACCTCTTTCATGTGATGAAAGACTCATTTCTGCAATAGAATTCAACTTTTGGCTTCTGTCTAGTCCAAAGCATGGGAAATTTGTTCTTTTGAAGAGACCTGTCCAATCTGTGTCAAATGAGCTTAAAAACTGGTATTGCCTCCGACAGAATTTCTACTCTGTTACCTAATAAGTTGGGAGGGATAAGAATTCACAGCTTTCTTTGAAACTATCCACATTCCAAAATAAAATTAAAATCTGCATCAGCACACAAAATCTTTTCACAAAATCTGTTTTAATTACCCAAACAGCAAGATAAATAGTGCCCCACCACCATGAAACAATGTGTCAATTTTGTTTCAAAATTGGGGTTGTGCAGGGCTTATTTATAGTTCCTCTAAATTTGGGAGAATCCATTTGGCTTCTTGCGGAAATCGTTCCGAGAATTCAGACCTGCTATGGGCCAGGATCCTATTAGGTCAGTATGATTGAACCCCTGTTGCATACTGATAATACACGTTAACCTTTTACCCAATACAGCTTTTTAATTTTTACAACACCAACTACTGATTTTTACCCCCCCCCCCTGCAGCCCCCCCCCCCCCCCCCCCACCCAGGGGCCTTAATCGCTCACTTGACGAGGTGGATCAGAGAAGTATTTTGGGTCAGATTCAGTTAGTCAAGGTTCATGTACACTACATCGGAATAATGTTATGAAATTATCCATAATTCTAGTGTCCATGTCAGATGATTATTAGCATAGGTCTTCCTGATTGCTTCCAATTCTGACAGCTGTAGACAAGTACTACCAAACTTCCAAGGGTTGTTGTGTCACTGCAGCTTGAAAGGCAGATTTTATGGAAAAGCTCTAAGGAATGGATTTGAACATTTATGAACAACCTCGAACCTAACCCACCCCTGCCCAAATATTATGCCACGGACCCAAAATGAACAAACTCAAATCTGCCCCCCCCCCCCTCCTGCGATACCAAATATGAAAGGGTTCTGACCGGCAGGAACCAAACTGGAACAAATTTACATCTGACCTCCCCAGAGATGTTGTACACCAAATATTAAAGCATTCTGACTAGTGGGTCTGAAGAAAAAGATTTTTAGAGAAATTTTCTCATGTTGCTTTGAGTTAATTTGCACTCCCATAATGAGCCCAAATATTAACCCATAGATTTGGCTTGAACAAACATGAATCTGACCCCCTTAGAGATGCTGTAAGCCAAATATGAAAGGATTCTGACTGGTGGATCTGAAAAAATAGAGTTTTAAAGAAATTTCCTCATGCTGCACTAAGTTAAACTTTGGGCTTCAATAGATAGACCAAATATTAACCCAGAGACCCGATTCAAACAAACTTCAATCTACCCCCTATCCCCCCTCCCACCCACTAGAGGTGTTGCATTCCATATATAAAGCATTCTGACTGGTGGATCTGAAGGAGGTTTTCACAGAAATTTTCTCATGTTGCACTGTTGATATTTGGGTGTCCAAAGGGAGCCCAAATATTAATTCAGGGACTCGATTTGAACCAACCTGAATCTATCCCCCCTCCCCCACCCCTAGAGATGCTGTATACCAAGTATCAAAAGATTCTTATACATGGTTCTGGAGAAGATTTTTTTTCAATTTTGGAAAACAATTTATGGTGCTATCAGAGAAATGCTTGGGGCCCCCTGTGGGTGTGGCAACTTTATTTGAACAAACTGGAATTCATAAATGATAAGGAACAAGAATATCAAATTTGGTTCAATTCAGCTCAGTTGTTTATGAGGAGAGGTTGATAATGTAAAGTTCACGCCGGACAGGAAGGACGGATGGTCGACAGACAGAACGTCATCATTTAAGCGCCCCCTGACTTACAGTCAGGTGAGCGAAAAATAAACAATATTCATCAAGCATAATAATTATGGATGTTACTGGAACCGGCTGATGAGAGCTGGTTCCAATGACAGCCATATTTGTACAAATTTTATTGCCAGTGTCACAATATTTCAGGTCATGTTAGTGTTGTATTGGTTAATTTGCTGCCTTTGTGTTAGGTAAAGGATTAAACTGACTCAGTTCTATTCATGTGAATCCTAGCAGCAATGTTACAAGAAGCTACATGGTTTCTCACTGGTTTTGTTGCACGGATCTCTATGGGAATCAATTCTCAGATTCTTATAAGCCCTGGCTGAGGCTATATAATCCACCAATATCGATAGAAAGTGCCATTTTATCTCAACAAATGATGTCAAATATTCTTTTACCAGGTGATGGGGTAAATTATAGCCCTGGATGTGCCCTCCCCCCCCCCCCCCCCCGACCTCCCAGTATGCAAACAAGAGGCCCCAGGGGGCCTGAGAGCGCCCAGCTGACATGGTAGCCTAAATATCAACCCAGAAAATTGATTTCAACAAGTTGCATCTACTCCTCCTAAGAAAAGCTTATACCAAATATCCAAAGATTCTGACAAGTGGATCTAAAAATGAAAGTGTCAATGACACTGTAGCTCAACTTGTCAAGACAAAGACATGTACATGTATAGTATGTGACACAGCAATGACAAATGTCTAGGTAATGACCTGATAACAAAGGTACATACATGTATAAAGTATTGTAACGGTCTGTACATAAATACTGACCGTTGCCTGTAACAAATGTATTGGTAAAGTATTGTAAAGGTAGGTGACAGTCAGATGGTAAACTAGACAAAAATCTTTGAGTCCCAGAAAAATGAAAGAGTCAATGACTCTGTAGCTCAACTTGGATATGACAGGAATTAGTACTTGCTGTGACCAAGACAACTGAATAATGAATAAGACAGGAATTAGTATTTGTTTTGGCCCAGTCAACAATAATAAAAGAATTACAAGGTGACTGTAATGGACTACAGATTAAGACCAATCATTGTAGATTATTATTTTTGTGTGGAAATTTTCAGTCCCAAACAAAATATTTTCAGACTAAAATTTTTTCTTCTTCTTCTTAAAATTGACCAAAATGCATCAAAACACAAAAAACTAATTTCCAGATTTTGGTCCAAAATTTTCTAAGTCCCACCTGGACCCCTAATTTGCATAATTTATTCATGACAAAAACTCTGTATTATATGTAATGTATCCCATGGTACTAAACATTCATACAAAAATTTATTCAAATCAGATCTTTCATTTGGAAGTTCTGCGCAAAAATCTGATTGCACTTAATTTTGAACAAAATGGCTGCTAGTGGCCATCTTGAATTTCAGACTGGACCCAAAAACACTCCTTCTCGTCCCACAGTGATAACAAAGGTACCCAAGAAGTTTCGTGAAGATCGGTTCATAAATACGGCCTCTAGCCCGAGCCGTATTGGGATTTGCACTCACAGTGCTGAAAGTAACACTAAATAAATCAAAGTTAGCCTAATTTGCATAATTTACGCACAAGAAAAAAACCCTGTAATATATGTAATGTATCCCATGGTACTAAACATTCATACAAAAAATTATTCAAATCAGAGCTTTCATATGGAAGTTCTGTACAAAAAATAGATTTCGGCATCGTCGGTACAAAATGGCTGCTGGCAGCCATCTGGAATTTGGGACTGCACCCAAAAACACTCGTTCTCGTCCCACGGTCATAACAAAGGTACCCAAGAAGTTTCGTAAAGATTGGTTCATAAATACGGCCTCTAGCCCGAGCCATAGCAGCTTGGCACTTACAGCTCTGAAAGTAACACTAAATAAATCAAAGTTAGTCTAATTTGCATAATTTACGCACGAGAAAAAAACCCGTATTATATGTGATGTATCCCGTTGTACTATACATTTATACAAAACTTTATTCAAATCAGAACTTTCATACAGAAGTTCTGTACAAAAAACTGATTTTTGCATCATCGGTACAAAATGGCCACTGGCAGCCATCTTGAATTTCGGACCACACCCAAAAACACTCGTTCCCGTCCCAGGGTCATAACAAAGGTACCCAAGAAGTTTCGTAAAGATTGGTTCATAAATACGGCCTCTAGCCCGAGCCATAGCAGCTTGGCACTTACAGCTCTGAAAGTAACACTAAATAAATCAAAGTCAGTCTAATTTGCATAATTTACGCACGAGAAAAAACCCCGTATTATATGTGATGTATCCCATGGTACTAAACATTTATACAAAACTTTATTCAAATCAGAACTTTCATACAGAAGTTCTGTACAAAAAACTGATTTTTGCATCATCGGTACAAAATGGCCACTGGCAGCCATCTTGAATTTTGGACCACACCTAAAAACACTCGTTCCCGTCCCAGGGTCATAACAAGGGTACACAAGAACTTTCGTAAAGATCAGTTCATAAATACGACCTCTAGCCCGAGCCATAGCCAATTGTTGACGTACGGACAGACGGACAGATGGACGGATGGACAGATGGACGACGGGTCATGACAATAGCTCAAATCTGACTTCGTCAAAGTTGAGCTAAAAACCCAAAATATTTGTTCTAATAGCACTGTGATAACAAAGGCACCCCAAAACACACTTGTTCCTGTCCCAAGGTGAAAACAAAGGTACCCAAAAAGTTTTGTGAAGATCAGTTCATAAATACGAGCTGTATAGAACTTGTGACAAAAAACTGATTGGACCCAATTTTGGTACAAAATGGCCACTGGCAGCTATCTTGAATTTTGGACCACACCCAGAAACACTCATTCTCGTCCCAAGGTGATAACAAAGGTACCCAAGAAGTTTTGTGAAGATCGGTTCATAAATACAGCCTCTACCCTGAGCCGTATTGACATGTGTGCTTACATTGTGTAAGTAGCACTGAATAAATCAAAGTTCATCTAATTTACATAATTTTTGCACGAAAAAAAACCCTTATAATATGTGATGTATTCCATGTTACTAAACATTCATACAAAAATTTATTCAAATCAGAACTTTCATACAGAAATTCTGTACAAAAGACTGATTGCACTAATTTTGGTACAAAATGGCTGCTGGTGGCCATCTTGAATTTCGGACCACACCCAAAAACACTCGCTCTCATCCCACGGTGATAACAAAGGTACCCAAGAAGTTTCGTAAAGATTGGTTCATAAATATAGCCTCTAGTCTGAGCCATATAGAAGTTGTGTACAAAAAACTGATTAAATCTAATTTCGGTACAAAATGGCCACTGGCAGCCAACTTGAATTTTAGACCACACCCAGAAACACTCGTTCTCATCCCAAGGTGATAACAAAGGTACCCAAGACATTTCGTGAAGATCAGTTCATAAATACAGACTCTAGCCCGAGCCGCATTGACATGTGTACTTACTGTAAGTCGCACTGAAAAAATCAAAGTTCATCTAATTTGCATAATTTCTGCACGAGAAAAAAACCCGCATTATATGTGATGTATCCCATGGTACTAAACATTCACACAAAAAAATATTCAAATCAGCGCTTTCATATGGAAGTTCTGTGCAAAAATCTGATTGCACTTAATTTTGTACAAAATGGCTGCCATCGGCCATCTTGAATTTTGGACCGGACCCAAAAACACTCGTTCTCGTCCCACGGTGATACCAAAGGTACCCAACAAGTTTTGTAAAGATCGGTTCATAAATATGGTCTCTAGCCCGAGCCATATTGGCATTTGCACTTGCAGTGCTGAAAGTAACACCAAAAAACATCAAAATTAGTCTAATTTGCACAATTTACGCACAAGAAAAAAACCTGTATTATACGTGATGTATCCCATGGCACTAAACATTCATACGAAAAATTATTCAAATCAGAGCTTTCATATGGAAGTTCTGTACAAAAAACAGATTTCTGCATCGTCTGTACAAAATGGCGGCTGGCAGCCATCTTGAATTTTGGACCACACCCCAAAACACTCGTTCTCGTCCCACGGTCACAACAAAGGTACCCAAAAAGTTTCGTAAAGATCAGTTCAGCCTCTAGCCCTGAGCCGTATCCAATTGTTGACGTACGGACAGACGGACAGACGGATGACCGACGACGGGCCATGACAAATGCTCAAATTTGGCTTCGCCAAAGTTGAGCTAAAAATGATTTTCAAATAATATTCCTCATATTGAAATAAGTTATAATTCGGGCTCCCGCAGGGAGCTCATATATGAACCCAGGGACTTGGCTTTAACAAACTTGAATCTCACCCCCATAAGGATGCCGCACACCAAATATCAAAACATTCCGACTGCTGGATCTGAAGAAGAAGATTTTCAAAGAAAATTCCTCACTTTGAACTAAGTTACAATTCCAGCTCCCACAGTGAGCCCAAACATGGACCTAGGGACATCGCTTGATCAAACTTGAATCTTGCCTCCTAAGGATGCTGCATAAAAAATATCAAAAGCATTCATCTGATGGATCTGAAGAAGATTTTTTAAGGAAATTTCTCATTTCGAACTACGTTACAATTCAAGCTCCCACAGTGAGCCCAAATATGGACCTAGGGACATGGCTTGAACAAACTCGAATCTCCCCCCCCCCCCCCCTCCCAAGGATGCTGCATACCAAATATCGAAACAATCCGACTGCTGGATCTGAAGAAGATTTTTAAAGAAAATTCGTCATTTTGAACTAAGTTATAATTCAGGTTTCCACAGTGAGCCCAAATATGAACCCGGGGACTTGGCTTGAACAAACTTGAATCTCACCCCCCTAAGCATGCTGCATACCCAATATCAAAAGATTCTGCTGCTGGATCTTGAGAAGAAGATTTTCAAAGAAATTTGCCTGAAATGCACTAAGTTCAAATTTGGGCTCCTATACTGAGCCCAAATATGAACCCAGGGGGCCAATTTGAACAAACTTGAATCAGATCCACCCCACAATGTTGCATATCAAATATCAAAAGATTCTGCCTGCTGGATCTGGAGAAGATTTTTTAAGAAATTTGCCTGAAATGCACTAAGTTCGAATTCGGGCTTCTATAGTGAGCCCGAATATGAAACTAGGGGGCCGATTTGAACAAACTTGAATCAGATCCACCTCACAATGTTGCATACCAAATATCAAAAGATTCTGCCTGCTGGATCTGGAGAAGAAGATTTTTAAAGAAATTTGCCTGGAATGCTTCTATAGTGAGCCCAAATATGAATCCAGGGGGCCGATTTGAACAAACTTGAATCAGATCCACCCTACAATGTTGCATACCAAATATCAAAAGATTCTGCGAGCTGAATCTGGTGAAGAAGTTTTTTAAGAAATTTGCCTGAAATGCACTAAGTTTGAATTCGGGCTCCTATACTGAGCCCAAATATAAACCCAGGGGGCCGATTTGAACAAACTCAAATCAGATCCACCCTACAATGTTGCATACCAAATATCTGTCTGCTGGATCTAGAGAAGAAGATTTTTTAATGTTTTTCCCATTGCCTGCAGTGTTAAAAAGTGTTTTTAAAGTCCCGAAACTGTACCCTATGATAAAACCGATGGCAATTTTTTTGCACCAATCCTTTCTGTTGGTCCTAAGGAAGCTTCACACCAAATAAAAATTCTCAGTGCCGTGCAGTTTTGGAGATATGTCATTTTACTTTTTTTCTATTTTTAGCTCCTGCAGTTCCCACGGGGCTACAGAAAAAGAAAATTAGGCATAAATCAGGAACTTACAGTTAAAACTAGAAGTCCTGTCACGAATAGTGCGCTTATCTAGGCTTAATTGCGCGTTGGAATTGTGCGCAATTGCCATATCGAATGGCATCCAAAGCACGGCAGGTTCTCTTGGTTACTCATAGCAAACACATGCAATGTCTCTGCCAATGGACCTCCGGGTTACCCGGAGGTCCATTGGCTGAAACATTGCTTGTGCACAGGCCATATGTACAGAATTTGATAGCTTTACTTGGGCCATAACGCATAGCTTTACTTGGGCCATAGCGCGTACATTAACGCGCATATCAACGTGCTATTTGTGCGCGTTTCATGACAGGACTTCTAGTTTTAACTCTATGACCCAATAAGCCCTCACATAAAATTTGGTTCAAATCAGCCTCTCGGTTCGGAAAATAGAAATTTTGGGCAGGGCCAAAAATTTTGCCCCTCCCATAACGACGCCAAATATAGCCCATCAAACCTCTCTTAAAGAAATCCAAGTCTACACCTTAAAAGGAAGCTGCATACCATATATCAAGTGTTACGGTGTGGAAATATAACTGATATTGGTAACAGAAAGAAATCTGAGAATCAGCAACAAAAACCATAAATTTAACTATTCTGCAATTTAATTTAAAAAAAATTAATATAAAAAAAATGATACAAAGATCTTTTACACTGATTGGTTTACAGAAAATAAAAACAGTGGTACTTATCAATTATTGAATTAGTCCAAAGTACAGTTTGACAGAATCCAGTAATCCAGTGGTGAGGAATCTTGTGAAGAAAGTTACCAGCTGGTACATGTAGTATTAAATCCAAGAATGTCTCTCAGAAACAGTATCCCGTAGATTTGTAATAAAATTTTCACTTTGAAATTTCAGCAGTCTCCAATAAAATATAATAAATGCTCCGCAAAATTCAAATGGAGTAAAAATCAAAGAAGTATTGGCGCCACAGGTAATTTCCAAATAATCCAGCAGAATCCTGGTTTTTCACAAAAAATTATTATTCTGTTTCACAGAAAGTATAAATTCTCTTTTCCAAGACGAATAGATTCTCTTCAGAATTCTCTTTTGGAATCAATCTTCCAAGATCACAAAGAAGCACTGCTTCTATAATAAATGCACTGTTCTGAAACAATAATAATCTCCAATGGAAACAACTGAAGTGAGTCTTTCTGAAATGGCTTTCTAAAATTGAGTTTTTGAATTCTGTTGACAAACCTTTATATAGTAACCAGATAGAATGTCCTAGAAGATGAAATGTCCATAATGTTCTGTCAGTTTCTATCAGTTTCCAGGTGATTCTGTCATAATCCAAGTAAACAAGGTCCCTGACCTACTTAAACAATCAATAGCTATATGTACAATAATTGTAGATCAGTGTAACAAAGATGTAAACAAGGTCACTGAGTGCAAATCAGACAGACCAGTCAGAAAATGCAGCAATAATAAAAAAAAATATCTTTCTCATATAATTATCTACTAAGGATATATCAATCTCAATATAATATGGGGGCTATAACACACCCCGCCTTAAAAGAAAAAGTTTGAAGGTACTGAAAACTTTTTATATAATTTTAGCAGACTCTGACTGGTTTACAATACACACACACCATTATCTTCACAATTTTTTTTTTTTAATAAACATATATACACTTGAAGTGAATAGGGACCGATCATATCATTTTAAATTAGGATATTCCGGAAAGAGCATCAGCTACAACATTATCTCTTCCCGAAACATGCCTAATCTCTAAATTATATTCTTGAAGGGCTAAACTCCACCGCAATAATCTTTGATTCCTGTTTTTCATTTTATTGATAAATGTTAAGGGGCTATGATCGGTGTAAACTGTAATTGGACATTGGGCGGTTCCTCGATACACATCAAAATGGGTTAATGCCAAAATTAGAGCCAAAGTTTCTTTTTCTACTGTAGAGTAATTCTTTTGATGTTTGAGAAATTTTCTGGAGAAATAACATACAGGGTGATCAATACCTTGGGAATCTTCCTGGGTAATATACCCACCTGCTCCATTGTCACTTGCATCTATGAATAATTTGAAGGGCTTTTCATAATTGGGACTGGCCAGGACAGGGGAATTATTTAATAAAGTTTTTATTCTGTTAAAGGATTTCTGGCATTCCTCAGTCCAAACAAACTTAACCCTTTTGCTCAATAAACTGGTCAAAGGGGAGACAACATCTGAGAAATTTAAACAAAATTTTCTATAATATCCAGCCATGCCTAAGAATCTCATGAGCTCTTTTTTAGAGCTTGGTACTGGAAAATTTACAATGGCATCAACTTTTGCTGCAATCGGCCTCACCTGCCCCTGACCCACAACATGACCTAAATAATTTACAGTTGCTTTGCCAAATTCTGATTTTACCAAGTTAATAGTTAGGTTGGCTTGGGTCACTTTGTCAAAAAATTCTTGAATATGCTTTAGATGATCAGCCCAATTTGTATCTGTGTGTATAATAACATCATCAATATAAGCTTCACTGTGATCTAAGTCTGCAATTAAGTGGTTAACCAAGCGCTGGAACGTTGCCGGAGAGTTTTTCATGCCAAAAGGGGTAACTTTATATTGATACAATCCAAATGGTGTAACAAAAGCAGATATTTCTTTTGCTTTTTCTCTTAAAGGGACTTGCCAATAACCCTTTAACAAGTCAAATTTTGTCACAAATTTAGCATGGCCAAGTTTGTCAATGCAGTCATCAATTCTAGGAATTGGATAATTGTCTGTTTTGGTGAGGCTGTTCACCTTTCGGTAATCTGTACAAAATCGGTAACTCCCATCAGGTTTTGGGACAAGTATACAGGGCAAACTCCAGTTGCTATGGCTAGGTTCTATGATATCATTGTCCAGCATATACTGTATTTCCTTTCGCATGATCTCAGCTTTGAAAGGGTTCAATCTCTATGGATGCTGTTTGATGGGATTTGCCTCTCCTACATCAACATCATGAAAAATAACAGATGTCCTACTAGGCACATCGGGAAATAAGTGTTGATATTTGAAAATTAAATCAACTAAATCGTTTCTTTGGTCAGGCAATAAATAATCTATTTTATTTTGTAGATCTCTCAGGACATCTGAGTTCTGTAACTTTAGAGGTACATTTTCGCCGCCTTCATGAATATCCTCTACAGGATTTTCCAGCTCATCCATGTGGGTGACTGTTGAGACTGGTAGAAAGTTTGGTTCTCTCTCATAATATGTTTTCAACATATTTATATGGCACAGCTGAGTATTTTTGAGTCTATCGGGAGTCTCAACAACATAATCAGTATCACTGATCTTGTGCTTAACAATATAAGGGCCTGAATATCTTGCTTGTAAAGCATTGCCCTTTAAAGGGAATAATACTAACACCTTGTCCCCAGGTTTAAAGGTGCGAAATTTTGCCTTTTTATCATACCAGGTCTTCATATGACTCTGGGCTTTCTGTAAATGTTTATTTGCCATTTCTCTGGCCTGGTGCAGTATTTCCTTAAAAGTGGACACATAGTCCAGAAGAGAAATTTCAGGTGGCTCTTCCCCGAGCCATTTCTCCTTCAAAGCAGTGAGTGGACCCTTCACTGAGTGTCCAAACACTAATTCAAAAGGGCTGAATCCCAGAGATTCCTGTACAGTCTCATGGACTGCAAATAAGAGGAGATGTACTCCTTCATCCCAGTCCTTCTCATTTTCCTCCCCATAGGCCTTTATCATGGTCTTCAGTGTTTGATGAAAGCGTTCTAGAGCTCCTTGACTTTCGGGATGATAGGCACTTGATGTGTACTGCTTAATTTTGAGCTCATACATCACCTGCTGAAAAATGTTTGACATAAAATTTGAGCCTTGGTCCGATTGCACTGACCTGGGTAGACCGAAAGTCGTGAAAAATTTTATCAAGGCCTTAACTATAGTCTTAGTTTTAATATTTCTTAGAGGAATAGCCTCAGGAAATCGTGTAGAAGCACACATGATGGTAAGAAGATATTCATTTCCAGATGTTGTTCTTGGCAATGGGCCAACACAATCAATAATAATTCTACTAAATGGCTCCTCAAAAGCGGGGATTGGTTGAAGGGGAGCAGGAGGAATCTTCTGGTTGGGTTTTCCTACAATTTGACAGGTGTGGCAGGTTTTACAAAATTCGACAACATCCTGTCGAAGCTTGGGCCAGTGAAAACACTGTTGAATACAAGAGTAGGTTTTCCTAACTCCCAAATGTCCAGCCATTGGATTTTCATGAGCCAGGCTTATTATTTCATTCCGGTATTTAGTGGGGACAACTATTTGATAAATAACCTCCCAATCACTATTGGAGGGTACTTCTGGTGGTCGCCATTTCCTCATGAGTACATCAGATTTTTTAAAATAACAGACAGGGGAGTTTTGGGCTTCTGCCTCTGTGAGAGCCCTTTCACATGGCTCAGCAAGGCCAGGATCACTTTCCTGTTCCTGAATTAAAGATGTCCGGGAAATGACATTCACAGAGGTCCCCCAATCACTCTCAGGTGTAGTGGCCTCTTTACAATTTCTGGAGGAGTCATCACTTTGACTCAAAAAAGTCTGAGACAATTCAATGTCTTCAGAATCTGTAATTCTGTGACTGTTCTTATCCTCAACTTTGCTGTTCAAATCATCACAATTGAGGTTGTTATCAACCTCAGCTTTCTTTGCCATGGACCGAGTCACAGCACATGCTGGAAAGGCAAAAGGAAAACATTCCTTCAAATTAATAATACTTTCATCTGTGCTCGGCTTATCCACCACTTGAGGTTCTACAGTGACTTTGTCACCAGCTAAGTCATTTCCCAATAATAAAGAAATACCTTTTACAGGTAGAGTAGGTCTGATTCCTACTGTCACAGTCCCATTTACTAAGCTACTTCTTAAATTTATTTTATGAAGTGGGACATTTAAAGAGTTTGACTCAACACCTGATATTAGAACTTGTGTCCCTGTAGCACTTTCTTCAGAAAATGGCAAAATGCCTTCTAACATTAAAGACTGAGTAGCCCCTGTGTCTCTCAGTATTTTTATTGGTAAGGAACAGTGCTTATCCCCATCAAGGGAAACAAAGCCTTCAGAAATAAATGGCTTATAATTTTCTAAAGCATCTTGCTTTATTACATAATTTTCAGGGCATGGAGTACATGCTAGTGCATTCTGTGAGGTAGAGGACTCATTTTTCCTTTTTTACAGCCAGCAATCAGATAGTAAATGCCCTGGTTTCTTACAATAATTACAAGTTTTAGTTGAACTGTTGGGTCGTAATGGTGTAGGGCTGGCATTAGATGACTTATTCTCATTAGGCCTCCGATTAAATTTAGGTGGTGAAAAGTTTGGAGGATTGGAAGGATGATTAGAAGGATGAGTTTTATCTGAAGTAGGTCTAGGTCCACTTTGGAAAGAATTCTTGTGAAGCCAAAAATTTGTAGAGTTACGACTCATTTTATGAGTTAAGGCGTAGTCATCTGCTAGTACTGCTGCTCTATTTAATGTGTCAACTTTTTGTTCATCCAGGTGGGCCTTTATATCTGAATGTATCTTTCCTTTGAACTCTTCAATTAGCATCATTTCTTTTAATTTAGAGAAATCTTTCCCAATTTCTTTGGAATGGCACCACCTGTCAAATAAATTTTGCTTTTCTCTGGCAAATTCCACATGAGTTTGATTTTCGTTTTTATAATAATTCCTGAACTTCTGCCTATAGGCCTCTGGAACAAGTTCATATGCCTTAAGTATAGCCTCTTTAACAGTGTCATAATTATTGCTTTGCTCAGAAGATAGAGCGGAATAGATTTCTTGGGCCTTCCCTGTTAAAACACTTTGCAATAGCAAAGTCCAGACATCCCTTGGCCATTCTAAACTTGTTGCCACTTTTTCAAAATGTAAAAAATATTTATCAACTTCTTTTTCTTGAAAGGGGGGAACTAGCCTAACATGTTTAGTTGCATCAAATCTACTTGGGGAAATTACATTTGAGCAATGACGCTGTGGTTCTAATTCTTTTATTTTTATTTCCTTTTGAATTTCTAATTCTTTTAAGTGCATTTCTTTTTGAGTTTCTATTTCCCTTAATTTTAATTCCCTATCCTCTTTTTCTTTTTGAGCCTGAATTTGTATTTGTTCCCTTTCTTTTTGAGCTTCTAATTCTTTTCATTTTAATTCCTCCCTGTCCTCTTTTTCTTTTTGAGCCTGAATTTCCGTTTCTCTCATTTTTTGTTGCATTTCTAACTTTTTTAATTCCAATTCTAACTTTTTGAGTTCAAGGGCATCAGTGGGTTGTGGTTCAGAGGGGAGAGTTTCAGACTGAGGCAAAAGGCCTTCCTCCATATAATGATTAACAATGAGCTGTTTAAGTTTATGCTTGTTCAGACCAGGGGTGGCAGGTAATTTTAGATACTCAGCAAGTTGAAATAAATCCTCCTTCTTAAGAGATTCTAAAAGGGCCAAACTAGGAGATCTTTCAAATTCAGATATAAATTCTGTAACAATAAATACCATGATGAAAAGGTTTGCTGGTTCTCAGAATATAAATAATGAATTAAATGATACTGAAATTTTCTAACAAAATTTAAATGTTTTGAAAGTGAGCCAAAATAATAATTGCAATTTGCAATTTTCTCGTTATCTAATATTCAATCTCGGCAACGAGCCCCCAATTTCTGTTACGGTGTGGAAATATTATTGATATTGGTAACAGAAAGAAATCTGACAATCAGCAACAAAAACTATAAATTTAACTATTCTGCAATTTAATTTAAAAAAAATTAATATAAAAAAAAATGATACAAAGATCTTTTACACTGATTGGTTTACAGAAAATAAAAACAGTGGTACTTATCAATTATTGAATTAGTCCAAAGTATAGTTTGACAGAATCCAGTAATCCAGTGGTGAGGAATCTTGTGAAGGAAGTTACCAGCTGGTACATGTAGTATTAAATCCAAGAATGTCTCTCAGAAACAGTATCCCGTAGATTTGTAATAAAATTTTCACTTTGAAATTTCAGCAGTCTCCAATAAAATATAATAAATGCTCCACAAAATTCAAATGGAGTAAAAATCAAAGAAGTATTGGCGCCACAGGTAATTTCCAAATAATCCAGCAGAATCCTGGCTTTTCACAAAAAATTAGTATTCTGTTTCACAGAAAGTATAAATTCTCTTTTCCAAGATGAATAGATTCTCTTCAAAATTCTCTTTTGGAATCAATCTTCCAAGATCACAAAGAAGCACTGCTTCTATAATAAATGCACTGTTCTGAAACAATAATAATCTCCAATGGAAACAACTGAAGTGATTCTTTCTGAAATGGCTTTCTAAAATTGAGTTTTTGAATTCTGTTGACAAACCTTTATATAGTAACCAGATAGAATGTCCTAGAAGATGAAATGTCTATAATGTTCTGTCAGTTTCTATCAGTTTCCAGGTGATTCTGTCACAATCCAAGTAAACAAGGTCCCTGACCTACTTAAACAATCAATAGCTATATGTACAATAATTGTAGATCAGTGTAACAAAGATGTAAACAAGGTCACTGAGTGCAAATGAGTCAGACCAGTCAGAAAATGCAGCAATATAAAAAAAATATCTTTCTCATATAATTATCTACTAAGGATATATCAATCTCAATATAATATGGGGGCTATAACATCAAGTCTCTGCTACTGCTGGTTCATGAGAAGAAGATTTTGGTACCCCTTGGGGGCATGGCACCACCCAGGAGAATGGGGCAACTTCCATTTGAACAAATCTGAATTGACATTAGGTAATAAACATTTACCCAACATTTGAATAACGTAAAGTTAACGCCGGACGGACGGCGGACAGAATGTGATCAGTAAAGCTCCCACTGAACTTTGCTCAGGTGAGCTAAAAAACTATATTAATTTATAAATAAATTGATGGTCACATGAATTTCCCATTGTTTTTTAATCACATTCTTGCTTCTGAACACATTTCACATTGTGTTTGATATTTTGTAATCTTTGTAAGAAAAAGCCTAAGTTTTCTCAGTTAAGGCACCTCGCGTCATAAAACAGTGATTTTTTCCAACAGAATGACCAGTACCTGCTACTGTGGTGTCTCATGACACTGTTAAAATTCCTAAAATCATCAAATATTGATTCATTAGTGCTGTGCTTGTGCTGCAAATATCCACAAGTGCACTTTCACTATTTTGGTTTTAATCCCCACAGGCACACATTCTGTCAAATTGTAGAAAATATGTTCACAAAGAGGACAAGTTACAGTACAGTCGCTGTGGATGGGTTGTAATACATGCGTGGGCAGTGATGTCCACTCATGCATTTACCAGTCAATAAAAATCATCATCTACAAAATTTTAATTGATGAAGCACCGGGTTGAACCTGGTGCTTCATTACTTAAATTTTTGATGATTATACCTATAGTTAGTGTTTGGCATCAAATATTATTGTATCCGTGGAAATATTGCCCATCCATGGAAAGTGAGCAGTGCACAGCCACTGTACTGTATTTGTTTCAATAATATACTCTTTGATGTTTAATATATTTGTGATAGGCTGGGTCCAAAGTACTCAGTACTCATAGTACTCGAGTACCACTTTTTTGATAAACTACTCAATACTTGCCAGCCCATATTTGTGTGTGTGTGTGTGTGGGGGGGCGGGGGGGGGGGGGGGGGGGGGTTGGAGGGTGAAAGATAGCTGCAAATTATTTAAAATGTTGAGCCAGGCAAATGAAAAGCAAAGAAACTTTTCATCTGAAGGACAGACGTGCAGTAACAAATTTTGGAAGCCTACATAAGAGTAGTGACTAACTTATAATGAAAAATATAGATAGAAGAGCCAGGGCAATGTTGTCAAATGGAAAACAAACAAGAGCCCCCAGAGGGCCTGATGGCATTCACCTGACATGGTAGCCTAAACATCAACCCAGAGAATTTATTTGAACATTTAGTTGCATCTGCCCCTCATAAGAAAAGCTTATACAAAATATCCAAAGATTCCGACCAGTGGATTTAAAAAAAAAAAGGATTTTTAAAGAATATTCCTCATATTGAACTAAGTTATAATTCAGGCTCCTACAGGGAGCCCAAATATGAACCCAGGGACTTGGCTTGAACAAACTTGAATCTCACCCCTCTAAGGATGCAGCATCCCAAATATCAAAATATTCTGAAGAGTGGATCATCACAAGATTTTTAAAAAAATATTCCTCATATTGCACTAATCTAATCAGAGAGAGCACAAATATGGACCCAAGGATTTGATTTCAACAAACATGTGAATAAATCTTCCAAAGATGTTATATGCGAAATATGAAAGCCTTTGCAGCAGTGGAATGGGAGAAGAAGATTCATTAATGTTTTTCCCATTACTAAAATGATGACTCTGCATAAGTCTTGGAAAACTTCCCTATGATAAAACTGATGGCAATTTTTTTTTACCATTCTTTTCGGCTGTTCGTAAGGAAGCGGCACACAAAATAAAAATTCTCAGTGCCATGTAGTTTTGAAGATATGGGCGTTTTAAATATTTTCTATATTTAGATCCTGCAGTTCCCACGGGGCAAAAGGAAAATGTTTTGGCATAAATTAGGTACTTACGACCCAATAAGCCCATCATATCAAATTTGCTTCAAATCAACCTCTCAATTTGGAAAATAGAAATTTTGGTACAATTCGGGCTCTTACAGGAAGCCCAAATATGAACCCGGGGACTTGGCTTCAACAAATTTATATCTCACCTCCCTAAGGATACTGTATATATCAAAACATTCTGACTGCTGAATGTGAAGAATAGTTTTGAAGAATATTCCTCATTTTGAACTAAGTTATAATTCAGGCTCCCACAGTGAGCCCAGATATGAACCCAGGGACTTGGCGTAAACAAACTTGAATCTCCCCCCCCCCCCCCCCCACCCCTCCCCCTGTAAGGATGCTGCACACCAAACATCAAAACATTCCAACTGCTGGATCTGAAAAAGTCTTTTAAAGAAAATTCCTCATTTTGAACTAAGTTATAATCCAGGCTGCCAGTGAGCCAGGGTTTCACAAATATATTTTTTGTGGGATCCATTTCCAACATGTGTCTTAATCACATGAATTATGCTTATTTATCTTCAAATACATAGATTATTAGATTGTTGAACCACCACATCAAAGGCTATTGCAGTAATCATGTTTACAGAAATTAATTAGATCTGATATGGTTAACCGATTAATCGACTAACCAATGATCAATATCTTGATTGATAAAAAAAAAGTAATTGATCGGTTAACCGTTACTTTTGAAGTACGGTACTATATGGCAGGGTATTTGATGGCTGGATTCACATCGCAAAATGCTGCACAAAAATGTCCAATTGCTAACCATTTTTCTTTCATATTGGGTAAGCTTATATTCATTATTTATCATCACTTTTGAAACCAAGATGGAAACTTCTAATCAAATTTTTAAAAACAAAAAATACCCTGTATGGGTTAACTATGGAACAAACTTGCTCCAAAACAGGCAAACATTGTCACACTGGCTCACATCAATTGCATGAGACAGAGAAATGCATGCCAGTTACGTGCCAAAATACTTGTTCACTTGCATGATCATTATACTGTATCAGCTAAAAACGGTCATTCTCAACCCTTCACCAAATGCAGGTAGCAGACGATACTTGCACAAGAAATTCTTAAATTACTAAAGATTTTCAATGTTTGTCTCAAAAACATAGCTTATGACCCCCCTCCCCCCATCCCCATTGGAACAAGCTCAATGAGCTTGTTCCAATGAGGGGTCATAAGCTATGTTTTGAGACAAAAATTGAAAATATAATAAAATTTGAATGGACATGTTTGTATATGGCACTGCCCGGTTTTGTCCATTATGCTGAGTAAAGTTTTAAATATATAAATGGTCAATGGTACAGCAATTATTCAGCTACCAATTGGGGCAAGTGATTAATCGGTTAACCAAGGTTAACCCATGCAATTAATCAATCACGAAAACCCTCTAATCGTTTCAGCTCTAAAATTAATTTAATTTTATTAAATTTTATCTGATGAAAAAATGCTTATATTTTTGCGGGAATGGTAAATATGGATCTTCTTTACAAGCATTTGCAAGAACATCACAGGAATGAAATCACCGTTCTCGCAATTTGCGAAACCCTGGTGAGCCAAAATATAGGCTTGGCGTGAACAAATTTAAGTCTCACACACCTAATGATGGTGCATAGCAAATATCAAAAGATTCTGATTGGTGGGTCTGCAGAAAAAGATTTTTAAATAATATTCCTCATACTGCACTAATTTCAACATTTGGACTCCCATAGAGAGCCCAAATATGGACCCAGGGATTTGATTTCAATAAACGTGTAAAACAATCTTCCAAAGATGGTATATGTGAAATTTGAAAGGTTTTGGAGGAGTGAATTGAGTGAAGAGAAGTCTTAAATGCTTTCTCCATTAACCACAGTGTTACAGAACGCTGACTAAGCATTTTTTCAAAGTCCCGAAAAAGTACCTCATGATAGACCGGACAGAAATTTGTTTAGACCATTCCATTCTGTTGGTCCCAAGGAAGCTTCACACCAAATAAGAATTCTCAGGGCTATGTAGTTTTGGAGATATGTGCGTTTTGAATATTGTTCTATTTTTAGCTCCTGCAGTTCCCATGGGGAACGGGAAAATATTTTGGGGCATAAATTAATTACTTATGACCAAATAAGCCCACAAATTAAATTTGGTTCAAATCAGCCTCTTGGTTCGAAAAACAGAAATTTTGGGCAGGGCGAAAATACTTGCCCTCCAACAATGAAGGCAAATAAAGACCCACAAACTTCTCTTGAACAAAACTGAGTCTACACCTCAAAAGGAAGCAGCACACCACATATCAAATGTCTGCTACTCCTGGTTCACAAGAAGATTTTTTAAGATTTAGGCAAAATTTTGGGGCATGGCCCTACTGAGGAGCAGGGCAACTTGATTTAAACAAAATCAAAATGCAATGTCATAACAAACAAGCATCTCAAATTTCCCTTAAATCGGTTCAGCAGTTTTGGAGGAGAAGATGCAAACACCATGTTCACGGACGACGGACGGCGAGTGATCACTACATGTACACCTCACCCTGACTGAAAGTCAGGTGAGCTAAAAACTCAGTGGACCATGAGTGCTGCAGTTGGGCGAGAAGCTCGGTTCAAGGAGAGAAGAAACTTGTAGCTGCTGGTTTTCGAAAGTGTTGTTAAAACTCAATAAATGAATAAACAAGAGGCTCCACAGGGCCTGAAGTGCTCACCTTGAACAGAACACGATATAAACAGAGAACAGAACACGATATAAGAGTCCAAGAATGAATCTACATTAAGCAATCCATCTCCTTGGATACACTGCAAATCTTTGAGCCCCTCAGGAGTGACAAAAACAGTCCAAGCATCATGCCTTTTCTTTAGTTGATCATGATGTAAAATGTGGAGCTCCCCTCTCAAGCCCCTTGATACAACCTATGTAGATTACTCTTCACCTCTAGAGGGTACTGAATAAAAAATGACTAATTCTTCAGTTACTTGGCCACTTCTGGCTCCCATAGGGAGCCCAAATATCAACCCAGGCACTCGATTTGAACAAAGTTGAATCTGATCTCCTTAGAGATGCTGTATACCAAATATGAAAGCTAGAGCTGTAGGTTTTTAAATTTCTTGTTTGGTTTCGGTTTTGGTTTTTCAGGTGGAATAAAACCTCGGTTCGGTTTTCGGTTTGTTCATGAGGCCAAATAAAATTCAATAAAACTCATTCTTATGTCCGGAGTCATAACTGGATGGCAGTGAAATTGAGTGAAACTCAATGAATGTCCGAAATAAGCTATAATACATGAAGAATCAGGAAGGCCAATATAATAATTACCTAAGTATACAGAACTTTTATTGTGCTTGGCCATTTTTCGAGGTCTGACACCCACACACAACTTGAGCAAAGCTACAAACACAACTACACTGAAATGTCAGCAATTCACAGAATGTAGCCTTCCCAGAGTAGTAAGAGCACCTAGACACTGCTATTGGCAGTGTCTGGGTACTCTTACTACTCTGGGATGGCTACATTGTGAATTTCTGCAGCAAGAGAGTATTTAATAAAAAACGAAAAACCTTAGATTACGGGATGTCAATGGTTTCATTTTTGGTTTTTAAAAAGAACTAAAAACGGTTAAACCCTGGTTCGGTTTCGGTTAACCTACAGCTCTAATGAAAGCATTCTGACTGGTGGATCTGAAGAACAAAATTTTAAAGAAATTTCCTCACATTGCACTAAGTTAAAATTTGGGCTACCATAGAAAGCTCAAACTTTAACCTACAGACCTGATTTGAACAAACTTGAATCCCCCCCCCCCCCCCCCAAAAAAAAAAATTTAAAGAAGTTTCCTCACACATTGCACTAAGTTAAAATTTGGGCTACCATAGCAAGCTCAAACTTTAACCTACAGACCTGATTTGAACAAACTTGAATCTCCCCCCCCATACACCCCCCCCCCCCCCCCCCCCCCCCCTCCGACCCCTTAAAGATGTTGTATACCAAATATGAAAGCATTCTGACTGGTGGATCTGAAGAAGATTTTTTTAAAAAAAATTCCCCATATAGCCCTAAGTTAAAATTGGGACTACCAAAGGAAGCCCAAATATTAACATAGGGGCTTTGTTTGAACAATCTTGAATCTGACCATCATAACAATGAGGGTACCAAACATTAAAAAATTCTGACTCGTGGTTCTGAAGAAGATTTTTAAAGAAAATTCCCCATAAAATTTGGGCTCCTGTATTGAGTCCAAATATGAACCAATGGGCTTCATTTTAACAAACTTGTATCTGACCCCTCTATGGAAGCTGTATACCAAGTATCAAAAGATTCTGAACATTGGTTCTGGAGAAAAGATTTTCTAAAATGTTTGCAAAAGTGCTGCACCAACATTATTCTGATGCCCTCTGCAGAACTCCCTAACAACAACAGAGGGCATTTTTTTTACCATTCAATTCTACTGGTCAAAAGGATGCTTCATACCACATAACAGTTCTCTATTCCAAGTGGTTTGGGAAACATGGGAGTTTGAAAATATTTCTATTTTTTGCTCCTGGGGTTCCCATGGGGATGCAGGGGTTTTTCTGCATGAGGCAAGTACTTATGACCCAATATTACCACATACTGAATTTCATTCAAATCAGACCATCGGTTTGGAAAATAGAAATTTTGGGTGGTACCAAAAATCTAACCCCTGCCATTACAAAGCCAAATATTGCTTCACAAAGTACGTTTGAACACACGTGATTCTACACCTCAAAAGGTAGTTCCATAACGAATATCAAGTCACTGTACCCACTGGTTCATGAGAGTTTAAAAATATTTTGGGAGCATTTTACCCCACCCCCTCCCTATGGGGCTGGGCATGTTGAGTTAAACAAAAATGTAATACCCCTTTGGTACCATTACTCACACAAACTTTAACTTGAATTGACCAAAACATGGTGTTGATGGATGACAGACAGATGAACAATGGACGGAGAGTGATTAGATAAGCCCTGCTTGACTTTGTCGAAGTGAGCTAAAAAAAAAAAAAAAATTAAATGGTTCATGTCAGATAGTTTACCCATGTTATTAAAATTGATAGAGTGCAACAAGGCTTATGCTATAGCATTGCAAAGCCTTCTTGCACTCAAGCGATGGAATACACCACCAGCCATGCTATTCTGTAGATTATGAGGTCTAAAACAAACAACGAACATGAACTTATGCATGAATATTATTACAATGAATACACTGTTTTACACAAAGGAATACCACACAATCCAGTGTAGACTGATATCAAAAAGTCCTCCATAGTGGAAGGGCAATTTTAACAAACATACAGGCCCAAATAAGCTTCACACACAGTGTAAAAATTCCACAAAATTAATAAACATTCATATATGTTTAATAGGAATTAGGAGTATTGAAATTAAAAGTCAATTGTGTGGTTGTTTATAAACTTATATTACTTTGTTATCAGGTGTTAAAAAATATTAACATTTGTAAACACAACCACTCATTTAGATTAGTCCCTTCTCATAGTAGTGACACAGACATACAGTACAGTTGCTGGTCAAAATCCTTGCATGGGCAGTGCATGATGTCCATGCATGTTTTTTCCAGGTAATAGAAAATCATCATCAATAAAATTTTAATTAATGAAGCACCAAATTGTATCCTGTGGTTCATTAATTAAATTTTTGATGATTATTGCTGTAAACAATGTTTGAAAACTAATATCATTGCATCCGCAGAAATATTGCCCACCCATGGAAAGTGACCAGTCCACGGCGACCACACTGTAGGCTTGGGGGCTGGAGGGGGCACATGCCCTCCCCAATTTCATTCATGCCCCCACCCCTTTCTCCTGTTAACCCATATAATGAACATCCGAAAAGACATTTTAATATCTAGATATTTATGCTTGTTCGCAACTTATTACGGACACAAATGGACACAGAGTCAAGGTAACTGTGTTTTACTGTCTTGAATTTCAATTTTTTTAATTTTTTTTTTTTGGGGGGGGGGTGCACCCTACCCCCTCCACTGATGAGAGGGTCACACACCCTCTTGTCCTCGCCTCTATCTCACTGCTATGTGGCTCAGGTGATTCTGTGCATCATATTCTTTATGACCCGGCCCCACTCCCACTAGATACACGTATTACTCTTGCCCCTACATGTAACTTAGATATCCTGGCTAAGCACCAGTATAATGGTAAACTAACATCAAATTGTGTGCTTATGTACAGTAGCTAACATATTGGAATAGTACAATGTGCTTTGTCAGAAACTTGATCAAGTATTGATGACAAACAACAATTTTCATTACCAGTAGCTGGTGCCAGTAATAAAGTAAGATTTGCAAATATCACCCTGCGTTTTTTCAGCTATTAACTAACATAAAATTGTGCGCTTCATGAAAATTATTTCGTTACTACCTGTTAAAAATTACCGTTTCTTGTTTTGCTCTTTTAGAAAAAGAAATCACTCCTTTTCTGGTGGGCATACTAAACACCGAGGCAAACTGAGGGATACCAAGGTGAATGAAAACAGTCCTGAGAAACGGGTATGAGGTGGTGTGTTCTTTTTATTATTTATTTATTGGTGTTTAAGGTCACATTTATCTGCACAACAGCTTATTGTGACCATGGCAGTTTTACTGATGGAGGAAACTAGAGTACCCCAAGAGAACCACTGAGGAATGGCAAGCAACTGTGAGCCCCCAAACATACTACACAAGCAGGGTTAGCCTTGTTCGAAGACAGGTGCACCAAGAACATGCTGTATGCCTTAGTACACAGCATACCTTGCCCACACATGGGTAGTGGGGGTGAAGTGTCTTGCCCAAGGGCACAAAGCTGTTGCCACAGGTGGGATTCCAACTGAGGATCTCTCGGCTTGCAGCCTCCACCTCTAACTACTGAGTCACTGCACCCCTGGTGGTGTATTCTGTGTATTCCTATTATGTAAATAGATTTAAGCAGTATGTGCGTGGTTTTAATGCCATATTTGAGAATTATGGGTGCTGAAGTAATAAGAATGCATAAGAATGCACTGAAAAATCTTCCCTTTGGTATTTAGTAGGTATCTTGGTAAGGTAAAGTGACCTCACCTCAGTAAGCAACAGTGTGAACGCCGGCAGCCATCTTTAATATCGGGCCGCACTCAAAAACACTTATTCTCATCCCAAGGTGATAACAAAGGTACCCAATAAGTTTCATGAAGATCAGTTCATAAATACAGCCCCCAGCACTAGCCGTATTGACATGTGCACTTACAGTGTGCAAGTAGCACTGAATAAATCGAAGGTCATCTAATTTGCATAATTTCTGCACGAGAAAAAAACCTGTATTATACAGTATTTTTTGTGATGTATTCCATGTCACTAAACATTCATACAAAAATTTATTCAAATCAGAACTTTCATACAGAAGTTCTGTACATAAAACTGATTGCAGTAATTTTGGTACAAAATGGCTGCTGGTGGCTATAATGAATTTCGAACTGCACCCAAAAACACCTGATCTCGACCCATATAGCACAGTGATAACAAAGGTACCCAAGACATTTCATAAAGATCGGTTCATAAATACGGTCTCCAGCCTGAGCCGTATAGAAGTTGTGTACAAAAAACTGATTGGACCTAATTTTGGTACAAAATGGCCACTGGCAGCCATCTTGAATTTTGGATCGCACCCCAAAACACTTGTTCTTGTCCCTAGGTGATAACAAAGGTACCCATGAAGCTTGGTGAAGATTGGTTCATAAATACAGCCCCTAGCCCGAGCCATATTGACATGTGAACTTACTGTGTATAAGTAGCACTGAATAAATCAAAGTTCATCTAATTTACATAATTTCTGTACGAGAAAAAAACCTGTATTATATGAAATGTATTCCATGTTACTAAACAATCATACAAAAATTTATTCAAATGAGAAATTTCATACAGAAGTTCTGTACAAATGAAAGTGTCAATGACACTGTAGCTCAACTTGTCAAGACATGTACATGTATAGTATGTGATACAGCAATAACAAACATCTAGGTACTGACCTGATAACAAATGTACATATAAAGTATTGTAACGGTCTGTACATAAATACTGGCCGTAGCCTGTAACAAATGTATAGGTAAAGTATTGTAAAGGTGGGTGACAGTCAGATGCTAAATAGAAAAGAAATCTTTGAGTCCCAGAGTGGGTCTGACTGAACCCCAAAATATTTGTTCTCATAGCACAGTGATAACAAAGGCACCCCAAAACACACTCATTCCTGTCCCAAGGTGAAAACAAAGGTACCCAATAAGTTTCGTGAAGATCAGTTCAAAATACGAGCTGTATAGAAGTTGTGACAAAAAACTGATTGGACCTAATTTTGGTACAAAATGGCCACTGGCAGCTATCTTGAATTTTGGACCGCACTCAGAAACACTCGTTCTCGTCCCAAGATGATAACAAAGGTACCCAAGAAGTTTCGTGAAGATCGGTTGATAAATACAGCCTCTAGCCCGAGCCGTATTGACATGTGCACTTACAGTGTATAAGTAGCACAAAATAAATCAAAATTCATCTAATTTGCATAATTTCTGCACAAGAAAAAAACCCGTACTATATATGATGTATTCCATTTTGCTAAACATTCATACAAAAATTTATTCAAATCTGAACTTTCATACAGAAGTTCTGTACAAAAGACTGATGGCACTAATTTTGGTACACAATGGTTGCTGGTGGCCATCTTGAATTTTGGACCACACCCAAAAACACTCGTTCTCACCCCACGGTGATAACAAAGGTACCCAAGATGTTTCGTAAAGATTGGTTCATAAATACGGCCTCTAGCCTGAGCCGTATAGAAGTTGTGTACAAAAAACTGATTAGACCTAATTTCGGTTCTGCCACTGGCAGCCATCTTGGATTTTGGACTGCACTCAGAAACACTTGTTCTCATCCCAAGGTGATAACAGAGGTGCCCAAGAAGTTTCGTGAAGATCGGTTGATAAATTATACAGCCTCTAGCCTGAGCCATATTGACATGTGCACTTACTGTATGTAAGAAGCACTGAAAAAATCAAAGTTCATCTAATTTGCATAATTTGAGAAAAAAACCTGCATTATATGTGATGTATTCCATGGTACTAAACATTTACACAAAAAATTATTCAAGTCAGCACTTTCATATGGAAGTTCTGTGCAAAAATCTGATTGCACCTAATTTTGTACAAAATGGCTGCCATCGGCCATCTTGAATTTTGGACCGCACCCAAAAACACTCGTTCTCGTCCCACGGTGATACCAAAGGTACCCAAGAAGTTTCGTAAAGATCGGTTTATAAATACGGCCTCTAGCCCGAGCCGTATTAGCATTTGCACTTACAGTGCTGAAAGTAACACTAAATACATCAAAGTTAGTCTAATTTGCATAATTTACATATGAGAAAAAAACCTGTATTATATGTGATGTATCCCATGGTACTAAACATTCATACAAAAAATTATTCAAATCAGCGCTTTCATATGGAAGTTCTGTACAAAAAACAGATTTCTGCATCGTTGGTACAAAATGGCAGCTGGTGGCCAACTTGAATTCCGGATCGGACCCAAAAACACTCGTTCTCTCCCCACAGTCATAACAAAGGTACCCAAGAAGTTTCGTAAAGATCGGTTCATAAATACGGCCTCTAGTCCGAGCCGTATTGAATTGTTGATGGACAGACGGCCCGACAGACGACGGAAAACTGGCTGTGGCATAAGCTCAAATTTGGCTTCGCCAAAGTTGAGCTAAAAACTGATTGCAGTAATTTCAGTACAAAATAGCTGCCGGCGGCCATCTAGAATTTTGGACTCCCCCCCAAAACACTCATTCTCACCACTGGTGATAACAAAGTTACCCAAGAAATTTCGTAAAGATCGGTTCATAAATACGGCCTCTAGCCCAAGCTGTATAGAAGTTCTGTACAAAAATACTTATTGTACCTAATTTCAGTACAAAATGGCCACTGGTAGCCATCTTGAATTTTGGACCGCACCCAAAAACACTCATTCTCATCCCAAGGTGATAACAAAGGTACCCAAGAAGTTTCATGAAGATCAGTTCATAAATACAGCCTAGCCCGAGCCGTATTGACATGTGCATTTACTCGGTATACATGTAAGTAGCACTGAATAAATTAAAGTTCATCTAATTTGCATAATTTCAGCACGAGAAAAAAACCTGTATTATATGTGATGTACTCCATGTTACTAAACATTCATTCAAAAATTTATTCAAATCAGAACTTTCATACAGAAGTTTTGTACAAAAAAACTGATTGCACTAATTTCTGTACAAAATGGCTGCTGGAGGCCATCTTGAATTTTGGACCGCACCCAAAAACACTCGTTCTCGTCCCACGGTGATAACAAAGGTACCCAAGAAGTTTCGTAAAGATCGGTTCATAAATACAGCCTCTAGCCTGAGCCGTATTGAATTGTTGTTCCCAAACAGACGGACAACAGGCTATGACATAACCTTAAATATGACTGTTTCATAGTTGAGCTAAAAATGGGGAGTATCCAGAGTATCACAAAACAAAAACCTATTTGTAAAGGATCCCCCCTTTCAAGGACAATCTGACAGCACTGGCCTTCACCACCATGCTGCCTTGAGGCTGCATTTTGAATTCCTGTGTTTGTTGTTCTTATGAAATATTATTTTATTATTATCAGTTATGGTACAAATATGGTACCGATAGCACACTTTCAGGAACCGCTGATGTCTGATGGCGACTGTGTGTCAGTGCGTGAGGTGCTCACATACTTTGGGGGTTCTATACACCACATCCTTCATTTTGCTATATAATTTGTGTAAATTTATTTGGAATTTATAGAATTTCAGACTTGGAAATTTCATAGTATTGTTTTTGCCTTAGTTATGGTGCTTTTTAAGTAATGGGCAATTTAGTGTGAAAAAAGGGGTTCCTGAAGGTTCATTCACAGGAAGATTCAGCCCTCATACTTTTTCTGAGAATATTCGGTCTCAGTCGTGGTCGAATGTCATCACCTCTGAGGTCAAATTCTCACAGAAATTTTTTTTTTTAAATATTCTATGCATTTTTTCTATTGTTTTTTTTAAGGATTTATGATTACTAATTATGACAAAATTACAAGTGCGATATGATACAAACCTTAATGAAGCTGGAACAAAAAAACCTTCCCAAAACAAGCTGAGAGGTTCTCAGCTCGAATCCCAATTGCAGCAACTGAAATAAGGTGTACTGCACATTGATGATGCACTTGTCTTCACCCAATGCTAACCCTGCTTGCTTGGAGGTACAATGTTGAGAAGCCTGACAGTTGCTTGTCATTGTTACTCGGTGGTTCTCTCCGGGTGCTCTGGGTTCCACCCCCAGTAAAACTGTTGGGTGGCCGTGGCTGTAAAAATTGTTGTTAAACCCCAATAAATAAAGAAATCAAATTTGCTGAATCCAAGACCTTTGAATGATGGCTTTGATTGGGGTGGGGGGGGGGGGGAGGGGGGAGTTATACAGTGGTGCCCACTTAATTGGATATATCTTAATTGTATATCCCTGTTAACAGAATATAATTTTCCAACACAAAACCATTTACCATGCCTCCAGTACAAATTTGACCTGGTAATTGAATATAGGTTATAGAGTAATCTCCTGTTAATTGAATAACAAATCTTATAACATCTTGAGAGATTACCCTGACTCTTCCCAGTTTTCCTTTGGTAATAGATCAATTTGGCCTCAGTACATTCAATACAGGCATTTAATCTATTATATATCTTGTTTGACAGAGTTCATGGAGCTCGGTCAAACAAAATATAATAGAATAAATACTAAGTTTATCTCTGGAATACAGGAAAGTGACACAATTCCTGTTAATTGAATACTCCTGCTAACTGAATAATTTAATTGGCAAAGTGGCTCTTCAATTAACAGGTTTCCACTGTACAGCGAAAACAAATATCACAAACTAAAAATGAAACTATGTACTTGTGAAATTTTCATGTGGTCATCCTACAACATGTTTTAGCTGGTACTATACAGTTTTGAAGGTTAAAGGGCTCAGTAGTTAGAGGTGTAGGCTGCAAGCCAAAGGGTCCTCTATCAAATCCCACCTGCAGCAACCACTTTGTTTCCTTAGGCAATACACTTCATTCCCATTGCCCACGTAGTACCATTGCGTACCAAGGCATACTGCATGTCAATCGTACACTTGTCTTCACCCAATGCTAACCCACCTTGTGTGCTGTTTGTACGTTAGATGTTTGTAATTGCTTGGTGGTTCTCTCTGGCTTTTCCCACCTGTAAAACTGTCCGACATGAAGTGACTCTGGCTATCAAAGTGTCATTAAACCCCAATAAATAAATCAATAAGAATCATGTGCCCCTATTCTGGAGAACAGTTTGGGGCAAATTGCCAAAGGATGGTTTGGGTTAGGTTAGTATCCAGTTTGGGTCAAATTGTTGGAGGACAATTTGTATGCAACTCTCACGAATTCCAGTCACTTTTGCCCCAAGTCATTTCGGCCCCAGTCATTACGGCGTCCGCTCAATTCAGCTCCAATATACCAGGTCATTTTGACTGCTATAAATATTTTCAAATATTGTTTAATTTTAACATTTTTCTATTTAATTTTTTTTCAACGTTTATATCTCAATTAGATATTCAGGTATACATATGATATATGTCTAGTAGATTTTCTTTCATGATGAATAAATAAAAGAAGTTTCAGCACGTCGAAGGTGCACATGGACTATATGGGATTTGAAATCCCTTGCGACCTGAATAATTTTATTTGCTTATGAATCTACGAGAGCCGGAAGCGAGGGTCAGTAATGTTATTTGGTTTGAGTGTATGCCTTGGAAGTGGGGTACTGGGGGTCAGACCCCCGTGGACATCGAGCTGGAAGGGGACTAGGAATTGCGCATAACTACAAGGAATCTGCTGTGTTTTAGAAAATGTGGACATATTTATGGTAGTATCGAAATCGCAGTTTGGTGGTTGTTTCAGAAAAAAAAGAAAAGAAAAAGAAACCCTGTGAACCTCAAACTGGAAGGTGACTAGGAATTGTGCATAACAATATGAATGAATGACTGCATATACTTTGCAAAATTTCAAAGTAAAATAATTTATCTTACTAAAAAAGATAGCATCTTAAATGTATGGAAAACTGAACACATGGATAATTTTTAATGTCATGTATAACTTTTCTGTACACTGTG
Source organism: Pictodentalium vernedei (assembly GCA_031216915.1). Lineage (NCBI taxonomy): Eukaryota > Metazoa > Mollusca > Scaphopoda > Dentaliida > Dentaliidae > Pictodentalium > Pictodentalium vernedei. The sequence goes on along the minus strand of CM062288.1, from coordinate 206,833,444 downwards.
TAAATACAAACAACTGAACATTACTTAATAAAGGTAATTACCCATTACTTCTAAACATGAACTATGCACTGATATTTATAGATCTCTACACTCAAAATGGTGCCGAAATAACCAAGGGACCGAAGTGACTAGGGCAGAGATGACTTTGAGGTCGAAGTGACCAGAGGACGAAGTGACTTGGAGCCTAAGTGATTGGATACCATTCTAACAGATGAGAGACGTTAATTATTACAGAACACATCAAATGTGAATTTACTGCAGAGATAATTGCTTGACGATATACATTATATTAATATTTTTTCAATAAATATCGAACAATCTATTAATATTTTTTTAAGAATTATTTTCAGGAGTTAAAACGAAAATATTGTAGCGTATCTATAGTTAAAACTAGAAGTCCTGTCACGAATAGTGCGCTTATCTAGGCTTTATTGCGCGTTGGAATTGTGCGCAATTGCCATATCGAATGGCACCCAAAGCACGACAGGTTCTCCTGGTTACTCATAGCAAACACATGCAATGTTTCTGCCAATGGACCTCCAGGTTACCCGGAGGTCCATTGGCTGAAACACTGCTTGTGCACATGCAATATGTACAGAATTTGATAGCTTTACTATAGCCACAACGCGTACATTAATGCGCAGAGCAGCATGCTATTTGTGCCCATTTCATGACAGGACTTCTAGTTTTAACTGTAAAATATCCTAACAGATGTGTACTGCTTTTCTTTTGGATGATTCTTCCCTGGGCCTAGTTCTCCCCAGGCCGAAGGTTCCCCCAGGTCTCGAAAAAGATGACATGCCATTTTCAATGGCTGTAAATATCCAAAAGGGTTATTATTTTCCATTTTTTAGTGTTTGAAATTACAAAGCACTGTTCAGAAATACAGATGACACCAAAAAGTAACACATTATTACTTTGTTTTGGTTTCTAACGGGACTGAAAGCAACCTGTCAGTATCTCTTTTATGAATTACACCAATTTCGTCTGCTAACCAAATCGTCTGCTGCAATTTTACCCAAGTTGTCCTCTACAATTTTACCCAACACGTGCGAAACTTCTTTGCTGGGGGAAAGTATTCAAGTATTGTATTTTGAATCATTTCTTATTTATTTATATAATAATTTTATTGTATACTTTATTGTATATTACCTATTGTAATATATCTTAATGTACTTCCTTGCATTAAATTTCATATACGTGTACGAAATTCTGAAAACAGAAATGTCAGAACAAAATAAACTACCCAACCATCTAATAAATTTTAATTACTGTTTATTCAATGGTTTACCTATAATAATTATATTATTACAGTAAAAGTTCTTAAAGTATGTGTATGTTATATTAAGTTCCACAACATAATCTTAAAATTTTGCAATTTTTCATTGAAGAGCTCCACCGGCACCTTACAGTGAATAATTGCAAAACCATTAGCAGAAGTATTATAAGAATTAATTATATTAAGAAATGCAACAAAATTTGTTATATTAAGTTCTGCAACATAATCTTATAATTTTGCAATTATTCATCGAGGCGCACAGTCGCTTTACAATGAATAATAGCAAAATGTATTATAAGAATTAATTATATTAAGAAACGCACCAAAATTTATGGTTTATTAAATTCTGCAACATAATCCAATAATTTTGCAATTATTCTTGGAAGAGCATCACCGGCGCTTTACAATGAATAATCACAAAATTATTAGCAAATGTATTATAGGAATTAATAATATTAAGAAACGCATCAAAAATGTTATAATTATATTAAGAAATGCATGAAAACTTGTTATATTAAGTTCTGTAACATAATCTTATAATTTTGCAATTATTCCCGGGGAGGGGGGGGGGGCACCAAAAATTTGTAAGACGTGATGTGGGGGTGGGTGGGTCTCTTGAGTGCACCAAAATTGTGCATTTCCAACTTGTGCATTTTTTTGAATTTTTTAAAAACATATCAATATATCAGCCAATATATGACATCATTTGTGTTTCAAACCTTAAAGATGATGCTGTACATCACACTCTTGACATAAATACAACATCAGGAGGTTTTATATGCGAGAATATTGGGCTTAATCTGGGAAAATGTCACACGTTAGTAGGGGGTGGGTGTCTTGTTCGAAATGAAGAAAATGTGCAGACAATATTTTCCTTGACAAGCGGACGACTCGGCTTGCGGACGAAACGTCCGTATACCCTTTTTCAAACAAACTTTTCCTGACTTTTACAACACCTTAACATTCGTATAATTCAAAAACTGAGTTTCTGTTCGTCTTGATATTTCACGCGATACGTATCAATGCATGTCTGTATACAATCGCACCAATATAACAACAATTATCAGTTATATGTACGTTTTTTCGATTGAGGTTATCACTTGCAGGCAAGCTGCAACGAAATCAGGACTGAGAGTTCGATCTGAAATGACGAGATCATCAGCTGAGCATATTGACAAACCTCCAGAAGGACAGAACTCGAGTAATAATAATAACACTTTGGTCGGCCGCTGATTTGTCGCGGTTCTCGGATGAGAATGCCTGGTTACCCCTAGTCTTTGTAAGACTGTTAACCCAGGGCCAGGAGGGCCCCGGGTTAACAGTCTTACAAAGACTAGGTTACCCCTGAAGTGTAGATATGTGGGCCAATGTATCACGCAAAGCTTTGAGGCGAATTAGATTGCAACACAATACATTTGATTCCCAGAGGTGGACAGGCCAATTGCAATTGCATGAGCAAATCAACACCGGAAGTTACGTGTTTTTTCACTGAAATTTACTGTCCACTTCAAAAATCACATTGACGGCTAAAGAGAATTCTGTTCTGGAACATATTTATCTGACGGGGTATGTGGAACCCTTTGCGGGCCTACGGCCCGCTTGGGGTTCCTATTAATTAATCCACTCTGAATGACAAACAGCCTTCTCGTTTAATAAAGTGAAACGAAATATGTCTTCCTTCGTTTTTACTCAAAATCGAACAGAAAAGTTCGGCATTGCCAAACGTATTTAAAAATGGTATTTTCGGCGTAACACTTTACGGTAGAAGTACCGGCAACTGTATTGCCAGTACTTTTATCGTATTTTGATGGTATTTTACAGTGTAAGATTCTACATGTTGTGAGAAGGAGCGTGGACAGAAAATTCCCTGCCAGCTTTAGTAATTACAGTACTCTTGAGTTCCTAATAAACATATGTGTTTATTAATTTTGGAGAATGTTTCCACCTTGTATGCAAATTATTTGGGCCTGTATGTTTATTAAAATAGTCCTTCCAACAGGGAGGAGATCTTCAAATTCGTAAATCTTCACTAGATTGTGTGATAGTCTTTTGTGTAGCACAGTATATTCATTGTTGTAATCATGATGCCTAAATACCTATTAGTTTTCTTTAATAAAACTAATTGCAATACTGGAAAATAAGTTGGCTTTTAGATAAAATTAACTAGCATTACCGGCATCCCCATCCCCTCAATGGATTTCCACCCTGCACTATTATTTGGGTCTGTACTTTTATTTAATTTTGATAAATGTTCCACCCTGTACTGTTATTCCCACCAGTACTTTTATTTGGAACACAAGAGCAGTGGGTTTAATTTCCAGTTGTTTGGTATTAGTGAAGGGTTTTTTGTCAAGAGAACTAAAATATTACCAGTATCAAGTGATAACATTTTCTAGTCCGTCCGCCAACCCCGATTAGCTAAATGTGTGTTTTCGAGTATAAAGTTTTTTTCTTTTGTGTTTTCGTAAGTTCAGAAATTTTGCATCAATATTCCATCGGCTGCCGTGCAGGCAGCCTTGATGATTTTCATTGCACGCCGCAAAAGACATGGCGCCAAAATAATATGAAAACAGACCCTGAACGGATCCCACAAATGTCGAACGTTTTCCGGTGTCAGTCCACATTCTTCTTGTTATGGTCCTATCGTGTATTATCCAATCTGGCATCAAATTATACCTTTCCAGTCGATATTGGAGAGCGTTTTTTGGTTGAACGAATTACGAACGCTGTGTCCCGCAATAGCATACAGCGTGTGATTCAGTGACGTTCAATTAATCAACAAGCGAATACGTATTTCTACTATATTTGAACTGTATCTCTGCTTGGTTTAACCATTTATTATACACCTATCAATGATACGCCTTGTTTTTCACCTATCGAATCCTGATCGACGGATCACACTGAGTAGTTTTCCGGTTCCGTATGAGATGGTTGGTTTCAGAACGAGGACGGAACTGGAGAATGTCAATCGAGTCCGCCCAGGTTACCAATCGTTTCTTGGTAAGCTCCTTTTGTGTAAATAAACACTATCGAATAACGTAATTTTTTAATAGTGTTCTTAACCAACATTATATGTACTAACTCCTATTAACCGTTTACCCAACGAATCGACCGCACCCGCCCGCGTAATATGCAAATTCAGTAGTTGAAAAAATATTATTTTTCAAAAAATTTCCAATAAAACCATATCATGTGACCCCTCGTTGGAACGAGCTCGTCGAGCTCGTTCCAACGAGGGGTCACATGATATGGTTTTGTTGAATTTTTTGAAAAATTTGAAACAATGATATTTAAAATAATAAATTTTGATATCGTCCGCGTTGGGAAAAGGGTTAATCACAATATATCTTTGTCTTCTTACTTTATTGCAATTTAAATGCGTGAATCTGGCTCTGATGTATAAGAATGGAATGTTGTCAACTTTGGAAACTTTGTGACGCTTTTTTGTGAAGACCCATAATTTTACAAGTGTTGTATATTTGAAAATAAATAAATGTACTTCTAGTTACAATTGCACATTATTTAACTTTATATTGATTTCTCGTGTAAAAGGTGAATTTCCATAACGGAAGTAATAAATAGATCGTCATGACATTAAAGTGATGGGGCTTGTCGCATTCCTTCGGCGGCTCGTACGATCCGGCGATCCGACTTCTTAAACTCGAAGGAATTCGACAAACCAGATCATTTTACTGTTATAACTTTAGTTATCCTTGTGTTTTCCAGGGTGTGTGGGAATTTACACCGGGTTGGAAACTCATAGACACTCAGAGGCAAAGCCGAAGTGTATATGAGTTCCCAGACCGGTGTAAACTCCCATACACCCTGGAAAACACAAGGATAACGGATTTATTTCCAAGAATTTTGGTGTACTTAATACTTTAACCTACATTGTGGGCTAAAACTGACAGAAAATTTGTACTTTGTAAGTTTCTTAATAAAACCAGACAAATATGGGTGTCATTGAAACTGGCTCAATAGGCCAGATCCAATGACATCCGTATCTGTAATATTTTATTACACATAAATATTAAATTGCCTGTATTTTTTTGTTTGTTTTAACATAACCGAGCAGATGGTATGAATTATTAGTGATTTAAAATGGGTACTTTTTTTTAGCCATTTTGCCTGCTATTGTGTATTCTGGTTAACCACGGTGTAAAAAAGCTACTGTGGATTGCAAGTTACGCCGTACCTCTCAACCAATCAAAACGCAGTATTTTGTTTCATTTGGAAATAATAATCTTTATAACTTGCTCGTTGTTATATTCCACTTTACTCTTTAGGTTACACCTGTTCTTTTTGTGATATCAATTACTATTGATGATGTCCTATTGAGTAATTTCTTAAGTTGTTCATTGAGTGAGTTTCCTCGATTTTGCTTTTTGGGGTCTGTCGAAAGTTGATAGCCAAGAGGTGTTGTTTCTCAGATGTATAGCAACGATCCAGTTCGAAAAGTCATTTTGTGAATGTTTTGGCCACAGTGGTGAAAAAGGTTACTGCTAATGGTGAGATTTGTGGTGATGATCTATATATTGCATTAGGACCATACTTCGAGAGCGACAGTAACATTACATTAGATGCCCAGAAGGATTGCATCAATAAATTCGTGCACCCTCGAACGCTGAAATAAGCATTAAGGAAGCGTGATAATAGCACGGCGCAATGTGAGGATGCTCCGCCACAAAAATGACATGACGTTCTGTCGTAAGTTCGGTCAACTTCATACAAGATTGTTTGTTTGCGGTTGTGAGAGCAATGTGGATAGGACCCACGAAATCTCACGAGGTAGAGGCCAGCATATGTTGTCAGACAAATAAAACCTTCAAATGGAGGTTCGTCTCCAAAAGAAATCATCTTCCGCAAATCCGACAAACGCGGTGACAAAACGAGCGGTACCTGCGGCGGCGAACGCTGCTGTTGTATCCCCAACATCGCCTGACACCGAGAAATCTCTCCAGGCAGTTGTGGATTTCATGAAATAATATATTTGACATTATTGGTCTTAATGAAGTGTTCAAAGTACCCCCACGACTGTTCGTACACTAAGCCCACCAGAATAAACGAATAACTGAGTACAGTACAGCTCCCGTGGAATGGTCATAATCCACGCATAGGCAGTGATGTCCACGTATGCGTTTACCAGGTAATAAAAATCAACAGCGTTTACCAGGTAATAAAAATCAACAGCAAAATTTTACTTAATAAAGCACCGGGCTGTACCCGGTGCTTCATTAATTAATATTTTGATGATTATTCCTATAATTAGAGTTTGGATTCTAATACTATTGTGTCCGTGGAAATATTGCCCACCCGTGGAAAGTAACCAGTCCATACTGTATTCCGCTACTCCGATAGACCACATTCTCTCGTCAAATATCACACTTTGTCTTTGTCTTTGAAAGGATTGTCTTTAACCACATTTTCTCATTTCTTACCGAAAATAGATTACTGACAGATTTGCAGTCAGGATTTATTCCAGGTAATAGTACAACCTATCAGTTAATCGATCTAGACCACAGCATCAGATTGGCACTTGATCAGAATAAAGAAATTCGTTTTGTTTTCTGCGATATCAGCAAAACATTCGACAGAGTATGGCACGCAGGTTTAACTCATAAATTGAAAGCTATAGGCATATGTGGGAATCTACTACAGTGGTTTTCGGGGATTGTCTCATTGAGCGTAGCCAGACAGTTGTTGTAAATGGGCGTAGTTCAAAGAAGCTGGTAATTCCTGCAGGTGTTTCTCATGAGACAGTTCTAGGGCCTCTCCTCTTCAATATATATATTAATGATATCGTAAATAATATACAAGCGAACATTTAGGCTGTATGCAGATGACACGTCACATTTAATGATCATAGAAGATCCCTTTTTGGCATCTCAGGTTATGAATGATAATCTTATAAAAAAGGAAAGTGGTCAAAACATTGGCAAGTAGTTTTTAGCCACCAAAAACCTGTTGCTCTTAGTATCACCCGCAAAAATGTTCCAAATCCCAAATCAACTCTATATTTACTTGATAATCCAATTAAGGAAGTTACGCTCCATAAACATTTGGGTTTTGTTTTCCAAAAACAACGGCTCATGGGATGTCCATATAAACTCAATTATTAGTAAGATAAGTGCGATGATAAATTGTTTTCGTAGTCTAAAGTACAGATTCTTACGAGTATCATTAATTAGATTGTACACCCATTTCATTCTTCCATTATTTGGTTATGCTGATATTATATGGGAAAATTGTACAGTTGAAAAAATGCATAATCTAAAAGAACGCCGTAGGCGACATAAACTTACTATTTTCTACAAAATGAAAATGGACCTATTCCGGATTACTTAACTGGTAGAGTGCTGGAAGCCCATATTTGGGCTTTGTTCTGAAGAGCAGGTGCCACAGCTTAATGGCTTCGTATTCTGTGGATGTGCTTCATATTATTTTTGAATTGAAATTATTTAGTCTATGAGGATTTGCCTTGTTACAATTTATGGAAGAGTGCCATTAGGCACTCTCCCATAAATTGTAACAAGGCAAAGAGTAGTGGACAAATTTAGATGACCAAAAATACTTTAGCACTCTACCAGTTAACCAGGTTGGTTCCACGTACAGTCGCAGAACGATCGCCGTATCCACTCAGAAATAACGAGCAGACTGATAACTTCTTCTGTGGAACTAACAGTTTTTTTAATCCTTTGTTCCCTCCTCCATACGTCTTTGGAACGAGCTTGGTTCTGAAATAAGGGCTTCAGAGTCTGTTCAAATGTTTAAACATTTCTTAAAACGAGATGATATAATCGTTCCAAACTTTTATGATCTAGGTCGCATGGAATGTCAAATTGTTAACGCAAAATTACGGCCAGGTTGCATTGATCTAAATGCGCATAAGTATGATAGATTTATATCATAAAATCCCCAGTGTCGATGTGGCTATGGATGTAAAAATACGAAACATTTTGTTTTTAATTGCCAATTATATACAGCGCAAGAGAGTGTTCTATTTGACACTTTGGGAGTCCTGAAGTACATGTTAATACCTTGTTATATGTGACCCTTTATTCTCTGACTTGCAGAATACTGAAACGTTCTCGGCTTTTCAACAGTACATAACTACGACGCACCGGTTCAGTAAATCATGATATGATCACTTTGATAGTCTTTGTAAAATCTTCTGAGACCGTTACTCCGGATTACAATTTTTTTCAATATAAGCTTTAGTGACAACTGTTATAAGAGTTGCCACGAGTCCACTCGACTATAGCGACGGTCCTGTTTTCTTAGTAGTGTTTGATCATCCCGAAATGCGATTTAGTAAAGGATTGTATCAAAACTCTATGATGCGTAAGAGGCCACTGGTCAGGGGTAACCCAGGTCAAGTGTACAGTACATGGAGAGTGGATAGTAACTAAATTACCCGCGGAGTGGAGTTATCACCCGAAGTATCACATTCAAATTCTGGACATATGGACAAAAAAAACAAGCAATGTTTAAGCCAATGGACCTCCGGGTTTAACCCGGAGGTCCATTGGCTGGAACTTTGCTTGTGATGATTATGTCTTGCAACATATTTCCAATTATTGCTCGGGTGGAATCTCCGCTCTGCGGGTGATTTAAGGATAATACTCTCTCCACGTACTGTAATTATGGGACCTAATCACTGCTTTTTCCCTTCTACTCTGCCTACTTTCAATATTAATACAATGGAATATTTTACCCTGATGTTACAGTCATTGTATTGTCGGTTTCCCTCTGAAAATCTAATCTCTTCCAATTCCAGAAAAGCTAATAGAGCTAATACAATAGTAAGTTCTGTGATATGCAACGAATTAATCACTTGAATGTTGTGTTTTGCTTCTCTACTGCACACGAACCTGTTCTATTTTAATGTGACTGTATATTTGTGTATGTGGCGGCGTTTATATAGGCATGCCTGTTCGCCAAACCATATTTCAGTTACGGAAATAAAATTTATAGTTTTAAAAAAAAATAATATCACACTGCAACTGTCCTCTGGTATTATCGTTACTGGTATTTCTGATCATTTTGGCACATTTTACATCGAGACTAATCCGAACCCTTGTCAAGGTGATAGCTTGAATTTTCGATTTTGTTGTTTAAAAGTCTATATATTTTCGATAATTGTTCTCACTGGGCTAAATATAAAGCGTAAAGATAGGTATATGACGGACCCCGAGGACCGATTTGTCACTTAAACAGACCAGCAATAGTTCAATCGCTGCTAATTAAGCGTGGAATTTTATGTCCATTATCGCGGGTCTGGTGAATCCATTTAGGGACTATCTGATAATAGATTAAAAGAAAGAGAGACCAGTGTTCTCCTACAGTCATTATCTGTGTAATTATGGCCATTTAATAGGTACTTGTTGTAAACACAGTACATCGCACATGTCCTGAACACACACCCATATTATGCATCTGGTCTGTCACGAATGTCAGGATATACCGAAATTCAAGACTATCAAAGGAACTTAAAAGTGAGTATAAAATTAAAATAGATCTAAGCGGTCAAGTTTAATGGAAGCGATTAAACTGAGAATTAATATTCTGACTATCGAAATTAAAATTGGTGGATTTCTCGAAAATTTCATTCCAGTCTGAAGGTGTGTAAGACTGTGGGTCTCAGGCAACGATATGGGGATGTCCCATGCTATAGGTTAGAGGGGGTGTCGCATCGGTATGAAAGTATAGGCCCGTTGTAATGTTAGGGGAGCCACAGAGCTCATATTTAGAATAGGAGAAGTCACGGCTCAAGTCGGTGACCATATTTGAGTGTAGGATCAGAAATAAAAAGTGCGAGCTCAGGGAGCTATTAGTATTTAGGAAGACGGCATACCTGTTGTAGAAGGCAAGACATACGGAGGCAGAGTCGGCTTGCCTGTACAAACATTATTCTGAGATAAACGTAGGGGAGAGTTTAACCGCATTGGTGGCGACTGCTTAAGTGAAATGCGTTCAGTAAAGGGACAATACTTTAGTGGCCGTGCGACGGCAGTTGTGTAGTGACATTCCGTCACTTGTTAAAGGGAAAGCGATATATTAAAGTGACAATACGTTAGTGGCCGTACGACGGCAATGGTACAGTGACATTCCGTCACATGTTAGAGTAAAGCCGTCCGGTGAAGTGACAATACGTTAGTGGCCGTGCGACGGCAGTAAAAGAGAGAAGTGAAGAGACGACCAAAGAACAAACACCAGCGGGAAGGAGGACAAACCAGCGACAACAGAGAATGTGGGCCCGCAGGTGACTCAAACACTGTGTTGGTAGGGGATGATTGACGTTTTGTTTTCTGATTCATTGGATTTAATAAAAGTCATAAATTATCATATTTATTTATATAGATGTATTACAATTGTGGTATTTGGTGAACCCCTGTTGATTCATGCTTTTTGACGAAAAGTCACTGACCCCTTCGGGATTATTATGATCCCCGATGAGTCGGGAGGTGGGATGGGAAAATCTCACCCGAGGGGCAAGATATCTGAACCAGACCCGAGGCTTGCCGAGGGTCTGGTTCAAATATCTTGCCATGAGGGTGAGATTTCCCCATTCCCACCTTCAGACTCATCGAGGGTGATTTTTCTCCCCACACACGAGGATTGCGCCATTATAGATAACTGGCGGTCATGTGCTGACATACCCAATTTATCAAGTCGTAGTGCTTTCGAAAAACGAACAATTTCATCGGAACGGTCGTACAAAAGTTAGGTATATACCACAGGTATATACTAAAAAATTGATTTGTAACACTCTCCGTTAGGGGGTTAACGAATTTATGGGTGTCAAACTCTAATGTGAAGGGCATTGTGAGATTATTGATCGATCGATAAATTCGCGCAGTGATATTATTAAATCTGCAGAGAAACATGGGGTTGAAACAAATCAAGTTTACTATTTGAATAATAATTAAATATTGAGTCTATATCAACAAGGAACAGATAAATAGGTAATAAACGTACACAATTTAAGAAGCGTTTTTTGTGCAGACGATGATGAAATAGTTCCGGCTACCTAATAAAATATGCAAATGAGTATGTCACGTGGGGTGGGTGGGATAGAAATATCCCACCCTGCTGTCTCACCCGGGACACGCGTATGTTTTACGTATAGTTGGAGGGGGGGGGGGAGAGAAAAGAACCACCCCTACAAAAGTGAAACGGGCGGGTTCGTTACGGTGAGACATATACGGATTCAGGCGAAATAGATTAACGCCGCGTATTTAGCCCAAACTCCTTGAGTTTTGGCTGAATACGCGGCGTTAATCTATTTCTTCCAGCAGCAACAAAGCCTGGTTTCTTACAAACCTGATAGTGGCACAAAATGTCAAAATTGTCAAAATCAGAAAAATAAATGAAAGAACAATAGCAGACTTCTTATTAAGTTTACAAAATAGTGATTTCTCGCAAAGTGTAGTGTCAAATTGCCATAATAAGTCCTATCACACTTTGAAGTATTTATATACATTTTCCTAAACGTTTATGAATCTGTTCTTCCGCTGAAAAAAGTGCGCACAAACAAAATATTAAACAGCACCCGTAGATTACAAAAGGTCTTATTATCTCTTCATATAATAAAACGAAATTTTACAACAAAAAACTCAAGTTGCCAAACAAACAAAATAAAATTAACTATAAAAGTTACTATAAGATATTGAATAGGATAAAAACGCAAACAAGACAGCATACTATAGAAACATTTTAACAGAAAATAAAAAAAATAATGTGTAAACATGGCAGACCCCAAACGCAGGGACGTGGCTAGAAGTTTCCGATTGAAGGGGTGTAGGGTAGTGAATTTCCAACTAGAGGGGGAGACCGGGATGGGGAACCCCTCCCAGTCCCCCCCCCCCAGATGGAAATTCACTACCGAGAAAGTTTTTGAAAATTAAGCCATGAAAGGGGGCATAAAATTGCTTCTAGTAACTAAAATGCCAACACATTTATGATAGAATTATCAGGTTATTATTATTTGGTGTTTTCCTGGGAATTGAAAATGTGATAAACAAATACTCCAGATGAGAACTTTGAGCAATTCCCACTGTCCTAATATTAAATCAGATCTTAAACAGGAATGATCAATTTTCGACGTTTCATCATTTTGTAACTGTGAATGATGGAGTTAACTCAGGATAACGATTTTACATGATGTGATTTTCTTGAAGTGCATTACGAGGCTTTTTTTATTACGATAAGTAGACGTACGATAGAAATCTCGTACCGATTAACATCATGCACACTTATGAAGCTCGATATTGCGTACACTGTAGTTGTAAATAGTAACAGTTAGAATTTTTACCGACTTGAAACTAAGTTGGAATTTTTGGAAGTAAAGGAGATATCAGCATCACTAAAGAAGCTCTAAAATCCAGATAGATGGAATTTCCAACTACTCATGACTTACCCCCTCTTATTTGCGGCAGTTCCGAAAGCAACAATATCTTACCTTCTACAAGTATCTGGGAATTTTATTGGTTCAAAGACGTCACATGCAGACTGCATATAAAACCATATACTGCCTGTCAACATCAATATACGCTGACAGCTATGGGTAATCTCCCCTTTGTTCATTGATTATTCAAAATGGCGGCAGCCGATAAACGCTTCAAGTTGAACGATTGAGTGTTGGAAGCCCATATTTGGTCTGAAGTGAAGGTTAGGCCTGTAGGCACTCCCCCATTAATTGTAACAAGGCAAAGACACGTGAACACATTTTGAGAATTCTCTCATTTAATTTTGATCGCTGTTGTTATTAGTTCTGTGTATCGATGCAGCAGTCGGTAAGATATATTCGTTACACAGTTTGTTGGTGGCCTAATATGATATATGTGGTGTCAGTTGATTCCATATTGGACTCGAGCTTCGCTCTCGTCCAATATGAAATTAATTGACACCATATTAGGCCACCAACGAAGTGTGTAACAAATAATAACCTGCTCCAAACGTAGAAGCGCTCCTTACGAATACTAAAAAACAAACGATGATGCAATGCCCATATAGATCCTCGTGTTTATCGAGACAAAATAATCAAAGTGACGGACTTATTCAAACTAAATGCTTCACTGTTCGTCTTCGACTGACATAAAATCATCTCCCCACATCTTTTGACAACTTTTTTAATTTTCTCAGTAATCCTTTCGGAGCAAATGCATGACAATCTGGGGCCAATATTATAAATCTTTTACAATTTTCTAGAATTATATTTTCTAGTTGTGACTTTAAATGAGTTGAAATGAATCATTAGCATTTTCAAAGATGTGGCAATTTGCGAGTTGGCAAATTGCCATATCTTTTAAAATGCTAATGAATTATTTTAGTCAGTTTTATTAATAGGTAGAAAGTACAATTCTAGAAAATACAATTGTAAACGTTTTATAATATTGGCTCCTGGTCGCATTTCGTACAAACAAACAATCACGTACAAAATCTCTAAATAACTTATCTTTCTACTCCTTTTCTAGGTGCGCGGTGGCGTTGCGGCAACCGGATCTCGTCAGATCACTGAAGGTAAGCAACGTCGAGCCTGGTTAGTCATCGGATGGGTGACCGTCTGAGCGATCGATTCGGACTCCCGCGTTGTGTCCTTGGGCAAGGCACTTAACACCGATTGTCCACAGGGGAGCACGATGACACCGTGTACTAAGGCATACTGCACGTCGATAGTACGCATGTCTTCAACCAATCTAACCCTACTTGTGCTGCAATGCGGAGTTACGATGTTGTTGAGCTGGCAGCTGCTCGTCGTTTCTCGGTGGTTCTCTCCGGGTACTCAGGCTTCCCCCACCCGTCAAACATTCACGGTCATGATTAGCCATTGTGCATAAGTATGTGACCTTAAACACCGATAAATAAATAAATATCTACTCCTTTTCTAAAATCGGGAATCAGCTGGATCAGGAAATACGTAACATTGTTAACCGGAGATTATTCAAAAAGACCCTTAGGTGTAATCTTTTAAGTTCCCATTCGACCAGTCTTGAATGCAATAACCAGTACTGTCCCGATTGTTGTGCCTTGTGGGAAAAAAGATGATAATTAAAAAATATTTGAGAGTTTACCCTGTTTCCACCCTCATTATCACTCATTGGTTTTTCTTTTGGTGTACCCCAAAATATGAGAGGTTATTGGCACATTTTTATTTTGTCAGATAGCAACTGCGTCTCATCTGGTATTCCGTGGAGGTGTGACTCCTTGTCCTAGAAAATAATTGGATTGTTTCCTACCCGACAGGGGGAGTGAGAAGTCACCTGCGGTCTTGTTAGAGAGCCAACGCAATCAGCAGGGAAAGCAAATCTAGGAACATTCGTCACTCATCCAAATAGAAATTAAAATATTAAAGTCCAAAGTGAAATTTCAGTCTGTGTCTAGTGCCAAAACATCTGGCCTCATTTGTGAGTTGGCAGGTACACAGCCAAAGATCTGGCTATACCATCTCCCAACAGTATACACTGGATTATATGCCCTTGTAAATTTCTGTGTATTTTTTTATGTAAATTTTCTATGTAAATATTTTTTTATGTAATCTCAATACCATGTAATGTACTAATGTATATTATTGAATAAAAATATCTATCTATCTATTTGGAGAAGACCTGCTCAATTTAAGTTCTCCATCTATCGCGATAATACTTACAATGCGAAGTCGAGGGGGTTCCATCCCGAGTGTTTTCAATGAAAACTATGAAGAAAGGAATGACCAGAACAGATCTTTGTCTGTCAAAACAAGGACGTTTATAATACTGCATCCGTCATCCGTAAAATAGATACCCCACAGTGTAAAATAGGTGTATCGAATCAGATCACGTGACTTACTTGGATCACACTTCACAACTATTAATTAACAGTGTATACGCAGAACAGATGGCAGGTGGGTTCCCAAGAGGTTCGAGCTGTCCAAAGAGATAGAAACAGTTTGACTCCAGGTTGGACAGTGAAACTGTTTCAGAGTTTACAAGCCATTCCTTCTTTGATTTCCTTGTTTGCTTATCTTCCACACTTGATAACCCTCTCACAGCTCTGTTAATTTGCAGCAAGGCGACTTCGGTGATTGAAGGTGTCGCGACACCATTACGGATACCCTTGGCAGTCATACTGCGAGACAATAGGCGCCTCGGCGCTACGTGCACATTCGACAAATTCCTGCACTTTAAGAAAACTGCAGCAGTTTTGGCAGAAAATAGTAATCTGACCTCGATTTTTAGTTCTTTTGATAACTTGAATAAATGCGTAGCTGATAACTTCGATAACGATATATTCTCTCAAAAATGCAAACTTTCTAGCAGTCTTAATGACTCCAACTGATAACACAGCAGGCGTTTCTTCGCCAAAGAAACCGAGACTGAGAAAAGTTGCGATGACACAAGCTATTGATTATAGTTTGATGGACCTAAAAACGGAGATTCCGACTAACTTCATCAGAAAATCCATTCCACATCTCAGGCTGCTTGCTCGTATGACCATTGCTGAGCAAGGGGCTATGGAAATTAATTTCTCCTTTTTAAAGATATCATCAAACAATCTGGAAAACTGTTCCTAATTTAATGCCGATAATAAGAAATCCCGGCTAGTTTCAAAGGGACGTCAACAAAAGAAGAATGTTTGCCATTAATTCATATGCCACCGGCTGACCCCGAAACTATAGCAACCCCATGTCAGAAGTACAACGTCTCACTCAGTTGGCGGGACATGAGTTCATATTATTCACATCCTATCAGCAACTGTATAAAGTTTCTCTGCTGGTTATCTGGTCTGGTATCGATATGTTCTACCGCATGAACCCTAGGTTACGCGCCATGCATATGATGATTGTTTCGGGGGTTCTGTCGGTACTCCGATGGCCAATACGATAGTACGCAAGGTACCAGAGTCTGTATTTGGCGGTGTAGCGAAGATGTTGATCGATAAAGAAGTTCCCAATGAATATTCTACCATTCCTGTTGTTGACCGTATCGTTATTAATCGTGCGAGTTTCGATTGTCCTGAAGACTTGAGTGATAAGTTGGGAGAACTTTCAGAGAAGAACCGATCAACAAAGGTGTGGGTTGATTGCTTCGTTAAACCCGGTTTTCTCATTATGATGTGCATTACGACTGCGAGGCAGAACAATTGGCAACTTCATTTAGTAGCGGTGAAGAAAATGTTGCCCTTTTTTCTTTGCTTCATGTCATATGAGCTACGCTAGATATGGTTTGTACTACCTTATGGGGATGGAAAGATTACCGTCATATGTTCTAGAACACTTCTGGAGAGGGGGCCCATGTCATGAGACACCTGGAGCGGACTTTGGAGTGATGTGTTTATCGAAACAACACATATGCTATGGACATGAGAAGTACGGTATCATTGGGATAACGTTCAAACCAGAAATACTGAAAGTCTGGATCCACAGTTTTCATACTTGTGGCAATCAGTGAACGGTATCAATCGGTTGAGAGAATCCGATATGCAATCTCAAACTCCGTAGCATCACAAGGAAGAGTGGTAGTCGAGCGTCGCCACCGACCGATTGGATTGTTAAAGTCTCAGAAAGAAACTTACATCATAAATCAAATGGACCCCGAGCAACATCCTGACGAGATAACGAATATCGTCAATTGTAAGATTGCTCCCGCAACTGGGAATTTGGATGATGCAATATCACTCGATCGTCGACAAATGAACGAGGTCGAGACAATATTACCGAGTGGTTTGTATGATCCAATACCCATGCCTGTTGAGACAAAAGTCATTTAAGAATTGAATGCAATTTTTTTTAATCTTTATTGGAGTATGAACGTGTGGGAATGGGTACAAATTATGTATGAATCCCGAAAGTCAGTGTGGAATCAGTGACATCAGCTGATAATATCAACGCTCCGCGTGCTGGGACAGGCTACGAGATTCATGTGTACTTGCTATGGGTGAAATGTATCAACTACTGTGTCTGATGCAAAAATTAGTATTTGGTTATCTAAAAGAGGAGAACATGGTGCAACGAAAGTTTCCAGTCTTTGCAGCTTATCTCCAAGTAGCGTGTCGTTCGCAGAGAATATAAAGCGAGAGCATCTCCGAGCATGCATTTGGAAGAATGCCTTAGACATGGATCCATATAATTTAGATCCGACGGGCTTCGGCTTCTTCAGAGATGAAAATTCAGGATCACTGTTTCCTGTGACTTTTCCACCAGATGTACCATTAGAAACCGCGGCAGTTCTGCGGATGAAAAGATGTTCATATTCGAGTCAGCAGAACAGCTGGATGCAGCCGTAGTTTGTCAAGATTGGCGTGTACCATATTTTGTTCCCACCATGGAGCATTTGAATGTTGTAATGAACAAACTCGATTGGGTATAGAGAATGAATCAGCCCAAAGCGATGAATGAGCTTCTCATAGCGAACCCAACTTAGATAACTGTTTCAGACGTAACGTAGACGTGTATATGGTTTTTAACCTTTTACCTAACACGACAAGCAGACGACACTTGCAAACAAAATTCTTGAATAACTAATTTTTTTCCTTTTTTGTCTCAAAAACATAGGTTGTGACCCCTCTTTGGAACGAGCTCGTCGAGCTCGTTCCAAAGAGGGGTCATAACCTATGTTTTCGAGACAAAAAATGAAAAAAACAATAAAAATTAACTGACGATTTTTGTGAATAGCGCTGGCCGGTTTTGGACGTTACGTTGGATAAAGGGTTAATTCTTCATCTTTCAACCACCTGGAAACTATGTCACGTTGAGGTATCACCATATTTCCTTTAATCCCAACTTCTTTGCTCAGAATCACGGGTAACCTATTCGATGAACCCATCTCCCGTAGTTCCGTTTTTGTACACCAACCGCATCATTTCTTAGTCATCTTGTCCTTGAGACTTGCTCATTCTAAGACACGGTTCTCTTCTTTAAACTCCTTTCTTAATTTACGAATTCCGCCTTTTCCCTGATATTGAATCGCCTTAATGGTTTAGCAATCCATTATTCCATTATAGGGATATCTGAAGTGACCCTCCGGGTGATAGTGGTCTCAATTCCAATTATTTTCTGATGGGCAGGCGGTCGCATTACAGCTAATGTAATCCACCGAAAATTTCATCTCACGCACAAATGGAAAACATTGGTCTAAGATGCTCATGTTTATGTCAGAATGATGCATTGATTTGGCAAATATGCATTCAGGTCGATTGTGCCAACATATTCCATCTATTGAGGGTCAATTGTTGGAATTAATCGAAAACTTCGCGATTTTGAGTCGCCATCTTGGTTGCCATCTTTGAAATTATTATCGAACATTCAGATGAACAACAGATAATATGATTCAGAAGACATAAGTATAGTGCTAATGCTATACTTTTGCATCTTTTTCTCACACCATTGGTCTTATGATCTTTTTGTAAAACTGGCAACCATTCTGAAAGCCATCTCTGTTTTAGTCGAATTTCTCAAATTTCTCACGGCTTCCGGCACAGCGGCCGGTGGATACTTCAGAGTAATGCCTTAGAAAAAGATACTTTATACGCTAAAATACGCATTAGTGCACTGGCGTCCGCACTATGAATGGCCTCCGTGAAGACATAACAGGCAATCATTTCTTTCGAGAGGATTTAATTTGATGAAAATCTTGTTAGTTTGACGTATGTTACACTTCGGATAACTGGTGTTAACCCTTTACCCAACGTAACGGCAAAAACCGGCCAGCGCTATTCTCAAAAATCGCCAATTAATTTTCAAAATATTTTCATTTTTTGTCTCAGAAACATAGGTTATGACCCCTCGTTGGAACGAGCTCGTCGAGCTCGTTCCAACGAGGGGTCATAACCTATGTTTTTGAGACAAAAAATGAAAACAATTAGTTATTCAAGAATTTTTTTTGCAAGTGTCGTCTGCTTTTCATGTTAGGTAAAGGGTTAATGATATATGAATTTTAAATATATTTTTGTTACTTATGATGGATTCGTTAGGATATAAACATAGAGTTAAAGGAAATACGACTGAAAAGAGCCGACAACCATTTCCTTAGACACGTGAGTTATGTATATCATCGTTCCGTTTCTTTATGAGTAACCTGTATTGTCTCCAGCATGTCATCTGTGTTGAAAAAATCGCAGTTTAATTATAAGAAAGTCGAGGAGGCCATCATGGGAGTTAAAACACCCACACTCGCGGATATTCAAAAGTTCCTGTTCTTGGTTTGTTTTATGTTTTAGGCCTCATAATCTACATAATAGCATGGATGGTGGTGTATTTCGTCCCTTCAGTGCAACAAGGCTTTGCAATGCTTTGCAATGCTTTGCAAAGCCTTGTTGCACTGAAGGGACGAAATGTTCTTGGTTTATGTTTGAGGCCTTATAATCTACAAAATAGCATGGGTGGTGGTGTATTTCGAGCCGTGAGAGCATGAAGGCTTTGCAGTTCTAAAGCACTGCAAAGGCATCTTGCACTCAAGGGACAAATTTATCAATTTTATTAACTTGGGTAAAATATCAGACATAAACCATTTAATTATTATTTTTTCAAGTTTGCATTTGTTTTAAAATGAGAGCATGCGGCAGCCAAAAGGAAGACGCGTGGGGGGGGGGGGATGTGCTTAGAAACAGATTTTTAACTTTTTTAGGCCTAATCTTTTTGGGGGCATTTTAGGAAAATACCAACTTGTATGCAAGCCACCCTTTCTACATAATCGTGGAGAATGGTAGGAAGAATCATGAAGCATTCTTCAAGAACAGTAATTCCATGGGAACATTAATAGTGCTTATACTGCAAATACAACAAACTACTATTATTTCACCTATTATTAGTGCTGCTGTAGGTGCTGCCGCTGACTTGATCCGGAAAGCCCGCTTTTCCCGAACATAACCACAATGCACCCTTTTTTCATAAGGTAAGTGACTGTTCTGTGAATTTGAGGGGAAGAACAACCAATATTTTTGTTAATGTGCAGTTTCAAGGATTACAATGAACTGGAATTTATCTGGGGATGGGTGGTTTTTCGGTTTTGCGGTTCGGTTCCGGTTTTTGCAACAAACCGGTTAACCAAACCGGAAGACCCAGCAAAAACCTGCTGAACGGTTTTACTGTTTGATCACGAACGGATCAAACTCTATTAAGAGGGGGGAACTGGACTAGTGACTACTATGGACTCTCGTCGCGTGGTCTATCCGGCAAAGTGGCGAATGCATCGTTTTCTGATTGTTACATTTTCTCCCTTATTGACTCGTCCACCGGACACTACCGGACTCTACCGGACTCTACCGGACTCCACCGGACGAATCAGTAAAGGAGAGAATGTGACAGTGAGAACACAACATAGATTAGATGTACTTTATTCATTTGTTACCCTAAGGCCACACAAAATAAATTAATTGTTTCGCAGGCAATTCTTTTTTCAAATCCGTGAGGGAGGGGGGTATTTTTAATTTTTATTTTTCCTTTGCAACAAGTGAGCAAACATGGAGAGGATTTCGGCTGTCTTTTTACACACAGAAATATAGAAAGTGCATATTTATACAAATAAATTCATTGTTAATTTGAAAAATAAACATTCCTTTAAAAACAAACTGTAGGTACTGCAATTCGAAGGCTTCATATTCTTTCGATGCTCTCCATAGTATCTTTGAAGTAAAAGTATTTAATCTATGGGGATTTGCCTCGTTACAATTTATGTGTAACAAGGCAAACATATTGAAGACGCGACTAAATAAATATGCATCAATCAAAAAATGTAAAAAATTCGGTTCTCCCTGAATTGGTACTTACATTGGAAGACACTGAAAGCTAATACAAATGTCCAATGAGAGGGTTCAAATTGAATGATTGCCCGAGAATCAAATCACTTTGTCTAGCCTACAGTTAAAACTGGAAGTCCTGTCACGAACAGTGCGCTTATCTAGGCTTAACTGCGCGTAGGAATTGCGCGCAATCGCCGTATCGAATGGCATCCAAAGCACGGCAGGTTCTCCTGGTCACTCAGAGCAAACACGGGCAACTTTTCTACCAGTGGACCTCCGGGTTACCCGGAGGTCCACTGGCTGAAACAATGCTTGTGCACAGACCATATATACAGAATTTGATAGCCTTACTATGGCCATAACGCGTAGATTAACGCGCAAAGCGACGTGCTATTTGTGCGTATTTCATGATAAGACTTCTAGTTTTAACTGTAATTTATGTTTTTTTTCTGGCTGAATAGTCTTAACAACTGATCCCCTAAAACCTCAAAGAATGATTAACCCTTTACCCAACGTAACGGCCAAAACCGGCCAGCGCTGTTCCCAAATATTGCCAATTAATTTTCAAAATATTTTCATTTTTTGTCTCAAAAACATAGGTTATGACCCCTCGTTGGAACGAGCTCTTCGAGCTCGTTTCAACGAGGGGTCATAACCTATGTTTTTGAGACAAAAAATGAAAACACTTAGTTATTCAAGAATTTTTTTTGCAAGTTTCGTCTGCTTTTCATGTTAGGTAAAGGGTTAAAGGGGAGGTTTTGTTTGATTGGTGTCGTACCAACTATTGCGGATTTTTATTCCAAGTTAGGAAACCTGAAGAATTATAATATAATAATTCTTTTTTTCAGACACAGTGGTCCATAGAATACACAAAAGGAACATACAAAAAATGATAAAAATTAAAAAAAAAAACATATATATATAAAAATAATTATCATATGACTAGTCCGTTTTGTTCACTTTAAAACATTTGATATTTTGTTTTCATATTAATCAGTGATAAATAAAGCCTTCCGTCAATGTCATTGGTCAATTTCAAAACTAGGCAATTTGATTGGCTGAACAAAATACAACTGGGCCACATTTTCATAATTTGCTTAATTAGAGTTGGGAGCTTTCATTGGTCAATTTCAAAACTGGACAATTTGATTGGCTAAATAAAATACAACTGGGTCACATTTGCATAATTTCAGTAGGGAAAATTTTCGTTATCTGTCCTATTTAGGGTGGGTTATATAGTATTAATCTTTTACCTAAAGTATCGGCAAAACCGTCACGCGCAATACAAGAAAAACGCCATTCATTTTTTTTATGTTTTCACTATTTGCTTCCAAAACATAGGTTATGACGCCTCATTGGAACTAGCGTGTCGCGTCGTTCAATGAGGGGTCATAACCTATGTTTTGGAAGCAAAAAATGAAAATATTTAGTTATACGAGGATGTTTTTTTCCAAGTGACGTCTGCAGCTCAAGTTAGGTGATGGGTTAAAAAGTCATACTAAGTGGCTAATTTGTCCTTGTGTGTGTGATAAATAGAATATGAAATGAGTGTTTCCTCATATAATATTTATGAAACTCGTCCGAATTTTCCGTTTGGGCGAGCCAGAGGCTCGCCCAAGGCGAGCCTCTGGCTCGCCCAAACGGAAAATTCGGAGTGTTTCAAACGGAAAATTCGGAGTGTTTCCTCATATAATATTTATGAAACTCGTCCGAATTTTCCGTTTGGGCGAGCCAGAGGCTCGCCCAAACGGAAAATTCTTAGACTCGTTTCATATAGGTTATATGAGAAAAACACTCATTTCATATCCTCTATATATGTTTACATTGGTGGCATTACACAAATACACTATAATGTACATGAGGGTAACCTCTTATGACGGGACTACAACATAGACAGTCGTGCCTTTAACCTGCAACTCCAAATAATGTTAGCTGAGCTTTAGCGAGTGACAGGCGAATATACTGTCTGTTCTTAACACATAGAAATACCGAACCGAAACCGAGGTTTCTTCCCGAAATCGAACCGAAACCAAATCTCCAAAATCAAAACCTCCCAGCTCTAATTTAATCCCCCGGATCTAAGGGTTGAGCAAACAAATCATAAAGAAAATAAGCAAGAATTTTCTGGTAATCAGTTTCCTGTGTGGACTTGGATTTGGAGTATCAAATACAACACTGGCTAATGGGCGTGAATCTAGGAGTATGGAAGGATCATATCCTGCTCTTAGAGCTATAAATTTGTTCTCGGGCTTGGTAGTAGCAGTAAAGGAACGTTTCGTACCCTTTTTGCAGGAATCTCCTGCAGGATGTCGCCTCAAATGTATCCAGTCTGGCAGGAAAATATATCCACTCTTTTTCAGCCACTTTCCCTTCTGTCAACAAACTGTCGCAATTTGTTGAAGGAAAGTGGCGAGAAAAATAGCTGAATTTTTTCCACCAGACGAGATATTAATTTTCGCCGAATTTTTCTATTACCAATTTCCACAAGAATAGATTTAAATTTTTCTCAGTTATTTTCTGCAAATTCCAGGCCATTGTTTCTTCATCACAGGATCGCAGTGGCTCAGTGGTTAGAAACTTGGACTTCAAAGCGAAAGGTCTACGATACGATTCCGACCAGCGGTACCTGCGTTGTGTCCTTGGATAAGACATCTAATCCCCATTAAATCTGAAATAAAAACATTTTATATGTAAATAAAAAAACTCGAAAAATTAAGCTGGAGCAGAAAATACATACGTGAAAAGTTTTGGAATCTCACCTTTTATTCTGGTAAACTTTTCTGTTCCCGAGGAAAAGACAAAATCCACCACTCCCACCCGTCCCCAGCATCCTAATTTCAGAAGTAAAATGAAGGAAAAAACATTAACCAATGTCACAATAAGACTAAAATCCTCCACCTCTGATTGAACGAGAGCTCGCTTAGTATATTTTATGTTTACGGTTCAAGTGGCAAATGTTACCGTCTGACGTCACAACGCGAAATATTTGAAATGACGTCGCCCGTTTCGTAATTGCTTCATCGACGGAGTGACTGGCAAGCCGCTTCATTTTTCGGGATGTTTCACGTGTGCAGCAGGCGGTGTTCCGGGTGATGTGTGTTGTTTAAATTACAAACCGATTTACGATATGAACTAAGATGGAATGAGTTTATGTGGTTTTTTGATTATTTATCAAGTGCCGTCGTGAATACACTAGGGGGTTATTTACTAAATCTGTGATAGTTAAAAAATTGCCTTGAACAACCGTCGTGAATACACTAGGGGGTTATTTACTAAATCTGTGATAGTTAAAAAATTGCCTTGAACAAGGCAACTTTTAACGATCACAACTTTAGTAAATAAGCCTCTCGTGTATTCACGATGTAGGTTTTGGGCTGTGGGTAGTGTCTTATTGTAACATATACGTTATTGTGATGAGTTGACGATAACATGTCTGGGGTTTTCGAATCGGAGCGTATGTTCAACCATCTACGCTTTGCGTCTCGGTTGAACATAAGCTCCAAGCTGCAAACTTCAGACCATGTTACCATCAACTCATCACAGTAACTTATTTTATTACTTTCCAAAGTGTGATTTACTGGGATTTCTCGGTTTGATTATAAACGATAACTTAACTAGTAAATCATGCAATCAATAATTGGGTCATGTATCCGTGTGCGCAAACGAAGACGCTTTGCCGTGTAATAGGCACTTCATTGTTTTTTGTTTTTTTTTACCCTATACGTAACATGAAAAGCAGACGACACTTGAAAAAACAATTCTTGAATAACTATTATTTTCATTTTTTGTCTCAAAAACATAGTTATGACTTCTCATTGGAACGAGCTCGACGAGTCATAATCTATGTTTTAAAGACAAAAAATGAAAAAATAGCTCTGGCCGGTTTTGGCCGTTGCGTTAGGTAAAGGGTTAAATAATATAATTATCGTTAATAATGAAAAGTAATAAACAGAGTAATCGCTTGACTGGACTGGTTACGTGAAATAATTCATTCGAGGCGAGGGACTATATTGTAAAACACTCGTGCGCATTCGCGCACTCGTGTTTGTCAACGTCCCTCATCTCTCGTGAATTATTTCAAGTAACCAGTCCAGTCAAGGATTACTCTCTATATCCAGTGCACAAAGTGGTGCGAGAAAAGACTTTGAAGATAACCGAATAGACAAATATTCTTTGTTGAAACACCTAACGCGAAACACAATAACACTGTATACTGCAGAGGCTTAAATGTAATCTTCAGATTGTTTACAGGTTCTGACATTTCCACCAGTTTCCAAAGTGGACTTCGGCTCTGGCAGTTAACCACGACTCCTAGCCGTATTGACCCATTTCATCCCATTTTTAAATTATTTTCCAGCAGCAACGACCAAAACCTACAAGCAATATTCACAGAAATCTCCATTCAAATTTCATTATATTTCACGTTTTGCCTGAGAAAATAACTACTGACACCAGAGGCGGCAGAGCCAGGGGCCACAGGGGGCACGCAACCCTCCACTTTTTCCTCACACATGTTTTGCAGTTACACAATGAGTTAAAATGGGCGCGTGCAAATGTGTCAATATACATGCATTCCTGTAAAATATTATTTGCAAATACAAACAACATTTAGTCAAAGAATCCCACCTTCGGTTGCTTTTGTCCGCTTCTTCTGGCCTTCGGGTTGGATGATGAGTGAAGTAGAAGAAATGGACATGACACTGACCACACCGCGGCATGCCCATCTAAACGTTAGACTATAGAGAGACATAGTTCATTTACCGAGATACGATTGTAACCTTTATCACACTGGGTCGAACCATTGTAGCTTTGAAAATATGTGCCCCTCCATTTTTATGGAGCTTCAGCCGCCCTTGACTGACATGAGGGTTTATAAGCTATGTTTCAAACACAAACAATTTATTTTAGTTATTCAAGTCTTTTGTTCGTAACTGTACTAGGGCTGTCACGATTTTTTAATTTAGGAATCGATTAATCGTTGCAAATAATCGATTGATCGTACCTAGATGACCCCACCTCCTTCTCTTTAAAGTCGATAAAAATGAAGTTGAAGTCAGTTAACCTATCTCAAGTAAACAATGAAGACGATCCTCTTTTACATTCAAAGCTTTGATGTTCTGAACTTTTGAACCGTCAGTGTAATAATCAAGACCGGACGGCAGTTGCGAACTTCGCAACTGCCGACCGGTCTTGATTATTACACTGACGGTTCAAAAGTTCAGAACATCAAAGCTTTGATGAATGTACCTGAAAGACAAATGCTTCCAATAGCTTCTTCGGGTTTAACATCGATGTTCTTAACTCTTTACCTTTAGAAACAATAGTTTTTTCAACATATTTTCTTTTAATTATTAAACGTCTAAAACGGGATATAATTTACCGATTATTCGACAACGAAAAATACTAATCGATTTCGCCGTGATCGATCAACAATCGTTTAATCGATTAATCGTGACAGCCCTAAACTGTACTCGACTATTCATACAAGGCAGAGGATTAAAAAACGGCCAAGGATTCCGCTGTAAGATTGCTACAAATGTTGCGCAAACGAGACGTCAATCGCTGCACCTGTCAAATAGGTGACGTGTACTTCAGCCTACTCATATTATTGCATATTCACGGTATGATGCCAAATCGTCCGTATGACATAAAATATTTTATGACACAAGTGTACTGTCAATGATAGTCATAAACTCCATTCATATAACAAACACATCATCCCGCGAAGTGTTCCTGGTCGCAATGTGTCTCCGGTGTACCGCGCGAGCAATGACGCCTGAAGATAAACCATAAATAAAAGTAAAAACACGACGTGACAAAGAAACACCCATCGACATACATCCATATTATGCACCTTTTTGACAGCTGTGAAGAGAGTGGCCACGTGTTTCAATGCAGTCTCAAGAACAAACTTGACATTCAACTTTTCCCTTCAACGGAAGGGGTTCTTAGAATCCGGTATCTTTAAGAGCAAGGGATCAATCCCGAGAGTTTGAGGTGGTGGTGGTGGGGTTTGAGGTTACACACCACATAATTCTTTGTATATTCGGGCAATAGTACTATTGTCTCGATTGTTGGTATGTTCAAAGACCTCTGGATATAGGAATAAAACTCTCCCATGTAATTGCTAGCTTGGTGATATGTTAGTCGGATCAATGAACGTTCAGTTTGAGGATAAGCCATAAGACATATTCTGTTTGGAATTCGATGTTGTTATGGCCTGGAACCAGTCTAGCCATTAAATGGTGCATAGTCAATACTGGAGTCTGGGATATTGCAGCCGATCCCATTACTATAAAACTTTTACAATTGTATTTTCTCGAACTGTATTTTCAAGTTCAGACTTTAAATGGGTTGAAATGATTAGCATTTTTAAATATCTGGCAATTTGCCAATTGGCAAATTGCCATATCTTTTAACCCTTTACCTAACGTAACGTCAAAACCGGCCAGCGCTATTCTCAAAAATCGCCAATTAATTTTCATTATTTTTTTCATTTTTTGTCTCAAAAACATAGGTTATGACCCCTCGTTGGAACGAGCTCGGCGAGCTCGTTCCAACGAGGGGTCATAACCTATGTTTTTGAGACAAAAAATGAAAAAAAATTAGTTATTCAAGAATTATTTTTGCAAGTGTCGTCTACTTTTCAGGTTAGATGAAGGGTTAAAATGCTAATGATTCATTCTTGTCGGTTACATTAATAGGTAGAAAATACAATTCTTTAAAATGCAATTGTAAAAGTTTTATAGTATTGGCTCTGATCGCAAAGGCGAACCTGCGGTTCACTTTTCCGACCAATTGAAATATTCTGTCCAATTGAATCTAAAAATACCATAACATTCATTTTATTTGAACCAACACAAGAAATGTTTCTCAATCGAGACTTGATTTTACATGACTTCACCAATACTATTGCATGTGTTTTTTTTTACTAAAACTAGCTATCTATAAATGAATACTTACCACAACGTTAGTTTTCTTGTTGCGCCGAGTTGTTCCATCAGTTGTTTTAGTATTGTGATTTTTAAGTGCGAGTTAACTACTTATTGATTGGAATATTTGTAACTGGAGTACGAAAGAATATATGCATACATTTGTCAGTAAAAAGATATCTCGTTAAATCAATAGTAGCCTGCAGATACCACGAAATGTGAATAAACAAACATCAAAGCCTCGTCAGATTCGTCATACAGGATTTTGACTGGTGACCCACCCGCTTGGACAGGAGGCTGAGAATAAACCGACATCTCTTAGGTCGACTTTTTAAAAGTATTATCAACCTGCTTGTTTCAGTTTCTACCACGTATCTTGCACCGATCATTTAACCCTTTGATTAACATAACGGCCATACGCGTGCATAGGGTGGCCGACGGCGAGAACAGGTCCCGGGCAATGTGTAGAACGGGTGTTACGGACCCTGTCAGCACCGATGGCGCGAAGCGATAAAAGAGGGGAGGGGTCTGAGGTCCTCCCCCAGAAAATGATTTTAAAGTAGTGGTAAGAGAAGCATTCTCCTGCATTTTCTTGACAATATCTATTCAATTATGTCCTTACAATTTGAGTAATTTGTTACTTGTATTTCTCTGTGCATGGTGTATTTTTCTCCAAAGATGGTCGGGACCACCACAATGCAGGAAAGCCCGATGAAAAACCAACAAACTGGAACAAGTGTGTTTTTTTTATATGAATGGGACCTGGTCAGTAATGCAACTTCGTACTCTTGGCACTTCCGCCATTTCCCACGACTTTCAGCTCAGGCGTATCGATAGGTACCTCATCAGCGTTAGTGCCCTTGCTAACATTATTTACAAAAATCGCCATTCAACTTTTGGTGTGATTAATCATTTCTTACGATATTGTTCCTTCTGTAATTGTTGAGACATAAATACACAGAACGACACGCGTGTGTGATTGGGTTAACCCTTTACCTAATCTGAAAAGCAGACGACACTTGCAAAAATAATTCTTGAATAACTAATTGTTTTCATTTTTTGTCTCAAAAACATAGGTTATGACCCTTCGTTGGAACGAGCTCGACGAGCTCGTTCCAACGAGGGGTCATAACCTATGTTTTTGAGACAAAAAATGAAAAAAATGATGAAAATTAATTGGCGATTTTTGAGAATAGCGCTGGCCGGTTTTGGCCGTTACGTTGGGTAAAGGGTTAATCGACGTGGCACGAGTGCCAGCGTGGTAGGATAGAACGAGAGGCCACAGGCCTCGAGTTTTATCCTTCCGCGATGGCACAAGTGCAATATCGATTAACCCATTCACACACGCGTGTTTATTACACGCCTTCACTGTTGGAGACCGGGGCTTTGTCGTTGCTGGGGGAAATAGATTCACGCCGCGTATTCAGCCAAAACTCAAGAAGTGTTGTCTGAACCCGTGCGTGAACGTATGTCTCCCCGTAAAGAACCCGCCCGTTTCACTTTTGTTGGGGTGGTTCTTATCCTGAAGGGATTAATAACTTTTCCTCGAAAAGCATAAATCACCAGGGGTTCACTGAAAACAACAATTGATGATGATGATGATGATGATGACTTTATTCAGCAGTATACATTACAATAATTGAAGAAAAAGGACAATAAATACAAACATACGAATAGAAAAATACATGACATGTACGAAACATTTAAATGGACTGTCTGCATACTGTTAGGAGAAGTCATAGCCAGACTGGCTGTCTTCCGACTTCCTCTTGAGGTAAAATTGTGATGAAAAAGAAAGAAAAGGTTGAGCATGCGGATTTGGTGAGCAGGAAATGTTACAGTGTCATAGGCTATTGAATTCGAGGCTAATTTGGGGTGCAATGCAAAGCCAGGACCAGAGGATTTAGTAATATCAAAATGTGGAGCTAAGATGAAATGGGAGATTTAACTGTTATCCTAGCTCGGACCACCTCATTTACTATACT
The DNA here is from genome assembly GCA_031216915.1 of Pictodentalium vernedei. Classification (NCBI taxonomy): domain Eukaryota; kingdom Metazoa; phylum Mollusca; class Scaphopoda; order Dentaliida; family Dentaliidae; genus Pictodentalium; species Pictodentalium vernedei. Next base: position 206,803,532 of record CM062288.1, on the reverse strand, counting down.
ATACTGTACTGTATTGCACCATACAGCACCGTACCGTACAATACTGCACCGTATACTGCACTGTATTGCACTGTACTGCACTGCACTGCACTGTACTGTGCCGTACCGCACTGTATTATACTATTCTAAATTATAATCTCCTGTATGTAACTTACAAAACATCCATCAATTACAGAACTACTAAAGGTCTTTGCAGGTTCACCGGATGACGAGAAAATCAGATGCATCAGATTTGAGATTTTTCAAACGTTGTTAGGTACGTAAGGCCATTCCAAGTCTATGTGGAACAGTCGGGACAGTATGGATTGTTGCATTCCATTGTCTTCGAATAAGATGATATAAACATACATGATAGCCTTTTTTAAAGATCTTTCTATTATTTATCGCACGTACTTCTGGATCAAGATCATTCCACAGTTTCGGAAAAAAATACGGTGGGAGGTTTTCTATAGATTTAGTTCTTGTTCGGCTTATATGAAGAAGTCCAGATTGACGAGTAATTCTAAGGCTGTGGAAATCAACGGTTTCAAAGAACGAATTGAATGGTGTTGATAGATTTCCTTGATGCCAATCGAATACGAATAGTAAGGCATGTAACTTAAACAGATCCTGTACCTTGAGAATATTAAACTTGTAAAAAAGGGGGTCGGTGTGGGAATTGTATTTTTTGTTGACTATTATTCGCAGCGATCGTTTTTGCATCAATAAGAGTCTATTTGTAGATCTAGAATCCCCCCATGCCTGAATTCCGTAAACAAGGTGACTTTGGGCCAGGGTATGATAGAGCGTCTTCAATGCCTCTAGAGGAAGGATGTTTTTTGCCTTATTTAGAGCGTAGTTTACACGGGCAATCTTAGAGCATAATTGAGTAATATGATATTTAAAAGATAGTTTATCGTCAAGGTTTATTCCTAAGAACTTTAGAGACTTATCACTTTCATCAGAGCCCACCTTATTTATTTCTCGATTGTTTATAAATACGCTATTTGCAGTCGATCTGCCTAGAATTCCCCTCGTGGCAATGTAGTTTGTTTTCTTTGTGTTCAGCGCCAACCGATTTACACAACACCATTTAAATATATTTTCTAATTCATCACTAGTATTACTGGCTAGTTTATTCATGTCTGCTTCCGAAGAGTATACAGTGGTATCATCGGCAAAAGACAGGAGATTTAGTGAAGTTGATTCGCTGATGTCATTTATGTACAACAGAAACAAAATGGGGCCTAAAACTGAGCCTTGGGGAACACCACATCTTATATTTGCAAGGTCAGATTTTTTACCACCATAACTCACAAACTGTTTTCTATCTGAAAGATAGCTTTTGAACCAATCATAAGCTATGCCCCTAAAGCCATACCACTCAAGTTTTTGCAACAAAATGTCATGATTTATAGTGTCAAATGCTTTTGAGAGATCGAGAAATACAGTCAGTGTACTTTCTTTTCGTTTATTGTCTGCTTCCGCCACATATTTCAAAAACTATAGTATAGGATGGAAAGTGGAATGTCTTCTACGAAATCCATGTTGCTGTTCGTATATCATATCAAATTTGTTTAGGAAGCTTATTAGTCTAGCGGATACAACTTTTTCTAGAATTTTAGAAAATGTCGGTATAATACTAATTGGTCTGTAATTGGTGAATAAATGTTCATCTCCGCTTTTGAATACCGGTATTACTTTTGCAAGCTTCATTTGCTCGGGCACTGTACCATGAGCAAATGAACTATTTATGATGTGGGCAAGGGGAACGGCAATAAGATTAACTGTGTGCTTGAGAAGACGAGTCGTGATGCTATCGCAATCTTCACTCATCATTTTAATACATATATAAGAAAAATAAATATGATAATTGGTGACTTACATGGAATCCATAAGAATAAGAATACAAAACATCAATCACCCCCTACCCACAGATTTTGAGTCACTTGCGAGCCCGCATTCTCTGTTGTCGCTGTTTTTTTCCTTTTCGCTGGTATTTGTTCCTTGGTCGCCTCTTCACTTCACTCCTTTCACTGCCGTCGCACGGCCACTAACGTATTGTCAATTTATCGACACCTCTGCTCTAACATGTGACGGAATGTCACTTTGCCACTGCCGTCGCACGGCCACTAGCTTATTGTCACTTTATTTGACGCTTTTCACACAAGCAGTCACCACCAATGGGGTTAAACTCTCCCTTACGCTTGTCTCAGAATAATGTTCATACAGCAAAGCCTACCCTGCCTACGCATGGCTTGCCTTCTAAAATAGGTAATGCCGCTTACCTAAATGCAAATTAGCTCTCTGAGCTCGGACTTCGTGTTTCTGATCCTATTCTCATGTATGGCCACCGACTTGGCCCGCGACTGCTTCTATTCTAAATATGAGCTCCGTGGTTCCCTTATATAACAACGTGCCTATACTCTCGCACCGATGCGACACCCCCTCTAACCTATAGAATGGGACCTCCGCACCTATTCGCAACGAACCACAGCCTTACACACCTTCCGACTGGAAATGGCTGGAAGGAATTTTTCGAGAAATCCCCCGATTTTTATTTAGATAGCCAGAACATTAATTCCCAGTTTAATCGCTTCTCTTGAACTTGGCCGCTCAGATCTATCCTAATTTAACACTCTCTTTAAAGTTCCTTTGAAAGACTCGAATTTGGGTATCTTTTGACATTTCGGAGACAGGATAGATGCGTAAAATGGGTGTGTGTCCAGAACATATTTGATGCACTGTTTTCTGCAATTAAATATTAACTGGCCATAATTACATAGATAATGATTACAGAACAGAATATTGTCTCTCTTACTATTGATCTCTTATCAGATAGCCCATGTGGCGTTCAACAAGTGCGCCATAATGGACATTAAACTTTCATGCTCAATTTGGCAGCGTTTGAATTATTGCCGATCTGTTTTCGGGGTCCCTATACCTATCTTTACGTTTTATGTTTAACCCATTCAGAAAGATTATCGAAAATATTTACACTTTTAAACAAGAAAATCGCAACTTTTAGCTATCACCTTGACATTCAGTATGACACTGGCTGTTTAATGTTTAAACTCCAATAAATAAACAAAAACAAAAAAAAACCAGTGATTGCTAAACAAACGTCATGTCTGAAGCATCCAAATTCTTTTTCATCTTTCTGTAAAAGTTTTTCTTTTTCCACATGAATGAATGTTTTATTTTGCAGTACAGATAAGGAATGATCGTTTGTTTCTATTTATTTCTTGAGTTATGAACCTATAGTTAAACTTGAGGAGGAATAATTTTAAACATTCTGTACTTTGTGAAGTTAAAATAAAAACCAGGTCGCATCATGCTTCTTGGTGATAATTTAATAACAAAGGCATAGTTTTCTGCAGTTTTGTTTGAAATAACGATATATTTCACTGAAACATGTCCTTGGGTCATTAAAAATTTTATTGACCAATGAATTGCGTAATTTATAAGGAATATCACTGACCACGCCCACACACAATTTCAATCTCCTTTTCTACTTGGCTGGAGGATGCTGTCATTCAAATCAACACTGAGTTAAATTTAATTCTGATTTTGACCATATTATGAGAAAGTGAAAACACAGTTTGTCAATGTGGAGTTCGATATAAACCCAGATGACATGAAGTTGGTTGAACTTTGTCTCAGAAAGAGTTCCTTCAGGCTATTTGGAAATTGGAAATTTTTTTTCGCGTAAGTTTCGTTTGTGGATTATTATGGCCGGTCATTGTTTACGTTTGATTTGTATTAAACGATGAACGCATATGATCACCCATTGCGTATAAACAAATTGAACATGGAATAAAAAGCATGAAAAGGATTTCATTTTTTATTAAATTTTATTTTGTAAGTTTTTTTAATATAATGAGATAAATATTAATTACTGTTCATGTTGAAACAATAGGAGCGTGCAGGGGTTCTTTTTCATTCACACTGTGCAACGTAATCTTTAAGACAGACGTTGGGGGCGTGGTTTACGGCGGGCCTAATTGCGTTTTTTCGGTTCACTGTGTTATGAAAAGAAAAAAAAAATACTTTAGCCAATCATTTTGCCTGAAAATGCATGACCAGAAAAAAGTTTTAATTATTACCTACTTGAACATGATAAAATACTGAGACGCTGAGCATGATACTGCAGGGCAATGGCAAAGCCATAAGGCTGTCTTCCAGCCACACCCAAATATTAGTTTGGAAACACTTTCCTGACAGAAAACGTATTTACACTTGTTAGTTTTAAATAATCGGGTTTTAAAAGAGATAAAATACCTTTTCAGTATGACGGCCCATTCCACAGTGTGTACTAATTTGTCAGCTAGAAGCTAAATACAATTTAAAATACGTTATGGGACAACCATAGTAAAAATTACATCGTAGTTTCCTAGCTTGACATCGCCGGAGCAAGAGATAACCCTCCATGAAATCATGCCTCGGTTAGGTGTTATCAAGGCACTGAACCAGGACACGAAATTGGCACCGCGAGTACCACACTGCAATACAACAAAATGTGTAACATATACTATTAAAAAAAAGTAGGGGATATCCAAACTGATGCTGACATTTTCGGAAAATGGCATTGGATGCGCGTGATTGGACACATCAAAATGTTACCAAGTTTAGTGTGGATCATGAATGTCACCTGCCCACGAAAACTCCGGTCAGGTTTTTTCGCACGAGTGCCGCCTTAATGTCTGTCGGGTAGGTTATGAAATTTTCATTTGTACTCGACCGGCTTTTTCGGAGGTCTCATCGTTCTTTTCTTGGTATAAACTCGTCCATCAATAGTTCCTCTTCGAAACGTAACTTTTGAGGTATGCGAAGACTGACGCGTGACGCATGTTGGAAGCTGGCAGCACGTTCACTGAGTTCCAATGTGTTCTATGTGCATGTAGGCACATAGAACACATTGGAACTCAGTGGACGAACAGACAGACTGCAGTGGCTCAAATTCTCAACATTACTCAATCGATAATTAACAGGTTGTGATCACGCTACCGTCAGACAGGCAATGTTGATGATAGACGTCGGTCAGGTCGTCCAAGGGCGACAACTGCTAACCAGGATCGTTTTATCCGAACCACAGCATTACGTAACCGCCATCAAAGTGCCTCAGAAATTTCACGGCAGCTGCACCGAGCGACAGATGTGCGATTCAGTTGTCAGACTATCCGCAATCGCCTACACAGCTGGAATTTGTACGCTCAACGACCTCGAATAATTCCACGTTTTACTGAACGTCACATCGCAACAAGGCGTAATTGGTATGGAGCACGACAGCGCTGGCAAAATCGTCGGTGGAGCAACGCCATGTTTTCCGATGAATCGAGGTTCACGCTCGACTTCCACGACAGGCGAAACAGAGTATGGCGGCGGCGGAACGAACGATACCATGACGTAACCGTTGGGCAGCACGATCGTTTTGGTGATGAGTCGGTTATGGTGTGGGGAGGCATAACCATGACAAGCAGAACAGCATTACATGTCATCCAAGGGCGTGTCACAGGGCAGTACTACCATGACAACATGTTAGCAGCTCATGTGGTGCCATTTGCGCGACGTCACGGCCGTCGATTCATTTTTCAAGATGAGAATGCAAGAGCTCAAGGGCCTGTGTCGCTACATAATTCCTCCGGGAACAGAACATCATTACACTGCCTTGGCCAGCATTAAGTACAGACCTTTCACCAATCGAGCACGTCTGTGATATATGCTTGGCAGGCGCTTACGGCAACGCCAACAGCCCCCTACCAATGTCCAGGAACTCGCCGCTGCACTGTAGGAAGAATGGAATAACATCAGTCAAGCTGATATTGGACGTTTGGTGAGGAGTATGCCACGTCGGATCCGCGCTTGTCTCGCGAACCGAGGAGGACTGAGGTCTTGGACTGATAAATTCTCTAACTGACCGTCCATATCTTCTACAGTTCAGTGCGTGGAATGTGTGCTTGTCAGACACCCAACTATCGCTGAAATCATTCACTAGATGTAACAGTGCAGTGCCAGAACTGTCTTTTTGATGAAAATGTAAATATATTTCGTCATATATCTCACTTTTATCAAATATCCCCTACTTTTTTTGAATAGTATAGAATGATTTGACGATTTAGGCCTTCCTGCTTGAAACCGGTTCACACTTTTAGTTTTTCCATATTAACTCTTTACCCAACGTAACAGTCAAATCCGACCAGCGCTATTCGCAAACATCGCCAATTAATTTTCATTATTTTTTTTCATTTTTTGTCTCAAAAACATAGGTTATGACCCCTCGTTGGAACGTGCTCGTCGAGCTCGTTCCAATGAGGGGTCATAACCTATGCTTTTGAGACAAAAAATGAAAATAATTAGTTATTCAAGTATTTTGTTTGCAAATGTCGTCTGCTTTTCATGTTAGGTAAATGCAAATTTACACAGTCACGAACTTAATTATGAACACCATATATGAAGAAGGTGACAGGTAGGTAAACATATGGGCCAGCTACATTATTATTTATTTATTTATTTATTGGTGTTTAAGGTCACATATTTATGCACAATGGCTAATCATGACCGTGACAGTTTTACGGGTGGAGGAAGCCGGAGTACCCGGAGAGAACCACCGAGCAACGATGAGCAGCTGCCAACATCGTAACTCCGCACTGAAGCACAGACAGGGTTAGATTGGTTGAAGACATGCGCACCATCGACGTGCAGTACGCCTTAGTACATGGCGTCATCGTGCTCTGATGCGGGCAATGGAGATGAAGTGTCTTGCCCAAGGACACAACGCGGCTGCCGCAGGTGGGATTCGAACCGAGGACTTCTCGGCTGGCAGCCTGCACCTCTACCAACTGAGCCACCGCGCTCCCGCCAGCTACATTAAGAGACGTTTCAAAGCCGCAAAGGATTAAGACAGTTGGTGAGCTTTATAGCTAGTTTGTAAAGTCTGGGAATTCGGGATTTTTACAGTTGATGTTTCAGGCGAACAAGTTTAAAAAATTCTCTGCTAGTGTTTTTTTTAAATGAAGGTCTGATCTGATTTCGAATTTGTTGTTCCATGGCATTCCAGATCCTTGCAAAAGAGTGTAAGGCGAGTTTGGCAATGAACTGTGGTCTGCGCTAATTTAAGTGTAGTTTGTCTGATTGCCTTGTCTTCATTCCTGAAGGATTTATATCAATATTAAATATCTTATCGAAGCTAACGAGCATTTGTTTTTGTTGAGACAATCATGCATGAACTGTAATACGTGCATTTAATATAAGTTTTTGAATTTCAAGATTCGAAAGTTTTTAAACACGGGGTGAGCATATGTTTTTGTGTTTTTTATTTGCAATAACACGGATAGGTTTCTTTTGTAGATTAGCCCTTTGAAACCGAGAGCTGCTTTTCCGGCCCAGAAGTATGATACATCATGACTGCATTGAGTTGGGTGGCTGCTGAGTGAATGTGTGGGGTAAGCCAATTAATATTTCAACGTGCAGCCCCACAGCTGCACGTTGGAAATATTCATTGGTCTACCCCCAAATAATGAATATGGACTCTTCCTATTCCTGCCATTTAATTGACATGGACGATGCAACCAGCGTTCAAAGGGTTAAATTTCAACTTTGTGTCAGTCGAATGGCCCCCTGGGCGGTTCATTCCCACCAGACCAATTCCCTGTGGACCAACTCCCACGAGGCCAATTCACAAAAGACCAATTCCCCTTAGACCAACTCCCCTTAGACCAACTGGTGTGTTCTACTTTAAAAATAATTCTATATCAATAATTTGATATATTTATAAATATTTATAAATGTATTTAATGTTATTGATATTCAGGCCTGAAAATAAGCAGTCTGTCATTTGCAGAATGAGGTCCCCAGAGGGGGAATTTGCTGATGCTATCCCATACAGTGGGCCAGTTTTTCCTCTGGGTACCTCTTTCTGAGTATGTGTGAGACCTTGATTGAGGTTGAGGTTCACATAGAGTAAATTTAGTGATGCTACCCTGCTGTGCAGGGTAGCGTCACCAAATTCACCCTCTGGGGACCTCATTTTTCAGATGATAGTTTGCTCATTTTCTGGCTTGTTGATATTTTATAGATGTTGTGCAGATTTTTATAAATAATTGTTTTCCTAATTATCCTTAATCAACCCTTAATCAAAAACACTATGTAGTTGGTCTAAGGGGAATTAGTCTAGTGAGAAGACACCCCCTAGGCATGAATGCCATAAAACAAGTAGCTATGTACTAAGGAAATATAAGGTGTTTTTAGACACTCTTTGGGGAGAATCTTCTTGGCCCTGTTAATTGTATAAGTGGTTCCGGACATTTCAGAGCAGACAACAGATATATGCTGTTTAAACTTAAGATTTACATCCTTGTTAATACATAAGAAGTTTATAAAGTTTTCATTATGATCGCTGCCGACAAATGAGATATTTATATCGTTTATGAACTGTATGATTCTGTCAAGTTTCTCCATCCTCACATTGCAATCACATGCGTTATAACATGTCGTTGTATTGGGGTCTTCCTGTCTACCCAGCTGCTATTGTTCTGGTAGAAGTGTGAAGCTTTTCTTGATCAAAGAAATGCCGACTATAGTTTTCTTCAAATTAGTGGTTTGTTCTGTTGGGAATTTAACTGTAAATTCAGAGGGCTGGGTGAGTCGGGAAATGACAAAAACTAACAAAATTTATTATTAATTATTTATCATGTAAATACACATTATTTCTTGATCTCATAATTATTTATCGTATAAATACACATTATTATATTAATAATAATAATGAATAACATAATAATAAAAAAAAAAAAAATAAAAAAAAAAAAAAAAAAAAAAAAAAAATAATAATAATAATAATAATAATAATAATAATAATAATAATAATAATAATAATAAATAACATTAACCCTTTAACCCCTGGTTTAATGATATTGCCTTTGTGTACATATACTGTGAGATGGGTCCGTTACAATATCAATAAACAGGGAGGATGAAATAATAACTGCAGTCTGCAGCCATCTGGCTGCAGACTGTAGTAATAATTTTATCCCCAATGCCTTGTGGACAGACCTCTTATAACAACACAAAAATGGGACGGAATTATGCCTTGGAACGAAAAATCGGTCTTACGAGTTCAAAGTTTCTCTGTTTTGATACATCAACCCATTAATTAAGTCCGGAGATGAAACATAAGCTCTCTATTTTGATACTGACTATACAAATACATGTTATTTCGTGTAATTTAATGGTAAAAAACGGTGGCATATATTGTACTCCGAAGTGTTTCAGAAATCATAAATCATCTCCCCTATTTTATATAACCTCTCATCTACAGGTCTTATAGTACGTGTTTCCATGGGTTTTTCACAGTCTTTTTCATTGCCTGTACTACGAATCTACCCTAGCCCTATATCCAGTAAACTATGGTGTCAAGGTGATAGCTAAAAGTTGCGATTTTCTTGTTTAAAAGTGTAAATATTTTCGATAATCTTTCTGACTGGGTAAAACATAAAACGTAAAGATAGGTATATAACGGTCCCCGAAAACCGATTTGTCATTTAAAACAGGCAGCAATAACTCAAACTCTGGTAATTGAGAATGAAATTTAATGTCCATTATGGCGCACTTGTTGAACGCCACATGGACTATCTGATAACTGATCAAAAGGGTATCCTCCTGTCGTCATTATCGGGGTAATTATGGCCAGTTAATATATAATTGTTGGAAAACAGTGCGTCACACATGTTCTGGACACACACCCATATTACACATCTAACCTGTCTCAGAAATGTCAAAATATATCAAACTTCGAGTCTTTCAAAGGAACTTTAAAGCGAGTATTAAATTAAGATTTATCTAAGCGGCCAAGTTCAAGAGAAGCGATTAAACTGAGAATTAATGTTCTGGCTATCTAAATAAAAATCGGGGAGTTTATCGAAAAGTTCATTCCAGCCGATTCCAGTCTGAAGGTGTACAGGACTGTGGGTCGTTGCGTGTAGGTGGGGATGTCCCATGCTATAGGTTAAAGGAGGTGCCGCATCTGTGCGAAAGTATAGGCACGTTGTGAAATTGGGGAACTACAGAGCTCATATTTAGAATAGGGGCAGTCGCGGGCCAAGTCGGTGGCCATATATGAGAATAGGATCAGAAACACGAAGTACGAGCTCAGAGAGCTAATTTGCATTTAGGTAAACGGCATTACCTGTTTTAGAAAGCAAGCCATACGTAGGCAGAGAAGGCTTTGCCTGTATGAACATTATTATTCTGAGACAAACTTAAGGGAGAGTTTAACCCCATTGGTGGCGACTGCTTGTGTGAAAAGCGTCAAGTAAAGTGACAATAAGCTAGTGGCCGTGCAATGGCAGTGTAGGGTGACATCCGGTCACTCGTTGGAGGAAAGGCGTTCCGATAGAGTGACAATACGTTAGTGGCCGTGCGATGGCAGTGAAAGGAGTGAAGGGAAGAGGCGACCAAGGAACAAATACCAGCGAAAAGGAGGAAGAACCAACGACAACAGAGAATGCGGACCCGCAAGTGACTCAAAAACTGTGGGGCAGGGGGATGATTGAGGTTTTGTTTTCTCATTCTTTTGGATACCATGTAAGTCACCAATTATCATATTTATTTTTTATATATATGTATTAAAATTGTTGTTTTCGGTGAACCCCTGTTGATATATGCTTTTCGAGGAGATATTAACCCCTTTAGGATAAGAACCACCCCAACAAAAGTGAAACGGGCGGGTTCGTCACGGTGAGACATACGTTCACGCACGGATTCAGGCAACGCTTCTTGAGTTTTGGCTGAGTACGCGGCGTGAATCTATTTCTTCCAGCAGCGACAAGCCCCGGTTTCCGACATATGGTAAGTACACGGGAAACAATAGATGGAGATCTTCTAATTTCCTGTACATTCACTTTTTGACCATAGGGGTGAAGATGCTACAAGCAAATCTGCTGTCCATGGACACCAGGTAGAAAACGGGTACAATGCGGGAAAAATACGGGTAGAATATCCGGTGGTCCATGATTCGCAGATTAGCTTGTTAACCCTTTGAATCTACCATGTCAGTTCAATGGCAGCACTTGGAAGAGCCCAAATTAATTATTTGGGGTAGACCAATTCATATCAACGTTGAAAAGATCGATTGGTCTACCTCACACATTCACTTAAGCAGACATTCTACTTGACAAATTTATGACGTGCCGTGGTCCTGGGTCGGAAAAGTGGGCTCACGAGTTCAGCGGGTTAATTCATTAACCCTTTATCCAACGCAGACGATATCAAAATTTATTATTTTAAATATCATTTTTTAAATTTTTTCAGAAAAATTCAACAAAACGATATCATGTGACCCCTCGTTGGAACGAGCTCGACGAGCTCGTTCCATCGAGGGGTCGCATGATATGGTTTTGTTGAATTTTTTTTAAAAATAATATTTTTTCAACCACTGAATTTGCATATTATTCGTTGGGTTCGTTGGGTAAAGGGTTAGCACTCCAGGTTTTGCCGTTTCGGATACAGGTAATGTATTTATTTGCCCTCATGATTTACCATGGTGTTTTGGGCAATACCACGATGAACGACGGCATACTTTATGGTTTACTGTGGTTTTCTAGCACAATACCATTGTTTAACATGATTTTTCACACGCCTATTAATGTAAAACACTGGATTTCCACTGTTCTGCTTGTACGATAAAAATAAAGTTGTGTCGCACATTTGGTGATACAAAACACTTTCCATTTCGTTTCCAACGTAAACTGAGAAGGAACCCGTGTAAATAAATCACGCTATTATTGGTCTAATGCACCGGCGTCGAGATCGATTGGAAATTACAAATTCCTCATTTAGATTTGTTTACCCGGGATATTTAAACAATCAGATTCGAGCCAAATATCTACAAATAAAAATAACATTCTGACTGCTTGTTCCTTGACAAAATACTTGCTCCCCCCACTGCATACGTAACGTACGTGTGTCCGGGGTGAGATAGCAGGGAGAGACAGATGTATCCCACCCCACTCACGTGACGTTATGCATTTATAACGTTATTATGACGTTGTGCATATCGTATCAGTTTCTTGCTACCAACTAATTCATATTGACGTCATCAGAATGCCGTGTGATCAAAGTTTGATGCTCTAAAGCTCTTTAAACCCCAAGATGCCACCGTTCCTAACTGATTTCGTGGTATATACCTTTGGTATATACATAACTTTTGCATGCTCTTTCCGATGGTGTTATTAGTTTTTCAAAACAATGAATACCAAATGAGTTGATTATATCAGCACGTGACCGCCGATTACCTCTGGCTAACGTAACCACTGTATGGAGTGGGGAGAAAAATAATCCCTGATGGGTACGGGTATGGGATGGGAAAATCTCACCCTCGGGACAAGATATTTGGTCCAGACACTCGGCAAGCCTCGTGTCTGGCCCAAATATCTTGCCCTCGGGTGAGATTTTCCCATCCCACACCCGTACCCATCAGGGATTATAATATTCCACAACCGGTCATATAATGATGGAGTATACTAAACTTATTAGCTATTTAAAAACATTTTGTTGTGTTATTCCCTGCAGTTTAGTCAATATTTGAAGTACGACCATCGTGGTCGTGACATTGATCGGCGTCAACTGGTTTCGACCAATTGAATCCCGTAAAAAGTAAACGGGTTGGTACCTCGACAGCTAACAGCGATGTCTCGTTGGCAACGAAAAAAACGCAACAATTATCCAGCTGAAAAGTGTTTTTTCAATTTTCGAGTAGACTGGTTGTTACATGGGAGGTGTGTGATAAATACAGAAACGCACATATCTTTGAATGGGTTAAGAATTATCGCCGGAAGACTCAAGTGATATCCTGGGCCAAAGCAATCGAGTATGTGCGGTTCTGTATATGTACTATGTATTTTATGGTTCACTATGGTGCTTTGTGGCAATATCGTGTTCCATAGTACTGCTTCTAAGGGTTATTTTCCACTGTGTTGCCATCTATTGTAGTTTCATTCCTGTTCCTGTATATGAAGACATACACAACATTAGTATTTTTTTCTATGCACAACAAAAATGTACAGACATACGTTGCGTGCAATAAGAAGTGGAGTAGCAACATAACTGAATTCAGTATGGCAGCTCAGTTAATTTTTCAAGCAAGCACAACACGGCTTGCGTCTTGGATATCTCGAAGTTATTATAAGAAAAATGGTTTTCTTTCAAATCTACTAATTAAATTGTGTTCGTTTAGTGATCATAAAACTACCAACCAATAAGGCTGGTGGAATATGAAAAGAGTATTTTCATTTGATTTGAAAATTGAAGAATTCAATCAGGAAATTTCCATTAAAATTCCATATGATTTATTTTCTTATCGTTCATTCCAAAGCTCAGAGGCAAACACAATAAAGGATAGACAGCACGAATAAGGAAGCGAACTCGTTCTAAACGCATCAAAGTTTACGGATTTTTCAAAAGTGGTATGAATAATGGAGCGGTTGCAAATTTCTTGTGCGCGAAGACTAACATTATTTAATTCATCCTAGAATCTTATTGAATTTTTGTGACTGTTTTTGCCAGTTACAACCAGAATTTTCTAATGGATTATGTGGACTCCAAAAAAAAAATCTTGAGCTTTCGCATACTAAATTTTACTTTGCTGAGTACTAAGAATAGATTGGGTAACTCCTTCATTTCGTTAACAACCAAATTATTTATAATTCCGCCCTACCTGGCCGTCACAGAAAATTAATTTACTAGTCATGCACAATATATGAGTTTTACACGAAAGTGTTGAACACTCTTAATAGGGCCTTACTTAGCTTCGAAATTCGACTCGATTCGAAATCGATCCGGTGATTTGATTCGAGTGATGCTCATTCGGAAGTTTTCGAATCGTCGAGGCGTTGTGAAAATCATAGCAAGTGTCTCTTCTTCAACTGTACAGGAGCCCGAATGTTAGAAAAGAGTTTAATAAGGTTCGGCTTCCGAAACGGCTTTGATTCCGTCCTGAAATATTCCGCCCTTTTGATTGACTTGTCCAAATACGTGTAACAGGAGGAGAGATAAGTGCGGGAGCCGGGGTTCGAACCGTCGACCTCTTGCACACAAAGCGACCGATTTACCACGAGACTAAGAGATCCGGACCAACCAGGCTGGTTGGTAAATGGCCTTTATACCTCGACCGCTACACTACTCCCCCATTCTTTTTGAGATTCACCCACCGTGAATCTCACCCAGATTCCACCTCAGAGCGGTCGAAACATCCACCATGCTTCACCACAGCGTCCACAACGCCACCAACTGCTGAGGATCGGACGAGCCCCCAAATGTAACAGGAGGAGAGATAAGTGCGGGAGCCGGGGTTCGAACCGTCGACCTCTAGCGCACAAAGCGACCGATTTACCACGAGACTAAGGGATCCGGACCAACCAGGCTGGTTGGTAAATGGCCTTTATACCTCGACCGCTACAGACGCAAGCCGTATAAATATAGAATAGTTTCAACTAAAAAAATTATCTTATGAATAGCATTTAGAATTAAACCGACGAGCCCCTGGCTCGTCGGTTTAATTCTAAATTCTACAAGCAAAATTGATTTTTAGTAGAAATCATTATACGTTTATTTTGTTTATCCCATAAGACACCGATGAAATTTCAGGAGCTGATTCCCACATGAAAAAAACATTTTGGAATCGACGCTGACACGGTCCAAGTTGGGTAATCAGGCTCGTGTTGTAACAATAAGCGGGCGGAATGATACATTGAGGGGTAACAAATAAAATTCCTCATCGACACAACAATATTAAATAAAGAAAAAACATCTTTCAATTTCAATTGGTAACTATTTCCAAATACTAAACAAAATAACACGTGAATTCAACTTCCATGGATGAAAAAAGTAAGGAGTAAGTTCGGTAACTCAATATGTGTGTACCGCAAATTGCAGTCCTGCCAGAAGCCCCGAGTTGGCGTCAACGATCAAGTCGAATTTGACTCGAAGTGGCGTGAGATTCGATTGGAGAGAGATTCAATTCAATTCGAAATGCTATGCTTGATTTGATTCGGAATTCGATTTGACCCGAAATTTTAGATTCGCAAGGCTAGAGACTTTTAATAATAATTAGTATCGAAGTGAGTGCAAAGAAGAGTTTGCTGACTTAAGCAGAGAATAGACCACCGAAAACTAAAGCGATTTAACGGGTCATTCACTGGGTATTTGGCTTATTTCGACGATCGAACAATGGTCAAGTCACACTTCTTGAGTTTCGGAATGGTATCTTCCTGAAAAAAATGTCATTCACAGAAATAAGGTCGAATCCATATTTTGTTGGGAAGATCAGCATCAATTAAACCCTACAGCCCATTAAGCTAAACAGTATGCGGTTCTCAGACTGGGCTGGGGTAATCGTAATCAGTAATCGTAATTGTCTGTAATCGATTACAATATTTCAAGTAATCATGTGTAATTAGTAATCGTGGTATTTCGTGATTACAAGTAATCAAAAGTAATCAATTACTCTTATAAATTAACCGTAATCATGATTACTCGTAATAGTAATTGTAATCGTGAAAATTTAAAGTAATTTTAACCATAATCATTACATTTTAAAGGAATCACCCCAGGTCTGTTTTCAGGCATCTCTCTCATTGAAACTGAACCCCCCTCGTTGAACATTTTTATTGGCTTACAGTGTCTTCCAAAGGTATTATGACGTCATTAGACTTTAACATTTTACCATTTTTGATTGATGTACAGTTAAAACTAGAAGTCATGCCATGAAACGCCGATCTGCGCGTTAATCTACGTGCTATGACCATAGTAAGGCTATCAAATTCTGTACATATGGCCTGTGCACAAGCAGTGTTTCAGCCAATGGACCTCCGGGTAACCTGGAGGTCCATTAGCAGAAACATTGCCTGTGTTTGCTATGAGTAACCAGAGAACTTGCCGCGTTGGATGCCATTCAATATGGCAATTGCGCGCGATTCCTACGCGCAATTAAGCCTAGACAAGCGCACGGTTCGTGACAGGACTTCTAGTTTTAACTGTATATTCAAATGCACGTATTTTCAACAAAGCCTGATTAAAATACAGTGTCTATATATTATATTTATTCTGTAACATCTCGGTTGCTCTGTTCTACAGAAACCATCCCAAATGCTATGTGGGTGGTATTTATTTTTCGAAAAGGGTACATACATATAACTGAACACAAATGTATTTTAAACTTCTTTATTAACAAGTTAAGTGCGGAAAATCTGTAGCTCTCGACCAGTTCTGGAGGACCCCCTCTTCAACAGCAAGATCTTCACCCGTTTCAAAGTTCAAATTCGCCTTCATTCTCAGAAGCACTCGTGTCACTATTCACTACCTCCTTTAACGAGAACCCCCTCTTCACTGCGGTCACCTGTCTCCTCTGCTTCAAGCAGAGGAGACAGGTGACGGCAGTGAAAATGGTGTTGATTTTGGAGGATGAAGGGGATTAGTGATTCAGAAAATTACGACGAGATTGAAGCGGGTCCGGTTTTTCACACTTCTCTGTGGAAAAGAACGTTTCCGTTTGGAGATGGCAGATTGCCAATGAAATAGGTTCATTTTCATTAAAATAAATGCGTCTAGTTACTCTCGTAAATTTGCTTGCTATTACCCCTGAAATTTCCCTGCTTCCGGTTCTAAGGGTAATTTCATTCCCGTTCCCGGTCCTTACAAAAAACAGGGAATATATAAAAACCCTTGTCTGAACAGGTATGTGAAATTTGTGAAGATCGGTAAAGAACTGAGGGATGTAGCCCATGCTGAACGAATCATAAAAAAATAATTAAAAATAGCCATGGAGACAGCCGTAGAGGCCATTAAGGGTGGTTATCTGTTACCAAAGGGGGACTTTCTCATCTATTCATCATACTAATTCTCCCTGCCAAATTCAAGAAAATTGATGCATAAATACGACCTGTATCATGTGCTGAAAAAAATCAAGATAACTGCTGTGGCAGCTATTCGTGATTTTTTAGGCTTTATCACATAAAGTGTTCAACATTTCACTTCTTTAAAAATATTGTGACATTTAAAAATATCCATTTTCTAATTCGGACGTACTTTTATACCCTGACTTTTTAAACCTGTGATTCATCGGACGGTGGTTCGTAATATAGAGCAAATGGTTATAAAGCAGCAATAAAATTGCATCTCTTAACCCTTTACCTAACATGAAAAGCAGACGACACTTGCAAAAAAAATTCATGAACAACTAATTTTTGTCTCAAAAACATTGGGTATGACCCCTCATTGGAACGAGCTCGACGAGCTCTTTCCAATGAGGGGTCATAACCTATGTTTTCGAGACAAAAAAAATGAAAAAATAATGAAAATTAACTGACGATTTTTGAGAATTGCGCTGGCCGGTTTTGGCCGTTACGTTGGGTAAAGGGTTAACCCGCCGAATATTATTAGCATGACTAGAGTCACCCATGACTGGATGTGATGAAAAATTTATCTAAATTGAGCTCAAGTAAACAATTAATTTACAGGGTGGAAATTCGATTACATGTGCTGAAATTATATTTATTATATGCTAGCCTGTGAATTATCGGAAATTATCTAAAAGATACTTCTCGATATCCATCGACTCGATGGATATCGAGAAATATTCCTCAGTAGCCTCCGAAATAACGTCACGGTTCGGCGCATAACGTCGATTTGAACGTCGCCTTGACGGAACGATCATCAGATCTTTATTATTGAAACTGTTTGCAGTCGATTTGGGTTGAATATTGCGCAATAAAGTGTCACGAAGCATATAATAAAAAAAATTCTTCGCTATTTTAGTGAATATCGGGAATTATCTCATGAGTGTGGACCTAAAAGTATTATTTTTCACGAGCGCTTGCTTTCAGCTCCACACGCTTCGGAGATTGACGTCGTCTTGAAGGAACGACCAGCAGATCTTTGTTATTGTCTGGACTGTTTGCAGTCGAATTGTGCCAAATATTGCGCAGTAAATGTCACGTTGCATATAATAAAAAGGAAATCTACGCTATTTTAGTGCATATCGTGATTTATCTCTTGAGTGTGGACCTGAAAGTGTTATTTTTATATGCACTAAAACAGCGTAGATATCCTCTGTATATGTCAGTGGCAAGAGAAATCCTGTCCTCGGCAGGAATATCCGTCAGCAGCATGTATTGAGTTAAACTTGGGTTCACAGTGCAAACATCTGTGACGTACCTTATTTGTAAGTGTGGTCCACTCTTTCTCTCGCTCCTAATACATCAGCAGGAGGGTGTATCTAACTATATATTTCTACGTCACATCACAGGCCTACCAGTGCCCAGAGCCAGTGAAGGAATAAGGTATGGTATAGAACTTTTTAGATATATGCTATTGCTGATATCTAGGAGACATTTGCAGGTGAATTGTCGGTGGATCGTGGGCATGATTCTATAATAGGGGTGCCTAACGAGTTCTTTAGGGGTGGGGGCAACGGGATATTTGGAAGGCCGGTGTGTGTGTGTGTGTGTGTGTGTGTGTGTGTGTGTGTGTGTGTGTGTGTGTGTGTGTGTGTGTGTGTGTGTGTGTGTGTGTGTGTGTGAGGTGGGGGGGGGGCTTCTCTAGTTTTAACTACGACTCTCCGCTCGTTACTCTTTTCTACCACTTCCCTTCAAGGAAACGGGAGTAGGGGTAACGAAAAGTAGCCCTCCTAGCCTTAGAAAATGATGATTACCACAACAGCCTATTCATAAAACACAGGTTTTCAGATCTGTGCTATGTTAGTGGTCCCTTCACTTTGGCCACACTACCCCTCTCACATCTCCGGGCCTTACCAAGGCCCGGAGTGTGGGAGGGGCAGTGTAGCCGTCCCACAGAGAGTTCCAAATAAAATGTACAAAGCCCACTTGGCAGAATTCATTAATAGTACAACTTCGTGTTGTCACTTTTAGCTTTTGTAAGCTTGAGGAGAGTTAATCACTCTCCTGGTCCAATTGAGGAGAGCGATTTTTAGTCCTCCGGCATTTTTAAGAATGCCAGACCTGGAGTAACTCGCTTCAAAGTCATAACTTGAGTGTTATAAAATCACTCCCCATTTATAGAATAAGTTTAATTTTGTTAATTTTAGTGGATTTGATCAAAAACATTTTCTGATGGACATCCACTTTGTCAGCTGTCACGGCAGCTTCCGATTGGACCTCGGTTAGATTGCAACGTTTCGATTGGCTGAATACGAAAATAGGCGTTGTTTAGTTCTTTTGACAGAGGCATAACTTTCGGTGGAAAAGTAGTCCGTCGACTGGAGAAACAGTAATAGGCGTGTAATAATGATCTTTATAATAGACAACAATTTAAAATCCTTGTTAAAAAAAAAAACAGGGAAATGATTGGCTAGAATGTAAGCTGAACGAATAGTTAGCAATATCGAATTCACGTAACCTCTCTATAGGTCAACACTAACTACATAATTTTATGTCCAGGAAAAGAGCCCCCTGTTTAGGTCCAAGCAAAATTAACCGTGCTAGAAGGACTTCAGACTGAGAGGTTCAGAAATTAGACCCACCGGTTTGAGATTCGATCTGGTTTCACTGATACGATTCAAAACCATATCGAATATTTGAAAACATCGAATCCCGGAGAGTTATGGAGTTCATACATTTGTTAAAAATGTTTCTCAGGCCCCCGCGTGATCCTTTGGGATGCCACATGCTCTCCATTTATAACCAATGCAATTTTTTAAAAAATTAGAAAAAAAATTTTAAAAAATTAAATGGTTTATGTCTGATATTTTACCCCAATTAATAAAACTGATAAATTTGTCCCTTGAGTGTAACAAGGCTTTGCAATGCTTTAGCATTGCAAAGCCTTCTTGCACTCAAGGGACGAAATGCACCACAACCATGCTATTCTGTAGATTATGAGGCCTAAAACATAAAACAAACCAAGAACATGAACTTTTTATGACAAAGAAATAATTACAAAAATAAAAAAATAAAATAAAAACCGCCCGCCCACATGCGATTTTATAAACAAATGGCCTGAGAAACAGAAGATCTACTTTGTGGGGCCTTATCGACTTTCTGAAGTTGACAACTCATCCGAAAGTTTCCTGAGGAACGAAATTAACCGTATTCAGCCTGACTTGATAACACAAATTTAGTCGGGAAATTCCTAAAAAAATGTCATTTGATTTGATAGGGGAGATCGTGCTACGTCTAGTTTTCACAATATATCGCCCCTCGAGTGCTAAAGCATTGCAGGTGTCACCGTGATGCACCCAAGGGACGATATATATCTTTTTTCTCCGTCCACCTTGGTGACAGCTGATCAATTCTCATTCGAGCCTTGCCCTGTTGCCAAGATAACTACGGGGTTTGCTGTCACCACTAGAATATTAAGGACATAAATGTCAAAACTTCTTTTGGAAGTGATACATTCAAAGCAAATTTGAATGTTACTGCGTCATAACCCCGTCCAATACGGTTGTAATATCAATAAAACTACGTTGCACCTCGGGTTAGTGCACTTGTCCATGCCGATATTTCTACACGGAATACCTTTGATTGCCATATTAATAGATTGCTCAGCCTGTCAGAAAAACAAGTGATATATATGTCCATCTACTTGTATTTGCGGTTTGATGGTACGAAATAATCTAACCCGGGGGGGGGGGGGGGGGGGCAATACTATAAAACTTTTACAATTGTATTTTCTAGATCTGCATTTTCAAGTTATAACTTTTAATGAGTTGAAGTGAACCATTAGCATTTTAAAAGATGTGGCAATTTGCCAACTGGCAAGTTGCCATATCTTTTAAAATGCTAACGATTCATTTTAGTCAGTTATATTAATAGGTAGAAGGTATAATTGTAGAAAATACAATTGTAAAAGTTTTAGAGTATTCACTTCAGTACGCTTAATGATACCGTGTTTACACGAGAGACAGACAGAAGTGGTAAGATAGCCGTAGTACCGTACCATTTGGGAAGTGCATTCGATTCGAGATTCGATTCGGTTTCGAACCTTTTGCTCGATTCGATTCAAGCACATAATTGTTATTCGCCCGACCATAATAGACACTGTATTTTAAATCAATGTGAGACACAGTGGACACAGAAGTTATCGGAACAGTGGACAAAACTTGAAGTATAACACAATGCAGGGAAGGAGACAAACGGATGCGTCGTCGAAAAGGAGATTTGAACTGCTTAGTACTGGAAGCCCATATTTGAACTTTACCCTAACCTGCGGGTACCTTAGATTACAGACTTCATTTTCTGTGGACGTGCTTCACTTTATCTTTAAAGTAAAATTATTTTGTCTTAAAAGATTTGCCTTGTCACAATTTATGGGAGAGTGCCTATACTCTCCCATATATTGTGACAAGGCAGATATATGTGAACAAATTTTGATAGCAAAAAAAATTTAACACTCTACCTTTTAACAGAATGCTAGTAGAAGGCGTGGGCCAGAAGGACTGTGACTTGTTGGAATATTAGAATGTCCCAAATTAATATGTTAGTGTTGATGATACGTGTATTCCAGCTATAAGCTGATTTGGGTGTCAATAATAATAATAATAATAATAATAATAATAATAATAATAATAATAATAATAATAATAATAATAATAATAATAATATTAATATTAATAATTAATGTGTAATAATAATATATGTAAAATCCGCTAAAATCCGCTTTGGGGATATTCAAAGTACTGCACCTAAATTATATTCCCGTGGCAATCTTCTGTCATTGGGTCTCAAACTAGCTAATCACATTCAAGATGGCTGCCAAACTGGCCGTTTTGTATTGCGGGAAGTGTGATTTCCGTATATATTACAGTCATTGGAGGGTTGGTCACGAAACAAGATCAATGCAAGTTGAATTTGGTATCATGTGTGGAAAACATCCAAGAACATATCCACAGTACGAAAAATCCTACTTTTGTAATAAATAATTATCACGTGGAATGTGGCGTTCGGGATATCCGCAATGATCTATCGAGGTCACCACAACCGTATAAGCAGGACGTTTTTTATCCCTAGTTACTCGGACTATTGATGGAGGCACAAGTGTTAAATGCCAAAAGAACCGGCCTTGTGGCGGAGCAACTTTTTTCCTGTTCAAAACTTCGGCTCCATCTAATTTGGTCTGGCATGTGGTACACGTACTGCACAGATAAGATGCTGTGGTATGTATAGGAATCAATGTACAATCATGGCTCTGGGTATATAGTATGGGTATGTGATGGAAGATTGATGGGGAAGTTCAGTTTTCTTGAAAGTTCTCCCCACGAAACGGTTGACGTTGCTAATGACGTCATGTCGTAATGATGAGCACGCGACGTCGGGAAACGTTAACCGCTGTTTTCTCCACTGTACAGTCCGTCGTTACGTTGTCAGGGTGTGTCGAGCTTATCGCACGAGAGGGCCTTAGTAGCATAGTATGGGTGTTATATACCCTTCTAGGCCCCCTGTTAGCCCCTGGTTCTACTAATCCACCTATATAATGTTTTATACTAGCATATAGGAAGTACGTAATGCTTGGTCAGACAATGTTATACTTGGTTGTTCTGAACGGTAGTATAAGATGTGCGGTCTGTCCCTCTGTTCGTTTAGTATCCCCTTAGTTCTTCTTCATACGTAATGCAAGGCCGTGCGGTATTGCCAGGTAATGCTTGGTAGTTTCGAACGATAGTATATTGCGGGAATCATATTTTCCTGGAGATCTACTGTTAGTCCTTACTGCTAGTAACCTACGCAATGCGTTATATGGTCCGGTAGTAGGTAATGCTAAGTGTTATGCTCGGTTGTCTGGTAGAGTAGAATGGGCAGGGCCGCCGAGAGCGAGTACGGGCCCAGGACATTGAGTAGAACGGCCGTTACGGGGCATGCAGGCCAAGGTGTGAATCGATAAGGGGGAGGTCTGGGGGGTCTTCCTCCTGAAAATTATTTTAAATTGGTGCTAGGAGAACCATTCTACTGCATTTTCTTATGAAGGTGTTCAGAGGACTAGAAACCAGAAGCCGGTCAGCTGTTATGAACCATAACTATCCTCGAATAGATGTCCTCCTCTAGATATCCTTCTTACGGAATCCCACGGAATCCCTTTTTGGAAATTGCCGGTGCTTATGGAATCCATTTCTTTCCAAGATGAGGATAAGATTCGTTCGAGGAGTCATTCATTTGAGCATTTGCTCGATAGATTATTTGGTCGATAAGATTCGATTTGTTCTACATCCTCAACTTTTATGTTCATAGATATTGACTCTTGGGAAAGTTATCTCCCTTGAAATACTGGAGTCCAGCTGTAATCCAATTAACATTGAACCTCTTAAAGGTGTCAATGAAATCTTGATCGCCAGGGAATAGTTGTCGGATGCGGAGAAATCAGCTGAGAATGGACCGGCCAGCGCTATACACAAAAATCGGCATTCAGTTTTTTTTTTATATTTTCATTTTTTGCTTCCAAAACATAGGTTATGACCCTTCATTGGAACGAGCGCGTTGTTCCAATGAGGTTTCATAACCTATGTTTTGGAAGCCAACAAAATGAATATTTAGTTATACGATGATTTTTGTTTTACTGGTTGACCGGAAATTAATTAAGACGCTAAGAGATTATCGCACCTTTTCATTTGTTCTCACGTGGAAACCTGTCTGATATTATGGACTATGGTTTCAATTGTTTTTACTGCAATAACATTTTTCTTGGTTTTAACATCAAAGGGAAAAAATGGGCAAATGTCAGCTTGTATATTTTTATACAGTTAGATAGGACAATATCTATATTATATGCCGGTATGCGCACATCATTGCTAATATGAAGCGAAATAAATATATTAACCGCTAAAAGTTGACGAAAACGCAATTTTCTATCATTTTACATGGAATTATACAGGACATAACAGTAGCATTTTAAATCAACGTGGGAAAAAAATTGGTCGAATGAAATCGTTCGATAATATCACCAACTGAGAGCATATATATTGTTCTTAAAGGATTGATGCGCACAGCGAATATAACTTTCATAGGTTTTATATAATTTTGAGAAATATAAAAATTCCCCATTCCATTAGTTTTAATTTTTGCCAGCCAATTCTTAGCAATCAGGGGAGATAACCTTTTCGTAAGTCGATGTGAATGACGAAAAAAGTTGACCATGGCAACAAGTCTGTAGTAATGCTGCAAGCCAGTAGAAATCGCACAAGGCTATAATGGAGTAGAAGACTATAGTATTGGGTGACTACCGTGGGGCTTGATAATAGGAAAGATGAAGATGACTATGGATAAGTCAGCTGTAGTGTTCTTAACCCTTTACCTAACACGAAAAAGCAGACGATACTTGCAAAAAACATTCTTGAATAACTATTTTTTTTTCATTTTTTGTCTCAAAAACATAGGTTATGACTCCTCATTGGAACGAGCTCGACGGGCTCGTTCCAATGAGGGATCATAACCTATGTTTTTGAGACAAAAAATGAAAAAATAATGAAAATTAACTGGCGAGTTTTGAGAATAGCGCTGGCCGGTTTTGGCCGTTACGTTGGGTAAAGAGTTATACATATAAAGTCGTGGATCGTACAAGGCTGTAATGGGATAGAAGACTATAGTATTGGGTGACTACCGTGGGGCTTGATAATAGGACAGATGAAGATGACCATGGATAAGTCAGCTGTAGTGCTCTTAGACCTATAAAGTCGTGGGGTGTCTAGAAACCAGAAGCTGATCAGGTGCTAGGGGCAATGACTATTCTCCAAAAGATATCTTTTTATGGAATTCCTCTAGGAGAATCCCTTTTTGAAAAGCGTCTGTGGATATGGAATCCCCTTTTTTCGAGATGAGGATAAGAGTTGTGTGTGGAGTGACTCGTTCGAGCAGTTGCTCGTTAGCTTAATTCATTCAATAAGATTTGAGTCGTTCGAGCAATCTGAGATTATTATTATTCCTGTTGGGTGAGGGGGTGAGATGGGGAAATCTCACCCGAGGGCAAGATATTACCAAATACCTTGTCCCGAGGGTGAGGTGAGATTTCCCCATCCTCACCCCACCCCCATCTGGGATAATTTTTCTCCCCCACCAAAACAGTCTGACGTCATCAAAAGTAATTCAAGGGCACGTGCAGATGTGTCGGACGATTTTGTTGTCCATTTCTAAAAAAAACTGATTTGCCTATTGGATAGAGCGTACGAAAGTTCTGTACATACCACAAAATTAAATCCCAACGCCGCCAAGGCAGAGGTTAAAGGTTTGCTGCGAAATGAACATTGACACATTCAAATGACGTCATATTATGAATTCTGCAAAATATTCGCACAATGTTTCGACGGGAATTTCGTGCAACTCGCTCAACTCATCATAGCGTTCATTCAAAAATTCAAATGAAAGAGTCAAGTGTCCTTTGATTTTGCGGTCTGTGTTTTTATTTCTATTTTCTTCGACAAACGTTCGTCTGCTAATATTTCAGGAATGTGACGCCATGTTGTTTGTTTACAGAAAGACGTGCGATGATTAAATAGTCCTGTGCTCATTAAATATGCTAATAAGCCAGGTTGGTCACGTGGGTGGGTGAGATAACTGTCACGTGGGTGGGGTGAGACATGCATATCTCTCCCAGCTGTCTCACACGACTTTATATATGTCTCAGTACCTTAGTGGTGGGAGAAAGTTAGCAAGCTTGTAGTAATGCTACATGTCAGTAGTACTAAAACAAGTCGGTAAGCATGGTGGAAGACTATAATATGGCGTGACTGAACTTGACCATAGGATAGATGATGATGATTGTGGGTCAAAGAAAATTCCAAGTGAAAAGCAATCTGTGATGACAAAGATCTTTTTCACGAACAAACTCAGTGAGATTTTGAACCCTTTAAATCTTGATGGTATCTTCCATGTCAGTTCAATGACAGCAGTTTGAAAAATCCATATTCATTTATTTGGGGGTAGCCCAATTAGTGTTTACCTTGAGGTTGAACGTTGAAAATATTAAATGACCTACACCACGCATTCACTTAACAGCTATCCCACTTAATGAAATTATAACGTTATCATGTCCCTGGGCCGAAAAAGCGACCTATGAGGTTCAGAAGGCTGAAGCTACTTATAGTTTGCGTTCTTCTGATTCGACATGTGACTGTTTTAAATTATGTGCATCGTAAAGCGGTTTCAAACTACGAGCGGGACATTCAAAACTTGTCGAAAGTGTTTGCAAGCACCACGTAAATTGAACACACTGATTGAAAAGCAATTTTTGCCACAAATTTCTTATTAACCCATTACCTAACATGAAAAGCAGACGACACTTGAAAAAAAAATTCTTGAATAACTAATTTTTTTCATTTTTTGTCTCAAAAACATAGGTTATGACCCCTCGTTGGAACGAGCTCGACGAGCTCGTTCCAACGAGGGGTCATAACCTATGTTTTTGAGACAAAAAATGAAAAAATAATGAAAATCAAATGGCGATTTTTGAGAATAGCGCTGGCCGGTTTTGGCAGTTACGCAGGGTAAAGGGTTAACGTACCTTAAAGACTTCGATTCAGAATCATGGGGATTAATAATGGATCAATAACACCTTTCGATGCACAAGTGATCGATCCAAAAGACAATTGCTTGAAATTACTTCCTGCCTAATGGGGGGGGGGGGGGGGGGGGGTAACCTTATTCAGTTTTCATCTCTCAGGCTCAATGTTACTTTTATCATCAGTGAATATATCGTGGAAGAGAATTTGGAATTTGTATCCCTTTGAAAAGAAAGGACGCTCTTCCGGTCCATGTTCGTGATACGGCCTGAATTCATAAAGTAGATAGTAACTCGGTGAATTTGTGTGGTAGACCTGCTATACCAATCAAATTGCAGCCCTTGATTGGTCTTCTCCCAAGTAACAATTATACAGAGATTATTACCATTATGTGGATGTACAAAATAAGTATCCGAGTCGAGCTCCGGGTTCTAAGGGCAGATCACGACGAGTCGAAGACGAGTTGTGATCTACCTTTAGAACCCAGAGCGAGACTCAGATACATATTTTGTACATCCACATAATGGTAATAAACATTTTATCTTACAATATATTGGGGATAAGTCAAGAGAGTAGACGAATATATAACGAACTATTTATTCGTACAGATGAACAAAAAGAAAAAAAAAATGGAACTCACGCGAAAGGAACGTGCTTGTATCCGACCCCCCGATACAAACATCTGCACCAGGGGGTCGGATACGCGACAGTTGCGGAGTTAATACAGACAAAATACATGTTGATTGTAATATAAATTTGATGAAACTGTACCGGTGTGGAAGATACCACCAGAGAGTGTTAACTCCTGGCCGTGACTTCCGGTTCAAAGATTACTAACAGAACAAATCTTGCTCATCCACGCGCACAACAGCGGCTCACTTTCGGAGTTCCTAGAGGACGAGAAGATCTCGCAGAACAATGTGGTATTTTTATGATAAAAAATGAATTGATAAACAAACTAAAATCAAAGATTTTCTTATCAGCCGCCTCTTAATTTTATTCAGATAATTAAAGCCTCACTATGGAGGTACATTGAACAAGATTAGTACACTAATTTGAACATGTAGTATATCTAACCCTTCACCTGACACGAAGAGAAGACGACATTTGCCAAATGCTTCCATGACGAACTAAATTCTTCATTTATTGACTCAAAAATATAGCTTATGACCCATCATTGAAACGAGCTCGTCTAGCTCGTTCCAATGAGGGACCATAAGCTAAGTTTTTGCTTATGACCCATCACTGAAACGAGCTAGTCGACCTTGTTCCAAAGAGGGACCATAAGCTATGTTTATGAGGAATAAATTGAAGAAAAAATAATAAAATTGAGAATAACGATTTTTTTGTGAATAACGCTTGTCCGTTTTGGTCGTTGCGTCAGGTAAAGAGTTAAAAAATAAAATAAAATGATTTGAATAGTTTACATCACAGTAAAATAGTATATAACCACGCTATAAGATAATGATAAATATATAATATTAATAGTAGTATTTTCTTCTTCCGTTCCATAAATTGTTTATTCGTAACAGAATGTATACATATTAAAACAAAACAATAAAACCACACTGCGGAGCATTTTTGCAGCGGTGAGGGGAGGGGTGGTGGAGAAGGAGTGGGTGGGAGCGGACTTCGTGTTTAAGTTCATAAGTGACACGCCGTCTGTTGGTGTTGGTACTACACATGTGACATGAGTTTCATTTTTATATTGTAGTTCGAACCTTACCCTGCATTCATGGGTAAAACACTTAATCTCGATTGATCACGTGGGGGTGGGGGGGGGGGAAGGGGGTATGACGGCGCTGTATACTAAGGAATACGGCACGTCGATGGTCAAATTGCCGTCAACTGCTGCTAACTCTACTTGTACCGAATACTGGTGCGTTAAAGAGTCTGACAGGTGCTCGCCACTGCTCGATGGTTTCCCCTCCCCAACCCACACTTTCCGTTGAATAAACACCAACTACAGCCGTGAGTCCATATTGATATGGACGTGACTCTAGGGAGATGTGACGTGACAACCACCGCAGAAAGGCCTGGGTTGTGAAATTATCATTCTCTTTATTGCATAGATCGCATACACGGGGAATTTTCGCGAAAGAATGGTGAATCAAGAATGCTTTTCGAATATTAGTCAAGAACTGGGCGGTAAAGTTGTAGGTCAATTTATTGTTGTGGTACGTCCTAACAAGGACGTACCACACCAACAAATTAAGCTACACCCTCTCCCCGTGGGAACCCTCGGGAAGAGAAACAGTGCTTTTTTTACTGTGGAAACAAGCTCTGTTTTACTGGTAAAATAAGATATGGTCACCATATCTTGCATTGGGAGTCCTCTAAAAGGGCAACGTCGGTACAAAACGATTGGCTGGATTTTATATCCATGTTACGGTAACGATTAGCCATTGTGTAGAAATATGTGAACTTAAACGTCGATAAATAAAAACGAACTTAAACATCGATAAATAAATAAATAAATAAATAAATAAATAAATAAATAAATAACACCCTCGCCGCCCAAGTTTGTACTAAACATATACATCGAACCCAATAGCAACTTAAGATTTGTAATCATTACGGCGATTTGAAATCATTACGATGTCGCCTTACACATGAAAAGAAGCCCAAAATCTGCTATTTGTTTCCGTAGGCGGAAAATATACAATTCTGGAAAAATACAGTTGTACAAATTTTTATAGTATGCACATTTTTCCTTCCCTCTCGTGTCTACTCTATTTGTTTGCTTTGATTTGTTTTTTTTTATTTAAATTTATGTAAACAAGACGTTTTCGCTTTGGCCGAGTTTATTCTCTCCACACTTTTTATTTGAAGTTACCTCCCTTATTACGATGACCCGACTGGCCACCTTCATTGCTATCAAGGTTCTGAATGCCTGAGCTAGAATTATCGTACTAAAATGGCAAATCGTTTCCTATGAGAGATCTGCTGAACTTCTACAAAAACCGGAGACGTGATAGTGTGATGTCAGAAGGTTCTGGCCGTTACATAACTGTGGTCGAGTATCACAGACACACAAAAAAGAAATGAGAGTTATCTATCTTGAAACAAGACGTGTCATCTTTGTGCGACAGATGTGCGCCTCCTCCTCTCCTGTAACTGTCGTTACTTTCAGATATCAGATTACCTGATGTAATCGATACTACTCACATTATGCATACTATCCACAATCCTGATCGTGCAGATATCGACCCATGATTAAACCATTACCTAACGATTTTTTTTGAAAAAAAAATTAAAGAATTTCAACAAGACCATACCATGTGACCCCTCATCGAAATCGGGCTCGCTCAAATGATAGGTCATATGATAGGGTTTTGTTGAAATTTTATGAAATATCCGAAAAAATAATTAAAATAATAAATTTTGATACAGAAAGCGTTTGGTAAAGACACGCATCCGTTCAGAATTTAACCCTTTACCTAACGTGAAAAGCAGACGACACTTGCAAAAAAAATTCTTGAATAACTAATTTTTTTCATTTTTTGTCTCAAAAACATAGGTTATGACCCCTCGTTGGAACGAGCTCGACGAGCTCGTTCCAACGAGGGGTCATAACCTATGTTTTTGAGACAAAAAATGAAAAAAATAGTGAAAATTAATTGGCGATTTTTGAGAATAGCGCTGGCCGGTTTTGTCCGTTACGTTGGGTAAAGGGTTATAATTATCAAGAAAGTTGACACTTCTACAACGACCTCGACACAGAATGCGCGCCAGTGAGAAAAATCTTGCATCCACAACACACCGCCCGATATCCATAACCCTCTCAACCCGGTATGCGTAAATAAAATATTGGCAATCGGCACAAACTTATCTATTTATCGGGGTTCAACGAAACATTTGCCGTCTAGGGTTACCTCGTGTCGGATAGTTTTACTGGTGGCTGAAGCCGGAATAAATGGAGAGAACCACTGAGCAACTGCAGACCACCCACCGTACCAACTCCGCACAAACGGAGTTAGCATTGGTTGAAGGCACGTGAACCATCGACGTGCTGTTCGCCTTAACACATAGTGCCAGCGTGTCCCCAAATTGGCGATCGGCATTAAGTGTCTTGCCCCAGGAAACAACGTAGTTCCCACTGGTCAGGATAGAGCCGTCGACCTTTCGGTTTGAAGTCCAATGGCCTAACCACATGCATCACCCACTCCCCGGCAAAGAAGACAAAATAAATAACAAAGCGGCAGTGCTGAAGAAGATCAATGATAAATTAGTCCTGCGGCCCTGTAGGGCTGCAGGATTAAATGGTCACTGACTTCCGCCTATGCAAATATGAAATGAATTCGTCCACTTGTTGATTATACTATTGCATTCGACGATGCTATTCAGTATATAAGTGCTGAAGGGGTTAAAATGTGTGTGATTTTTAGAAATCAAACCTTAAGGCGCTTTTGGTTTTTGACTAATTTCTGATTTAAAGCCGTAACCATTTAACAGTGGAGTATGACAGTGGCATTAACTTGTAGAGTGCTAAATTATTTTTGGCCATCAAATCTTGTTACGCATGTCTTTGCCTTGTTACAATTTATGGGAGAGTGCCTATAGGCACTCTCCTATAAATTGTAACAAGGCAAGCCATAACATACTATAAGTACTGTCATTTCAAAGATAACACAAAGCACATCCACTGAATATGAGCCTTCAGGTTGAGGTACCTGCACTTCAGAATAAAGTCCAAATATGGGCTTCCATCACTCTACCAGTTAAAGGAGAAAGACGAATTGTTAAGCATATTCCACCTTCTCGCTGCGTTAATGTTGATGCTTGTGACTAGTTTCTTTATTGAGGTTTAACGACACTTTCAACAACCAAGGCCATATCTTATCAGACTGTTTAACAGGTGAAGGGTGCCGGAGTACACAGAGAGAACCACCGAGCAGCGGCGAGCAGCTGTCATACTCTCCAGTTTACAAACAAATCACAAGCAGAGTCGTAAGTGGTTGAAGGCGACGCGCAGAACGCCTTAGCATACATCGCCACCGTGCACTCACGTGGGTAATCTGAATGAAGTGTCATGTCCCAAGGACTCAATGCGGACGACGCGGGTCGGGATCGAACCATAGACCTTTCGGTTTAAAGTCCAAATGCCCTAAGCAATGAGCCACCGTGGTAGTTTCAGTTACCACCGCCGACAGCGAATTGCGTCCTTCAGCCTTTTACAACCAAGTATGGCCTTGGCCCAGCAGACGTGGACCTGACTTTAATGCGATGCCGATTTTCATCAGCCTAAACATTTGTGTGGAGTTTCATGGATGTTCATCCAGCAGTTTCTTGGTTATTGTTGAGATATGATTTGTGACGTGAATGCCCGGCCAGCTAGAAACGGCCTTGGAAGTTTGTTTGACTGTGTGCCTCTGCAAGTATGTGAAAATAGCAACTGTCAGTTGTTTAAAAGAATACTAATTTTTAGGGACATTTTCTTTCGCCATTCTGTTCCCGATTATATCTTTCTTCAGTGATTGGGGACTGGAATAATATAATAAACCCATTACCTAGCGTGGAGAATATCAAAATTTATTATTTTAATTACTATGTTTTTTTTTACTTTTTACAAACAAATTCAACAAAACTATATCATGTGACCCCTCATTGGAACGAGCTCGGTGAGCTCGTTCCAATGAGGGGTCACATGATATGGTTTTGATGAAATATTTCGAAAAATTAATATTTTTCAACTGCTCAATTTGCAAATTACGCGGGCGGATGTGGGTGATTCGTTAGGTAAAGGGTTAACCTTTTACCTAACGTAACGGCCAAAAACGGCCAGCGCTATTCTCAAAAATCGCCGCCAATTAATTTTCATTATTTTTTTCATTTTTTGTCTCAAAAACATAGGTTATGATGAGCTCGTTCCAACGAGGGGACAAAAAATAAAAAAAATTAAGTTATTCAAGAATTATTTTTGCAAGTGTCGTCTGCTTTTCAGGTTAAGTAAAGGGCTAAAGATTTTCAAGTTCGCTCAATGTATGGTTTTAGCGACCAAACGGAGAAAAAAAGACTAGGGTCCGGCGAACATTCGAGATTCAGTTCGATTTCGAATGTTATTACTGATTCGATTCTATTCGAAATCATTTCCATTATTGAAAAAAAAAATGAATCCTGGAGAGATTTGAATTTCAAACAATTCTTTATTATCTACTTTCTGAAGATAACAACT
Source organism: Pictodentalium vernedei (assembly GCA_031216915.1). Lineage (NCBI taxonomy): Eukaryota > Metazoa > Mollusca > Scaphopoda > Dentaliida > Dentaliidae > Pictodentalium > Pictodentalium vernedei. Next base: position 206,770,887 of record CM062288.1, on the reverse strand, counting down.
CACCATGCAATTTTCTGATGAATAATAATGAACGTATCCAGTCTAACTAGGTAATACAAATTCAGTTGGAAAATTAAAAAAAATGACATTTGAAGCGATAGTGGAGATTGCGTTGCTGCTCGGTTACATAATACATCGCCCGTTAAGTGCATCAATGTGTCATCTGCAATGCCGCGCCTGGCTGCACCCAAGGGACGATAAATGGGTTTTTCGTCAACCACCTTTGTGATACCTGTCAATTTTCTAATAGTCTAGTGTGTCTATTGATATTGGGTTCACGACGGGGAAAGACAGCTCCATTAGGCGTAGTATCGTAACAACTGAAAAGTGGGTTCGATTCAGTTTCGAACCTTTTGCTTGATTCGATTGGAGATTCGATTGGAGAGAAAAGTCATGATTCACCAGGCCCCTAAAGCAGGCATCGATGCCATTCAAAATCTGTATCTGTACAATAACATTTGTACGAAGTTTCGGGGAGCGAGGTGGCTCAGTGGTAGACTGTTAGACTTCTCGGATAGAGGTCCCGAGTTCGATCCCCGTCCGGAACGACCCGCGTTGTGTCCTTGGGCAAGGCACTTTATCCTGGTTGCCTACTTGGGGGCACGGTGACGACGTGTACTAAGGCGTACTGCACGCCGATGATGCAAATGTCTTCAACCGCTGTAACCCTGCCTGAGCGGAGCTTGTTGTTCGTCGATGCTCGGTGGTTCTCTCCAGGTACTCCGGCTTCCTCCACTCGTAAAACTGTCACGGTCACGATTAGCCATTGTGCATAAGTATGTGACCTTAAACACCAATAAATAAATAAATAAATGGTACGAAGTTTCAGTATTCGAAGCCTTACAAGTTTCATGTCCAGATCAGATACATTACATAATAAAATGTCAATTTTCAAAAGACAAACACCTGAATATTCCCCAAATTGCAACAAATTATTTCTCCGGAGGCGGTCAAATATCTTCTCTAGTATGTTATAGACGCCATGCTCGACCGCTATGAAGTAATGTGGTTGCGTGATATGACTAAATCCTTTAATAGGGTGAAAATACGAATTTTCACTAATTTTATCACAGAAGAGATTTTTTGGGCCCAAAATGATGAAAAATTCGTTTTTTTCAGAATCAGCAACCATGATGGCATCTGAGCTGTCAATGTTTTCGGTCTAAAAATCGAACCGGTAGGACATACTGAAAATTCTAGCCAACGGACCTATACTCCTCGTCTATTTCACCAATTCCAGATTTCTCTCATTTTATTTATACAAAGGCCTCTTTTGACCTCAAATCGTACATCCTGTCTCAAAATTGCAACATTGACACGATATTCCCTACATAGACGAATATTTTGACACATGACACGTCTTGTTAAACGCTTGGTTGACTGGTCCGATTTTTTTAGGATTCTGTGCTGCTGTACTTTAAGATTGGATATACAACATTTACAAGACAGAGGCGGATGTAGAAATTGTAATCAAGGGACGAGGGAGAATTCATCACAAATCTTTGATTGGTAGAGGGCGGATAAAATCATAAAACCCCAAGCTGGAGGGTTGTACGAGCCCCTCATAGAACTGCATCATAGTAGCAATGGAAACGGCATGGTATTGTCCCCCAATACCCTGGCATTCCAAGCTTTAGCCTGGGATACCAGGGTACTTTGGCATAATATGTGGTGTATCATTGCATTCCTTTGCAAGGGCTCTCTGGTGCGTGCGCGACCATTTCGTCGCACGTGAGGTAACAGGCATTAGCTGCTATTAATTGATAGAGTGCTAAATTACTTTTGGTCACTAAAATTTGTTTACATGCCTTTGCCGTGCCACAGTTTATGGGTGAGTGCCTACAGGAGATTCGATTCGAGATACGACACTTGTGCCATCGCGGAAGGATAAAACTCGAGGCCTGTGGCATCTCCTTTTATTCGTCCGCGCTGGCTCTCGTGCTCTGTCGATTAACCCTTTCACACGCGCGTGTCGTTCTGTGTATTTACGGAAGGAAACCAGAAAACACTTATGGTCAATTCTTACAGATCTCTGTTTCCACCGAGCACAGTCATGTCGGTAAACAGATAACCACCATCTTTTAACGGATAAAAATTGCCAACAACTCTTTCGGCATCAATTAGAACTGCATTCAAAACTGCTAAAAGGAGGCATTTTCACTTTATCAGCACCTGTGTGGAACCTCTGATGCAATGCTTGTTCAAATGAGAGACCATGAATTTTAACATATTTTCAATATATTGTTTGGTGGTGGGTTTAAAATTTTCATTGTTGGTAGGCAAGCTATAAAAAGACAAAACAAATCAAAACAAAAAAAAGAAAACCTGATAAGTTCAAAAAACAAAACGAATCACTTCCAAGATGGATGGTTCCGTGATGACTTTCTTCTTCTTAACAGGCACCGCCATTTGTCCCCTTTCCTTGTGGAGTCTCGAGGACGTCTATCCACAGTCTGTCGCAGAGAATGCTCTGCGTAGAGCGAGGTAGTCTTGTATCCGCCTATTTTACTATTCTGAGCGAATTGAAAACTACCTCACCTTACACAAGAGCTGAAATATAACAGACAAACTCACAGCCATGAAAACAATCTGAAATAGACAAAATAGGTAGGGTTCAGAAGGGTATCGCAACTCTAAAGACTTTCGCTCTTTGCACTATTTCGTTACACAGTATGTGTCTTCTTGGTGATTTCAAGCAGTGTCTTGGCTACCCGTACAGAGCAGCCAAGACTTGGTTAGGAAACGCGGCATCTTGATTGAAGCTTGATAGTTTATGCCAAGGCAGCACCTGCTCCACACCGGAATTAAAGGCAGAACCTCACCAAGGCAGGAACTATAACCTTAAGGGATAACACCAACAACAGAAGGCATAAATGGTAAATATTCTTTTACTTATTTATTGGTGTTTAACGAAACTTTCGAAAGCCAGGGTCACCTCTCGCTGGACAGTTTTCCGGGTGGAGGAAGCCGGAGTACCCAAGGAGAACCACCGAGAAGCGGCGAGTTACTGTTAAATTCCCCAACGTACTAACTACACACAGGGTAAGCATTGGTAGAAGACAAGTGCACCATCGAAGTGCAGCACGCCTTAGTACACACCGACACCGTGCCTCACCTGAGCAATCGGGACTGAGTGCGTTGCTCAAGGACGCTACGCAGTTACCCCTGGCGGCGATAGAACCATGGGCCTTTCGGTTTTGAAGTGCAATGCCGTAACCTGTGAATCTCCGCGCTCCCTGGTGAATAATAAATACATGAGACTTTAGTCTCATAAAAACATGAATTTAAACCGAAATTAGGTTTGCGTGGAGAGAAAAAATTCGAAATCACCCACTACGCTCCCCAAATAAACGATAACCGTGGGATCTTTTATGTCTTTCAATGTACATGAAAATGGTCTGAAAAGCCATTTTTGTGCAAATTTAAAGGAATAATACATTGTAAAAATTATTGGAAAAAACAGTAACCAGATAAAAAAAAACTTACAAATCTCACCCCTAAATTATAGGGTCAAGTAAACCCTTTCAGGATTGCATATGCATACATTTGTTTGTAAAAGCAAATTAATATGTTGCATAGTAAGGCACATAGCGGTTAGGGGGAATAGTAATGGTTCTGCAAACTAAATGAGCTGTGGGATTAAATTCTTAATGAACCTCCCAACAGGTGCAAAATGTATTTATCCATGTTGCAGCTGATACAATATCTGCGAGAAGAAACTATCCCAAAACACGATTCTGAAAGGGTTGAAAACAAATAAAACAAAATCATGACAATTATTCAAGTGTTCTTCCCAAATTAGTCCAAGAATCCAAGCTTTGGAGCCACTAATCAAATTTTCTAAGAAATTCTATGCTTTTATGGCCTGGAACCAGTCTGGCCCTCATATAGTCCATCGCCTATATTTAGGTTCCCTGATCTGGAATACTTCAGTTGGTTGGAACAGCGAACCAACGGTTCGCTGTTCCAATCAACTGAGTTATTCCAATTGAATTTTAAAGAAATGCCACAAATAATTTGTAATGGGGTCATTTGAAAGATAATGTTCTATGTAAGACAATCCTATACAAAAAGGGCGAATCTAATTTTCTTTAGGAGGGTCAGTATTAATCAAATCCTAAGAGAGCACGGTGGATCAGTGGTTACAGAATTGAACTTCAACCCGAAAGGTTCATGATTCGATCCCCACCAGGGGTAACTGCGTTGTGTCCTTGGGTAAGGTACATCATCCCGATTGCCTGCGTGGGGTACGGTGACGCTGTGTACTAAGGCGTACTGCACATCGATGGTGCCCTTATCTTCAACCAATGTTAACCCCGCTTGTGTGGAGTTAGTACGTTGGGGAGTCTGACAGATGCTCGCCGTGAACTTGCTCGGTGGTTTTCTCCGGATACCCTGGCTGTCGCCACTCGTAAACCTGTCCGACACGAGGTGACTCTGGCTGTCGAAAGTGTCGTTAAATCCCAATAAATAAATGTTGCAGTAGATACAATATTTGCGAGGTGATGCTATTGCGAAACACGATTCTGAAACGATTGAAGACATAAACAAATGATATTTATGCAAGTGTTCTTCCCAAATCAGCCCAAGAATCCAAGCTTTAAAGCTACAAGTCAAAGTTTGTAGGGAATTGGAGTTATTATGACCTGGAACCAGTCTCACCCTAAAATAGTTCATCGACGATGTTTTGGTCACTGATATGGAAGACTTCAGAAGGTTGGAACAAACGACTGAATTTAACCCTTTACCTAACGTGAAAAGCAGACGACACTTGCAAAAAAAATTCTTGAATAACTAAATTTTTTCATTTTTTGTCTCAAAAACATAGGTTATGACCCCTCGTTGGAACGAGCTCGACGAGCTCGTTCCAACGAGGGGTCATAACCTATGTTTTTGAGACAAAAAATGAAAATATTTTGAAAATTAATTGGCGATTTTTGAGAATAGCGCTGGCCGGTTTTGACCGTTACGTCGGGTAAAGGGTTAAAAGAAAAATACCATACACAATATGCAATGTAGTCTTCTGAAAGATACTGTTCTATATAATACAATCTTATGCAAAAGGAGCGAATCTAGTTTTCTTAAGCAGGGTCAGTATTAATTAAATCCCACAGCCTGTTAGCGCTGTAAGATTAAATTAGTTCTGACCTCCCCCCCCCCCCCCCTGTCCTTTTTGTTGTTCATTACTTTGCCCATCGTTGATACACCGTTATCTCGTTATCTGAGAGCCTACTAGGAGAAAGCCTACCAGCTGACCTAGAAATCTCCAGACCTATTTATTTATTTATTTATTTATTGGTGTTTAAGGTCACAAACTTATGCACAATGGTTAATCATGACCGAGACAATTTTACGGGTGGAGGAAGCCGGAGTACCCGGAGAGAACCACCGAGCATCGGCGAGCAGCTGTCAGCTCCCCAACATCGTAACTCCGCACGACAGCACAGGCAGGGTTAGATTGGTTGAAGACATCGACGTGCAGTACGCCTTAGTACACGGCGTCATCGTGCCCTCATGTGGCCAATCGGGGTTAAGTGCCTTGCCTAAGGACACAACGCGGGAATCTGAATCGATCGCTAAGACGGTCACCCATCCGAGGATTAACCGGGCTCGACGTTGCTTAACTTCGGTGATCTGACGAGAACCGGTTACCGCAACGCCACCGCGCCCCCATCTCCAGACCTACCTGGTCAACAATTTGTCCATTTTTATTGTTACTGGCACAGCTGTTTTGAAGTCGTTCTCTGAGGGATTGAAAATGATACAAGTTATAGACTGATCCTTCATTATACATTTTATTCCATGCAAAGATGAATAAATCAATTTCCAACATCTCGCTTGTGAGTTAAACTCTGAGCCTTCTGGAGCTAAGTTAATTTTAAACAATATATCGAAAGACATGATTCAAATACAATTAGCATTTCAACGCTGGTATCAAGATGGATCTTACGGCGCCGATGGAATTGCATATAGCTCCATGCTTCCCACATTAATAGGCTTGTCTATTGGAATAATCTACCAACAGCACTGATGATAGATTAGTTGTTCAGAAAAACGGGTTCTTCTTTCAGCGTCGATGATGATGAGCGTGAGGAGATTAGGATTCAGGCTGAGTACGTCTGCAGTTTGAAACTTACAAATGATTCGGTTCAAAACTCCGATGAACTAAGCCGTTGCCCTCAATAAAAAAGGGAAAAGATACCTTCTTAGCCGTATAACCTGCCTACCATTTTCAGTTTAAATCAAACGCCTCGCTGTTCGTGTAACTCTTTTCATGATGGCAGAGCATGAACTGGCACAATTAAGATACAATTTGTTTCACAGAATAAACGATTTATGGTGCAACTGAGAAAAAAAGTTCAAATTTCGACATTACGATCCGACACGGCGGCCATATTGGATTTTTGTGTGTCGATATAATTTTGAATTCTGGAGTATATGACACTACAAACCATGCCAAGTGTACATACAAATAGTAAGGTTTACCGATAAATTTCATGTTAGTAATGAGAATTTACAGAATATTCAAATATAGGTGTTTTCACATTTGGTATCAAATTCGGGGTAGGGTATATACCTTTTCAAGACTCTATAAAAAAATTGCTCAAGGCTGACAGATGGTCAGCCGATTGAATATTGTTCTCAAATGTCTAAATTTGTAAAATCCATCGAGAAATAAACTTTATACGCCAAAACAAGCATTCGTGATTTTCGGGGGTTTGGCGACCAGACTAACAGGCGTGAAGCAATTCGTTACAAAAGCCAAGAGTTATCGGTCTTTGCATTTACTGACGAAATACTGTACAGTCGTCATGGGGTGGTCGTAATTCACGCGTAGGCACTGCTGTTCACGCATGCGTTTACCAGGTAATAAAAATCACCAGCATCAAAATTTTAATTAATGAAGCACCGGGTTGTACCCGGTGCTTCATTAATTAAACTTTTGATGATTTTTCCTGTAAATAGTGTTTGGAATCTAATATTATTGCGTCCGTGGAAATATTGCCCACCTGTGGAAAGTGACCACTCCACGGTGACCGTACTGTAGCCTGGCGGTACACAATTGTGTCACACCACTGTCATTTTTGTACTACTTTTCTATATACAACTGGGTTGCAGAACGCTCAATAGTCACAGATAGAAAAGTGTCGCCATTGCCGTCATCTTGGGGGTGTGAGGCTGAAGTTGCTTTAAATGAACAATGATTAACAACAAACCTTTCCGCGAAGATTTTCCATTTCCCGACGCCTCACAATCTCTGATCGCCTTTTATATTGATTGATTCTTTATTTCACAGTAAATATATACACAATAATAAACAATAACAATGATTCTAAAATTACATGACATATGTGTAACGTGAGGAATAACATAGCCAGATTGGCTGTCTTCCTGTTATCCCTATATACAGAGGATATCTACGCTGTTTTATTATGCCTCACGTTTGTAACATCAGCCGTGATTGGTTAATTTGACACCTTCTAAAAGTCATAGTACTGGAGTTTTGGGGCAAAACACGGGTACTATCGGAACGTTTTTCCCTGGAGACAAGAGAACGAAGAAAATGTAAGCGCCACTTCCATTGATCAGCGTCGATTGGAATTTCTCAACACTAAACGCTGGCTCCGTGTCCGTTTAACTTTTTTTCGTCACCGGTAGACACAAACTTACCTATAAATATATCATCTTCAGCGGGTGTGTTTTCAATTTTAATTGCAAACAATGAATTCAAAAGAATCAGAAATATTAAAAAACTCACTCACGTGTTGTTCACCACTTCAGTGAATCGTGAATATGAGTCTCAGTTATGACTTCAATCAATTATATTTCCACAAGTTTAGTACTCCTCGACCTTACTGAGCCTCCGCCTCAAGTTCAAAATAAATTGTTTCACTCCGCTAAATTCTATCAACTCTTGTCCGAGAAACATGAATTTATATTCCATTAATTTAAATCACTTTTCACACAGGCATTAACAATGAATTATAACATGAACAGCATGATGCAGTTGTAAACATTGGCATTTGTTGATATAGAATCTCCCAAAGCGACGGCACTTGTGTGACAAGTCATTTTCGAAGAGACGTCATTCGTTCGAAATGACGTCATGTTTTTGGATTCGACTACACTGTTGTTACAAGATTGATGGCATGTTGCAGTTAACGCTTAACAATGAAAGTCATTTTTTGTTCGGCATAATAAAATAATTAGAACGTTTCTTTTCATGTTCTATCGGTCGATAGTACCTGAGTTTGTGTGATCTTTGAAATAAGACCTTCAGCAGCTTCGCTGCCTCAGGTTTTATTTCAGAAATCACACAAACTCAGGTACTATCGACCGATAGAACATGAAAAGGAACGTTCTAATATTATATTAGTGAATATCGGGAATTATCTCATTCGTGTGGGCCTGAAAGTTTTATTTTTCACGAGCGCAACAAGAATGAGATAATTCCCGATATTCACTAAAACATCGTAGATTTTCTTTTTATTATATGCTATGTGACATTTTACTGCGAACTATTCAGCTCAATTCGACTGCAAACAGTTTCAAGACAATAACAAAAAGCTGTTGATCGTACCTTCAAGGCGACATCACGCGCCGAAGCGTAACGTCATTTAGCAAGGAAACAATTCATCGTGTGGACCTGAAAATATTATTTTTCACTCGCGCAAGCGCTCGTAAAAAATAAAACTTTCAGGTCCACACTCCTGAGATAATTCCAGATACTGACTAAAATAGAGTAGATTTTCTTTTTATGACATGCTACGAGACAGTTTATTGCACAATATTCAGACCAATTCGACCCCAAATGCGTATGTTTCAAAACAATAACAAAGATCAGCTGATCGTTCTTTCAAGGCGACGTGATGCGGCGTAGCGTGACGTCATTTAGGAAGCTACTGAGGAATATTTATCGATATCTATCGAGTCGATAGATATCGAGAAATATCTTTTAGATAATTTGCGATAATTCACAGGCTAGCATATAATAAAAATTCTTTTGCAACATTGTACTGGACATTGTAAAATTTTAAACAGAGTTTGAGTACTGCCTTGCCCTTCTTTTGGGTTATCATTGTGCCTCATCAAATGCCCAGCAGCACCGCAGCACTCATAGTTAAATGCTGTCACCATAACACACTGAATCAAACGTTTGGTTCTGAATATTACTTGGACCGGTTGGAAACATACAAATAATACAGAACTAATATTGGACATGATGGCTGCTGTGAAATTCAGACTCCCCACTACACCATAACCCCCACTATTGACCAAGGCAGCATAATCTATCTATCACGAACACTATTTGGCTGGACCTGGTTCGGAGAAATACTGTGACGAGATTTAAAGACAATTGGGTATCACACGAAATATTTTATTTATTATTTTATTCATATTTTATTCATATTTTAGGTCACTTTTGTAGTCGCTTTTAAAAGAATATACGTTGATGTATGCGAAAAATAAATATTTTAATGTGCACATAGTAATACAAATTGAATATACACGAAATAGTTTGTCTATTATTGACAAAAAACAGGGATTTGAAAGTTGGTGCTGTGTGTTATTAGTTTTCATGTAGGGTAAATGCCATGACGTTCGATGACGTGAAAGCTGTTACGCTACAGCGTGACAGCTTTCACGTCATCAAACATCATGGCTGGGAGCGCGGTGGCTCAGTTGAAGACTGTTGGACTTCTATGCTAGAGGTCCCGAGTTCGATCCCCGTCCGGGATGACCTGCGTTGTGTCTTTGGGCAAGGCACTTTATCCAGGTTGCCTACACGGGGGCACGATGACGCCGTGTACTAAGGCGTACTACACGTCGATGGTGCATATGTCTTCAACCGCTGTAACCCTGCTTGAGCGGAGCTGAAACAGAGTTAGAATATTGAGGAGATGACAGATGCTCGTCGATGCTCGGTGGTTCTCACCGGGTACTCCGCTTCGTCCACTCGTAAAACAACCACGGTCACGATTAGCCGTTAGGCATAAGTATGTGACCTTAAACACCAATAAATAAATAAATAAATAAATAAAAATAAATAAATAAATAAATAAATAAATTCATCATGGCTTGGGGGGGGGGGGGGGGGGTTATTACGTTGATTGAAATGACGCCATCTCCGGGAAAGTGGCAATTTTGGGGGTGACGTTTTTCGCTGACGTTTGAGATCGGTAATTTAAACAGTGCCAGTATGACGTGGCACGTAGAACAAATCATATAATATTCTACACAGCCTATGACAATTCCATATCTCAGAAACCTACTGGTAGAAGCTGGAATTCCAACTTTTATCCGTGACATAGAATTCAAACTTCTATTTCAAACCTCAGGACAGTAGCAGAGTTTATATTTCGACGCGGAGGTGCGGTGGCGTTGCGGTAACCGGTTCTCGTCAGATCACCGAAGTTAAGCAACGTCGATCCCGGTTAGTCCTTGGATGGGTAATCGTCTGAGCGATCGATTCGGACTCCCGTGTGTGTCCTTGGGCAAGGCACTTAACCCCGATTGTCTATATGGGGGCACCATGACGCCGTGTACTAAGGCGCACTGCACGTCGATGGTGCCCATGTCTTCAACCAATCTAACTCTGCCTGTGCTGCAGTGCGGAGTTACGATGTTGGGGAGCTGGCAGCTGCTCGTCGTTGCTCGGTGGTTCTCTCCGGGTACATCGGTTTCCTCCACCCGTAAATCTGTCACCAACACGATATGACCCTGTCTGTTAAAGTGTCGTTAAACCTTAATAATTAAATAAATAAATATATATTTCGACGCGAATCCAAGAATCCATTCACGGAAAGAATCGCACAACAAACCTGCGGGAATCCATGTAGATTCTCGCTGCACCTCTGCTACGATTCGCGCAAAAAGAATTGAGTCAATTTAACCCCTTAATCACAAGCACAGCAAATTAATCAATACAGGGCTAACATGACCAGAAATATCCCGACACTTTGTCAATAAAATTGTACAAATATGACCGTCATTGGAACCGATGTGACAGGAATGATAGTCCGTAGGAAAATTAGTCCCTCTGGACTATTATTCCGCGGAATTATAGTCCTAGGTCTAACATTTCTAGGAATGTTAGAGCTAGGACTATAATTCCGCGGAATAATAGTCCAGAGGGACTAATTTTCCTACGGACTATCATTCCTGTCACACCGGCTCAATGAGCCGATGCCAGTGGCATCCACATTTCTAAGGTTTTATTGATAAATTTTGTATATTTTTTAAGAAATTATCAAATTCAGTTTATATTTTAAAAATTAAAAAGCTGTGTTGGGTAAATGGCTAACATGTCTTCTCGGTATACAATGGGGGTTCAACAGATCACAATGGCGGCCAACTGGGATCCTGGGACACTTATAGTAGGTTTGGGCTCTCGCAACCATTTTCGCGAGAATCCAAATGGATTCTCCCAAATTTAGATGAAATATAAGCCCTAAAGGTTCATCTGGATGGGTTGTAATTCATGGACAAAAGGGTATTACTGGAAGCTGAGCTAATATATTATTTTAATTAATTCAGGCCCCAGATTGACAAAATAAAATCAGGAAGAAACTCGACAATGTCCGAAAGATATTTGCATGCAATAATTTGCTCTTATACACATCGACAATTAATACTTTTTGTGAACCATGTTTGTACTTTCATCATATTTTTCCCTTTCGCCTGTACTTATTTTTATTCTGAATTTAATTATTTCACTTCTGTTGGCTCAGTAATGTTATACGGGCTTCGGTTGATGGGTCTTCTAGGCCACACTGAAATTTTGCTTGCTATTCCAAATGCTTTCTCAGAATTCGATGTATCTTGGTGAAACTTCACCATAAGGCTGTTTTCTCAACAAATTACCCACCTTAAATACTGCATATCAAGCTCATCCCATTTGTTTCTGCAGCAACTTAGCAGTGGACTAAGACAAGGGACTAACCCTTTACCCAACGAATCGGCCGCATCCGCCCGCGTAATATGCAAATCCAGCAGTTGAAAAAATATTATTTTTCAAAAAATTTCAACAAAACCATATCATGTGACCCCTCGTTGGAACGAGCTCGTTCCAACGAGGGGTCACATGATATGGTTTTGTTGAAAATGTTTGAAAAATTTGAAAAAATGATATTTAAAATAATAAATTTTGATATCATCTGCATTGGGTAAAGGGTTTTAAAAGTCAACTAAAAAAATAAGGATAATGCACATGTTAAAACAATTTCCCCAGCACCAACACGGGGTGTGTCCACCCGCTTTCGACGATCCTGTGGTAGAGTTCAATTGAGCTTTTGCGGCTGTCATTGGGGAGAATACGTCATGAAAACAGAGTTCCTCGTTTTCAACATGTATTTGAGACCGTGAAAAGTGAAACGAGATGACAGATAGGTAGATTTTACTGCAAAGAATCAACAACATTAAATGTGTCTAGCTAACTCAGTTTGAATGTACTTTATTGTTGGTTTATGGAGTACATTAGGTGCAAAGTTTGAACAATCATCTCCCGCAGGGCAACCATTGAACAAATCGATTAACCACGATAATTTTGCAAGATGATATTCACGCCGTCATTTTGCCTCTTTTTGTATAAATTTGTTTGTTCTTTTGTCCCTTTTTGGCGGCTCTGATATTTCGAGATATTATTATTCTCGTTGATAGCAGCCTCAAGAACCATTACCAGCCGAAAACCACATTAACTCAGTGAAAACCATTTTGCCAAAAAAGCTTCGACAAATCTATACCAACCCAAGCGATCAGGTCCCCAGTCTGATTCTGTCCGGAATTCGACGCCAATAACGGCGTCGAATTCCGGACAGAATACCAACTTTTCGTGAAGTTTGTGCGCAGAGCATGTTCTTTCAATACATAATTCTTTCGTCGGTATTATATTGGTCAAACTTCTTCAGAACTCGAACATTATGTCGCAGAAAAAGAGGTCGCAAGCTTTTTCAAAAGTATATTATTTTTATACCTCTCGCGCCACACACACTTTTAACCCCTTTCATAACACTCGTTTAGAAATGAGAATCAACGAAATCAGGAATGAGTTTGGAAAGCAAGGAAATTACGTGAAATAAGCAGAAACTCTCATATTTCAACCTAACAATTGGTGAATGAAATAATTCTTCCGAAAATAAGACGACTTAATAAAGGTATAAATTGGAAGACATTTCATTTCTGTAAATTTACATGAAAATGGTCTTGAAGACCATTTTCATGTAAATTTATAGAAAATAAAATTTCAGAATTTTGATAATAAATTAGCTGAAATCAGCTAATTATTTTGTAAATCTCTCATCCCTGTAAAGGATCCATTTTTAGCTTTTCGGAATTTTCTTCCATGGGGTCGAATTATGTTATCCACTTTCCTGGGGTGTACCTCACGCCTGATTATTTAATAAGTGTCTTCTACGAAGCTTTGAAAATAGGATAAGCTCCACATTATTTCCTCTGATACTGTATGTATTTCCAGACAGTGACATGTGTTGTTTACCAGTATGCATCAATTTAATGCTCCTTAAAATAGCATTTCACACATTCAAATATATAAAAAAAACTTTGCCCAAAATAGAACGACTGGAGTTCTAGCGTCGGCAAGCGACCTTTCACAAACCTGTGTTTTGTGTGCATTAGAAATCAAGTTTGGGACGTGATTTGACTTTTCATTTTTCTTAGTACTGAAGTTAATTTTACTCATTATACGGACTATGCGAGTTGTTTTGATAAAATTCCGTATTAATATCCCGAATGTTTAACGAGGATCACAGGCGCTTTGTCAAGAAAACTTGATATCATATCGGGGCAGTTTTACTGGTGGAGAAAAACGACATTTTCAAAGACACGTGCCGTACATCGATGGAATCGTCTAACTTTCATTATTACAAAGTGGGCCTCTGTAAAGATCGCGTCTGGGTAGCGTTAACTGATAGCAAATCTACAATAAAAATGGCATACGCCTCGAATGCCAGAGATTACAAATGATATTCCGTCATGCGCAGACAACGACGTTTTTGTTGTCGTTTCTCATTCTGAAATTTCATTCTGAATCGTTCAGAATATTTCACTTCTCGATCGGGTCTACTTAACCCTTTACCCAACGAATCGCCCGCACCCGCCCGCGTAATATGAAAATTCAGCAGTTGAAAAAATATTATTTTTCAAAAAAATTCAACAAAACCATATCATGTGACCCCTCGTTGGAACGAGCTCGTCGAGCTCGTTCCAACGAGGGGTCACATGATATGGTTTTGTTGAAATTTTTTGAAAAATTTAAAAAAATTATATTTAAAATAATAAATTTTGATATCGTCTGTGTTGGGTAAAGGGTTAAATAAATTTTGAGGAATATAAGCCCATTGCCCATTCGCCATGTTTAACGTTAATGATATCATTGATATTCAAGGTCAGAGGTTGCTTCCGGTAAACACTTCGATCAGACTATCTGTCAAGACTGTCATACATGCTATAGAAACAAACAAAATGTTCTTGTTTGAAACCAGAAAATGTGCGTTTTCGACTTAATACTAAAAAAGATAGAAAAAATATATTTGCAACACATCACCTAACCGACAGAACAAAATAATATTGATTTTTTCATCAAATGAATACCGCAATGAACTCTTTTCCAAAAGCGAAGGCAGATTCGGCGTCATGATTTTTTTTTGTTGGAGAGTGATAAACTGGCAGATAGATCGCTCAAACGACACAAAGATGATTGCGCGAGTGAAAATCAAAGCCTGGGCATTCAAACAATAAATCAATACAAATATTTTCAAGCATAACACACACAGATGTTTCATCTGGAAGAGATTGGGGACGTCCTCCCGAAAAGGTGAAAATCGCATGCTAGTGGCAGAGTCACGTGTCTAAATAATATTTTGACCATATACAGTACATGTCAAAATGAGTTGGTGAATACCCACTATCGGTATAAACTATAGATGTAATGTTTCCTATACTAATAACACAAGAAACGAACATCCATTTTTGCGAATCTCTAACAGAGAGCTTCTCAGAAAATGATGTATGATTCTCGTATTATCAGTGTTGAAGCAGAAGCAGCAGGATTCTTAATTTATTGTTGTTATGTTACAGCCTATTTTTACTGGTAATGTACATATGTTCTGTAACTTTTTTTTACATATTTTGGGTTTATACACAGCACTTTAGATAATTAATGGCACTGAAATTCTTATTGCAGTCAATTTTCCAATGCACAGAAATTCAAAATGTAATTTATAATGTCCACGAAATGATCTTACTTCAGAAAAACTAATTTTGTGTTTGAAGTAGCTTTCATATGGCAAACTAATCTGACCCATGGGTGATCAGGAATTTACCCTTCTGATACTGTTAATTGTTGTTTTTTTCCAAACATTGGAAAATGGATTGATAAGAATCTCCATAATCCACACACCTTACTTCCTTACCCTCTACCTAACAAACTGACTGCATCTGTACACATAATTCATAAATTTAACAGGTAAAATTTGTTTTTAAACTGTTTTATACAAACCACATCACCAGATCTATCATCGGAACAAGATTGTTCCCCGAGGGTCACATGATTCGATTTACTTGAAGCTTTTTGTGTAAGTTTGAAAAATAAAAATTGAAATTTCCAGTTTTAATGTTGTCTGTGGGTAAAGGTTTAAGTAGTAAAGTACTACTGCAATTGTAGATTAATTCAGCAAGCCTAACATGAAAAGCAGACGACACTTGCAAACAAAATTCTTGAATAACTAATTTTTTTCATTTTTTGTCTCAAAAACATAGGTTATGACCCCTCTTTGGAACGAGCTCGCCGAGCTCGTTCCAATGAGGGGTCATAACCTATGTTTTTGAGACAAAAAATGAAAAAAATATTGAAAATTAATTGGCGATTTTTGTGAATAGTGCTGGCCGGTTTTGGCCGTTACGTTGGGTAAAGGGTTAAAATTTGTTATTTTAAATTTGTTTTATAATCACGAAATATTGAAATGAGGCTATGGCTAGCGTCCAATAATTTTTGATAGAACTAATCTGTAAATGAACAATTATTTATTTAATAGCAAAGTATGAAATGTCTCGAAAAAAGACTCCATGTGAGTATAAATGCACGATACAAGGCAGAAGCATATGTTCAAGTCTACAAATACTGTATGAATCAAAATAAGCTGTAGCATAAACGCAATAAACAAAGTTGCCCATTGCCATTACTCCAATAACACAAAAACCTGACATTATTTTCTGGATTTCTCTGTGAGAACTTTCCAGAAAATGGTGTCAGGTTCTTGTGTTTTTGGTGTAGTTGAAGATGCATAGTTTATAGTGGTTATTCTAAAACTTACTTCGACTCGTACCGTAAGTGAAGTCATTTCTGAATTCAACTTGGAGGTCCGTTGGCTGAAAGTTTGCTTATGGAAAACAATGCACATGGGCATCAACCACTGACCATACCTGGCAGCCAGTAAAAACCTTGTGACTCAAAAAGCAAATCTACTGTTCAAGGACACCTGAGCAGTTAGCTATCTGATGGTCCATAAACTGCAGATTAGCTTGTTGAGTCCCCAACACCTTCTACAAGACTGGCAAGAATATGTTGGAAATATATGTATATCCACCAACTTAGAGGACAAGTACAAAATTACCCTGTGCGTATTATAATACGATATCCATGTAGTCCTCTGCACATTTTGGTCATGGATTCAGGGTCGGGGAGATGGTTGGGTCCCGGGGGTAGTAGCCCCGGAACTTGGGGCGGCTGGGTTTGGCACAGGCGTCAAGGATTTTTGATTAGGTCTGCCCGCCCCACCCCCTAGTCCAAGGTTCAAACATGGCCTGAAAGGGTGTATTTTAATTTTTTGGTTTGGTATGTCCTTTCAAAGGATGGGCCAAAACAAAAAAATAAAATACGAGCTTTCAGGCCATGTTTGGCCTAGTCCCCCCCCCCCCCCCCCCCCCGGTTCTGACTCCTGTGCCTACAGCTAAGAACGGGGCTATATCATGAATGATCCTATGCACTTGACCAACGGTTGTAATTTTGGACGGCATGATTCTTGAAGTAATAACTTTATTAAATCAACTTGACGAAATAAAGTTATCAATTCAAGAATTATACAGTCAATAACTATAACTCCGTGTCATTGGAAACTCAATGATGAACATGGACATTTGAAACATGCTGCTAAAAACGTCATTTTGACGGCAACACAAAACGCGATTTTTTTTTATCTCAAAAGCTACCAAAATATTCCATTTAATAACTGATATCAAAAGTTTCTAGGAGGGAGAAAGTGCCCCGCCCCCTCCCCCCACCTCAAACCACCCTATGATCTATGGCGTTGCGGGCAATCGCTGCAGATGCCTTTATCGTCTGCATCAATATCCCGACGCTTTTGAAAGGTGGCCGTCACAGAATTAACTCTGGGGTGCGAATTTCTTCTCCTCGGCCCTGCATGGATCTTCCACTTTGTGGGTGTTTTTTTTAAATAAGACAACTCCCACTGCGTGACAGGTAAATTTGAGTTGAAGAAGAAAATGGGCAAAAGAAGAATTTACATATTTGTATGTCCGGTTCTTGTTATTAGTATAGGAAACATTACATCAAAAGTTTATACTGGTAGTGGTTATTCTTCAACTCATTTTGACTTGCACTGCATGTGGACAAAATATTATGAGACACGCGACACTGCCACTAGCAGACGATTTTCACGTTTGAGGGACCAATCCTCTCTCCAATCACTTCCAGCTGGAACATCTGTGTCTTATGCTTGAAAATATTTGTGTTGATTGGTTGTTTGGATACTCAGGGTTTGAATTTTCACTCACGCAGTCATCTTTGTGTCGTTGGAGTGATCTATCTGCCGCTTTGTCACTCGTCAGCAAGAAAAAAACTTGTTGCCTTCGCTTATGGGAAGGGGTTAAAAAATCACTATTATTTTGCTCTGTCGGTTAAATGAAGTGTTGAAAGTATGTTATTTTTTCTATCTTTATTAGTATTAAATCGAAAACGCACATTTTCTTGTTTCAAATGAAACATTTTGTTTGTTGCTTTCGCATGTATGACAGTCTTGATAGATCGGCTGATCGAAATGTTTACCAAAGCGACATCTGGCCTTGCGTATAACCAGTAACCTTAAACATGGCGAATGGGCAATGGGCTTATTGCGACGAATTTGAGAAATTGCACATCTCAGGTGATTAAAGATTGGTTGTATCCATTACAGAACCTATTAGAAAAATAGACAAAAGAAGACAACATGGGAAACTTTAGTTTCTTTTTGGCCAAACATTAATGCGACAATTTTGTTACTTGAAAACAGGGAAATTCCCCTGGAAACTGATATTTTATGGGGATTGGGTAGGAGGCATTACACCTCTTAGTGTTAGCGATATGCAGAGAAGTACCATTTCCTCATAAGGTTACTGAAATAAGGTGTCAGTATGAGATGGTTTGGTGAGAGAAAAGACATATGAATCTAAAATATTTCAGTGGCAACAATCGTACGCACAGGAAATTGCGTCGAATTTGTGCAATGAATATTCTCTATCATCCTTTTACTTTATTTTGCCGGTATTTTACTCTTATTTTCTAACCAGAGGACGAGTTGTTCGGCAAATACACAGAACGACACACGTGTGTGAATGGGTTAATCGATATGGCAGGAGTGTCAGCGCGGAAGGATTGAACGAGAGGCCACAGGTCTCGAGTTTTATCCTTCCGCGGTGACACAAGTGCCATATCGATTAACCCGTTCACGGACGCGTTTCGTTCTGTTTTTATAACACGCCTTCACGGCTATAAAAAAAATATATATTAGAATGACACTTAGCAATTCATTTGACTCCTATCAACAAAAAGAACACATTTTATCGCCAACCCAATATTCGAGGGAAACCAAGGCTTATATTCCATCTAAATTTGGGAGAATACATTTGGATTGTCGCGAAAGTGGTTGCAAGAATGCATACCTGCTATGAGTGTCCTCAGATTCCATTAGGGCCTCATGGTTGAACCTCTGTTGTATACTGATACCACATGTTAGCCCTTTACCCAACATAGCATTTTAATTTTTAAAATCTAAACTGAATTTGATAATTTAAAAAAACAAAATAAGCAATACATGTATTTATCAATAAAACCTTACAAATATGGATGCCATTGGAACCAGCTCATTGAGCTGGTTCCAATGACAACCATATTTGTAGCTTTATTGACAAACTGCCAGGATATTTTAGGTCATGTGTTAGCCTTTTATTGGTTAATTTGCTTCTGCTATGTTAGGTGAAGGGTTAAATTGACTCAATTCTTTTTTTACGCGAATCCCGGCAGAGGTGCAGTGAGAATCTACATGGATTCTCGCTGGCTTTGGTGCGCGAATCTTTGCGAGAATGGATTCTTGGATTCACGTCGAAACATGAGCCCTGGAAACCCATGTTACTATTTCGTCCTCCTGGCACATAGAACACATTGGTACTCAGAGGACGATTTTTAACTATCGCTTGTGATTCAAACTGTAATTGCGGTGCACGATTTGTAGAAAATTCCAGTGAAATTTCGCTTCTTTATAAAATACACTGCAAAAAATATAGGTTCTCTTTAGAACCAGAACTGGTTCTGTTTAAACAGTATTTATTTCAAATCAAATAAATTTATAAAGATTATCATTAAATATTAACAGAATTAAACATAAATTGAGGGGGTTTCAGTCGTAAGTTTAGAGCTTATACGAGGTTGTCTCAAATCATTATTAAGCAAAGGAGATATGAACAGTTGGCATATCGAACCAGTTTTGGAATGATGAAAATGTGTGCTTGTGGGTATTTCCTCATCTATTTCATCTGGTACTGTACGTAGTCATTTATTTATTTATTGGGGTTTAACGACACTTTCGACAGCCAGTGTCACATTGTGTCGGACAGTTTTACGGGTGGAGGAAGCCGGAGTACCCGGAAAGAATTACCGAGCACCGGCGAGCAACTGTCAGGCTCCCCAACATATTAACGCCACACAAGCAGGGCTAGCATTGGTTTGAAGACAATGCCATCGTGCCCCCGCGTGGGCAATGGGGGTGAAGTGACTTGCCCAAGGGCACAACGCGGAGCCGAAGGTGAGATTCGAAGCAAGGACCTCTCGGTTTGCAGCCTGCAACTCTACCTTCTGGGCCACCACGCCCCCCCCTTCTGTACGTAGTAACATTTACTTATTAAAAGCACATTTTTCGCGCAAGCAATTTTTAAATGACCGGCTTTATTGAGGCGACACGAGTTCGACTCGCCCCCGACCAACTTCAGTACTATCAAATTATGGATAATAATATAAAAATATAATATCTTATCAAATTCTATGATTTTGGACGTTCGAAAGAAAAAATATTTTTGTAAGCGTTTCTGTTTCAGGTGAAAATAAATGTAACATGAAACGTCCAAATGTCGTATCGACAATTTAGTGCTAAATCACAAAATAAGATAGTAAACCGCATTTATCTGCAAGGGTTAGAGGTCGGAGCGCAATTTATGTAAAGCACGCCGATTAGTAATTGGAGAATGTGCGGTTTGTGATAACGAGTGCACGTCAAAGGAGGAATTGCACTCTTCAAAAAGTAGAGAAAGTGATGGTCACAATTGACTCCACTTGCGCTTAAGTTTGCAAAACCTCTTTAATTTTTTTGCATAAACAGCACAAATTGTCGAGCGAACAACAGGGTTTGACATTCACTGCGTGTTCACGTTCAGAAATATCACACCCTATTTTGGAGATCGAGGTTTTAGTATGCACCGAATGCTCTCGGTTATTCAAAACCTGAGTAATCCCAACAAGCAATAACCGACTTCTGGAAGCCTTAATCTATTTAACCCTTTACTTAACATGAAAAGCAGACGACACTTGCAAAAATAATTCTTGAATAACTAATTTTTTTGTCTCAAAAACATAAGTTATGACCCCTCGTTGGAACGAGCTCGACGAGCTTGTTCCAACGAGGCGTCATAACCTATGTTTTTGAGACAAAAAATGAAAAAAATAGTGAAAATTAATTGGCGATTTTTGAGAATAGCGCTGAAAGGTTTTGGCCGTTACGTTAGGTAAAGGGTTAATCCATTTAGTTATGACTTCGTATTTTAGATACAGATAAGACCGGGAAGGAATGCGTGATGCATACACACCAGGAAACTCGGGGGGGGGGGGGAGGGGTCGGTCCCTTATTTTTCACTGAGGGGCTAAGTCGTTGCCCTACAATTTCAAGACCCAAAATAGCTTCATCCTCACAAATATTCAACACAGCGAGAACTGAATCGTCTTGCTAGCCACACTTCACCCATTTTATCTGTGTGTAGTTTATAGCCCGCAAAGATAACAATAGCCACTTCTTTTGAAGAGCTGTGCGTACCCAATTTTCAATATTTTCCAGCCCCGGACCCCCTTCTACTACGAGGGCGGGAGAGGAGGGCACACACTCTCAACGACAAGTCTCGCGTTGGTCATCTTTACGGACCGAGCGCCTGTTCTGAACGGGCGCTCAATGCGCAGCGATTCAAGACACCCCTTACTTCTTAATTTCGGAAAGCATTACTGATACACCCTACATAACAGATCGAAAAAATACCCCTTGAGAAATGGGTTCCTTCTAAAAGATATCAGCAAATTATAGCCAAGGAATCAGCGACAGCCGAGGAGTAACCCCCCCCCCCCCGAAGTTGGGCAAGAAAGGAGCCCGGTCCCATCGGGCAGACTACGGTTGGTCCCGGTGTGAAAAAAAAATTATTTTCAGGTTTGAAACTCGCCAGATCCTTCATCCAGACCTTTTGGAAGGCTAGTATCTAACTCCTCAACTCCTGTTTTACGTTAATATTCGGCATAAACTTTCAATTGGCGAATACTGGACGCATTTTGTGTGTTACTAGAGGGAATGAGTGGAGTATCATACTCCCTCCCCCAAACAAAGCAATGCTTAGATACCCTTTAAAACTTACCTGCACTCCAAAGGCCTCCAAATATTAGAGAATTTTTTTTTTTGGTAAAACAAATGTGTCTCTTCAAAGGTTTGGGAGGGGGGGGGGGGGCAGTATATATACGGGTGGTAAATAACCACCAAATACTCGAGGTAACGTTTCTGCCCAGGCAGTCATTTGTATCAAATTAAACGTATTAACAAGGTTTTTTAGCCAATGGACCTCCGGGTTGCATCAGGAGGTCCATTGCACAAATCTGTGCTTGTGCTTCTCAAACACCTTTACAGGGTTGGAGACTTATCATGCTTGTGAAATCTTTACTTCATGGGTGTTCAGTGGCAATCCACTCTCCAGTTATTTTACAAGGATAATAAGGTTTGTCCCTATATCCCGATAAATTCGGTCTTTTGATTGGTCAGAATGACTTGGACAAATAGCCATGCCAAAGGATGCATCCAACATCCAATACAAGGTATATGAGAGTGTGCAACACCCAGGGATAAGCCCAGGTAACACCGTGGGTATATGGTTTAAACGAAAGCTTTTTCACTTTTGCTCGCCTCGAAATAAAAATCGACCAAAAAACCCGAAAATAGTCACAAATATCATCAGATTTCCGACAATTCAATCATAAAAATAAAATAAGAGCAAATAATTCGTCACCGGAGTACCAATGTGTTCTATGTGCCAGTAGGCACATAGAACACATTGGAACACAGGGGACGATATGTCAACAAAATACTGTTTACTCGTTTCCTTAACGACCCAAGGGATGTAACTCTATCAGTTGTCTTCTGCGATTATAAAAACAAAATAATTATCACGAATTTGGTCCAAGTGATTGTGGAGCGTGAGAAATGCATCCACAAATTTATTTCCACTATCTTTGTATTGTGTTTCAAACGGGACAAAAACGTTATCTCCTATTTCTTTCGAGGGGGGATTGCCCTCCCCTGCATGTCCCACCTGATTCGAAAATATGGAGAGCGATAATGACCACCGACAAAATCCTTCATAAGCTAACTGGATTTTAAAATACGTGTTCAAACGATAAACTTGAAGAAAAAACACTAGATCTCTTTTAATTGTGCAACTTCCCGGATGTTCTCCTTCACCAATACGCGCCTCTCTAGCGATTTAGCAGTGATTATGGCCAAGTTTTGGCTGTCTGTAGCCTTGTAACTTCTGCTAAGATTTCACTACTCTACGTGGTGTAAAAGAAAGGCCAGTGATAAGGTTTTCCCGTCGTTGTAAAAAGTGTAATATCTTTCCTGAATACTATTCCAGAAAAGCGTCTGTGACCCTCCTTTGACCTCCAATACTATCTATTCAACAAGGTGTCATCTGCAATGCTTTTTAAACATCTACCCAACGTAATGGCTTAACAGGTCAGCACTATTCACAAAATTCACCCTTCAATTTTCATTACTTTTTCATTTTTTGTCACAAAAACATAGCTTATGACCCCTCATTGGAACGAGCTCATTGACGAGGGGTCATAAGTCATGTTTTCGACGCAAAAATGAAAAAAAAGTTATTCAAGAATTTTGTTTGCAAGTGTCGTCTGCTTTTAGTGTTAGGTAAAAGGTTAAACAAATTCATCTGAATTCTCTTTATAGTTGTCTAAAACCTCACTCAAAAGGAATTGTTTAATCCATCAACAACTGTGATATTCTCTCCGCTTTAAACTGTATTTATTAGTTTTTATCACGCCTTTCCATAAAATACATCAAAATGCCATAAATTCGGCGAAATCGTAAAATTAATATCATATCTTCACTAGTGAAAGATATAAAGATTTACCTCAGAAACACAAACTCCTTGTCGAACAGTTCGGCTCTTTCAATTGAATACCATGTATCACTCTGTATTTCACATTGTTCTTTGAATTAAGTTTGTTTTATGTGCTAGATTACTCAAAGAGGAACTACTTTTTATCAGGAGATTCGCATTATATTTGTAAATAAGACTTAGTAAATGGAAATGCACTACATGGGAGCAAGCCCGGTAAAAAAGCAGACTGCCGTCGACAGAATGAGATCCCCAGAAGGTGAATTTCGTGATGCTACCCTGCACAGCAGGGTAGCATTACTAAATGTACCCTCTGTGAACCTCAGTCTGAATCAAGGTCTCAAGCCCAAACAGAAAGAGGTACCCAGATGATAAATTAGGGGATGAGAGCCCATTGTACTGGATGGATCGGCAAATTCACCCTCTGGGACCCTCATTCTGCAACTGACAGACTGCTTGTTTCCAGGCTTGCGCTTGAGTCTGAGTTGTTTGTTTTACCGTATGAGTTCACACCCAGCAATTTATTTCCAACTGCACTCGAAATAAGCATTAGACTCTATTCCTAGGGCCGAAAAAAACGGTAGGGTAGCCGGTGTTGCTGGGGATTCAAGGTGAGGGTTTGTCCAGGACTAGCAATGTAAGTTGCCAACTGAATAAGAATAAAAGCGATGAGTCATTCTCAGACAAACTCTGATGGCAGGAACGTGGCTAGATCTTGGTTCGGGGTGTGTGCCCTGTATGAATTTCCAACTGTAACCCCACTCCCACGAGCCGCCGAACATGCAACTTTCGAAAAAACCATTTACAGCCTGCACACCCACCTCTTTTGAGTGAGAATATTCCAACTGCTACCTGTCAGATTTCAACCCGCTGAGCAAATCCGAATGCACCCGCCCCCTTGTGTTGGACATACATAACTTTGATCTTTAGATACCAGATCTCGAAATCCTCTTTTGAGTGCAACAAGGTGTCATCTGCAATGCTTTGGCTTTAATGAAACACCTCTTCAAGAAATATGTTTGTCAAGTGAATGCATACACATCAAATATGTTTTAAGAAATTATTTAACCCTTAGAACAATAGCGGCCGTTTTCCGGCCAGGAACATGACATGTCATAATTCCATTAAATAGGATGGATGCTAAGTGCATGTGTGTGGTAGACTAACCAATATTTTCAACGTGCAGCTCCAAGGCTGCACGTTGAAAATATTAATTGGTCACCCCTAAATAATGAACATGGACTCTTCCAGTTGCTGTCATTGAACTAATATGGAAGATACCACCAGGGTTCAAAGGGTAGATATGTCATTTTATTGAAGAATAAAAACTGAAAAAGCTGACCTTCGATGCTAGTTCCAACACTCGTTCAATATCAATATAACAATTTACGCCGAAACTTCAATTGGCTGATCCTTGGCTAAATTATTTCCTTGGCAAAACAAATCCTGGGCGAAAACGTCATAGATCCAAATGCCCAGGGATGAAATGTCGAACATTCAAATAGCGTGAATTCTTGAAAGATTTGACGATACTTCGTAAATCACTTTCGTCTGCCAACTGAAATCGCGAAGGGTAAATGGGAGTGGTACTATAACCTTCGCACTCGGTAGCGGTCCAGTGTGATGGAGCGTGCAGAGCGATATGGCGTGCGGTTCGTGAACGTAATTTTTAACACGCTTGTTCAATGCTAGACACCCTGCTGAATGCCAACTTAGATGCAAAGGGTCAACAAAGCTTAACTTACTGTGCATTTTATGTGTGTGGGAAGATCCGACGTGCTGAGTAATTATTAAGTCCTTTAATAACAACGCCACTCAAAAGGATATGTCTGTGTTACAAGCCACTCTTGAGACAGATTTTTACAGGAAGTACATATAACAGATTAACAAGTGCAAGCTAAGTCATATTTCAGCGTGTGTGATTTTGAATTAAATGGCAGTGATTGTGGAACGCATCAAACGCAAAATGGTGAAGTCTATCGAGAAAAAATGCTTGAATAACTATGTTTTTATTTTCATTTTTTGTCTCAAAAACATAGGTTATGACCCCTCATTGGAACGAGCTCGACGAGCTCGTTCCAACGAGGCGTCATAACCTATGTTTTTAAAAATAATGAAAATTAATTGGCGATTTTTGAGAATAGCGCTGGCTGGTTTTGGATGTTAGGGTGGGTAAAGGGTTAATTTTTAACTTTAAGAGAGTGGTGGCTGAGTGGATAAGTGCGCTGGTCTCTGATGCCAGAGGACCCGGGATCGATCGATCCCTGGTCGGGAAAATTTCTCGAGGTGTCCGAACACTCTCTGTCAGCGTCAGTTGTGGGGTTGGTGTTAGTCACAGCGTACCGTCCTATCGGGTGGGGACGTAAAAAAGCTGTCCTCTGGGCGGAGAGAGACACACTCCGTGCAGGCTAAAGATCCCTTCGTAGTAGTCGAGAAGAGCGAGACCGCGAAGTTGCCGTTACGAAGGTCATCCCACACACCTGTGTCATTGGGCCAAGGAGAGGCGTAAATAAAAGCTGCATAACTTGTTCGCCAATCCTTGTAAAACAAATAAGATTAAATAATTTAAATAAATTAAATAAATTAAATAAAACGATACTTTCAGCAGCCAGAGTTACACATTGTCGATCGGTTTTACTGGCGGAGAAAGAGAGAGAACCCGGAGAGACACACCGAGCCGCTACTAGCAACTGTCAAACGCCTCAACTAAATGACTCTTCATGCACCCGCAGAGTTTGCAGCGGGGGAGTCCGCTGCAGACTCTGCATGTGAAGAGTTTGCCCTTTGTGTCGGGTAGTTTTTCGGGTGGAGAAAGCGGGAGTGCCCTGGGAGAACCTCCGAGAATATGCGAGCAACTGTCAAACTCTCCAACTATATAACTCTTCACAGGCACAGAGTTTGCGGCGGTAAAAGGCAACTGCATGCACCATTGGAGTGCAGTGTGTCTAAGTACATCGTACCGCCGTACTCTTACAGTACAGTCGCCGTGGACTGGTCGTAATCCACGCGTGGGCAGTGATGTCCACGCATGCGTCTAACAGGTAAAAAAAATCATCAGCAGCATTTTAATTAATGAAGCACCGGGTTGCACCGGTAAATGTCCTGCCTAAGGACACAACGCAGTTATCGCAGTTATCGCTGGGCAGAATCGAACCATTGATCTTTCGGTTTAAAGTCCGATGCTCTAACCACACAGCAACCGCGTCATCAGCAAAGAAGTTTTGTTGACAGTCTCCTTGAGGCTATAGACAATATATATCTAGATTGTCATCAGCACCCGCCCCCATATTTAGGCTTTATCCCATGCACTAAGAACCCCGGTAGTTGAGTCGGTTTGGGCATGGGTTGGCAATCAACTGTGTATTATTCTGCCTAGAGGGCAGTTATATGGACAAAAATAATATCATTCAGGCCCCAAAAAGTGTAGATTTTCTGTTTCTCGTGCAATTTTTTGTAAAATTGCATGTGAGCGCGTGTTTTTTTTTATTTTATTTTTCTAAATTATTTATTTTATGTTTTAGGCCTCATAATCCACAGAATAGCATTAGGGTGGTGGTGCAGTTTGTCCCTTGAGTGCCTTAGCATTGCAAAGTCTTGTCGCACTCTAGGGACAAATTTATCAATTTTATTAACTTCGGTAAAATATCAGACATAAACCATTTAATTTTATTTTTTTTAAGTTTAAACTGATTATAAAACGGGCGCATCCGGCAGCCAAAATGACCACGCGGAAGGGCCTGAGAAACAGTTTTTAACTTTTTTAGGCCCAATTAACAATTATTAATGTTTTTACTCCATTAACACGTGACTTCAATTTAACTAGCGCTGGAATCAATGTTTATGCTTTATTCTGAAGTGCGGGTAACACAACTTAACCCTTTACCTAACATGAAAAGCAGACGACACTTGCAAAAAAAATTCTTGAATAACTAATTTTTTTCATTTTTTGTCTCAAAAACATAGGTTATGACCCCTTGTTGGAACGAGCTCGACGAGCTCGTTCCAACGAGGGGGCCATAACCTATGTTTTTGAGACAAAAAATGAAAATATTTTAAAAATTAATTGACGATTTTTGAGAATAGCGCTGGCCGGTTTTAGGCTTTAAAATCTATGGAGGTGGCTCATATTATCCTTAGTGTGAAATTATTTACTCTGTTTGGGCGCGTCTTGTTAGAATTTATGGGAGAGTGCCTGTGGGCAATCTCCCATAAATTGCATCAATTCAAAGACATGCATGCGAGAAAATTTTGAAGACCGAGAATAATTTCGCACTCTGCCAATTATTTATTTATTTTTTTACTAGTTTATTGGGGTTTAACGACACGTTCGTGGCGGACTGTTTTA
This sequence comes from Pictodentalium vernedei, assembly GCA_031216915.1. Taxonomy (NCBI): domain Eukaryota; kingdom Metazoa; phylum Mollusca; class Scaphopoda; order Dentaliida; family Dentaliidae; genus Pictodentalium; species Pictodentalium vernedei. Next base: position 206,742,818 of record CM062288.1, on the reverse strand, counting down.
CAGGTGGAGGAAGCCGCAGAACCCGGAGAGAACTACCGAGCGGGGGCGAGTAACCGTCAGACTCCCCAACGAACTAACTCCGCCCAAGCATATTTAGCATTCATTGAAGACAAGTGCACTGCGCCATCGACGTGCAGTACGACTTAGTACACAACGCCACCGTGCCCCTCCCCCCCCCCCCACGTGGGCAATCGGGACGAAGTGCCTTGCTCAATGAAACAATGCAGTAATCGCTGGCGGGGATCGAACAGTGGATCTTTCGGATTGAAGTCCAAACTGTAACCACTAAGCCACCGCGCTCCAACTCAACGAATTAATGCATACATATATACACACACGGGAAGGCCTTTTCTTGGTTACCGTTGGATTCCTTGAAGGTAAGTAATAAAAAATAAAATTCTCCCACCTCCAAGAAAAGCTGATGATAATCTAGGTACTTGTTTTTAACGCCTAAATCGACCAAAATCGAACCTACAATTCATACTTTACATTGAATATTTAAAATTATCTATTGACTAAAGTGAATTTTTTGATTTGATTGGTTGATAGATACGTGGTATGAGACCATATTCATTGAAACCCACGATACGTCCGCCCAGCCACTGACAAATTTCCCATACCCTGTGGAAGCCTCGTTCCGAAATCTACAAATTGTCCATACCCCGCAGAAGACGCGTTTTCTGAGCAGTGGAAGAAACATTTTTTATCTAAAACTGTTTTGTTACAATGTATTGGAGAGTGCCAATCGGCACTCTCCAATAAATTGGAACCAGACAATTATTTATGAACAAGATCTAGCTCAACTAAAGCTCCCCTTATTGGTAGCATGTTATCTTTGAAAAAATAACCATGATACAAATAATCTTTGAAAAATAATTTAGCACTCTACTAATATATTTATTGGTGTTTAAGGTCACATACGTATGCACAATGGTTAATCGTGACCGTGACAGTTTTACGGGTGGAGGAAGCCGGAGGATCCGGAGAGAGCCACTGAGCATCGACGAGCAACTGTCAGCTCCTAAACATTCTAAATCTGTTCAAGCTCCGCTCAAGCACAGTTACTGAGGCGGAAGACATGTGTACCATCGACGTGCAGTACGCCTTAGTACATGGCGTCATCGTGTCCCCAGGCAACCGGGATAAAGTGCCTTGCCAAAGGACACGACGCGGGTTGTCCCGGGCGGGGATCAAACTCGAGACAGCACTCTGCTAGTAAAAGAGATTGGCGAGAAAGGAAAGAGAATGTGAACACCGACACGTGAGTAGCTCAAAGTGAATAGAACACCGCAGTTTCGATGATTGATAGATGGATAGCTAGAGGTACACACTAAGAGATGCAGATATGCATCTATTTGTCTCTCCTCTCCAGGTGTGTGCCTCTACGGCAAGTTCTGTTTTCCGTGTGATTAGAAATTCTGACAGGAAGTTTTTGTCTTTTTCGACCACCTGTTATGGCCATGCACTGACTTTGTTGTGAAAGTCCAGTACCATTTTTATGATCTGTAAAATTTACTAAATTTATTAGATCGTCATTATCATACTGTACAAAAATACTAGCACTATGGAGCCTGGAGGCCTAGAGGGCTTTAAACTTCCTCTTTTTTAGAAACTGTAGTTACTTCTGTACACTTACTCAAATGCTGGTATGACATCTTAAAAACAAAATAAAAAGAAATGAAAAAAAACTCCCTACCTGCCTGAGAAATTTCAGGCACCAAATCGGAAACTCGCGTGTTTTTTTTCTTGCCCTTAGGCACAGGACCAGTGGAAACCTAAAACTTGATGACTATTCTATTCGCCCGGGGACCATGAACTGAAAATTTTCCTTTTGCTTCCTAAAGTTTCTACGGGTCGCTAAAGTAAGTGTATCAGTATTCGGTTGATGGCCACTCGTCACGTGCCACACAGTATCAGAGAGAATATCGCATTTTGTAAGTCTTCAGCTAAGTTCACACTATAGATTTTTGTGTGTAGATTTTTGTCAACAGACTTCTGTCTAAAGATTGTTGTCCAAACGTCTAAAATATGAAAGCTGTTCACACAATAGATAAAAATCCACAGAATAGTCATTAAGTTTTGTAAACTGCAGACTGATCACATGATCATCACGCGAGAACCAACCAGCAGCCGCTACCCCTTCCACAATCGCAGACAAGCATGTACAAAAGAAATACAAATAGTTATCGAGAAAAATTGCATCAGACAAAAGTCGATAGACAAGCCATCCGTCTTGGATATCCTCAAGTGTTCAACCGATTACCAAAAAAGGTCTCAGACCGATTACCGGTTATTTCAGCTCACAATCGGCTGGTTCTGATGCCGTTATCGATTGAAATACCGTGCACTACCAGACAAGTGTATGCTCGAAAGAATTGCATTAAACTGAACATTTTTCACAGTGTTAAATGTCATTGACTGCGGTTGAAGTAAAATTACCAGTCGTGCACACTTGGGTGGTAAACGTGGCTCTCAGAGCCACGTTTACCATCCAAGTGTGCGCGACTGGTAATTTTACTGCGACCTGAGTCACTGGGGTCTAACCTTCACTTTACCGGCATGAACTGGCGATTGCCGAGAGTACGCTCAATGGTAAGCTTTACACGTCGTTTAACTTATATATCCCGTAAAGGGGCGTCTAGAGAGATTAAGAGTACACACTGTGGTTGTTTCTCAACTTTATTGAATGGTATCATAGACATTGAACAATTGCAGAAGATAAAATGCGGTTAATGGAGATCATCACAAAATGCTTGGCAAACAGTGGGTTGAACCGATTTTTCAGGAGCCGTTGCCGTTGTCATCCGATTGCCCACAATCGGCCGATTGTGGTGGCCAGTTCCGATCATCGGTTGAACACTAATGTTCTCACTATGGATTTTGGTCAAGAAGTATAGTGGAACAATAGGACAATTGAAAAACAAAGAATACAAACATTACTCGAGGTCATTCAAATGAGATTCATACCTGTGTCTCTAAGTGCCCATGAGGTTCGTAGCCAATATGCCCCCCCCCCCCCGACCCCCCGCCACACAAAAATCAAAAAGATCTACACATGGTAAACATTAGACCAAACTTGGACCCCAGGGACTTAACCAGAGTCTGTCTTTTTTTTTGGGGGGGGGGGGGGGGGGGGCACCAAAAACATAAATAATTCTTCACACTTTACAACATTCATAACTTTACGACACTTGCAAACAAAATTCTTGAATATATAATTTCTTTCATTTTTTGTCTCAAAAACAAAGGTTATGACCCCTCATTGGAACGATCTCGTCGAGCTCGTTCCAAAGAGGGGGTCATAACCTATGTCTTTGAGTCAAAAAATGGAAAAAATTAGTTATGTTTTTGAGACAAAAAATGAAAAAATTAGTTATGTTTTTGAGACAAAAAATGAAAAAAATATTTTAAAAATGGCGATTTTTGTAAATAGCGCTGGCAGGTTTTGGTCGTTACGTTGTGTAAAGGGTTAAAGTCAGTATTAATTGTGTGTATGGGCAGATTGTACTTGTTATACCGGATATAAAAAAAAACAGCATAAGCATTATAGGTGTAACATATCCCCATAGGCCAGCTGAATTAAATTCATTATCAATGACCTTAATTAATCCTTTACCTAACGTTACTAAAACCGGCCAGTGCGATTCTCAAAAATCGCCAATTAATTTTCATTATTTTTTTCATTTTTTGTCTCAAAAACATAGGTTATGACCCCTCGTTGGAACGAGCTCGTCGAGCTCGTTCCAACGAGGGGTCATAACCTATGTTTTTGAGACAAAAAATGAAAAAAATTAGTTATTCAAGAATTATTTTTGCAAGTGTCGTCTTCTTTTCAGGTTAGGTAAAGGGTTAACTGCATACTCTTTCGACAATAAGTGTCCAAAATTGTATGCGAAACTTTATCCCTCTGGAACAAGTAACGTTATCAGTGACATCAATTTATTGGCATAACATAATAAACTCGAATGACAAGAGTTAACTTAATACGGTACCGGTACATTCGAACTTCATTAATTTAATTTACCCCCGCACGTGCCCCCCCCCCCCCCCCCTGGTTACGTCCTTGTTTTTCCCAAAGGCCATTATTTGATTTTTTGGGGTTGAAAAAAATATATTACGGCCTTTGGGTCCAAGTTTGGACCATGTACAGTACGGCCGCCGTGGACTGATCACTTTCACGGGTGGGCTTTATTGCCATGGATGCAATAATATTAGATCCCAAACACTAATTATAGGAATAATCATAAAAAAATTTAATTCATGAATTTAATTAACTAAAAATTTGCTTCTGACGATTTTTATTACCCAGTAAACGCATGGGTGGACATCATTGCCCACGTGTGGATTACGTCCACGGCGACTGTATTGTGAACATGGTGTATGGGGGCGCGGTGGCTCAGTAGGTAGAGGTGCAGACTGCAAGCTGAGAGGTCCTCGGTTCGAATCCCACATGTGGCAACCACGTTGTGTCCTTGGGCAAGACACTTCAACCCCACTGCCCGTGTGGGGGCACGGCGGAGTTGTGTACGGAGGCGTACTGCACGTCGATGGTGCACTTGTCTTCAACCAATGCTAACATCGCTTGTGTGGAGCTAGTATGTTGGGGAGCTGAGAGTTGCTCGCCGTTGCTCGGAGATTCTCTCCGAGTACTCCGGCTTCCTCCACCCGTAAAACTATCGTGTCCATGATTAGATATTGTGCAGAAATATGTGACCTTAAACTCAAATAAATAAATAAATAAATAAATAAATAAATAAATAAATAAATAAATAAATAAATAAATATATAAATAAATAAACATGGGGCATTACTGCAGAAAATTATATGGACTTTATTCCAGTCAACAACATTCACTCCTTTAAATTACCTAAAAAGAGCATTTGGGTGCAGATTGAAGTCTCAGGGGCTTGAAATGTCAAAACAGACCTCCAGATCTCCCAGACCCCCATCATCGAGAGGGGACATCTCCCCAGATTTTGCAGTTGCAGGTGACCTTTTGCGGATGGTCCCTAGAGCTCAAATTATTACCCACCAGGATACACCCCTGACATACCGAGGTTTTTGTAATCCTATGTATGACCTTAACCTTTGGCAACCCCCCCCCCCCCCCCCACACACACACCCACAATAAATAATGTTCTGTATCTACGTTTAGCAGGTGTAACAAGGAACATGTACAGAAGATCTTAAAGCAGTTCTGTCCCAACTGACGGAATTACAACCCACACACCTTTGACCCTCTCACCACCCCACCCCCCTCCCCCCCCCCCCCCGTGACCATTTACATTCTGAATGCTCTCTAACCATTTACCTAACACGAAAGGCAGAAGACATTTGATAACAAAATTCTTGAATAATGAAATTTTCAATTTTTTTAGCTCGTTCAAATGAGGGGTTACAAGCAATGTTTTTAGACACAAAATTCAAATAATGAAAATTGAATGGTGATTTTTGTGGCTAACACTGGACGGTTTTGGCCGTTATGTTGGATAAAGGGTTGCAATGAGGGGTTACAAGCAATGTTTTTGAGACACAAAATGAAAATTGAATGGTGATTTTTGTGGCTAACACCGGCCGGTTTTGGCCGTTATGTTGGGAAAAGGGTTAAAAAACAAGAGGTCCAATGGAGCCTGAGGCGCTCACCTGATCAAACTTGTTTTAAGAAGGATTTTCTTACCATCTACGGCTAGTTAACAAAACAGGGGAAATAAGTTATTTAATTATTTATAACTCTGCTGCCCATGCCAGATGATGTTTTTTCTTGTATTGGGAAGCTGCCACCGAACTTTTTCTGGTATTGGGATGCTACCACAGAAATAATGCTCAGATTTCCAGTAATGGAAAACTAATGAGTTCACTCCCTCCCTATGGGGCTGGGCAAGTTGATTTGAAAAAAAAATGCGATGTCAGAACAAGCAATCACCTCAAATTTAACTAAAATTGGTTCAGCAGTTTAGGAGTGGCAGGTGCAAACACGATGTTCACGGACGACGGACTGCGGACGGTGAGTGATCACTATAGCTCATCCTGACTTTCAGCCAGGTGAGCTAAAAAGTAGTATACTGCACCGTTAAACAGACTAAGATCGAAATTCGAAGATACGCCGGTGGGCTAGCGAAATAAACTATTTCATACCCTTCTCCCGACGTACCTGCCGAATTCAATTCGCACTAATGACCCTGTTTGGTTATACTCATTGATTTCATAAATGGACTTACCCCATTAAAGGTAAAACATTTTCATATCCCAGTCCCTAATCCAAATAAGTCAGAAAGTCAGTTTTCTGCATGTGTACGCGACATTTAAGGAGAGAATACCAAAGTGCTGGAAATGGGGGTGAAGTAAAGGGTGCAACAGGTGCCAGCAAATACCCCACGTAGAAAATAGAAAAAATCTCAGAAAAGAGAAAAAATGCTACTGTTACTTCCGGAATTCGATTTAATTAGACACTTACAAATACTCGAATATTTAGCAATTCTCTGAGGCTTGGGGTGGAGGCAGTGGTGGCTCCAAGGAGTTCAGGGGGCTACATTCCACTGTCGATGAGGTCTAGCCCCCAACCCCACCCTATCGAGATGCTCTTGTATATATATATATGTTTATTAATTCTGGGGAATTTTTCCACCCTGTATGTACCTTGTTTGGGCCTGTATGTTCATTTCCCTGTTGTAATCATGTTGCATAAACACCGAGTAGTTTTCTGTAATAAAACTAACTGCAATACTGGAAAATAAGTTGGCATTTAGATAAAACGAACTAGTATTACTACACCCTCCCCCACTGGATCACACCACTGTACTATTATTTGGGCCTATACTTTTATTGAAGTTTGATACATTTTCCACCCCGTACTTGTATTCTCACCTGTACTATTATTTGGAACACAAGAGTAACTGCCCCCTTTATTGTAAGTTTATCGGGGAATACCCTAGCCCTCTATCGGCGAGCACAACCCCCCCCCCCCCCCCGCCATCCTGCCAGTGAGATCCTAGCACCACCACTGGCGTGGGCGGGGTACATCAAAGAATGTAATTTAACTGTGCACGAGGTGAAATGAAGTGGCTGGATCAAATATTTTACTGCAACAGAAAAATATTTTTTACTCCCCACCAAATTTGGCCTGACCACGCCCCTGACTGTCAGTTATCATTTTAGAAAGATCCCAGCACAATCGCCTCTCTGGGATTCCAAAGAAACCGCAAGGCGGCAAGCGTGTTGTAATCTTATGAAACATTGTTGGGAAATATTTAGAATTTTGATCCCAGAGTCACGGAAAATGGTCTATGTTAGAGGCACATGTTGCAAACGTCCTGACATACGAGCGGATAAAAAAAAAGTTTTGAGCCTTCTATAAATAAAACTGGAATATCGGTACAGAACATATTTATTTTTCAACATAGTCCCCTTGTAGTTCAATACATGGTCAAAGATTTCAAGATGATGAGGAACTTAATGCTGCTGTGGAGGCTTGGCTACAGGACCAAGATATGGACTTCCTACAGACGTGGCATCAATGACTGGCAGACCAGGTGGAACAAGTATATTGAATTACAAGGGGACTATGTTGAAAAATAATTATGTTCTGTACTGATATTCTAGCTTTTTATGTTAGGCGCAAAACTTTTTGACATCCCCTCGTACTTTGTCAATAGTCAATATGAACCAAACATGACACAAATAATGTATGCAAAGTTTGATCAGATGAAGGAGCATGGCAGCCAGCTGTATTCTTTGATTCTGATTAGAATAATTGAGGGATGTGTAGTTCTTCCAGAGAGCAATTAAAGGCTCTTTAGAGCCTCTGGTTTATATTTGGTATGTAGCATGGGGGATGTTGGCGGTGATCAGATTGATGTTTGTTTAAAACCAAGTCCCTAAGTTAATATTTGGCCTGCCTATGGGGACCAAAATTTTAACTTTGTGCAATACAAGGGATAATCTTAAAAAATCTGCTTCTTCAGAACATCAGTCAGAATCTTTTGATATTTGATATGCGGCATTCTTTAGGTCTAAGTCCATTCAGATCATGTCCACAGGTTAACATTTGGGCTCCTTATGGGGCTCAAATTTTAACTTAGTTCAATATGAGGAAAAATCTTTTTCTTTAACGAATATCTTGAAATCTTTGACCATGTATGTGTTTCTTCAAATTTGGACAGAGATGGTAGTCACTTTGACCACGTAAGTGTTTCTTCAAATTTGGAAAGAGATGGTAGTCACTTGGTGACTACCATCTCTTTCCAAATTTGAAGAAACACTTTCATGGTCAAAGATTTCAAGATGATGAGGAACTTACTGCTGCTGTGGGGGCTTAGCTACAGGACCAAGATATGGACTTCCTACAGACGTGGCATCAACGACTGGCAGACCAGGTGGAACAAGTGTATTCAATTACAAGGGGACTATGTTGAAAAATCAATATGTTCTGTATCGATATTCCAGCTTTATTTATGTTAGGTTCAAAACTTTTTGACATCCTCTCGTAGTTTACCGGATAAACTAAGTAACGAGAGCCCATCGTGGTGGCTAGTCCATTCCACCGCCCCTCTCCCAGTTTGCTCAGTTTATGTACCAACATATTAAAGCCGGAAATCGAAATGCCGCTCAGCCCAAATCGATTTCATTCCTGATCAAGAATATATTACCATTGCAATTTTCTTGACTTATTTCTTGAATGACGTAAATGACGGTAACTGCAGCTCCCAGTACAAGTTTCACAGGCGTATGGCCGATGGGGCAGATTTTTTGGACAAATTGCCGGGAAATATCGGGCAATTCGGTTGCCAGAAATGACGAAAATTTGTTTTGTCCACTTTTAACCCTTTACCTAACGTAACGGCCAAAACCGGCCAGCGCTATTCTCAAAAATCGCCAGTTAATTTTCATTATTTTTTTCATTTTTTGTCTCAAAAACATAGGTTATGACCCCTCGTTGGAACGAGCTCGTTCCAACGAGGGGTCATAACCTATGTTTTGAGACAAAAAATGCAAAAAATTAGTTATTCAAGAATTATTTCTTGTGGTTCTTTGAGGATTATTATATTATTAACAGAAGGTATGTGAAATATAGAATGAATATAAATCTCCGTCTGTTTTCTTTCTGAATAATACTGTTCTCAATCTAAAAAAGCAAAATATATCAATTTCAGTGGCATGCATGGGGTCTCTGGGCCAGAGACCCCATACATGCCACTGAAATTAACATGTTTTATTTTTTCAGATTGTGTCTCTCAGGTACGAAATTTAATGGATTCTAATGTATTAAGAATATTTCTGTTAAAATGAGGCCATACATCACTCCGGAAAATGTCCTGAACAGATTCTTCGGAAACCTCAATTAAAATTGCCCTCAGGGCATCCAATTTCTAACAATTTTCCCAGGGGACGCCCCCGGACCCCCAACAGTGGGAGGGGCGCCCTCTCACATACCCCCGCCAACTCACATACCCTTACCGACGGTCCTCGTGAGATGCCTTTGACATCTTTTCCTGACATTCAACTTTTTCGGGCAAAAAGAGCTCAGCACCCCGCAAAAAAATAGTGCCATACACCTGTGACAAGTGCTCAGACAAGCCTACGTGTTCTTACTCGATGTTTAGTATTTTAATATCTTTCTAGTTTACCGCGAGTTTCGACATAAAACTAGGAAACAGAAAACAATTTTAAATACCTACCTCCGTGTCTGCGTATATGAAAAGACAATTCACATGGGCTTTTTGGAAAATTCCGGTCTCTTACACTACTCACGTGTTGGACTTCAGCCCCACAAAAAACTGTGTGCTTGATGACATTAGCGCAAAAGCTAGTTTTTTTTTGAATGAAGTTATTAAACTTAAAAGTGCTCACCCTCTCTGCAAGTGTCAATTTTCCAGACACTGTCACGATGTAATATCATGCTGCGATTTGACAGAGAGAGTAATGATGGAGTATTTAGTGAACGCATCAACCATCATGTGGGCACTTGTGTAAACAAGATATCATAGTTAAAAGAGAAACAGAAAAGAAAAAAAAATCCTAACGTATCTCATTGTCCTTTGTAAGATCTATCAATTTTCAATTGACCCTTAACCCTTTACGAAAAACGAAGAGCAAAGAACATTTACCAAAACATCTCATGAATAAATAATTTGTTTTTCATTTTTCGCCACAAAAACGTAGATTATAATCTTGGTCATGTGACCAAGCCTGGAAATAAGCAGACTGTCATCTGCAGAATGAGGTTCCCAGACGGCGAATTTGATGATGCTACCCTGCATAGCAGGGTAGCATCACTAAATTTACCCTCTGAGGACCTCAATCTGGATCACGGTCTCAAGTCTAAACAGAAAGAGGTACCCAGAGGATAAATTGGCCCAGTATATGGGATAGCATCAGCCAATCCCCCCCCCCGGGGGCCTCATTCTGCAAATTACAGATTGCATATTTCCAGGCATACATGTGACTCCTCACTGGGGCGCGTTTTGAGGAATTTTTTCGAAAGAATTGAAAACAAACTAATTATAATAACAAATTTTGATATCATAGGCCTTTGGTAAAGGGTTAAATATTATAATGATAAAAGGTTACGGCGACCTTCTGTTCTAGCTTAACCCTTTACCTAACATGAAAAGCAGACGACACTTGCAAAAGAAATTCTTGAATAACTATTTTTTTTCATTTTTTGTCTCAAAAACATAGGTTATGACCCCTCGTTGGAACGAGCTCGTTCCAACGAGGGGTCATAACCTATGTTTTTGAGACAAAAAATGAAAAAATAATGAAAATTAATTGGCGATTTTTGAGAATAGCGCTGGCCGGTTTTGGCCGTTACGTTGGGTAAAGGGTTAAACAAACAGACCCTTGAAACTTAAATTTTGTTTAACTTCATCACGCCAGAAGGCTGTCATCGAAAGTGGACTATATATAGACATAATATAATTAACATAGAGCCATATGAATGAAGGCTTAAACTATTAATTAGTACAGTGGAGCCCACTTAATTGGATATCTCTCAATTGTATATCCCTGTTAATTGAATATAATTTTCAAACACAAAACCATTTACCATACCTTCAGTACAAATTTGATCTGTTAATTGCATATGGGTTGTAGAGTGAACTCCTGTTAATTGTATATAAATTTTTGTAATATATCGAAAAAATTACTGTGACACGCACCAAATTCCCCTTATTTATCAACCTTTTTGGCCTCACTACATCCAATACAGGAATTTATTCTATTATATCTTGTTTGACAGAGCTCTATGAGCTCTGTCAAACAAGATATAATAGAATAAATGCTCAGTTTACTTCCAGAACACAGGAAGCCAACCAAATCCCTGTTAATTGTATACTAATTGACTAATTGAATAATTTTCACTGGCGAAATGGATATTCAATTAAGAGGATTCTACTGTATACCTTAAAAGTGGACACTTCTAAGGCAAGTCAACTTATGTGGCTGCCGGTCTGCAAAAGCAGAAACTTATGAAATAGATGCGTCAGTTCTAGCAAAAAAGGTCTGCGCCAGGGAACATGAGCTTAGTATTTCGCATGGTTACACCACTTTTATGTTAAATTTAGTGGTAAGGTTGAAAAAAAAAATTAGTGGTAAGGTTTGTCACTGAAGATATCACTGTACTAAACATTTTCCCATAGGCGACCATTATAAAATTCAGGAGAGAAAAAATATGATCGCATCACTTTAATTTTGGCATTCAAATATCTTTCTCAAGTTTTGCCCTTCAGACAACTTTTTCTGACCCGAAAACATGGGGCCAAGGAACAAATAAGAGAAAAACTGACAGAAAACTGACAAGAAGGAAAGAACCGGTCACGTGCATACATTTTTTTCAGTCATCAAATCACCTTTTTATTTATTTGGAATATTCAACAATAATGCAAGATGTCAGTGGAATACTTCAAAAGTTTATTGAAACAATATATATTCCCAGAGCTGCTTAATTCCGGAGATTGCATCATTTGCGACTGCAACTTTTCAAGGCGGGTAAATCGAATTCATATATTTAGTACAGTCATACCTGAAATATATTGTCGAATCGAGTAAATAAGAACTTTGGTCTCCCAGGTCAGAGGCCTCTGGTTCGATCAAGGGGAGTAACTAAAAGAGGGGCGGAGTTAGCGGATGGGACCCCCAATGGTTTTCAGACTCGGAGCATTTTCGTGTGAAGTGGAGTCTTACATATAGAGTCGCTGTTGCTGGTAGTTTCTTACGATACTCATGTGTTGCTCTGTGTTACACGAAGAGTAGGTCAACCAGAAAAAGGTCTGCAGTATCCGATTCGGGCTGTTTGGGTAAAAAATGACTAATCTGGAGCACGTCACGTGCTCATTAAATAAGAAGTTGAGAAACCAATGCGACAGGACTACTACATGAATTTACCCACAAAAATACATTTCAAGAACTCTTGAGTTTTAAACAACACCCCCAAACTAATATTCCAACTATATCACCAAGGCATGCCTTCGACGAAGGCATGCCTTGATGATGTAGTTGGAATATTTTATCAGCAGAGAGTTGAGCCATCACAGTCATCTTCGTGACGCTCCTGATTCGATCCCCAGTCGCGAAGATTTCTAAAGTTTTGGGTTGATTCTGTCACGGCGTACTGTATCACGGGGGAAATACTTAAATAGCTATCCCAAGCATGAGGGGAAAGGGTCGCCTCTTCGGACTAAAGATCTCTGCGTGCAGTATTTGAGACCAGCATGGCCAAGGAGTAAACGCTGAACGTTAGCAATAGATTAATTATAGTCTGTGCCAGGTGGAGACGGCGAGATGTTAAAAAATCAATAACTAATCCTTTTATAATATACATACGCTACTTGACCCATTCCATAATTGGGTCAGCTGTCCTCTCCTGTTTTGAACGTTTTGTAAGATGTGACATTACACTCCTCCTATTGAGCATCCTTGTGATATTCAGGATGAAAAAAAAAGACGAACTGGATTTTCTATTGACCCACTGACTCAAGTGAACATCACGTTGGAGAGAGGACAAATATCTCATTGAATATGGAAAGTCACAGTGAAATGGACTTTAGAGATTTCTGTATGTGACACCTCATTGTCATCATGTAATGAGTGTGTTGTTTCTATGTTTCAATACAGCCGACTCATGAGACGCTATTAGTGATTAACCGAAGTTTGGCAATCGATAGTTATCCAAGACGTCTTTTTCCCCCTTTTTGTGAATAAATGTCACTTTGCTTTCTCTCCACTCCTTTGGGACCTCTTGATTTTCTATGGCTAGATTGAATAGGGCAGTTAGGCTTTCCACGAGTTCCTCTCCCCCTTTTTGATAAACTCGTTAGGAATTTCATCCACTCCTCCCGCTTTTCCATCCCTTAATTTTGATATCACCTTTCGCACCTCCTCCGTTTTAATTTCGCTGCATACGAAGTTCGATAGGTTTTCCTCGACCTGATTCGGACACTTAGGAGGGCTTCCCATGCCCCATCGCTTATCGTTTACCTTTTCCCAGTGCTTGACTAGTTCTGATGCGACTTGATCTTGCTCGTCTGTAACTCTGCCATCTACTTTAATACTCTGTGGGTTACTTCCTTTGTTACGTTTATTCACCCAAATTTTAAGCCATCGGTTGACCATCGGTAGAAGAGTTTGAACATCGATTCGTGTCGATGGTTACTTGGAACACTATTTGATCAAAATTGTTTGTATTTATGTTTGATTCACGATTTCATACAAGCAGTATCAAGCTAAATAAGTTGCCACAATGATTGGCAGTAATCATGATTGGTTTTATCTCATTGATTTGTATGATCCCCTTGATAGCTGCTCAAGACACAGGTGCCACGTCTCATGTGATGACTCCATGAAATACGACATCAGCAGAAACAATTAACCTTTTACCGAACGTAACGGCCAAAACCGGCCAGCGCTATTTACAAAAATCACCATTCAATTTTCATTATTTTTTTTATTTTTATGTCTCAAAAACATAGCTTATGACCCCTCATTGAAACGAGCTCGACGAGCTCGTTCCAATGAGGAGTCATAAGCTATGTTTTGGAGACAAAAAATGAAAATATTCAGTTATTCAAGAATTTTGTTTGCAGGTGTCTTTTGCTTTTCGTGTTAGGTAATGGGATAACACCATGGCGTTTTTGATCATTGATCAAAGACGCTGCGCTGTTAACTTCTTTCCGATGATGTATTTTTTATTTTAATACACACAGTGACATGCTCGTGAGGTCAACAAACCAATCAACCTGACTGTACTGTAACATTAACCCTATTCTATGCATTCTTGAGAATACTACTCCTTTTGGTTGTGACTATCTGACAGCGGCACTCACAATAGGCCGATTGTGCGCTCATCTGATCGGCAAGCAGACGACGGTCGCAAATCTTTATCGGTTAATCACTCGAAGCTATCGCCCCCGAATATTAGTAACCGAAATGACTAATCTGTTATTGGACTGTACATATTTTCACAAAAATAACTATTTTTAGTTTTCTCTGTTAGGAAATTGAAGGACTTTTTTTAAACGATATCATGCGCAAGTGTTTTATGTGTTTGTTTTATTGGAGTGTAATAACACTTTCAACGGACAGGGTCTCACCATGTCGCCAGTTTTACGGGTGGATGAAGCCGAAGTATCTGGAGACAACCACTGAGCGGCGGCGACAAGCAACTGTCAGACTTTCAATCGTACTAACTCTGCACAAGCAGTGTTAGCAGCGATTGTAAGCAAGTTCACCATCGACGTGCAATACGCCGTAGCATACAGCGTCGCAGTGAGCCCATGTGAGCATCGGACTGAAGTGTCTCGCCCAAGGACACAGCGCAATTACCGCTGATCAGGATCAAACCGTCGACCTTTCAGTTTGAAGTTCGATGCTCTAACCACCAAGCCTCGTGTTTTATGTATTTTGTTACACCGTCTAACTAAAGCTAAATTGCTGAAATGTTTATTTTCTAGCTGATGCAATTCAGTTGGGTGGCATATTGTTGGAAAATGGCTCTTGGAGTGTCGGGTGTCAAAGCACATCATCTGCGGAATCACCACCAGAAACATACTTTACAATTCCAAAACAACGTCATTGGATGCACATATATTACACAAAAAAGATTCGAACCATCTCAAACATTTCGGTGTGAATGACAAATAATTGATACAATATGAAACGCAATATGCCAAATGGAAGTTAATTCACTTATTGACAAGTGAATGATCATTTTGGACAAATTCGTTAAATAGTGTCCGTGGTATCACCCATCACTTGCACGAACGGTCACTATCCACCCCCCCCCCCCCACCATTTTTACAGGGGCGTGACAAGAGGTTTCCGATTGGGGGTGTAGGGTAGTGAATTTCCAACTAGGGGGGGGGGACCGGGAGGGTAACCCGGTCCCTCCCCCTAGTTGGAAATTCACTACCGAGAAACATTTTGAAAATGAAGCCATGAAAGGGGGCATAAAATTGATTCTAGTAACTGAAATGCCAACGCATATATATGACAGAATTATCAGGTTATTATTATTTGATATTATTCTAGGAATTGATCATGTGCTAAAAATATGCTCTAGCTTAAAACTTTGAACAATTCACACTGTCCAAACATTAAATCTGATCATATGCACGAATGATCAATTTTCGATGTTTCATCATTTTGTAACTGTGAATGATAGAATTAACTCAGGATAACGATTTAACATGATGAACGGGTGGTTCAAAACTTTGTGTAGTAAATTTCTTCGCTAAAGGTCGGAGCCACGTGACGACCATGGTAATCTAGCTAGGAATGAATACGTATTGATTTGGGCAACACATCTATTGCACCTATCTGAAAGTGAGTTGTCGTTCTTGGACTAACTAATTTTTCTCGGGTGAGAATACCCGGGACACCCTCCATCCTGTCGGGGTGGGTTGATGGAGGGGCTTCCGCGGAGTCCTCCCGAGGAAAAACGACCGGAGGGTCCTAGTTAGAACTAGGGGAGGCCCCAAAACCCCACTGAACAGCCTTTCAATCATCATCTACACCCCCCCCCCCCCCCCGCCGCCTCCAAAAAACTGGCTAGGGCACACCCTATTATAGAATGCTGGCTACGCGGCAGCTAGTTACACAAGCAGAAATTTTAGAACGCAACCAGGCAAGTTGCTGTTTATGGACCACATCCATCTCGTATCAGCTCGAACTGAAATTCTTGCAAAAGTGACAGATTTCCAAACAAATCGGAAATTACATTTTTTCTCCCTTTTTATTTCCAATCAGATGATTGCTAATTTTCGTTCCTCATAGCTTTACAAGAAATACCAATTGAAAAAAAAGAGAATTAAAATTACGGAAAATCACCATGAACGGGGTTACACATGTTGATAAGATCAAACATGCCAGAAAAACAAGCACTTTTCCGGTTCGACAGGAAGTGTTAATAGTCGCGAGGTCACGGACTGAGTTGCAGATATATACTGCTTTCCGGCGCTTCACATAAAAGCCTTCATCAGCGTGACGAACTTTATAAATATCTTGACCCTACATGTAATGCAAACGGAGTGCATCATCTGCACTGAATAGCTGCACTTGACTGCATAGTTAAGGTGTCGGGTCACAAATAGTGAACTAGAATATTGAACATTCAATGTCTAATGCACAAGTCACATGTCTATAATAACGAGGCCATGTCTTCAGTATGCATTCTTCTGTACGCTGGCGCAATTACCCGGTGCACAATTTACAAACTTTACAGTCAAACATTCAACGAAAATCCAACCTCTGTCTATTGAAGATCACATTTAGGAGGAGGGGATTCTAATGATCGAAATCTGACTATCGAATGATAAAATTTTCGCACAAAAAAGAAAGGAACGCATATCACATTTAACCCTTTTCTGGATGGACAATTTCTCGAAATTCTTCCACAACAAGCATTTTAAAGCCACTTAGAGAACTGATAGTGATTTCAACTCAAGTCTTAGCTGCCTAAATAGGCAGCGAAGACTTGACTGGAAACCACGGTCCGGTTATTTCGATTATTGACTCAAAATCGTACAGCAGCACGAGCATGTTAACCCTGGTCACTGCTTCTCCGAATCTTCTTATAAACACACACCTCTCTGTCTTTTCTTCCACTTATTTAAAGTCTATGCCACTGCAGCAGGGAGCTGAACAAGTGACATATCTCTCTGTTCCCTGCTCCTTCTCCCTCTCTCTCCTCTGTTTCTCCTCTCCTTTTTTTTTCTCTCTCTCTCTCTCTCTCTCTCTCTCTCTCTCTCTCTATGTGTGTGTGTGTGTGTGTGTGTGTGTGTGTGTGAGGGTGAGGATGTGTGTGTGTGTGTGTGTGTAGGTGTGTGTGTGTGTCTGGGCGCGCCTGCGCGTGAGTGAATGCGTGCCCATGTGGAATAAATCTTTATATGTATCCACTCAACAACCGATTAAGGCAAATGCTACAAGTACAATCTGTTTGTCACGCTATATAATTTCTTTTGTGATAATATGCCACGGAAACAGCCTAGTATAAGCTACACAGCTTGTTGCTAAATACGTTTCCATCACTCAAACTCACCTGTATCAATTGTATCTATGCATCCATTACATGCTGTTGGAAATAAATACTGTTCAAACAAAATCGTAGGGACTGCCCCTATATCCTCGTGCATCATCAAGTATTTTGAGGAGGCTTCTTTCAAATAAACATCTTGATTAGGTGGCTTCACTGGCATTCATTTTAACATATTTTGTCGCTCGCAAGATACCGCTAGGGAAGGTCGCCTACTCGCCACCACCCCCTTCCCACCCTTTACATTGACCGCAACTGGTTTCTGACACGCGTCAGCATGCCTATATGTGAAGAGTCTGTAAAATATACACCGAGAGCCAGTGATGCTTTCCTGTGGGAACGCGGAGGGACGCCGTTCCTCTTACTTTTCTCTGAGAGGGTACGCATTTCCCCTACATTTCAATATCCAGAATGGCTTCACCTTCACGAATATTCAAGACGAATAATTCAATCATCTTGCTAACTGCATTTAAAACGTTTTATTTGTGTGTATCCCATAGCCCGCAGAGTTAACGATGGCCACTTCTTTTGAAGAGTTATGACTACTCAATTTTCTAAATTTTCCCACCCCCAGGACCCCCTCCCTCTTTGCTACTACGAAGGCGGGCACTCTCTCGCCAACGTGGTCCGCTCCCTTACTTCTTAATTTCGGAAAGCATCACTGCTGATAGCGGATGGCAATACCTGAATGGAAGAAGATAAAAAAATGGAAAAAAATCATAGACTGTTATGTATTTGAATATTTCCGGCTATTATGTTGTAGCGAAATAATTGAACGAAAACAACGCTCAGATGTACTCACATTTCAGTGAGGACAGATTCTCATCTTCAACCATGGCCTTCTCGTCCGAGAACCGCGACAAATCAGCGGCTGGCCAAAGTGTGTTATTAACTAACGGGGCGTTCCTGCCTTTAGACCGCTCATTTTTGTTTGTCTTTGTCTTTTTGTTTAGTTTAAACAATAGTTTTATTCAAGTTAACACGTTATATGTATACAAAATTTGAGATATGAGATATAAAGAACAATACACATAATAATGGCTATACAATATAACAGGAGGCTAGGACACAAATTAAGGATGGTATTCGACAGAAAGCTTAAAGCTTATTAATGGTCGTTTTCCAATCAATGAAATATGTGCACAAATGAGGCTTTGACAGTATATCAGCTATAAAAGGAAATTGTTCAAACTAAAGTGAACAGAAGAGAGAGAGAGAGAGAGAGAGAGAGAGAGAGAGAGAGAGAGAGAGAGAGAGAGAGAGAGAGATACAGAAACAGAGACAGAGAGAGAGAGAGAGAGAGAGAGAGAGAGAGAGAGAGAGAAAGAGAAAGAAAGGGGAGAAAGAGGGAGAGATAACAAGAACTAACAACTGTCGAAAGATGGGATAGAGAGAAACACGTCATGCAGATCACTTGCACATCGTACACAAGTAACGTCAGCAGATAAACATTACACCACTTCATCCACGCCAACTTTTACGTTGGGATAGAAGCCGGCATGGATGAAATGGAATGTCATCTCTATATGCATAAATGGAGTTTTGCCTACTTTCAGACAATGGGTTTCTTCGTAGTAAGGTCTACGAACTTATAGTCTCACATTTCAGAAGAGAGGTGGTAGAAAAGGAAGAAAAGTTTTTTTAAAAAAATGAATAAAAGTGGAGGGGGTTACAGTAGTAAGCCAACTTGAATAATGATAATATAATACAGAAGAGTTCGAGTAAGCCCCGGGGCGCACCGAGCAGCGCCACGCCATACCTAGATGTCTTCGGTGTATACGACCCCATTTAGGAACAAGAAATCACTTCGTACTCAAATTGGGGCTACCCGGTGCAGCGCAGCTCAGCCCAGAGCGACCCGGAGTCCAGTTGGACCAACACGGATACCAGCAAGCAATATGCTAAAATTATAAGGACTGGATACCTTTATTTAGCTGCATAATGAAGAAATTATTTTTGGGAGAGCGTCGACGATAGTAACTTAAGCGACATAGATCACTAGGGTCCTGTACTACCCGAAGCGCCCACTTAGTCTTTTTGTCTGCTTGCTTGTTGTTTATTACTCAACAAAGCCGATAGACGCTGATGGAAAATGTGACCTCCGATTTTATTGTGATCTCTCAGATAAATGACTGTGGAACTCTTTCGCAAGTGTCTTCGTGTAAAGGTATGAAAGAGTTGACCAAAAATATTGAACCGTGAGAAGCTGGGGGCGGGGAGGTTACAATTTTTTTCCAGACACGGGGGTGGGGTAAGTGGGTTGGTCGAGGCCGGAAAAATTAGTTTTACAAATATTTTCCTCCACGAGAATTTACTCGCCTCTGTCCTTCACTAACCTTATATACTCCCTTCTTTGCTTAACCCTTTACCCAACGTAACGGCCAAAACCGGCCAGCGCTATTCTCAAAAATCCCAATTAATTTTCACTATTTTTTTCATTTTTTGTCTCAAAAACATAGGTTATGACCCCTCGTTGGAACGAGCTCGTCGAGCTCGTTCCAACGAGGGGTCATAACCTATGTTTTTGAGACAAAAAATGAAAAAAATTAGTTATTCAAGAATTATTTTTGCAAGTGTCGTCTGCTTTTCACGTTAGGTAAAGGGTTAAATAGGCCATTTACCATCCATCATACTGGTTGAAAAGATGGGGCCTGAGACATCCGGAGAACATGGAACTTCAGCAACATACTGCATGTAATTTATAGGGAAGTCTATCGGAGTATTTTGAACAGATAAGAAAGGAAATGACAGTTTTGTGGCCATTCTAAAAAGTTTCCTTCGGCAACAACCGCCTAGCGAAACCAATCTGACCACGCACACAACCGCGATGTGCGTGGTCAGTATAGTTTCGCGGTGTATTCTCACTTGGCCAGCAGGCTGGAGTAAGAAATTTTCACGTCTCTGCAAAAATCTGTTTAAGTATTGGTGACAGATATTCACAGTCGTTGTTCCTCCGTCTGTTAGCAGTGTTCACTACGAATCGGCGATAGCTGGTAATGGGCTAACAATCACAAATGTGATAACTTTCTTAGATGTCATCAACTTCCAAGCACAAGTCAAAACGATTATTACAAAGATCTGTTTATATGAGGGCTAAAATTTAAATGTAAGCAGTGCAAACTCTTGCTCCGTCTAAACTAAACTTCATTAGCAAAGGTGTTTGTATAAACGGACAAAAATATGAGACTGAGGAGTATCGTGTTTTGCCTCAGCCCACACAGTGTCATAAATGCCAGAAATTTGGCCATATGTCGAACAAATGCAAAGGAGAGTTGCGTTGCATAAAATGCGGCGAAAAACATTTAACAAAGTCATGCAAGGTTTCAACACTGTTATGCCCAAATTGTAACGGGCAACACTCAAGCAATTATCGAGGCTGTCCCCACTACAAAAAAAGTTAAAACCGACATAGAACTCAAAGCTATGAATGTCAACAGCGTCGAAAACTCAACCTCTCCACATTCGATGTGCATTTTTTAATATAATGAACAAACACTTCGACGTCAGTCTTTCCGACATATGTAAAGAAGTTGGGAAAACAGCATCCAAGCTATATCGAACTCAAATCTCTTCTTCGCTAATAGAAACCGCCACAAATAAAATATAAATCACACCCGTAACACTTTAACTAGTACAATTACGTCAGGTACTGACCAATTATGGATAAGTTGAAAATAATTCAGTGGAACGCTCGAAGCGTTAACTGCAAAAGTCACAGATGTCCGATACTTCCCAAACGTAGATGTAATTGGCATCAGCGAAGCATGGTTAAAGCCAAGCAAGACATTTTTGCTAAGTGGATTCAACATTATTATACGAGACCGCCCCACACAACTTGGAGGCGGAGTGGCTTTCCTCATAAGGCATGACTTAAAATATAAAACGATATCAAGCGATCACCTCCACGCAGAGGTGACTGCCGCTGAGATTGAACTAGACCACAAAAAGTTGCCGTAATCTCATATTATAATGCACAGAAAAGAACAGTTGACAGCAAAGTCTTTGAATTCTTTGTGAAGAAATACAAACACTGTATTTTCTTAGGTGATTTCAATGCCAAACATCAGTTTTTCGGATGTGATAAAACGGAGCCCAATGGCGACGCCCTCTTCAATATCATGGAACAATTTGATCTTTTTGTATTAAATAACGACCAAGACATTACCCACGTTAGTAACAACACACTCCACCAATTCGACATCTTTGCTCTTATTATAACCAGTAAATAACTAACTAACCAAATGCAAGACATATTTGTGGGGTACGATGATTTAGGTTAGCGACCACCTGCCTGTTCATGCCACATTACACGGTTGCACCGGACCCACAAGATACCCCACAATGAGTAGGAGGAATCTATCCAAAATTGACGGGGACCTCTTCAGAAAAATAATTCAGGTTAAAATAAATAAAAACGACCCAATGAATACCTGCGAGCGGGAGAAGGTACGTACCAATCTCAGTGAAGTAATTAACAACACTCTTGTTGAGATTTGTCCCAATGAGACGGTTAAACCGCGGACCGACAGAATAACTGAAACCACGCTCCAAATAATAAAACAAAAAAGAAAGGCCTTCCGTGCATACACATAAGAGAAACTTCCAACTAAAAAGGTCGAACTAAAAGCCGTGTATAATAGCCTCCACGGCGAAGTTAAAAAAGCAATAGCAAAAGACAATCGCGTGAGATGGGAAAAAGCAACTGAAAATCTAAATGGATTCAGGGAGTCTAAAAGTTTTGGGATACTTTTAAAACCCTTACTGGACAAAAACATAAAGATGCCAACAGTATAGCTCTTAAGATCAGCGATGGAACTATGGCCCTGGATAACAAGGCGAAGGCTGGCGCCTTCGCAGAGCTCCTTAAGAAATATCATCGCCCCCATGAGGGCGATAGGTTTGATGATGAGTTCAAAGAAAAAGTAAACAAATTTATTCAAGACAATAAGACAACGTTTAACGATGCCAACTTCAGCCAAACGCCCGAGGACGGAGATGGCCATGAACTTTCGGAACCGATAAGCCAAGAAGAAGTGGCTAACACAATTAAAAAAATGTAAGTCTTCTTCTTCCCCAGGAGGGGACGAGGTCTCATATAAAATCCTGAAACAATGTCCCAATACTTTTTTCGGTAGACTCACTAACCTCCTAAACTGCTGTCTCTCTAGTGGATACTTCCTAAAATGTTGGAAAGTAGCTACAGGAGTCATGATACCCAAACCCGACAACGACTTGAGCAACCCAGCAAATTACCGCCCAATCAGCCTACTCAGCTGTATTGGAAAATTTTTCAAACGGATTCTCACGACTAGACTCCGCAGCTATCTTGAATCAATCAACTTTTTCAATAAGTGGAAAAGGGCCTGCAGAAGCCAAAGAGAGGGAATCGAGCATGTTTATAGACTGGTAGATTATATGAAAACGGCGTTCAGTCAAATTGAAATAGGAACCGCGCTATTACTCGACGTAGAAAAAGCGTTTGACTCTGTCTGGCACAATGGCATGAGATACAAACTAGCTAAAATGGGGCTACCTACCAAAATTCTAAGGATCATATCATCATTTTTATCTGATCAAAAAATCAAAGTGAGGGTCAACCGCGAGGTGTCAGACGAGATAAAACTCGAAGCGAGCACTCCACAGGGTTCGGTTCTTAGCCCGCTTCTATTTATAATATATGTGAATGACAATGACAAAGTAGGGAAGAACCATGTTGAAGTATCTCAATTCTCAGAAGACAAAGGAATGTGGACGGCCAGTAAGTCTCGAAACATAATACAAAACCGCCTG
Organism: Pictodentalium vernedei; assembly: GCA_031216915.1. Classification (NCBI taxonomy): domain Eukaryota; kingdom Metazoa; phylum Mollusca; class Scaphopoda; order Dentaliida; family Dentaliidae; genus Pictodentalium; species Pictodentalium vernedei. The sequence continues at coordinate 206,719,504 of CM062288.1, read as the reverse complement.
CAGGATACCATCCGCGACCTTCAAGACTGGTGCGCTCTACCATCGCCAAGTCAAGCTGGAAGCGAATAGAGCCCACTCTCTAATAGTCTTAATGGCGTTGAGGGATTGATTATTGACAATCTATCTCCAACGTAAACTGCCGGGAATTTTAACCGCGTGCATACCCCTCAGACCCCATTTGAGGTAATAGGAAAGCTAGGCCTGTGTGATCCAAGTGAAATAAAATAAGGTTAACCGGGTCGCAAGGGATCTGTAAATCCCACATCGTCCCTGCGCGCCTTTGGCGCGCTAAAACCTTTCATTCATTCATCTCTTGCTCCATTGTAAGTGACCCCAAGTCCAAAACAAATACCCACCTACACAAATACTTCATTTAGTACTGATGTTGTTGTTTGTTTTCATGATATTTTTCATTTCCAACTGCCAGACGAATTACCTAAGAACTAATATATAACTGCACTGTTCTGTTCATATAATAACACATTTCGCAAAAGGGGAGTTTCCGCAAGACGGCCAAACTGGCCATTTTGCCCCTAACGATGTACCAAATGTTAAACTTACTCTTTGCCTACAAACTTAACCCTTCTTTTTTCTTTCTCTTTTTTTGCACATTTAAAATTACTCATTTTTACACCTATTTCTCAGAACAAGAATGAACGGAACACACACCGGATCAAAATTTATTCCCAAACGTCAAATTTATTATTTCCTGCCCCTTCCGTTTGTATATCTTCACTGTATTTTGTATGTTGAAACGGCATCAAATAAGCTTAAAGCTTACAGTCGGATCCACAAATAGTAGTTATGTAATATCTTTGTGTAGTACAACTGGAAATAAATTTTGTTTAAACTAAACTTAAAGCCGGGTACATTGTCGAAAAAAGATTGATTGATTGATATTGCATAACCACACTTATTAATGTCTAAAATGTATACAATTTAATTTATTTTAACTTACTTAATTTAACTCTAAATTGCCACAGACAATAATATTATATCTCACGTGACTTCCTTACATTCTGATTGGCTGAAAGATGATACCCTATTTCATGTAGTTTGCATCCACAGAACTGACCAGGCACTACACCCAGGCACTACACGTTTTCTATTTTTAGCACACTACTATATCAGTTTTCTTTTCATACTGGGCGAATAAAACTAATCAGGCTAAATTTAAATATTGATTCACAGAGGCACAACATCCACAAAACGACCCGGAAAGAAATCTTTGTGGAAAAATGTATCGATTTTCCATCGTTGAAGTCACATTTTCCGAGGCGTTCATTTTATTCCTTGAGAAGATGATCCATATCTCGTTTCGAAGAGAATGATCCATACCTGGGTCCAACTTTCATGAGAACGCGTCCGGATATGAAAAATAGTTTGTTTCGCTGCTCATATTATTTCGCTATTTAATTGTATGTTTTGGGCAGTAAACGAATAAATAATGGAATTCAATTGAATCTTCGGAGCTTTGTATCCCGTACTGACCCATTCGGTAATGTATATGTGTGACAAATGTGTGGAAATTACGAAACTGCGTTGTCAAATTTCAAAAATTTTAGCTTTCATACGCGAGTTGCGCAATTCTAGAATACACAGTTCCGTTTGGGGGAAATGTTTTGTTTACCCTTGCCAAACGATTCAAAATTTGTCTTCTGCTCATATCATTAAGCGGTGTTTTGGAAGAAGAAAATGTTTTTTGAAAACTAAATGGTATTTTTTTCTATATAACGCTGGTTGGTTGGGCTGCTACCTTGGTAATAGATTAACAAATTGGACAGATGTTTTTCTTGATGGGTGTTAGATATAATATAAGGATTAGTGCATGTCTTGTCGTTGACTACGCCCATATAGTGCCCAGTGAGGTGGTGTAGTTCCCTCCGCTTCGCGGCGGGAACTATACCACCTCACTGGGCACTATATGGGCGTAGTCAACTCCAAACCATGCACTATTCCTTAAATAGTCAATTAAACATATTTTCAAAGCTGCACTAGTTAATATGTATTTTTGATAAATCAACCTGAGTACTTAGAAATACAGTACAGACAAAACTTCAGATCTCTAAGTTATTAACACCTTTTTATTACATGTCTGTTCTTGAAAACCCCATCTGCAGCAACACTAAACCATGCGGAAAATGAAAATCCGTTCCGCATACATGCGCCGAACGGAAATCTTTGAGCAAACGATTTTTCACCTGAAACTGAACCGATTGCGAAATAACTAAATAAAAAGTCCACAGCTGAAGGATTGGACGAGCTTAATGTGTAGGAAAATAACGAAGGCGAAATAGAGTCGATATATGAAGGGGATAATGAATATCCAGGAGGAGAAGAGTATGGGTACGCAAATTTGGTTGGCGATAAAATGTGTTCTTTTTGTTGATAGTTGTCAAATGAAAAGCTGAATGTCCTTCTAATAATTGTTTTTATAGACGTGAATATGTGTAATAATCACAGAACCATACAGCATTATCACATCACAGAGATCAGTCCACTCCTGTATGGTATCCCTTTGCTAACAAATGATGAAAATGAGACCTTATTTAAAAGTGTTCAAAGATATATTCGTGATTCATCCCGCTTCGCAAACTAGATCATCGACGAAAATTTTAATAATGTCTTCACCGTAACACCATCAGTGTTTCAACCCTTACTGGCAGCTCCTTGTAAAGGAAATGCCATTTAAGTATATCCAGGTTAGAGCATTTCTTAGTGTCATTGGGTGCCTTCTAGGCTGCCGTATTGTCCGCGCTGCAGTTTGTCTTCGACCTCTTGTTTAGCCATTGTAATGGAACACTTCCGTAGGAGTTTGAGCAACATTTATCAGTGGAAATCTCTGCCCCTTCACTGTGAGCCTTACTTCTTCTTTTTTCTTCTTCTTCTTCTCTCTCTCTCTCTCTCTCTCTCTCTTGCCTATTTTTATTTGGCAGAAAATATAAGTGTAAATCTATTTGTAAAGTTTTGTACATTATTTAATTGCTACCATTATTACAATAATTATATTATTAAATGTTATATGTAATGGAGAGGAAGGTTTGCTAAGTGTTGAGCACTTGTCCTCCAATCCTTTTGCTATGCTTTTGTTGGCAAATAAATATGTTTAAACGTAAACAGAACGACACGCGCATGTGAATGGGTTACTCGATATGGCACTTGAGCCATCGCAGAAGGATAAAACTCGCGGCTTGCGGCCTCTCGTTCTATCCTTCCGCGCTGGCACTCGCGCCATGTCAATTTATCCATTCAAACGCGCTTGTCATTCTGTGTATTTATGAGAACAATACCTGCTGGCAAAGTGAGAACACCTCAGTTTCGGTAGACGGTTGGTGGCGAGGTCTGTCTGTGACCGAGTGGTGTGCGTGGTTAGCACAATTTCGTCAGGTGGTTGGTGTCGAAGGAAACTGTCTCGGTGTGGGCACGAACCACCGCTATTCCAGTTAAAATTTATCGTCCTTTCTTGATTCTACGGCACTCGGGAAATTTGATGAAGTGAGAAACTCTCGCTGATTTCCAGTAAAGTGTAGTGTGTGGAATAAATTTATGTAATCTTCTTATACTAATAATAATCAAATTTATCTTATATGCAACCCAACGAGACAGACACTTGGAAAATTGAGGTCTAGACATTGTCTAGTCTTATCTCTGCTCTAATTTCTCGTTACCTCATTGTGCAAATTTTGTATTACACTTTAACACTACTACTATTATTTACATGGGTGAGTTTATTACCAATATTGAATGCACTTGGAGCGTTGCTGGGTGTTCCCTAGACGGTGTTTGTTCGAGTGTATTTGTGTGATTGTTTGCGAAATAGTCGTTGGTAATACAGTGGAGCACACTTAATTGGATATCTCTTAACTGGATAACCCCGTTAACTGAATATAATTTCCCAACACAAAACCATTTACAATACTTCCAGTACAAATTTGACCTGCTAATTGCATATAGGTTATAGAGTAAACTCCAGTTAATTGAATAAAAATCTTGTAACCTGTCGAGAAATTACCCTGACTTGCCCCAGTTTTCATTTGTCTATAGACCTATTTGGCCTCAGTACATCCAATACAGTTATTTAATCTATTACATCTTGTTTGACAGAGCTCACGGAGCTCTGTCAAACAAGATATAATAGAATAAATGCTAAGTTTATTTCTAGAATACAGAAAAGTGGCACAATCTCTGTTAATTGAATACTCCTGTTAATTGAATAATTTTCATTGGGAAAGTGGCTATTCAATTACCAGGGTTCCACTGAATCTGGACCTCTATTGATTTTGGCGACGAACGATCAATTCCAAGCTCATAGCGCATTTTCGATAAAGTACATGGGACTAGAAAAAATACCACAACACCCGAGGAATGAGCTTTCCACTCAAAATGCGAATCTCAAATCCGCGAGGATACATAAGTACCACAAGCTAAACTCCTGGCTCCGGATTAAACTATTTTAGCGTTTCACACAAACCACTTCTTGCTGCCTATAGGGAAATGAGAAGTGGGGTAACGATCGACAAATTCTAGTTGTGACTAAATGAGAAGGTACAAGTATTTGATGTCCGAGGCGACGTGAAAATTTGGTCCTAAGGGTGGTTTAAATGTTTTCGAAATGCATTTTTTGAGTACCAGATTTAAAAACCTGCCGGTGTCCACCGATTCACTCGATCTTTTCGAACGATGGACTTCAATAATGTTGACTATCAAATACATGCTTCATTTATGCTCCACCACTTGTTTTTTTTGTGCGTTTTGACGCCGCACATCAAGAGCGTTTGTGCTAAAAATAGAAACGTAATAGGGCCCGTTCAGGGAAAAATCTTGTGACATAATCTCACCACCCAGAGGGTATAGTGACTGGCTAGCGATCGCAAAGGACACACCACGAAATAGGGTAACAGTAGCTGGTCAATCAGAGGTACGGAAAGTCACGTGAGGTATAATATTCTATGATAGGATTACAGCTGACGATGAATTTTCCAACAGTAGCGACGATCGCTGTTTATTACAGACCGGCTATGCTGGTATAATTTGTAAAACAGGTGAATGGTTAACATAATTGTGAGGCTTCAAACACTGAAAGTTTCCAATAACGCGCTATGCACATGGCAATCAGGAACGTGGCGACAGGGGGTGGTGGGGATGGGGGTGGGGTGGTGGAGGTGTCACCCCCCCCCCCAATCCTGGCCAAAATTTGCTATAGTTAGAAATTCGGAAGGCAAGTCATGTGTAGCTGAAAATTCCATCTTTATGGATTTTAGAGCTTCTTTGGCGATGCTGATGTCTCCTTTACTTCCCAAAATTCTAACGCAGTTTCAAATCGGCAAAAATTCCTGCTGTTACTATTTACAACAATTGTACGCAATATCGAGCCTCAAAAGTATGCATGATGTCAATCGGTACGAGATTTCTATAGTACGTTTACTTAGAGTAAAAAAAAATCCTCGAAATGCACTTCTAGAAAATAGCAACATGTAAAATCGTTATCCTGAGTTAATTCCATCATTCACAGTTACAAAATGATGAAACATCGAAAACTGATCATTCCTGCATAAGATCTGATTTAATGTTAGGGAAGTATGAATTGCTCAAAGTTCTCAGCTTGAGAATTTGTTTAGCACATATTCAACTCCCAGAATAATACCAAATAATAATAACAACCTGATAATTTTATTATAAATGGGTTGGAATTTCAGTTACTGGAATCAATTTTATGGTCCCTTTCATGGCTTCATTTTCATTTTTTTCTCGGTAGTGAATTGACAACTGGGGGAGGGGCCACCCCCCAGTTGGAAATTCACTACATTACCCCCCCCCCCCGCCCCCAATCGGACACCTCTAGCCAAGTCCCTGCTGGCAATGACACTGTCTGTGTTACTTGTTAAAATACCGTTTTGGGGATGTTACGAAATGTCGATTGATAATGATATGGATATGCGTAGAAGGAGTTCGTGACTACTGAAACGTACCAGACAGATATCGTAACAAGAAAGTTTTTTAAACAGATTTATAACTGTATGACACACACTTATCTTGCATTTTATATACACATGCGATCGTTAACCATTTTGCAACAATCCAGGCCTTTAGATTCAAGGATTATTTTGAGTATCTGCAGGGGCCGTTTATGAGACCCTTTCCAATGACAATTGGGAATGATTAACCCTACATTTCCCAATCTGAAGTCCGCCCTAAAACAAAAATTAATTTATTGCACAACTGGTGCCCTGAACAGGGTAGTAATAAGACCTCAGAATTTCTGAGGCCTTTTGACCACCCAATTCAAGACACCAATTGTACATTCAATTTAAATTGCTTGCCTAAAGAAGTCTCTTAATTTAAAGGCAAATGCCAAGTTGTTCTTTAATAGTAAAGAACAGTTTCATGGAGACTACAGCAACTGCTGATCATGATTGCATGTGACTGTTTGTTAACTGGTAGAGTGCTAAGTTATTTTTGGTCATAAAAATTTGTTCCTGCGTCTTTGCCTTGTTACAATTTATGGGAGAGTGCCAAGAGGCACTCTCCCATAAATTGTAACAAGGCAAACCCATATATACAAAGAAATTTCACTTCTAAGATAATATGAAGCACATCCACAGAATATGACACCTTTAGACTGGGGTACCTCTCTTCATATTAAAGCCCTGATAGTGGCTTCTAGCACTCTACCAGTTAAAAAGTAACTGTTCTGCTCCACTCAAATGTAAAATTCGAAAAATGTAAAATTTCTTAATCTTTGTATGTTTTTACCTTCCGAAAAGCAAATTCCCAACTGGAGCCGCAATGAGGCAAATTTTTCCAGTGGCATGGGCCACAGACCCTTTCGCAAAGAGAGAGAGCAGAAGAATCCAAGAGATTGGCCTAGTTTGGCGACATCGCAGACTTGCCAAATGAGTTCCCGTTCAGCCCTATTGAAGAAATTTTTATAATAATTACTCCCTGAAATACCACTTTTGGCTTCTTATGATTTTTACCGGTGCTACAAAATATATTTATACCATGATTACCTATTCTACTATATAAAAAAAAACCTATGACATAATTTTTAGCTTTACACACTAACCATGGTGAACGCGTCAGCAATGGGATTTCAATAGTTAAGATTTACACCAACAGTGGAACTGCATCCAACTTGACCTTTGGTGGCCTCGCCTTGAATGCAAACTTGTCTAAATTTATCACTCGTCGCTTCACAAAAATGATCAACATGATGAGGGGAAGTGCGTGGCATAATTGTTTTCCCACTCGGTTTCAAGATGGCCGACTGGCGGCCATATTGGATTTTTTATGTAAACTTGTGGAGCGAACTCCTTCCACAGTTTTAGCCACATTTTCACGAAACTTCACAAAAATGATCAACATGATGAGGGGAAGTGCGTGACATAATTTCTTTCCCGCTCGGCTTCAAGATGGCCGACTGGCTGCCATATTGGATTTTTTAATGTAAACTTGTGGAGCGAACTATTACCACAGTTTTAGCCGCATTTTCATAAAACTTCACAAAAATGATCAACATGATGAGAAGTGCGTGACATAATTTTTTTCCCGCTCGGTTTCAAGATGGCCGACTGGTGGTCATATTGGATTGTTTTTTACTTAGAAAAATTGAATGCCCCTTTTCAGTCACCCACACTAGGCGATATGCCACGGCGGGGGTATAGCGGGCGACAGATCATCTCTAGTTTTTGATTGTTAAGTTTAAGTTTTTTCATTAGTGCAACGGAAGGTGTTAAGTGTATATGTTGCGGAGGTATAAATGATGTAGTGATAAATATACTCTACCTTCAATAGGTTAATTGTAGACCTATTTGGTGTTAAGTCACCTATTATAGATTCTCACCAATAGATATACGAAAAACAGCAAGCCTCTTTTTGGTGTGCAACTGTGCGTACTACGGTCTGGTCAGGGACGATCTATATCATTCACTTCAACCGTCTTCCACTAACTCGAAAGTTAGCCTTCGGCTAAGAAGATTGTTGATGATGAAGAAATATGATACAATATTTAAACTTATTGTGAAATTATGCATCGTGACTGTGGAAAAAATAGGAGGCAGGTGCATGCACCACCCCTCCCCTGGTTTCGCCATATTTGACCAACCATGGCCAAAATGGCCTTCCCAGTAAGAAATATCCACAGATACGTCTGTAATTCAACACTGCTCGCTATGTATAGGCTTGATCGCCCTGTGCTTCTTCAAGACACATAATGCCACTCGTGTCTATATTAATCAGAAGGAAAGGCAGCCTCAAAGGGGGTTATATAGTGGCCTTTTCAATAGTGCATTAAATCACAGAATTCTGTCTTAGTAAAGGAACACAGTTTTTTCGCCGTTATCAAAATAGAGGGCTCTGGAAATGTTACAAAATTAATAAAGAATTGAATGTAATTTTTATAATCTTTATTGGAGTATGAACGTGTGGGAATGGGTACACATTATGTATGAATCCCGAAGGGATTCATACATAATTTGTACCCATTCCCAAACGTTCATACTCCAATAAAGAGTATAAAAATTGCGTTCAATTCTTATAATTACATTCCGTAACTGTTTAAACTACTTTTTACCAAACGACAAAGCAGAAAGACGAAATAAAACATGTACGAACGAACGAGGCCAAAAACCACCCTCACACAAAAGACAAAGCGCACAACTCTGATTTTTAATTTTCACAACTTTAGAAATGGAAACGAGTATTTTGGTAACGGGCTTTATGCCACAGTTGGGAAACGTCACCAAAGAAACAGCAGCGGAGTTGATCATTGCGAGCGGCGCTAAAAGTTAAAAACCCGCCCAAACACCGCCCGAATTACATTCTGTCAACTGCGCTCTACCGTAAATGCGGGTCAAAATTCGACCAAATGTATTCATTGGAAAATGAATTACATTTGGTCATGACGTTTTCATTCAGCTCACCAATGGGAATTGAGTATTTGGACCCAAAACGTATAACTACATTAACAATGTAATTATTACTAATTGTATTTCATATAAACGTTACAGTATTCGTATAAAGCTTTTAACGCAGGCGAACGAAACATCATTCACCCTTACCTTATTAGGGCAAACGGAATGCAAAAAGAACGATCCTTAGCCCAGTGTGTGCTGGTCTACCACCTGTTTCTATTGAAGCGCGAAGCACACTGAGTGAGACATTTCACACGGGTAAACATGCCCCAACCCAGTGAAGAGAAGGATTCAAGCCATGCAGTCAGTTAGGCATTTACAAGAAAGTCTGCTACTTGCATTTGCTGGTGGTTCCCATTGAGGTCTCCATTTTCACTGTTAAAATATAAATGCTCTACACTTAAATGCCGACTTGGCAGGTTTTTTTTCTCTCTCTAGTTAATTCAACTAAATAAATCACATCTAAATACCACTACCTGTCTAAAATACGGACCAAAAGTCAATACTACAGTACAGGCGACGTTGACTGGTCGTAATCCACGCGTGTGCAGTGATGTCCACGCGTGAGTTTACCAGGTAATAAAAATCATCATCAGAAAAACTTTAATTCACGAAGCACTGGGCTATACTGTAGTCTATTTTCATTAACTACAATATCAAAATTTGTTGTTTTAATTTTTTTTCTCGGCGTTTTCCAAAAAATGTCAGTAGTGTATATGTGTAGGTTATTGCGGATGACGTCACCCTAATTTTCATATGATGATATCACTCTAGTAACCTACACATCTAAAAGGTCATAACAATGCTCTATCCAGCTATATATCAATGAGGATCATAAAGATTTCTTTATCCATTTATCAGGATGCTTCTACACTCAACGAGTTCTTTGTAAGGCCTCAATACAAAAATCCCTAGATTTTCATCCCCGCCCGTCCCGATATTTTCAACCCGTTCCAATTTTTTTTATTAGCATTTTAAAAAATTGATTGTGTCATATCGTCTCCTTTTAGGATAACCACTAGAACATTACTCTTATATTTTCCCTTTGTTGATAATACAAACCCTTGACATCATTTTGGGGGAAATTTTCAGGGAGAGCTTCCCAAAAAGTGATGTCAAGTATTGGAATTATCAACTCGGTGAATGTGAACACAATTTTCTTGTGGTTATCCTGCACCTTATTTCTGCTGGTACTGTATATATGACCCAAGTACCTTTTGGAGTCATTCATGGAGTCTTATTACGCAAACTTTGTTCCCATTTAGCCGAGTAATCTCTTGTTATAGGTTTTAGACTCATATCCCTCCATCCCCATGCCCCCAACCCACCAGTTCCTTGGGCTGTTGTAGATTATCCAGACTGCGAGTGAAATAAAAATTAAAGTTCACCGCTCCAGTAAAGAAAAAGTTGGACGAAAATATAGGAATTTTTTTTTTATTGCGGGCCTTATGATGTGTGATAAAAACACGGGGAAACGTGCTTTGACCCTTTGAACACGTTAGACCGATTTTTTGGTCCAAGGCATAATTTCATCCCATTTTTTGTCTTATTATAAGAGGTCTATGTACGGGGCATTGATGATAAAATAATAACTGCAGTCTGCAGCCAGACGGCTGCAGACTACAGTTATTATTTTATCCTCTCTGTATATTGATATTGTACTGACCCATCTCAATGTAAGTGTATACAAAGGCGATTCCATTCCAGGAAACGAGTGTTCAAAGGGTTAATATATATATAAGCAAACGATACATCATTCGAAGAAAATACGTGTTTTATCCGTTTAGTTTGCGTTCGCAATTAAATACAGTTCAATCACCATTTTTTGGTCCTAACCGTAGTATTTTTTATCGAGCAAGCAAACCTTTTGTTCAACCAAAAATGCTAACTGTGCACCATATATACAATTGTAATTGAGCATGCTAAATTTGTTCTACATATATGTTTTACAATATGTAACTTAAAACATCTGTATTTTCGTCTATTATATATTGCACCTCCCTTTTTTCCATTTAGAAGCGTAGATATGTAGAAGAGTACAACAGTGTAATTGTAAAACTCTTTGTTTTAATGAGATAACTTATGCAGCAACCTACAGTGTAATACATTCGTAATTAAATCGCATTTTCAATCCAATAAAAATCTTTTTATTTTACTTTTTTCCACTTTACCTCACACCATAACTAAGAACTCGCTGAGTGAAGAAGCATCGGGACAGCCGAAGAGAGAAATCATTTTGATTCCCATAGATGGATAGAGAAATCATTATGAACTTTAAGACGTGTAGATTACTGAGGGTGATGCCATCACATAACATGAAGACGTCATCCGCAGTAACCTACACATCTACACTAGTAATATCAACAAACCATATCATGACATGCCTCATTTGAACGAACTCTTTGGGGTCACATGATATGGTTTTGTTGACATTTTTTGAAAATCATATTTTTTTTCAACTGCTCCATTTGTAAATTACGCGGACGGATGCGGTCGATTCGTTAGGTAAAGAGTTAACCTTTTACCCAACGTAACGGCCAAAACCGGCAGCGCTATTTTCAAAAATTGCGAATTAATTTTCATTTTTTTTGTCTCAAAAACATAGGTTATGACCCCTCATTGGAACGAGCGCAACGCGCTCGTTCCAATGAGGGGTCATAACCTATGTTTTTCAGACAAAAAATGAAAAAAACAGTTATTCAAGAATTTTGTTTGCAAGTGTCGTCTGCTTTTCATGTTAGGCAAAGAGTTAAATGACAAGCATTAATACGTCAACATTTAGCAGAAGTAAGTACTATGAAACCGGAAGTTGCAAAGCAGCTGAACCGGAACTAACTTGACCTGAATTCAGATGACTGCCGTCATTCGATCAATGCAGTTGGGTGATCGATTGAAACACAGTGCATTACATTCAGTATTTGATCTAAATTTAAACATGAACCAGACAGACTTCAGACAGCATTGATTTATGTGCAGACAAATCTATAGCATTATCGTCAATAATTAATGTATTGCATATAGATGTTTGACAAGAGAAAGTAATTTACTTCTTCCAGAGCAATAGCATAATCTTTATCATTTATGGATTTACCCGGTATAAGGTTTCGCGATTTGTATATCAAAGCAAGACGTAACTGGTTCTTGACAGCGTGTCATAAACGGACTGAGAAAATCAGTTGGAATCACCTTGACGTTTGTTACATTTCTAATTCCGTTAATGTAAACAGCGTTCTTTTGTAATTATGCCGAAAACACAAGTGTCCACTGTGATGAATACACAATGCGTCTTTGACTGGGTTTCTTCAAAATCCAAGTTTCTAACCTTCCAGTTTGATTACTGAGTGACTCACATATTTTCTTAGTATCACAAGGACACCAAAATCTACCCATGTGTTCCTAGGAACGTGGCGACAGTGTGTGTGTGTGTGTGTGTGTGTGTGTGTGTGTGTGTGTGTGTGTGTGTGTGTGTGTGCGTGCGTGTGTGTGTGTGGGGGGGGGGGGGGACGGGGGTGTCACCCTCCCAATCTTGGCAAAAAATTTGCTGTAGTTGGAAATTCGGAGGGCAAGCCATGAGTATTTGGAAATTCCATCTGTCTGGATTTTAGAGCTTCTTTAGTGATGCTGATGTCTCCTTTTCTTCCCAAACTTCCAACTCAAATCGGTAAAAATTCCAACCGTTACTATTTACAGCTACAGTGTACGCAATATCGAGCTTCATAAGTATGCATGATGTCAATCGGTACGAAATTTCTATAGAACGTTTACTTATCGTAATAAAAAAAAATCCTCGAAGTGCACTTCAAGAAAATCTCATCATGCAATATCGTTATCCTGAGTTAATTCCATCATTCACAGTTACAAAAAGATGAAACATCGAAAATTGATCAATCCTGCATAAGATCTGATTTAATGTTAGAAGAGTGTGAATTGTTCAAAGTTCTAAGCTTGAGCATTTGTTTAGCACATATTCAACTCCCAGAATAATACCAAATAATAATAACCTGATAATTCTATCATAAATGTGTTGGCATTTCAATTACTAGAATCAATTTTATGCCCCCCTTTCATGGATTCATTTTCAAAATGTTTCTCTGTTATGAATTTCCAACTGGGGGGGGGGGGTGTCCCACCCCCCCCCCCCCCCTAGTTGGAAATTCACTACCCGACACCCCCAATCGGAAACCTCTAGTGACGTCCCTGCGTGTACTCTCCTTCTTTTTGTCTGGCACTTATGTCATTACATACAACGTGAACCACTGCGAAAGGACACGTGCAGATAAGTTCCATCTGAAACAGCAAGTATACAATCTCTAAAATATCTAAAGTTTCACGCAATGTGCCCCAGAGTTCAACTAGGAGGCGCGTTGTATGAACCTTTTTCATGGACACCTAACATTCTTCACAGAATCCTAGTTTCTGTCAAGGGGGCGATTTCACGCCGAATGTGTAATGTTGGTAATCTATTGTACACGGACGGTGCCGTAATCAGAAAGAACCTTTTTGTTCTCATCAAACATTTCTTTTGGTGTGCAGCTGTTTCAAGGCTATTATTAATACAGATCAGTTTTCTTGCAGTTTCTCGTTATTGCGTAGACAGGAAAAAAGGAAAGGCTATTGGGTCATATTTTCTCCCCGAGTATTAATCACTTCTGGAGGAAATATAGGCGGCAAACAATGAATGATCCTGGTATTAAATTTCGCTTACACTTCAATATTATTTTTTGCGTATTTCTGGTTTTCTGTCCAAACGGGGAAAGCTTGTCCGTGATAACAAATTGACTCAGAGAATAATCAAAAATGATCCACCTCTAAACCTGCAGGATATGCCAATTTACTCCCGGAGCCAATATTATGAACAATTTATAATTGTATTTTCCAGAATTGTATTTTCTACCCCTGAATATCAATTACTGAAACGAATCATTAGCAATTAAAAAGACATCGCAATTTACCTAATGGTAAATTGCCAGGTCTTTTGAAACACTAAGGATCAGTCTCCGCAAATATAAAATACAATTCTGAAATATACAATTGTAAAAGTACTAGTGTCAGTCTTGGCCCCTGGAGAGAAAAAAAAAACAATGCGTATAAATGATTATTATCCAGGAAGTATTTATTATTCGGGCGATCATTTAAATCCACATTGCGGTCACCATTATATGTTATTGTGGTGAATTGACGGTAACATGGTCTGAGGTTTGCGGATCGGAGCTTTTGTTCAACCGAGACGCTTCATCGCAATAACGTATATTTTCCAATAGACACAACCCATAGCCCAAAACCTACATCGTGAAACACAAGAGGCTTATTTACTTGAACAAGGCAACTTTTAACGATAACCGGTTTGGTAAACAAGAGCTGGACTGTCATCCGATGCATACCTACACGAGTGGTACCGCATAGTGTGGGCATACCTATGACCAACAAATATTATAGAAAATAATGAAAGTTATGAATATTCTCTGACGGACTCACACACGGACAGACGGACGGACGGACGCGCAGACGGACGTATGTAATCCAGTATACCCCCCCCCCCCCCACCATTTTTTTCGAAAGTGAGGGTATACCAATTTCCAACAATTTCTAAGTCAAAAGGTATGGTAAATTGTTTGGTGTTTGGACGTTTGGACGTTTTATGCAATGAGGCAGAAGCCTTTGTCACAGGCAAACTGCATGCCATATTTCACTGAAATCTGATAACCCATACCTGAGATACAGGTTGGACAGACAAATAATGTCCATTTCCTACAATTTCTAAGTCAAAAAGTGAGGGGTATAATAAACCTCTCGTGTATCCACGACGGCACTGGATAAATAATCAATAAACCAGATAAACCCATTCCATCTTAGTTCAAATCGTAAATCGGTTTGTAAGTTAAACAACACTTCATCCGGAACACCGTCTGTTGCACACGTGAAGCATTCAGAAAAATGAAGCGGCTTGCTGGTCACTCCGTTGATGAAGCAATTACGAAACGGACGACGTCAGTGCAAATATTTCGCGTTTGACGTCAGACGGTAACATTTGCCACTTGAGTCGTAAACATAGAATACACGAAGCGAGCTCTTGTCCAATCAGAGGAGGAGGATTTTAGTCTTACTGGAACATTATCCATTATGTGGAGATATGTGACCTTCAACACCAATAAACAAATACAAAAATAAATAAATAAATAAATAAATAAATAAATAAATAAATAAATAAATAAATAAATAAATTACTCTTCATACAATGTATGCATATTATTTCTCGTCATACAAAGATATCTTTGAAGCTCTATATAATAACTAGAGATGGGTAATGTACCAAAAAATCGACCATATACCGAAATCATAGGGATACTGAAAAACCGAACAGAACCAATCATTGAGTACCGAAACCATCTGTATTTTCAAATTTGCCTACATTTACTATTTATAAGGCCTTACTGAGGCTTGATAGCAGTAGAAATGTTAATTTTCACGAAATAAGTGACTGATTTTCCTTTTAGGTTTGTTAACCCTTAAGAGCCTAGGCAGTTATCCTGAATTCCTACTAGGCTACAACCTGTACATGTCCAGTTGCTTGACAGTGATTTCTTGTCAAGTCTTGGCTGACTGTTAATCACTGCTCAGGTGATTTGTCTATTGTAAGCAGGACCTCTTAATGATGGCATGTTAAAGGCACATGCTGTTGAGATCACAAAGGCCTGAAATAGACCCTTAAAGGCAGTGGCGGCGCTACGGGGGGGGGGGGGGTGGCATTTGACCCCCCCCCCCCCCGCAACGAAGGCTTTGCCCCCCCCCCCCCCAGTTGCCCCCCTTCCAACCATCTCGCATGCATTTCCATCCATCCACCCTCACACACAAACACATTCAGTCACTCTCTCACACACACGCACACCCCTCTCTTTTTTTATTCCCATACACACTTAGCCCAAAGCCTCAGGCTAGCTGATGAACACATCCAGGCAGTAGAGATTTAAAGACTCGGATGCAGATACTTATAAGTTATAATTAAGTTATGAGCCAACAAAGGCATGTCTATCCATATCCCTTGTCTAAAAAAATTCATGGATTTCGCATTATGACAGACCGTCTCTCTCTCTCTCTCTCTCTCTCTCTCTCTCTCTCTCTCTCTCTCACGCACAGACCCACCAGACGCGGACCGAGGATTTTTTGAAAGGAGGACCGCTAATTACCATTACATTTAGTCGAAACTTGGACCCAAAGTCCGTAATATAATTTTTTGGTTTGGTACGTCCACAGGACGTACCAAACCATAAAAGTATATTACGGACTTTGGGTCCAAGTTTCGACTACCTCATAACAAAGTAATGATATGATCCTTTACGTACTTGCCCCCCTTCATGGGAGTCTGCCCCCCTAGTTGCCCCTTCCCCCCCCCCCCCCCCACAAAAAAATTTCTGGCGCCGCCACTGCTTAAAGGTTAAGGTGTGTTTGGAATAAGTCACAAAATTACTGTAGATATGATTTGTAGCGACAAAAGAATGAAAATGTTTAGCTTATTAGCAATGGCAATTGTGGTGCTGTTGTAGAATGATATTAGTACAGCTTATTCTGCATTTTCCTGATGTGAATTCCCCTTTAGTACTATCAGCTGTCCTCAATCAAGTCAGATATCGAATATCAAACCGATAACGAGGTATACCACCTTAAAAATACCGAAACCGATACCGAACTCAAAATTCCAATACCGCCCATCTATAGACAATATCCAACAAACTCTCCCTTCACAATTTTAATAACCATTTGTCCTTTCTCCATAAACACCTTAAGCCTTAACTGGTAGAGTGCTGGAAGCCCATATTTGGGCTTTATTCTAAAGCGTGGGTACCACAGCTTGAAGCCTCATATTCGGTGGATGTGCTTTGTATTATCTTTGAAGTGATATTATTTCGTCTATAAGGGTTTGCCTTGTTACAATTTATGGGAGAGTGCCCATAGGCACTCTCCCATAAATTGTAACAAGGCAAAGACATCTGTTCAAGATTTGATGGCCAAAAATAATTTAGCACTCTACCAGTTAAATGCCTATTACAGGCGTTTGCAATCTCAAAGCATGTGCCCTGACCATGCCATTTTCAGGAGGTCCTGGTGACAGGAGCTGAAACGGTTAAGGGGTTTTATTGATCGATTAATCACGTGAATTAACCTTGGTTAACGGAACAATCACCTGTCCAAATAGATATCTGAATAATTGCCATACCGTTGATTTACAGAATGGACCCTTTATCCAACGTAACAAACAAAACCGACGAGGCCTATATACAAAAATCTCTATTCAAATTTAGTATGTTTTCAATTTTTTTCAAAAAAACAAAGCTTATGACCCCTCATTGGAACGAGCTCGTTGAGCTCGTTCCAATGAGTAGTCATAAGCTAAGTTTTTGAGACAAAAATTGAAAATTTTTAGTAATTCATGAATTTATCTTGCAAGTATCGTCTGCTACCCGCAATGGATAAAGGGTTAAGAATGACCATTTAAAGTTACTGATACAGTATGATGATCATGCAAGTAAACAAGTATGTCAGCAAGTAACTTGCATGCTTTACTCTGTCTCATATAATTGATGTGAGTCAGCGTGACAATGTCTGCCTATTTTGGAGCAAGTTTGTTCCTTTGTTAACCCATATAATACAGTAGTTCAAAAAGTAACGTTTAATCGATCAATTACTTTTTGGATCGATCAAGATGTTAATCATTGATTAATCGATTAATCAGTTAACCGTTTCAGCTCTACTGGTGACAATAGTCAAATCACCTAGGCAGTGATTTATAGTAAAGAGTTGGCAGGAAATCTCTTCAAAGCATCTAGACATATACAGGTTGTAGTCTAGTGGGAATTCGGGACAACTGTCCAAGCCCTTAAGGGTTAACAGAACTGAAAAGAAATCCAGTCAATTCTTTTGTGAAATTGAACACTTCAGCTGGTATGAAGCATCAAAGGGTTCTTACATATAGCGAACGTAGGAAAATTCAGATGGTTTCGGTTTTCAGTGATTGGTACGGTTTGGTCTTTCGGTATCCCAATGATATAGGTATCGGTTCGGTTTTTCGGTATGTTGCCCCCCTCTAAAATTGTCATGTCTAGATCATGTATGTGCAAATGAGAAATGAAGGTAACCTGAAATATGGGCTACCTGAAGTATGGGCTACCTTTATTGTTCTCAAACAACCCATTTTTATATTGGTAACCCTTTTTCTGATTTGCCGAGCAACAGAAAAGCAAAGTACAAATGGTGGTGTACTTAACATTTAGTGACAAAGCAAAGACTGAAATCTGGAACCAGGGATATTGCAGTCTATTTCGAGAAATTCTATCACTGCGATAATGATAATCTTGTAGTGTAATACACTGATGGAAAGAGCAATGACAGGCCCTTTCCAACAGTGCTATACATCACACCAAATCCATCACCAAAGTCAACGAACACTTAGTTTAATCATCATTATAAACTAAATCATGATTTTTGAGTTTACAAAATTAACGAATCCCCGGCCAATTAGAGTTAAAGTCCCTGTTATTTGTTTAATGTCAAGTATTGTAGGCGAATGAAAAATCGGTCCCATCATTCCCTTCAAGGCAAAGGAACGGCGAACGAAACGCCAATTCGTCCATATAGTACTCGGCTCAGAATGTGGAACTCTGTCTGATTTACCATCTGACAATTTCCCGCGACATAATTAGTGCTTCGAGTCTCGGCGCGCTGTTGCTTGCGCGCATGGTATGAATCAAACCCTCGTTTAAATTCATAAACCCTATGCTCCTGTGTGATAGCATCATATGAATATAACTTTCCACAGCAAATTGGGGATTCAGTTTTGTATTTGTGTAAAGGGTGAGTAATAATTGAATCCTACAGCCCTCAAGGGCTGTAGGATTCAATTATTACTGATCCTTCTTGCAGATCGGAGTTCACTGTATCCTCTTCTCGCCAATAGGAACATTCTTCTTGTTGCAAAAAGTTATCCAAAATGGATTGAAAGCGTTAACGACAATAACTATCTGGTAGTATGCTCACGCACACTGTTGCTGAGGGAAAGGGGATAATCAGCTATTTTACCTCCAGAGAGACAGTCGAATGAAACCTTCAGTCTCGTTTCCAAAATAACACAAACTCTGTGTCTGGAATCATTGTTGAATTACTCCACAAGATGCAGTTGATTTTGAACAATATTCCTTCCCTGTGCTGACGTAAGCTGCTGTCTCGTAAAGTCTGAAAAACCCAAACAGTCTATCAATAGAAACTCAAAGGTGGAAACATTTCAGTCCGTAAACCAGCCACCCGGAAAATATTCGTCTGATATGTCTGCAGACACTGTCTCTTATTAATTACCACAGAACACGTCCTTGTCGTTTACAATACATAAAATGTACATATGCTTCCCTTCGACTTTTTTTAATTACTCTTCGTTTAAACTTACAATATAATGCAATATTTATGTCGATCGAGTCTGGTGTTGAATTGATTTTTCCTTGCGCGCTAATCAAACCCAGAGTGGTATTAGGTGCATACATATCAGGTAAATCTACCCAAGTTATTTTATAACAGCTTTCGTCTGTTATCGAACACACATTACACTAAAGAAGACAGACGTGTCGTAAAACACTTTAGATTAGCTGAGTCCATTCTTTCCTGTTGAGTCCTAGGCAAAATTGTCTGGTCATCAGAAGTCCACGGCCAAACACATCGGCTCGTCAGTGTCAGTCGATGGCATGGAATTCCACAAATCTGGTAGTTAAGGTTCAGTGTGTATGAAGACTTTGAATAGCAGATGCCATGGGGATATTTAGATTTTTCAGTTTACACTCTAAAATCGGTTGGGTTACGAATCAACCCTAATCAACTGGGTTGAGTGGATCTGAACCCAATACTTGACAAACGTGTCTGGTAGGGAGAAGCCTGACTAAAGAAAAACCCGACTCTTACACCCCGTAAAAACTAATAGCTCAAATCTTGTCTTCAATTAAGATGACCAGCAGTGTCACAAAAAAGACCGCCTTTGTTGGAAGAGTTGTAAACCAGATATGGACCGACAGTGACAGATCAAGTCTCAACCGATAAAATATTCAAACTTGATCATCACGGCATTCCCTCGACGAAGGCATGCCTTGGCAATGAAGTTGGAATTTTAGTCAGTCGGGATTACAAAAGAAAACTCAGAAATTCTGGAAACGTTATTTGTGGATAGTGGATAAATTTATTTTGCAATCGTGACGCGAGGGCTTATCAACTTCTTGTCTTAGCTTAATTAACATATTACCATGTATTGCCTTCCACACTGGTTATGCTGGACCCCAACAGCCTAAAATCGGGTACATATTTTCGATTCGAATTGATTCGAGTCTATTATTCGAAATTGAATCAAGCCTCGAATCGAATACAGGAGTTTTGAAGTCCCGACTGATAAAATATTCCAACTACATCATCAAGGCATGCCTTGAAGTTGAAGTTGGAATATTACCCAGTAAGGCTTTCTGTTCAAAAACAGAAACGGATGCAAAAATTCTGTACTGGGCACTGCACGGGACTATCCGCAAGCAATCGTAAGCCCATCGTCGATATTGCTTGGGAACTTTAAATTTGCTTTTAGCAGTAGTAGTGACTAGTGAAACTGGAATTAGCATGGATGGTAGCATGGGTACAAATGCTTTTTATGTTAATATAGCGAAAATTGCACTCAGTCTTTATTTTCAACGTTATTTATGTACAATTTTCTATCTTAGCTGTACGTTTTGTGAGACGACTATGATGACTGATATCAAGTGAAATTCCAGTGAAAAGATTCGAAGGAAAACGAATTGGACAACCGATTTCGAATCGAACAGAAAACCAACTTAAGATTCGAAATCGAATCGAATCTCGAAGCTTCGCAGTGCCCTAAAATCGGGTACTACAGACCTCCATTTGTATGACAGTCTGTTGGTGTGATACAAGGCAAGTACCAAATCTGCTCCCATAAGCAGTGGTGGGGTTATGGAGGGAGGTGGCTTGAATCCAGATGAAATATTATTCGAGTGGGAGGGAGGGGGGGGGGAGGGTCATATCACTTCTAGTGTTCAACCGATTACCAAAAATGGCCGCTGACCGATTACCAGTTATTTGAGCTCACAATCGGCCAATTCCGATTGTAATACTATGCACTACTAGACGAGCCGTGGCTTGAAAGAACTACATCAAATTAAATTGAACATATTTCACAGTGTTAAACATCGTTTACGCAGAACGCAGTGAAATGACCAGACGCGCACACTTGGGCGGTATACGTGGCTCTCAGAGACACATGTACCGCCCAAGTGCGCGCGACTGGTCATTTCATTGCGACCTGAGTCAAGGGAGTGCAGCCTTCACTTCTTTTATACGGCCGCTCATATGAGCGGGCCGTATTATGGTGTGGCAATGTCCGTCCGTCCGTTAACTTTTGTTTGTCCACGCGATAACTTGAAAACGATACATCCAACAGATACTGTTTTTTATGGTTGATTAGTCATGACTAGAGGTTGGTTCCTTTCGATAACCAGCATTCTGGCATATCCAATATGGCCACCACGGCAGCCATCTTGAATTTTCGGGGACTTTTGATTGTCCGTGCGATAACTTGAAAACTATAAATCCAGCAGATGCTTCTTTTTTATGGTTGATTAATCATGACTAGAGGATGGTTCCTTTCGATATCCAGCATTCTGGCATGTCCAATATGGCCGCCATGGCAGCCATCTTTGATTTCCAGGGACTTTTGATTGTTCATTTGATAATCCAACAGATATTGTTTTTTATGGTTGATTAGTCATGACTAGAGGGTGGTTCCTTTCGATAACCAGCATCATTGTCCATCTGTCCATCCATTCATCTGTCTGCCTGTCCATGCGTCCGTTAACTTTTGTTTGCCCACGCGATAACTTGAAAACAATACATCCAACAGATACTGTTTTTTATGGTTGATAAGTCATGACTAGAGGATGGTTCCTTTCGATAACTAGCATTCTGGCATGTCCAAAATGGCCACCATGGCAACCATCTGGGAGTTTTGGTGACTTTTGATTCTCCACCCAATAACTTGAAAACAATATATTCAAGTTTAATGGGTCGTAAGCCAGGAATGTACAATTATTTTTGAAGGAATTATTGACATTTTGTTCAACTAAAAATTTCTTCCCCAGCGAAATTTCTTCATAGGCGGCCGTATATCGATCCACCGCTAGCAGTGCACTTGTTCAGGTATGAACTGGCGATTGTCACAAGTACGCTCAATTGTAAGCTTTACATGTCGTTTAACTTGTATATCCCGAAAAGGGGCGTCTATAGAAAGTAAGAATACACATTGTTGTTGTTTCTCAACTTTACTGAATGGTATCATTGACATCATTTTATATTAACAATTAAACAATTGCAGAAGATAATAAAATGTGGTTAATGAATCATCACAAAAAACTGCTTGGCAACAATCGGTTGAACCGATGTTTCAGGGGCCGTTGCTGTTGTCATCGATTGCCCACAATCGACCGATTGGGGTGGCCGATTCCGATCATCGGCTGAACACTAATCACTTCCACCCACGCCTCTTACTACGCCATTGGAAGTGGCTATGACACGTATCCAAGCAGCAGTTAAATTAATGATTGAATGCACACGTCGACAAAACGGTAAGTAGCATGTGTTCCTAATGCGTCAATTACAAGAATTCAATGACTACAGCAATAGTTGTCATGTTGAGCAAGGAAATACAAAACTCTTGTTCTATTATGGTATAGAGAGGACAACCAAATGAGACCAATTCTGCATGACTGCACCACATGTTCCAACTCATATCCGTAAAATTACATTAATTCTCAAAACTGCAGTGTACTCAGTGGCACAGCTGTGGATTGTCCGAGCTGCCTGCATATAGGGCTGCACGGTATATCGATAAACCGACATATACCGGTATTCAAACCAAAATCGATCGAATACCGGTGTAATGACAAAAATATCGGGTTATCGTCATTATTTATTTACCCACAATTTAATTTTCAAGATGCTTTGAGTTTTTTAACTGTAGCCCCGAATGAATAATATTATCCCTTTATCCAAGAAATCGTCTGCTTGTGCCCTCGTAATATACAAATTCAGCAGTTGAAAAATTAATTTTCAAAAATTTCAACAAAACTATATCATGTGATCCCTCATTGGAACGAGCTCGTGGAGCTCGTTCCAATAAGGGGGTCACATGATATAGTTTTGTTGAAATCGTTGGAGAAAATCTGATAAACTAATTTTGAAAATAATAAATTTTGATATCGTCTGCGTTGGGTAAAGGTTTTTTGAACCGCATCATCAAGGCATGCAAATTCGTTCCGACTGTGATGCCTCGAGCCTCGATTGTGGTACTTGTGTCCATATATCTGAACAGTTTTCGATATACCGGTATACCGCGGTATTTTTTTTTTGAATACCGATACCGGTATTCAGTTTTGAATATCGTGCAGCCCTACCTGCATACTCCCAAAGCCTATCCAGGCACCCCCAGACTGTGGAAATCCATGTCACGTTTTGTATAACTCTAGTGATTAACCGATGTTTGGCAATCGCATCTGACATCGCGTCGATTTTAAGCCATCGGTTGACCATCGGTTGAAGTGTTTGTACATCGATTCGTGTCGATGGTTACTTGGAACACCATTTGATCAAAATTGTTTGTATTTATGTTTGATTCACGATTCATACAAGCAGTATCAAGCTTAATAAGTTGCCACAATGATTGGCAGGAATCATGATTGGTCTTATCTCATTGATTGGTCTGATCTTCCCCTTGATAGCTGCTCAGACACAGGTGCCACGTGTCATTTATTTATTTATTTATTTACTGGGGTTTAAGGTCACATATTTCTGAACAATGGCTAATCATGACCATGACAGCTGGGTGGGGGAAGCCGGAGTACCCGGAGAGAACCACCGAGCAACGGCGAGCAACTGTCAGCTCCCCAACATACTAACTCCACACAAGCAGGGTTAGCATTGGTTGAAGACAAGTGCACCATCGACGTGCAGTACGCCTTAGTACACGATGTCACCGTGCCCCCAGATGAGCAATGGGGTGAAGTGTCTTGCACAAGGACACAACGTGGTTGCCGCAGGTGGGATTCGAACCGAGGACCTCTCGGCTTGCAGCCTGCACCTCTACCTACTGAGCCACTGCGCCCCCTGCCACGTGTCATGTGATGAATCTATGAAATACGACATCAGCAGAAACAAGTTAATCATTTACCCAACGTAACGGCCCAAACCGACCAAGCGCTATTTACAAAAATCACCATTCAATTCTCTTTATTGTTTTTTATTTTTTTTGTCTCAAAACATAGCTTATGACCCTCATTGGAACGAGCTCGATGAGCTCGTTCCAATGAGGGGCCATAAGCTATGCTTTTGAGACAAAAAATGAAAATATTTAGTTATTCAAGAATTTTGTTTGCAGGTGTCTTCTGCTTTTCATGTAAGGTAAAGCTAGGGATAACAGCATGGCGTTTTTGATCATTGATCAAAGACGCTGCGCTGTTAACTTCTTTCAGATGATGTATTTTTATTTTAATACACACAGTGACATGCTCTTGAGGTCAACGAACCAATCAACCTGACTGTACGGTAACATTAACCCTATTCTATGCATTCTTGAGCATACTACTCCTTTTGGTTGTGACTATCTGACACCGATACTCACAATCGGCCGATTGTGCGCCCATCTAATCGGCAAGCAGACGACGGTCGCAAATCCTTATCGGTTAATCACTATAACTTGGCCGGGCTGCCTTCATACTCCCAAAACCTATCCAGGTACCCCCAGGTACCCCCCTCCCCTTCCCCCAAACTGTGAAATATATGTCACATTTTGTATAACTCTCTCCAAGTCTACTACTATAGGTTTACCAAGTATTAGCAGGGGCGGCGGAACGATTTTCAAAGTGTGTGGTGTGGGGCGCCCCCCCCCCCCACGGTTCCGCCGCCCCTGATTAGATAGAGATGGGCCATATACTGAAAAACCAATTAGATATCGATATCATGGGGGACACCGAAAAACCGAACCTAACCAATAGTTGAATACCGAAACCGTCTGAATTTTTAAATTTTCCCACATTCGCTATTTATGAGGCTATATTGAAGCTTGATAACAGTTGAAATGTTAATTTTCATGAAAGAAGTGACTGATTTTCTTTTCAGTTTTGTTAACCCTCAATGGTCTGGCAATTGTCCTGAATTCCAACAAGACTACATCCCTTACATGTCCAGCTGCTTAACAGTTATTTCTAGTCAAGGCAGGCAGCCAAGACCTGACTAGAAATCATTGTACAAGTGATTTGTCTGTTGTCTGCAGGACCCCCTAAAGATGGCATGGTCAAGGCACATGCTCCGAGATCGTAAAAGCCTGAAATAGGTCTTTAAATGTTGAGGTGCGTTTAGAACAAGTCACAAAATTACTTTAGATATGATTTGTGTTCATACAAGAACAACTTATTCTGTATTTTCTTGGTGTGAATTCCCCTTTGGTACTATCAGCAAATTTCAGTCAAGCAGGCCTGGCAATCTAGAAAATCAAGGAGTGCAAAACAATTGCCCTCCTCAGACTGCTTGGGAGTGCAATTGCACCTGAAAGTTTCATTGCAAAAACTTGTATGCTATTTTGGTTATATTCACTTCAAGGTATTAATATTGTGACTGAAAATTGTTCTACATTCAGTTACATAGTGGAAAAATTGCCACACACATTCTCTCATTATTCAAAATGTTGCATTCAATTCTTATGTGACTGTCTTCCACACACAAAATGTATCGAAATGCGACACAGAATGGGTCATGAATTATTGCGAATCAATGTAACATTGACAATTCGTCCCCTGAGTTCCAATGTGTCCTCTGTGCCAGTAGGCACAGAGAATACATTGGAACTCAGGGGACGAAGTGATAATCGATTTTAAAGGCAGTCTCAAACAGGTCTGGCACTCCAGAAAATCAAGGGGTGCAAAAAATTGCCCTCTTCAATTTTTTCTAGGCATGCAGCACTCCTGCACTCCTAAAGAATGCCAGGCCTGGGACTCAAGTCAGATATCGAATACCGAACCGATACCGAGGTATACCCCTAAAGATACCGAAACCGATTCCGAACTTAAATTCCAATACTGTCCATCTCTAATACTAGAATACATGATAAGACCTGAGACAATTTGTAATAACACACAAAACCGTACTTAAGACCATATTGACATGGAACTCACGCAGAGTATAAAGTTGATAGATCGCATCTACTGTTAAGGAGCTTGATGTCTCAAGGTCAATTGCCATTGATGGAACTTCAGTTAAAGCTGATTTTCAGAATGGAAGCGTCCCTGAGATTAACGATTTGAAGTGTATCAGATATAGAGAATATACCCAAAGTAGCTTGGTGTACCAAATGTTCACCAGGAGTGGTGAAGTGGTGTTAACGGTGAGCCTTTGGCGCGCGGTTAACACCACTTCACCACGAGTGGTGAATATTTGGTACACCAAGCTACTTTGGGTATATTTTATTTATACCATGACCGTCAGATTATTAAGAATAGCTGTTACTTTTTCTCGATTTTACTGAACAGCGGACGTTCATTCGTGCGAATCTGCTATTGTTTACATGAGCATCGGTGGGCGGTACTTCCGCTGTCAATTTTGTTGCCGAAACGAAATAGAAAAAGAAACGGAGCCTTTTTCGTTTTAATACCATAATAACATACTATTTCGAGTTATGCATGCTTTATTAACATGAGGCAATGCATGTTTGTTAAGTTTTGGCATCTTATGAGGTAAACCCATTTAAAAACGTAATAAATAATTGCCACTTTCAGTTGACTCTTCGCGAGGCGACGTGCGATAAATTTAGATAAGTTTCATTCAGGTCGACGTCACCGAAGTTCAACTTGGAGGTAGTTCTACTATAGGTGTGAATTTTAACTAATGAAATCCTATTGCTGGTGTGTTCACCACGGTTGGTGTGTAAGGCTAAAATTTATGTTATACGCTTTTTATATATAGTAGAACAGGTAATCATGGTATAAATAATGATACGTCGACATTACATCACAGTGCAGAGGGTTAATCACTGGATGACAAGCATTCACTCTGTATTTTTCCAATGATGCTACTGGGAATTTAACCCAGTTGTACCATGGAAATATTTAACCCTTTACCTAACATGAAAAGCAGAAGACACTTACAAAATTCTTGAATAACTACTTTCTTTTCATTTTTTGTCTTAAAAACATAGGTTATGTCCCCTCATTGGAGCGAGCTCGACGAGCTCGTTCCAACGAAAGGTCGTAATCTGTGTTTTTGAGACAAAAAATGAACAAATAATGACAATATTAATTGACGATTTTTGAGTATAGCGCTGGACGGATTTGGCCGTTACGTTGGGTAAATGGTTAATGCTAGAAATTTCGGCATTTTGACATCACCGTGCAGGTGTTAGTAATTGAATGCCAGGCATCCCCTGATTTTACTGGGCACCATCCAAAAATAATTTGAGACTACGCCATTAAGTGAACTTAGTCTCCTCCATATGTGACGGCATGTCGTATGCTGCATTCGGGTCTGTGTACAGACTCTTGTACTGGGAGGTGAGATTCCAACTCGGGGTCATGCGAAGCATTTCAAACTTGGTTTGGGGGTATAATAATGATGGCCCATGTGCCTTATTGACGTGGTAGGAATACAATGCACAAAGCAATGTTTGGGATTAACGTGTACACTGAAAACTAGTGTTATCCCCTAGAAAAAGGGCACTCTGACACAGCAACCTCGCCAATATGCAAAGTTTTGAAACAGAAACCAATTCAAATTAAGGACACTGCTACCTTAACCTTTGGCACAATTAACCCCAAAGTAAATAGGGCTTTTCATCTCATCATACCCAACCCACGTGTCAAGCTTGGTTTTGATCGGCCCAGCGTGGCTTTAATTAGAGAGCGGGACGTTGGAAATTTTTTAATGTAAAGGTCATTGTGGTTGCATCTCAAGAGTTAACAGTATGTATCCCTTTCCTGCTTCTTCCCATTAAGATTGCAATGATAGGATACCAAAAGATAAATACAAGTTTCATGTGTACCACCCCCAGCCGCCCCGGTTCCTATCTCATGTGCTTAATATAGAAAGTCAGCATATACAACAAACAATTTAGTTTCAAAAGTACTTCCCTTCGTTTAACACACACCAAAATAAACTTTATACTGGGTAGACTTCCCCGAGGGGTGGCGGGGGGGGGGGGGGGGGTCAAAAGCAAATGTGTCAAAAGACTCAAAATATAGGAATAACCATAATCACCTGCAACTGAAAGCGAATAAAAATTGGATGTTTTTATCATTATTATTCTTTAAACCTGACACGGATAGCAGACGACATTTTCGAAACGAGTCCTGGGGGAAAATAAAACTTATTTTTTTTTGACTAAAAAACACAGCTTATGGCCATTCATTGAAGTGAGAGGTCATAATCAATGTTTTTGATGTAAAAATTGGAAAAAAAATAGTAGCTCCCCACTTTCATTTCAGTTCTGTTACTGCTGGGACATGTACTCCCTCCTGCAAACGACTCTTTGAAATATGTTGGTTCCTAGTAAAAGGGGATGCACCCCACTTCTAATCTGACGATTGAATAACTGCTATGGGCGAGTCTGAAAAAAATACACTATGTGTCCTGAAATCGGGACTTGTTGCTTTTTGAAATACCAGATGGTTTTTAAACCATATTCAGTCCGACTAGAAAGCAAAGTCAGTAGTTTTACACCAGAAAGTTGAAACATTTATCAATAGATGTCTCCATCCATCCATATCAACAAATCAACAAACAAGATCTATGGGACCACACCAACCAAATGTCCTAAACAATGAAGTTGAGAAGAAGACTGTGGACTTGGATCGTTCAGTATCTCGGGAACGTCACGAGGCAGGCATCAAGGTGGAGCTTCCAAAGCAGGAGGTCAAGAGGAAGGTCCCGTAACACCTGGCGCAGAACGTGGGAGGGGGATATTAGGAATGCAGGACACAGTTGGCACACCCTTTTTCAGTCAGTCCAGAACAGACTCAGAAGGAAAGAAATTGCCATGGATTCCATCTCGGAGTAAAAAGGCAACGCCAAGCAAGTCACTGCAACTTCGTGAGGTTTTTCAAGCACTGATGGGGCACAAAAAAATTCAAAGAACACACACACACCTCTTTCAATCCTTAAGGATATAGGCATTTTCTTAGACTTTCTACTACTCTGCGGTTTCTGTACTAGTGACTTAGCAGAGAGTTCTAGACAAATCTTGGCTGTCTCGAAGGCAGCCAAGACTTGGCTAGCAATCAAAGTAAGTGTTTTTTTTTTGTTTTTTTTTGTTCGGTTTAACGACCGCTTCAACATCCAGGATCACATCGTGCCGGACAGTTTACGGGTGGAGAAAGAGGGATTACCCGGACACTAAAGAGCGGCGTGCAGCTGACAGACCCCCCATCTCTGCACAGGCAGATTTAGCAGCGGCAAAAGGCAAGTGCGCTGTCGACGCCCAGCACGCCTAAGTACACAGCGCCACCGTGTCCTTATCGCTGGTCAGGATCGAACCGTTTTCAAGTAGTTATTGTATATTCATGGACGCATTTCAGCCAGTTCATTAGAAAAGGGGTTAATACTGTATGGCTGACACCACAACAATATAGTTTATTTAGAATGGTGGTGAATATGTAAGCAACGGGGTTTCTTATACACGTTTTGAGAATCTCTATTTACATATGAGGTTATCGAGTTGAAATAGTTCCGGAGTGCACCACATGTGCATGAAAACGTTTCACATGCACTCGGTGAAAAACACGTGCACTGAAAAAAAAAATCGAAGCTTCAACAATGCACCACAAGTGTATGTCATGTTTGTGCGGCTGTCACTGTTGACAGCCACAAATGAAGAAATGAATTGAAGTTGCAGGTCAGCTCTTCTCTCCATTAACAATTACGACCAAATTCTGAAGGATCTACACAACTTTGGTCGCAGGCATTATCCTGAAATAGCGACTGCATTTTCCAGCTAACTGTGTATTTCCAATCATTAAGGCCAACAAATCTGAAAAATCTGTTTATCGTGTTTTATTACGACCGTTTGAGCGACTTATATTTTTTTAGCTCTTAACCCTTTACCTAATATGAAAAACAGACGACACATGCAAACAAAATTTTTGAATAACTAATTTTTTTTCATTTTGTGTCTCAAAAACATAGGTTATGGCCCCTCATTGGAACGCGCTCGACTAGCTCGTTCCAAAGAGGGGTCATAACCTATGATTTTGAGACAAAAATGTTTTAAAAAATGAAAATTAATTGGCGATTTTTGTGAATAGAGCTGGCCGGTTTTTTCCGTTATGCTGGGTAAAGGGTTAACGCAGGCACATTTGGATTTTCTTTTCCAAACTTTGTTTTTAGCCAGTTGGGAACGCTACCAACATTAGAGGGTACTTACAGAGAGCACAACCAAAACTGACCAGGAAAGGCCAACACCTACGGTTCGACTCAGAAGCAATAAGACAAGATTATTTTTCAAGTGATGCGAACCGTACCGGACCGCCCCTGGAAGTCCTGTCCAAAGAATAGCGGTCCTGTATGTACGGTCCGGTACCTGGGTATGCGGCCCGCTTATTTCCCACTGAACCGGACCAATGCGCTCCACTGCAGTGTTTCGGTTTTTTAACCAATGTAGGGCATTTTGACACTTCTTTGTATGTATTCTTTGTTGAGGGTGACTGTGGGTTTTAGGGGGTATCAGACATGTTTGCTAAACGGCCAGCAAAATGAAGATCTCTATAAGGCACAATGGGTTTGTAACAAGTGAATTTTATATTCTTGAGCAGACACTAAGTGCAACAAGGCTCCAGCTACAATGCTTTAGCACTACAGATGGCGGCTTGTTGCACTCAATGGGAGAATTATACTGTATCGCCTAAGCCTTCATTCGTAATGGGAAAACGTCTCCTACCTGAACGATTTGGATCTCAGACCACAAGGAAAGTGTGTTCCCAGAACTAATCTCCTACTTATTTCACAGGCTAAGTGGAAGATAATGTTCACAAATTAGCATTGTCTCAAACTAGCGATAATCTGACACATTACAATGGCCTTCTGGGCCGTCTTGGACTGCCCCGAACCGATCCAGCCCGTTTGAGCACCGGTACGACAGGGGTGGTCCGGTTGGGCAGACGGTCCAGTCTTTGAGCGGTACCGGACCGGTACCTGACCGGACTTTTGCGGTCCAATCCGCAACACTAGTTGTTTCGTTCGCCAATATTTATGTCTTGGATAAAATCGTGCCAATAAAGTTGAACTAAACAATGTATATCCTCGGAGCAGAATGACCCGTCTGAGCTTGGCCCGGCCAATGATTTCTCTCCTACCTTCACTACCAAAAAGTCGAATTAGCTTTTTCACTTGATCTTTAAAGCAAATATCCAAGGTATGATAACGGCACCAGTATTAGTTAATCAAGGATAACTGATTTGCAATTCTTTAATACATGGATCATCGGAAGCAGGTCATAAATTGTACAGATCGCCCAAAACTGTTTTCATTAAACTTTCAAAAACAGTCTTTATCGTGGAGAAACGGTGAAGAAATCCAGTATCCGGCAAAACGTCAGTTATATCCCTACCGTTTCCGATTCATATTTTTAAGGAGAGAATATGCTTATGACAGGACGCAAGCTCTCAGACCACCAGTGTAATTCGGTAAGAAATTCGACGTTGTTATGACCTGTTTATTTACCCACTGTTTCGTTTACGCACAGGCTACCGTAATGTCAATCGCAGGGATATATAGATTCTTTCCAGCTCCAGTCATAGATATTCCAATCAATTAGAATTTAATTCACCTTGAAACTATCAATATATTAACACAATTAGTGGGACAACAGTACGGCTGCCGTGAACTGGTCACTTTCCACGAGTGTGCAACATTTCCACGGACGCAATAATATTAGATTCCAAACACTAATTATAGGAATAATCATCAAAAATTTAATTAATGAAGCACCGGCTACACCCGGTGCTTCATTAATTAAAATTTTCCTGATGATGGTTTTCATTACCTGGTAATCGCTTGCGTGGACATCACTGCCCACGCGTGGATTACGACCAGTCTGCAGCAACTGTACTGTACGCGGCGTAATTAAAAAACGATGGCCATCGCGAGTCTTCATCCCTTATGGCAATCTCATAAAAAAAATCGGTCAAATTAATTCCTAATTCAGAAACATTTTTTGCCTTGATTCAAAGAAAATGAATGTTTTTAGTATTTTTACATTCAATCGTCTGGCATATATCAGTTGGTCGGAAAAGCGAACCGTAGATTTACTTTTCCGACCACCTGAAATATCTCTGACGCGTTAATCTAAACATATGCGATAAATTATTTAAGGGTTAGACTGGTTCCAGGCCATAACTGCTTCACATTCTTACAGAATTAGACTGGTGTGAATGAAAGCTTGCTCAGCTTGACCTCTCTGTTCTTAAATTGCACTCCAAAAATATCAGCAATTGGTTACATCCAATAATTTCCATGCTACACCTCAGACATACCTGGTCTCCAGATTCTTTCAGATTCAGGTTTTTTATTCCACATAAAGTGGTTACAAATAAACATATTGTACAAATATAATAAGTGGCATAGCCAGATTGGCTGTCTACCTGTCACCCCCTGGAAGATAGTGTAATTGCAAACAGACTGTAACCAAATGAATAAACTTATAACAATTTATGTGATATGAATAGTGCTGTCGCGATTATTCGATTAGTCGACTAACTGTCGACTATTGAAGTAGTCGACGTTTTTTATTTTTAGTCGATCGTCGTTCATTTTCAAGGTGGTACATGTCTACTACACGTCGGGGCTAAATTGCATTGTTTTGTGAGGTGAATGATCAATGAAGGTGAATAATTTTAAATATCTAACCAAAGTTAACATTCATATCCGGAAGACTGTTCGACTGTCACTGACTGTGTAAGAAAGAACACTCACAGTTACTCGAGAAGAATAGATTCTTCTGAATTTCTCCAGGTTTGTACACACGAATGCACCCATTGGAAAACCCAAAGCGCGGAAGTGACAAAATTATGACGAAAGTCAGAACGTCAGATCACTTCTCAAAGTTCGGAACTTCAGACTAAGATCCAATTTTAACAACTGACGAGGGAATGCATAGATCTCAATGTTCAAAATTTCGAGAAACTTATTGCAGAAAGGAAACATATGCAGGAACGTTCTTTGGTAAATTCATTTTAATTCATCGGCTTCAATCTAGTTCAAACTTGGACCCGCAGTCAGTAATATTATTTTGGGGGTTGGTACGTCCTACAGGACGTACCAACCCCAAAAATTATATTACGGACTGTGGGTCCAAGATTGGACTACATGTAGCTTCAGTCGGGACCGATTTGTTGTTCCCACAACCCCACTTCGTCTGAACACACTGGTGCCATTGTCATTTTCAGAGTTTTACGAACAGAAGAATGATTTGCTAAAAAATCATGGGAAGCGACTATTAATCGACTAACCGTCGATTACTGGTCACGATTAGTCGATTACAAAAAATGATGGTCGCGACAGCCCTAGATATGAAATGGGGAATGGGAATCGATCTATTTCATTTCCTGGGCCAAAGATACGGTCCATCATTTACACCAGCGGGAAGCTCGTGCTTCAGGGAGGCAAGAAGCAACCTGCTCACTACGAAGCATGACACATGAGAGCGACAACAAATCCCATCGTGAAGTTAGTGTCATTTAGACTGCGACAAAGAGATAGGTCATTGTGTTTGGGTGTGGAGTCTGCCAGGGACGGCGGAAGCTCGATAAAAGTGGACGGGCACAAATTTACAATGCGACGATGGTTTGAACCAGCGTGACAAATTTTACAATCGTTTAGCGGCAAATGTACCATGACTCGCTATTGTCTCTCGTTTTGATGAATATGCCGCTGTGTGCTCACTGTCCTGTCATTTTCTTCTACTTCAACCATTTTGGTTGAAAGATAGTTGAAGTAGAAGAAACGGACCTCAGCGACCGAAAGTGGGATTCTTTGACTAAATAGTGGTTGGATTTGCACATAATGTTACATGAATGCCTGTATACTGACATGTTTGCATGCGCCCATTTTAACTCATTGTGTAACTGCGAAATATATCTGTGGAACAAAGTGGAGGGACACGTGCCCCCTGTGCTCTCTGACTCTATCGTCCATGGGGACTATGTCAGCTGGCAGACCATAGGATGCCACGCGAAACTTGGAAATTGGATTCGATTGGAAATCACCTCAACAATTCAATTCGAGTAAGATTCAGAAATTGTTGAATCGTGAAGATGTTTTCAATTGTCGGACAGTAGACCGGGTGGAAGGAATCAGCGTACCCGGAAACAATCATCGAGCAACGGGGGTGGGTAGCTATCGTACCTACTGGGTGATTGCACAGATACGAACTGGTCGTGTGGTCCACCCCCCACCCCCACATCGGAAGCAACTCGGGGCCGGGGGCCCCCAACATTTACGCAGTCCAACACTTGTTGGCGCATGAAATTTCGTGAAAATGACCAAAAGGCGAAATGGATCTGATTGCATAGCCTGTCGGTTTATCGAAATGCCTTCTATGTGGACTGAAACTGGCAGTCCACATAGATAGTGTTTCGATATAAAAGCATTCTAGCCTGCCACTGATCGGTCAGAAGTAAGGAAGGAGCGTTCTTTCGATTCGAAAAATCAATTTTTTCTACCATTGCATGGGTCGAATTTTGGTCGGCCTGATGGGACCTGGTCCCCTTGGTGCAACCATTTCAGGCCTTTAAATTCTTCCCAACTAGCGACGGTAAACGCTGTGCCCAAATAAGATAATTGCGCCCAAATTATGCGGATTTTGAAACTGTTTCCAAAGTTTTGCAGTGTTTCGGCAATATATAGTTTGGCCAGGTTTCCCTGATGCTTGCAATATAGCTTAGAGCTTACCTCCGAAGCAAACAATGCAACAGACAAATATTTTTTAAAAACCCACAGAGTTTGCCATAGAAAACCAATCGGCGTCCACAGTGTCGTATACGACACTGTCGACGGCGATTGCTTTTCTGTGGCGAATTCCATATAATCATGCACTTAAAGCTTGAGATCTGTTGTATTCATGTTTGTGGCATTTCTCAGTAAACGCCATGCGTAATTTACATTCAAATGGATCTTTGGCTCGACACGGGGGAAGTAAGAAGCCTTCTCGAGTTAGTCGAGTAAACTTACGTCAAAGGGTGGTGGGAGGGAACCAGTGATAATGGTGAAGACCTATTACCAGGGGTTGTTAGCTAGCATTTTAAGACGGGCGACCTAAAACTTAAAAGAGACACCAAGAAGAAGAAAATACCGGTGCTTTTTCTCCAAACATGCAGGCCATGATCGCTCAGATGCAAGGAAGAAGCGTTATTTCGGTTCGAAAAATCAAAATTTTGTCCAGGTCCGGATCCCCATTGGTACGTTTCTGGGCAACGTTTTTGGGCTCAGTCCGCTCCTGTACATGCAAGATTAGCATTGACTGAAGGCAAGTGAACCATCAATGCGTTGTACGCCTCAGTACACAAAGCCATCGCGCTTCCACTTGGGAAATCAGGATTAAGCGACTTGCCCAAGAATACAACGCATGTCTCAGGTTCGAACCGGGACCTTTCAATCTGAAGTCCAATACCCTAACCATTGAGCCACCGCGCTACCGGGAGGTGCAACTGTACACGCACAAAGAAACGGTGATCTCAATTTTGAACATCATTGTCAGAACACCACTCGGATGTGCGTATTTGCGTGTGCATCCAAAATGTCATTTTGATTTGAAAGATCAAAGTCGAGACATGGTGAAGCTTTTTTCCAGCATCGAAGGACGGAAGAAAATGAACAGATATCGAGAGAAAAATACAGGGAAAATAATAGATATCGACGAAGCATGATACGAATATTATTAGTTATCCTTGTGTTTTCCAGGGTGTATGGGAATTTACACCGGTTTGGGAACTCATACACCCTGAGGCGAAGCCTCAGGGTGTATGAGTTCCCAAACCGGTGTAAATTCCCATACACCCTGGAAAAACACAAGGATAACGGATTTATTTCCAAGAATTTTGGTATACTTAATACTTTAACCTACATTGTGGGCAAAAACTGACAGAAAAGTTGTACTTTGTAAGTTTCTTAATAAAACCAGACAAATATGGATGTCATTGGAACTGGCTCAATGAGCCAGTTTCAATGATATCCATATCTGTAATATTTTATTGCACATAAATTCTAAATTTCCTGTATTTTTATTTTTGTTCTAACATAACCGAGCAGAACGTATGAATTAACAATTAAAAATGGGCACTGTTATAGCCTGCTATTGTATATTCTTGTTTTTACACAGTGGTTAACCACGGTGTAAAAAAAGCCACCCTGAGGCGCATTTCTCACTAAGTTCCTTCACAATGAAGAAAAATTATATCATTCCGAAGAAAAGGAAAATAACCTATTATATTTTGTTTGACAGAGCTCTACGAGCTCTGAAAAACAAAATATAATGGGTTATATCTATTGTTATTTTCATGATGAAATGTATCAAAGATAAATGAATCGGTCAATAATATGGTCTCCGGAATAATCAGTGAGTACCTTGATACTGATGAGATATAAATAGATACTCAGACGTTTTACAGTGTGATATTATTTATTTATTTATTGGTGATTAAGGTCATATACTGATGCACAATGGCTAATCGTGGCCGTGACAGTTTTACGGGTGCAGGAAGTCGGAGTACCCGAGGGAACTACCGGGCAACGACGAGCAGCTGCCAGCTCCCCAACATCGTAACTCCACACTGCAGCACAGGCAGTGTAAGATTGGTTGAAGACATGCGTACCATCGACGTTCAGTACGCCTTAGTACACGGCGTCGTCGTGCCCCCATGTGGACACTCGGGGTTAAGTGCCTTGCCCAAGGACACAACGCTGGATTCCGAATTGATAGCTCAGACGGTCACCCATCCAGTGATTAACCGGGCTCGTACAGTGTGACAAAACAACAGAAGAAATCCAATAAATACTGTCCAAATGGCATTTTGAAAGAGAAAAAAGAAAATTGATAACTCCACATTAAAAGATAGTTCCATCAGTGTTCTGATTTTTTGTCACGAATAACACAAAATTAAGGGTATCATTTTGATTATTTTTTAATGATCAACACTGTTAATTTTAATACATATGTCATAAACTATTTTTAATGATTTTGAAAAAAATCACATTGTGTGCATATTCATGTTTTTACACCGTCTAAACCAATGTGTAAATATTTCAAGTGGGTGAGGGTATTATTTACATCGTACCTGTCAGCCAATCAAATTGCAAGATTACCGTCTGTCAGGAAAAAGTTGTGATGTTGTAGCATCACAATTCGGGAGGCATCAAATTACCCGAATTGATCCATAGTATTTTTGTCACTCCTTTATCGAACGTAACAGAATATCCGGCCACCATTGTTCACAAAACTCGTGATTCAAGTTGTGATGCTGTAGCATCACAATTCGGGTAGCATCAAATTACCCGAATTGATCCATAGTATTTTTTGTCACTCCTTTATCGAACGTAACAGAATATCCGGCCACCATTGTTCACAAAACTCGTGGTTCAAATTTTAGTTTTTTTTCATTTGCCTCGAAAACATAGCTTTTATGCCTCGTTGGAACGAGCTCGTCGAGCTAACTGTACCAAACATCTGAATCAGAGTTAACCAATTTGAAAAGTTGCACTTGGAAATGATTCAATCTCCAAATCTTAGCAGCCCTGTAATACTATATCATTTCAACAAAGGTTCGAGGCATTGTACAGGGATCTAACATTATTACTGAATATTCCAGATATATAAAGAGGATTATTTGATGACTTTTGAACATAAAAAATACAACTGACTATTTGTGTGAATTCCAGAAAAATATGTACACGTGATCGGTACTTCCCTTCCTGTCAGTTTTTCTCTCTTATTTGTTGCATGCCCTCTGTTTTCGGTTCAGAAAAAAATCTTATTGTATCACCTGGTACTATACGGGCAGTGAATGACTTTATGCAGAGTGTAAGGTGCATTTTATAATACACGACACAAATAAAGCCACACAAAGTAGTAGATCTTCTGTTTATCAGGCCATTTTTTGGTAAAATTTCCGTTGGGTGGGCAGTTTTATATTTTATTTCTGTATTTATTTCTTTGTCATCAAAAGTTCATGTTCTTGGTTTGTTTTATATTTTAGGCCTCATAATCTGCAGAATAGCAGCGGTGGTGGTGTATTTCGCCCCTTCAGTGCAAGATGGCTTTGCAATGCTAAAGCATTGCAAAGCCCTATTGCAGTCAAGAGATAAATTTTATTAATTTGGGTAAAATATCAGACATAAACCATTTAATTTTTATTTTTTTTAAATTTTTTATGCTTTTGTACTTTTAATTTTTTAGTCCTTAACTGTCTCTTCTTTTCTAAACACAACGCGAAAACAAAAATTGAAAGAAAAATTCTTGAATAAATATTTTCTGTTTTTCTCAAAGACGTGGCTTATGATCCCTCATTGAAGCGAGCTCTCTGAGCTATATTTTGGATGCAGAAATCTAAAAAAAAAACAAATAATAAACGGCGAATATAGTGAAGAGCAAAAATCCGTTTTGTTAATTAAAGGGTGATTGTGCATTCCCATCAGCTACGATCCTAATTAGGCATTTGGAATGCTGCAGTTCATTCCCCTGGGTGTAGCATTTCAACAAGTGGAAATGAAAGATTGCGATTTGCAATGAGCGGATTTGTAAATTTTATTCAATGCCTGCTGTAGATGATTTCAAGAATGAAAATCTCTACCATGGGGATTCAGAATACCACAAGATTTCAGTCTCCACCATATCATATGTAGTACGTGGAGAGTGAATAACCACACAAAACACCCAGAGTGGTGGAATTTCCCCACAACTAATGACCAGCGTTGCAGCAGGGAAGCCAAAGATGTTCTCGGACGGTCACGTGATATGGAGTAGAAAGTTGGTGTTTGTCGTCGTGGAGAAAATGTTGTAAAATGTAGTTTTTAACCCTTACCTAACGTGGAAAGCAGACGACACTTGCAAAAATAATTCTTGAATAACTAATTTTTTTCATTTTTTGTCTCAAAAACATAGGTTATGACCCCTCGTTGGAACGAGCTCGACGAGCTCGTTCCAACGAGGGGTCATAACCTATGTTTTTGAGACAAAAAATGAAAAAAATAATGAAAATTAATTGCCGATTGTTGAGAATAGCGCTGGCCGGTATTGGCCGTTACGTTGGGTAAAGGCTTAACACGGGTGTGGTCATATATTTTGTGTTAGTTGAATATGTCAAACCTTGCAGATTCCTGATTGTGACGCAAATTTGGATTTCAAAGGCAGATTCAGTGTTTAAAGTGGTATTTTATTTCCTGGTGTGTGTTGTGTTGTCGTCTTGGAAACCAAAATGGCGCTACCCAGTCATCAGGTAAACAACATGAAATGAGTTCAGCTCAGCCAAAATCTGCACCGATTACAAGCACATAGGATTCGGGCTGTGTGGTATTCCAACTATATTGTATACTATGTGTTATTATGTTGAAAAGATCTGCTACCTTGAGCTCAGCATCGAGTGCTGATGAAAGTATGAGTACAAACAATATTACTCCAAAACCCAAAGATCAAACAAAAAATTCCGTCGCAAAGTCTACACAACCTTAAAAAAAAACCCAAAGATCAGACATGTCAGCCTCTAGTCAGCCCAGCATCAGCCCAATTTGAACATAAGCCCCGAGCCGCAAACCTCAGACCATGTTACCGTCAATTCATCACAATAACTAATAATATGATAACTTGAAGTCATTTATGACAATCTAATATACAACCACTTTACCACTGAAAATTATTCAGTTAACAGAATTCAAATAACAGGAACACGGTCACTTTCCTGTATTCGAGAGAAAAACTGAAGATTTATTCTTTTATATCTTGTTTGACAGAGCTCCATGAA
Source organism: Pictodentalium vernedei (assembly GCA_031216915.1). NCBI lineage: Eukaryota > Metazoa > Mollusca > Scaphopoda > Dentaliida > Dentaliidae > Pictodentalium > Pictodentalium vernedei. Next base: position 206,679,522 of record CM062288.1, on the reverse strand, counting down.
GACTGTCGAACACGATATAATAGAAAGAAAATGCTTGTGTTGGATGCACTGAGGCCATATGTGTCTATAAAAACGGCAAATTGGGTGATTGTCAGGGTAATTTCTCGGAATATTACAAGATTTTATATTCAATTAATAGAAGTTTACTCTGTAACCCATATGCAGTTAAAAGGTCAAATTTGTAATGAAGGTATGGTAAATGGTTTTGTGTTGGGAACATAATTATGCAGTGAAGAGGTACCCAATTAAGTGCACTCCATCGTACTATGAGAGAGAGAGAGAGAGAGAGAGAGAGAGAGAGAGAGAGAGAGAGAGAAACAATGAGAGAGACAGAGAGGCTGAGATTAGTATGAGTTTATTATGTAATCTATATGCAATTATAGGTAAAATTTGATCGAAAGGTATGGCAAATGTTTTTTGCATATTACCATATATACCACGACAGTTTTACGGGTGGAGGAAGCCTGAGTACCCGGAGAGAACCACCGAACAACGGCGAGCAACTGTCACAACATACTAACTCCACACAAGCAGGGTTAGCATTGATTGAAGACAGGTGCACCATCGATGTGCAGTACGCCTTAGTACACAACGTCACCGTACCTCCACGTGGGCAATGGGGGTGAAGTGTCTTGCCCAAGGACACAACGCGGTTGCCGCAGGTGGGATTCGAACCGAGGACCTCTCGTCTTGCTGCCCGCACCTCTACCAACTGAGCCACCGCGCCCCTTCAATAGTGTTATTCATGTAAAGAGGTATCCAATTAAGGGTAGCCCTGTACTATAAGAGAGAGAGAGAGAGAGAGAGAGAGAGAGAGAGAGAGAGAGAGAGAGAGAGAGAGAGAGAGAGAGAGAGAGAGAGAGAGAGAGAGAGAGAGAGAGACAGACAGACAGACAGAGACGGAGAGGGACAGAGAGAAGAGAGAGAGAGAGAGAGAGAGAGAGAGAGAGAGGGAGAGAGAGAGCTATTGTTGACCAATTCATTATTTTTTCTGTGTATTAGATTTTATGTACCTACTGTACCTTTTTCCCATGTTTGGGGTGCAGAGAATATGAACGAATCATTTCAATAAAGTGACATACCATTACATCTGCTGTCAGCATTGTGAACATACCACTTCATTAAGTCATTAAATATCACACTGAAAATTCCTAACTATACAGTACGGGTCGAAACAAGTTGGAGGATTACGGCAAATGAAAAGGACTGGTAAATTCTTCTCTCTTGGTGATACCAACGCCTTTATTGGTTCCCTTTAGTTTCAACTCATTTTTTAAACCAGAAGAGGTACGTAAGAGTGTAGTTGCACGTCAATTTGCCACTGGGGAATACAAAATCACAAATTAACTAGGGACATTTATTAAAATCTAATATACAACTGTAAATGTCATTACGAGAAACCTGTCACAAAACTACCGGTGTGGTAGTTCTTATAAAAAAGTTTTATTTTTTTTTAACCTTTTACCCAACGAATCGCCCGCATCCGCTCGCGTAATACGAAAATTCAGCAGCTGAAGAAATATTATTTTTCGAAAAAATTCAACAAAACCATACCATGTGACCCCTCTTTGGAACGAGCTCGTCGAGCTCGTTCCAAAGAGGGGTCACATGACATGGTTTTGTTGAAATTTTTTGATTTTTGAAAACATTTAAAAAATGATATTTAAAAAAAAAATTTTGAAATCGTCTGCGTTAGGTAAAGGGTTAAAAGAAAATAGACATATCAAAAAGAGGCGGAGTATTACAGGAACAATAGAAGGAAAAGATTCAAAGATAACCTGGATAACAACCCAGGCTATATTGTCACAAAATGAATTCAAAAGTTCAATCTGCTTGGTGGTGCCCTCAGATTATGAAAAGTTTTCGTTGTCAGAGTGAAATAACTGTTCGCCGGGGAATCTGGGACATCAAACAAGTCTGAACCGGAATGAAAGAATTCATAATAATATTATTAAATAATAATAATAATAATAACACGTCTAGACATCCCTGCAAACTGCACAGTGGTGCACGGGAGAGCACTCGCAGTAATTCGAACATGTCAATAACAAAATACAGCCTGTGACAAAACTAATGATATTTACGACTTCAACGATAGCTGATTTATACTCGAACATAAAATGACGTAAATGGACGATAAAATGTAACTTTTATATAGAAAGGAGGTTCTTTCAGTTCGTGGGAACGATTACTGAATAGATAACGCTTATATTAAAAGTCGAAATAAGCTGCATGTTAACCCTTTACCTAACGAATCGCCAGCATCCGCCCGCGTAATTTGCAAACTGTGCAGTTGAAGATTTTTTTTTTTTTAAATATTTCAACAAAACCATATCATGTGACCCCCTCATTGGAACGAGCTCGATGAGCTCGTTCCAATGAGGGGGGGTCACATGATATGGTTTTGTTGAACTTTGTTGAAAATATTTAAAAAAATAGTAATTATAATAATAAAATTTGATATTCTCTGCGTTTGGTAAAGGGTTAAGATAATTTTTTCTTTTGTTTCCCATAATACAGATACTAAGGCCAGCAACATTTACATTTTTTGGAAAGATTTTGAAGTCAGGTTTCTATAAATTATTCCACAGGTTACGGTTACCGAAAAAAAGAGTTAAAAATATGTTTTTATCCGGTTTTATTTTCTTCACTTTTTTATTTTTCATTTCTATTTTCGATTTCTTTTCTTTGTGAGCGGTTTTGGTTTGCAGGTACTGGCCAAGTGTACCTCAAGTATAAAGTTATGCGTATCTTTGAAACTCATTAAATAATACACAGAGCCTTTTTCAGTCACAATTATTGGGTTGTATAAAATAATTGTTTCCCATTAAAAGTAGAAATAATCATCACTGTACAAATTTGATATTATGGATACCTGATCGGGGATTATCTTAAATTTTTCAGGAAACCCTTTTTCTCCGGTAATCCTTGTACTGCTTTCTACGGCTAAGGACGAGACTAGTGACAGTGCTATGTTTACCGGTCTTGGTGGAGCTGAGATGAGCAGAAAACTGCAGCTTTTTGCACGGAAACTTTCAATAAGCCGATGAGGTGGTGTGATTTAATACACTGTTGGAAAGGACTCGGAGAGCCCTTTCCAACACTGTTTTACATCAAAGTACTTCATCAGCAAAGTTAAGGAGCGCTACGTTTTATCAATATTATAAAGTGGGACATGGCCCTTGAGAAGCTCCGAGCTGAATACCAAGAGCAAATCGAGTATACACGACTGTTATTTGTCTTAGACTCGAGCGAGCGGAAAATGACTTGCCTTATTTCTCTTGGGATAACACAAACAAGCCATGAATATTCACTCGAGACATTGCATATTTTAGAAGAGAAAGACCTTAAAATTTAAAAATTAATTTGAATGAGAAGTTTGGGACAATATGGGGATTTAATCGTAATTAGCGAAGGACATTACTATATACTGGGCAGTAAGTGCTGGGATGAGAGTGAAAAGCAACTGAATTATTTGAAAAAAGCTGAAACTCTTAAATTTTAACCAGAAAAGTAGTGAAAATGATGCTTCTTGAGAAAATAGGACATGTAGTTTAGGTATTACTTGGTAGACATTTCGTTTCTATAAATCTACATGAAAATGATCTTCCAGCATTTTCGTGTTTTAAATTTATAAAAAAAAAGAAAAAGATTTGATAATAATTTCGCTGATACTATCCAATTAACTGACCTCTCTCATCCCTGTTAGTGAAAAATGTCCACTGTTGATTTAATCTTGCATCTCGCTTGACTTTCTATTCTTCTGATTGCCTGAGAGCTAATACTCTGTTGGGTGTAGTTTGGAGGCGAGAGCTCGAAGCATGCAAAACAGAGGGCACTGAACGATTTCTATTTTTTGTTTTTTGTTTTCAGTACACATTCCCATGGAAAACGTTGATAAGCTGTTTTTTCATCGGAAGTGAACTGTCGGAATTACAGGCTTCAGTTTAACCCTTTACCCAACGAATCGCCCGCATCCGCCCGCGTCATATGCAGATTCAGCAGCTGAAAAAATATTATTTTTCCAAAAATTTCAACAAAACCATATCATGTGACCCCTCTTTGGAACGAGCTCATCGAGCTCGTTCCAATGAGGGGTCACATGATATGGTTTTGTTAAAATTTTTCGAAAACAATTAAAAAACGATATTTAAATTAATAAATTGTGATATCGTCTGCGCTGGGTAAAGAGTTAATCCGTCACATGATATCAAAATTTGTTATTATATAATTATTTTTCCCCCAAATGTTTCACAGATATTTATGAAACCCATAATATGTGACCCCCTAATTAAAAAGTTAATGACCCAATTCGATGGGAAAGTTAATAATTCTGCAATAACACAACGTAACTTTATTCACTTCAGAAATGAACAATACACATTTGGCTTTTGCCAACTTGTGGAAACATGTAGTTGTACCTGTGGCGCATGCGCCGATGTTCACAAAGCCCCGACAATAACATTTGCTTTAAAAGCACCAGCTTTTATTCTTCAATGTACATGTACCTCTCTACCTACATACACCACTGCTACATGTACGTTTATCACACATCACATGATTTATGTTATGTAAAATTTATGCCAAAAATTCCTCATACAAATCTTGGAAGATTGTTGACAAGATCGCCAGAATGAGACCCAACTATAATTAGTACGTCATTTTAATCCTTTACCCAATGTAACGGCCAAAACCGGCCAATGTTATTCACAAAATAGCCAATTAATTTTCATTATTTTTTTTTACTTTTTGTCTCAAAAACATAAGTTATGACTCCTCTTTGGAACGAGCTCGTCGAGCTCGTTCCAAAAAAGTGCATAACCTATGTTTTTGAGACGAAAAATGAAAAAAAAATAGTTATTCAAGAATTTTGTTTGCAAGTGTCGTCTGCTTTTCATGTTAGGTAAAGGGTTAACACAAAACCATGAAAATAGTTGCTGTTTCACACTACAGAAAAATCCTAAAGCTGGTTAAAATTTCCAAATTATAATAAAATTTTCTAAAGATTTCACCAATGTTTTTCTTTAAATGTTGACCCTTTTTTAATGTTTGCTATCGAATCGATCTCTGACCGCTTCTCCACAGCCATGACACGATCAGACAACAATTTATTTTAAACTTTGACATGGAAACATTCCCGCAGAAACATATTTCAGTCACTAAAATTGAAAAATTAAGTGGGCCAAAAAATTAAATAAAATAATAAAAGAAAAAAAACAGATTTAAAAAATGACGATATGTAATTCCTTTTCGATATTCGCCCAATTTTTGAATTTTCTTCTTTTAGGGGAAGTGGGGAGGAGGTTGGGGGCTATGTAGAGAAAATCTTCGTTACACAGTAGGCTTCATTCTAGAGATTGTAATGTCACATCAATAACTATAAATTAAATACTTTCAGAATTTTGAAAATACAGAAATCTGAAGGTGTTAATAAATAAATAAATAAAAATAAAATATAATAAAACAAAAACTAAATAAAATAAAAAAATATTTTTTGTATATTTTTTATTACCCTGACTTTGCATTGAGTCATGTAATTACAGTATTTGTTCACTGAAATCGGGTGATATTTAATTTTAAAATAATAAAAATTGCGAAAGGGCCGTTCTTTTTAAAATAAAAATGGGAGTCTGAAAAAATGATTTATTTTAGTCTGTCTCCTTTGTCATACAATGCGCCATCTAAAATGCTAAATAATTGCAGATGGCGCCTTGAACGTACCACTCAAGGACGACATGGCGTTGGAAGCCGTGTCTTTCTGAACCAGTGAAAAGTCTTTGCCTCAATAAACGGGCACTGCTTTACTTGTCGGGGTGCCTATGGGAAAACTATTTACTAAAATGCAACCATATACAAGCCGATTGAATTGTAATATTTAAAAGACACGGGCTGGTGAAAAAATGTCACCCCCAGAAATAAAAATGAAATATAGATATTATAATTCCAGTACCCTTTTCAGTTTGATTCAGATAAGAAGAACGAAGGTTCACTAGCCCTTTACCTAATGAATCGACGGCATCCGCCAGCATAATTTATTTTCAAATTTGGCAGTTGAAAAAAAATATTTTTCAAAAAGTGTCAACAAAACCATATCATGTGACCGCTCATTGGAACGAGCTCGATGAGCTCGTTCCAATGAGGGGGTCACATGATATGGTTTTGTTGAATTGTTTTGAAAAAAAAAAACCCAAAAACAGTAATTAAAAAAAATAATTTTAATATACTATGCGTTGGGCAAAAAATCAAATCACCGACGGGCAATACCAGAGGACGTTGCATTATTTTATGGACAACTCACAAACACTGAAAAAATGTGTCTTCCGTGCGAAATATTTATTTCAGTTTTATCTTGACTAAAACGAACCAGTGAGTACTAAAAATAATCAGGTGAAATTTAATAGAATTCCATTATTTTAAAGACAAATATTTACGAAAAAAGTTCTCGAAAAAAAAAGTAAATAATCGTGTTATTTGGGAATAAGGGACATTTAATTATGTCATTTTACATAACAATATCTCATTAGAGACAGGATAAAATATTTAAAATATTTGTAATTAAGTTGTTGAAATCAGGGAACGACCTGAAAACCGCACTCCCTGGAGACGGTTTCCCCATATTTGATTATTGATTTTTAATTAGATTTAATTTTACACTAGTTGTTTATTTTTAATTATATTTGATTTTACTATGTACAATAGCATTTTATTTGATTAATATTTGTATGAGGACGGGAATTAAATATACTGAAAGAAAAAAAAATCAGATTTTTTTACATTTATTTATGGACTCATGTTGTTGCGATTTTGTTTACAAAAGTGAGCAACAGTTTGAAAAAAAAATATATTGGGAGGAGATTGTGCTGTCTCGGCACTAAATTAATTTGTTATGATTTTTTACCCTTTATCTGGTATAATTTTCAGTGTAAATAACAATACATGTTTAATAAAAAAAATTATATTCTTACCAAAATATAGTTATAGATCTTCAAAGAAAACATAATATATGTTTTTATAAAATATTTTTCCTCCACCAAGAATTAATATATATGCTTTTGGGGATAAAATGATTTAAGATGTTTCCAAAACATGAATTAAGTCCTCTCGTTGGAACAAGCTCTTCGAGCTTGTTCCATTGAGGGTTCATAAGTTATGTTATGATATTATGGAAGTAATGTATAAGAAAAACAACAGAAATCGTCGGACTCTTTTTATGTATATTCTGGGGCATATTTTGTAATCTATTGACTAAACCTTTAAAAATCTTAATAAAAAAAGTCCGTTTTAATGCGTTTAAAACCAGTTTTTTTCTCATAGTAAACTTGTTTTATTGAAGTTCATTAAAGAACACCCCGAGGTACTCAACGAAATTGCAGTAATTTTTCTGGGTTTTCTTTTGTTGTTGTTGTTATTTATTTTTTTTTGTAGACACTGCTATCAAGGAATATTCGAAGAAAGCATAGTTTCTGACATTGTCAGCCCAGCAGAATAAATGCAGCGTAGTTAATGGCTTCGAGTATCATCAGACGGAGTTCAACAGTGTGATTGAAGCCGGAGGAAAACACTGAAATCAGGTTTCTGGGGAGGGGACATTTTTCAAAATCAAGCTTCGTATCACGAGAAAACTCATATCCTACAGAAATAATGTTTCTGATGGCATTTTAGTTCTTTGAATTTACAGTAGTAGTAGTAAATTATTTTATTATAGTGTCACGTTTCTATACATCTTTACAGAAAAATACATTACATTGATACAGATGAGTAAAGTAGCATGAAACCCAGCCGTGAAGGCTTAAGAGACACTGGAAAAAACGATATAAATTTCTATGTATAATATGTACAGAGGACCATTTCCATGTCGTCGCCGGAGTGCTAGAATGTTCTATGTCCCATAGGGGACATAGAACATTCTAGCACTCAGGCGATGGTGTGTATAAATTTAAAAAAAATAAAAATATAGATGGATATTAAAAATAAATTGAAATCAGATTAAAAAAACCTCCCTGAACACCCCCCCCTCCCCGATGGCTATTCACGGCAATAAATTAAGCGAAAATATTAAATCTTATCAAGATGCCCAGTTACATTTTTTTATCCTGTTATTTTTTATTTTTGTAAAGAAAACAGTTGCATTTATTACATAAGTAGAGACCAAATTGACCTTACATAATGATGAGCTATGGTAAATTCTCAGTCAGATACATGTTCTTTGGAACACTATTTCAATTTTGAAGACAAAAAAAAAAAACCTACTGTTCCCTTCAGCAAACTACAAAGGCACCACCAGTCGAACTTCTTTTATTTGGAAAAGGACAAACAATCTTCCAAAGAAGACGGAATACCAAGATGATTACGCCCAAAATAAAACACAACACATTATCTTACCGGAACTGGTTTGCACTGATATTGGGGCGGCGACATTGACAAGCCTTACAGGAAAATAGAAGATTTTTATAACTTTTGGCTAAAACTATTCACATCATGTAAATTTATTAAATCACGGCCAAATTTAATGACCAGAACAAGTTAATAGACACACACGAAAATAGGTGATATGCCTCAGAATTAAAAAAAACCTGATGATTAAATTGAAAATTAAGATATCAACTTATTAATTTATATATGTGTACGTTATTTAAAAATTTTTTAGTCCTTCACAATCGTGTATCACCAGTAAAAATGGCAATAAATAAAAAATATATCATTGCGGTAGTGAAAATATTTTGCTTTAAAGCACAGAAACATCTTTTTCGTCTTTCTCATTCAAACCATTACAGATGCATTTTTAACGAAGTCTGCATATACTTCTCTATATAAATACTACCTTTTCTGTTCCTTGGATAGTTTAACCCTTTACCCAACGCAGACGATACCAAAATTTATTATTATAAATATCATTTTTTTAAATTTTTCAAACAATTTCAACAAAACCATATCATGTGACCCCTCGTTGGAACGAGCTCGACGAGCTCGTTCCAACGAGGGGTCACATGATATGGTTTTGTTGAAATTGTTTGAAAAATAATATTTTTTCAACTGCTGAATTTGGATATTAAGCGGGCGGATGCGGGCGATTCGTTGGGTAAAGGGTTAAGCGCGAATTCGTAACTTGCAAATACCAACTGGAAAAAAACTTTATTGCTTCGGAAGTTAGGAAGATAATAACACGTTTCGATAAAACAATTTTTATTCTACATTTTTTAATTTTTCAAATATTTTTATTTAACCAATTTTTCTGTTGTTTTCCGGGTTCGTGTGATGAGGTTTCTGGGCAGCGTTTTGAAATATTTTTCATTTTCCCGACATCAGACCAATTTGACATGATGATGGGGAAGATATGTATAGAAATGTCACTCACAAACCACATCGCAAACATCTGCCAAATCATAAACGTCACAGGTATGGATTGTGTCTCACTGCCTCTGTTTTTTTAAGTGATAATCCAAACACGAGGCCTAAAAAAGTTAAGCATGTGATTCTCAGGCCTCCTGCATGGTCCTTTTGGCTGCCGCAAGGTCTATTTTCATTACAAAAATAAAAAATAAAATAGAAAATTGCCCTCCCTCATTTACAAAAAAATGGCCTGTGAAACATAAGATCTACTCTATGGGGGCCTAATTAATTTAACTCGCAGTGCAGTAGAAAATCCATTTATTTTTCTGTCCATAATATTGATATTCACGCCTAATTGGAATGAACCCATCGAACTTAGGAGCTCATTCCAAAAAGAAAAAAATAGAGAATCACGGGAACGTTTGGAAAATACAAACAAATATAATAATTATTTAGAAATAACTACGGTTTTCTTTAAAACTTGGAGGGGTTAATGTGGAACTAAACAACCATTCCCGTTTCAAAGTTTTCTGCTGTTTTTGCTTTACTGACAAAGTTAGTGAAAATTTACTCAATAATTACACACAAGAATGGGTTTTCTGTCCACACTTTAACATAAAGCTCTACCTGAGCATATGAAGGCCATCCTTCAAATATTTCAAAATTAACAGCGACAAAGGGTGTGCACGAATTAAGGGAATGTCATGGACGTCCTCTATTTAGAGATATCATAGACAAATTGGCTTGTTTTTTTTTCACTCTTCCTTGTAAAGTTTCGTCAAAAAGTAATTCATTTTTAGGCGTATATCAAGGAATGAAAAGCAAGAAAACGACACTTATTAGGGTTTAAATTCTCAATTTTGCGTCCATTGGATGGGACCGTGTTCGTCCCAGTGAACATGTGACTATGCCTTTTCATAAATCAGCTTAACCCTTTACCCAACGTAACGACGAAAAAAAGGCCAGCGCTATTCTCAAAAATCGCCAATTAATTTTCATTATTTTTTCATTTTTTGTCTCAAAAACATAGGTTATGACCTCTCGTTGGAACGAGCTCGTCGAGCTCGTTCCAACGAGGGGTCATAACCTATGTTTTTGAGACAAAAAATGAAAAAAATAGTTATTCAAGAATTTTTTTTGCAAGTGTCGTCTGCTTTTCATGTTAGGTAAAGGGTTAAGGACTCGAAGAAGCAGATGCAACGTTCCAGCTAATGGACCTCTGGGTTGGACCCGGGGGTCCATTAGCTGAAACATTTGTTGTGCTTGTCACTCCTGGATACATACTTTGAGTCGTTCTCTGGGTGAAAACATGGCTACTTTGCATGTTTTAATCGCAAATCATTCTCCCCTTACTTTAAATACCAGTCCCTCTAAAAACTGAATCCACGGACAATGTTGTGAAGAAGTTTGTTTTCAGTGCAAAAGGGTGGTATTAAAAACTTTCACACAACTTCGAATCTTTTATTCCTTCTTCAAAAGCAGATTTAATAATGAAAAAATCTTGAAAATATTGAAAAAATCCTCTCCCGTAAACACGTATTATGGATTTAATATCCAACGCAGCGCGTGTGCCACTTTGTTCAATAGACGACTGTACGTCAGACACCGTTTGCAATTCTACAGAAACCAAGGAGTGTAAACACGCGGGTTGACAATCGAAACCCAAAGAGGAAGACATTAGAAGCTCAACTCCCATTTCCCAGACAACACACAGCAATGCAGACACATATATAATGCACATTCTTTTTATCGTAACATATTTGAAACACACATGAAGATAAATACACGGTAAGATTACCGTCATTATCAAATAAATACCACGAATCGGAGGCAAGTTGAAGCAACAAGTGTTAAACAGCTATTCTAGAGGCAACATTACAATAACCACAATAAATAAATTAGTCACAAGCAAATCCAATCTTAATTTCCCTTTACCGATCTTACTAAAACCATTCATCATTTCTTGGAAAGCTCTCGACGAGAGATCGTTCCAATAAGAAATGAAAGGAGATTGTTTACCGATAGTATGTACAAGGAAAACACAAGGTGGCGTTGTTTGTGTGCTCATCTGTACATAAATATAGTTGATTAATATTACCACAGCAATAATTCCGGAACCAATTTTTATTCAAAGGAAAGCTCTGACAGAGAGCTTTTCGAAAAATGATGCCACGACCTGGTATTTTCAAACGACAAATGGATTTGATTTAATGGATATTCCGAACAAGTGTTTCAAATCAGAATGTAGGCCTATTCTGCAGTGACTGCCGGGAAGAAAATGCAGGCGAGTGAATAATCACTCTGCCCATTTGGATTTTGCGAGAGTGGAAAATTCAGGAATGATTTTAACCCCTTAACTATGATTACAGCCTAAACTGACCAACTCTCTACACGAAAATGGCAATATAAATTTTGTCATTTTCTTTCATTTTTGCTATAAAAACATAGCTTATAACCTCTCATTGGAACGTGCTCACCGTGTCATTAGATATGTTTTAAGCAAAAAATGAAAGTTAGGCGATGTAATGTTATTGCAAACTTGCTAATTGAGCAAATACAAAAGAATATAAATAAAATTTCAACAAAACCATACCATGTGGCCTCTCATCATTGGAACGAGCTCGTCGCCGAGGGGGGGGGGGGGGGGGGGGGGGGGGACTTACATGATATAGTTTTGTTGAATTTTTTGGAAAAATCTGAAAGAAATAATAAAATAATAAATAAAATGTTAATATCGTATGCGTCGTTTGTTAACCACCTGCACACTGATGTCAAAATATCCAGATTTGAAGTAGCCATTTTTCCCATAATGCAACTGGGAATTTAACCAATTCAATCTTGTTTGACAGAGCTCATTGAGCTCTGTCAAACAAGATTGAATTGGTTAAATTTCTAGTTGCATTATGGGAAATATTTGCACCCTGAACTTTAGATATTTCGATACCAGTGTGTTACATGACTCGTGTTAATTAAGCTATATTTATAATCACGAAATACTTTTGAGTGTAAAATTCTACAAACACTTCACCTCCGTTGCCCAAGTGTGGGCACGGTGTTGTTGTTTACTCAGGCGTACTGCACGTCGATGATGCACCTGTCTTCAACCAATGCTAACCCTGCTTGTGTGGAGTTAGTATGTTGGGGAGCTGACAGTTGCTCGTCGTTTCTCTCCGGGTGTACTCCGGCTTCCTCCACCCGTAAAACTGTCGTGCTCATGATTAGCCATTGTGCAGAAATGTGTGACCTTAAACTCCAAAAAATAAATAAATAAATAAATAAAAAAAAAATAAATTCTACAAACGTTTATCCAATTTACTTTAGTCTTGTGTTGTACCGATTCGTTGCGATAAGACAAAAAAAAATATCTTATCTGACCTTAATTTTATGTCACATGCACAGTCACAGTCGGTGTAACAAGTGGAGGTCTGTTGTACCCGACTTTTGTGTGAGCAATTAGGATTGCCGGTAGTATCGATACAGTTCCGACACGAGGTGACCATGGCTGTCGAAAGTGTCGGTAAACCCCAATAAATAAATAAATAAATAAATAAATAAATAAATAAATAAATGCGGGTACCTTTTAATTAAATAACTTTCCTTACAACTACTTCATGCTTATTTTATTTATATATTTTAAAAAATAATTTTTTAAGAAGTCTTGAGTTTTTTTTTACCCACTCTCCCGACTGACTAATATTTCAACTGCATCATCAAGGCACGCCTTCGTCGAAGGCATGCGTTGATAATGTAGATTGAATATTTTATCGGTCGAGCATTGAGTCACCACAGTTGGGATAAATCAAGCTTCCATCCTTTCCCCACCTCAATCGGTCATTTGGTGGTGCATTCAACTGTAAACTGGTAAATGCTAATTAAACTACACTCTTAAATAAGTTGAATTAAAAAAAACAACCCAAATCAACTGGGTTGAGTGAAAATGACGGCAACGGGGTTCATATTCACTCAACCCAGTTGAGTTAGGTTGATTCTTAACCCAACTAATTTTAGAGTGTACACATCCACAAAAGGTTGTTAAAGAAACAACCAAAATCAACTCGGTTGAGTGAAAATGAAGACAACTGGGTTCATATTCACTCAACCCAGTTGAGTTAGGTTGATTTTTAACCCAACTGATTTTAGAGTGTACATCCACAAAAGGTTGTTAGATCAACTGGGTTGAGTGAAAATGAAGACAACTGGGTTCATATTCACTCAACTCAGTTGAGTTAGGTTGATTTTTAACCCAACTGATTTTAGAGTGTATACATCCACAAAAGGTTGTTAAAGAAACAACCAAAATCAGCCGGGTTGAGTGAATATGAACCCAATTGGGTTCATATTCACTCAACCCAGTTGATTTAGGTTGATTTTTAACCCAACTGATTTTAGAAATTGGGTTCATATTCACTCAAACCAGTTGATTTAGGTTGATTTTTAACCCAACTGATTTTAGAGAGTATACATGATACATCCACAAAAAGGTTTAAACTGGTTGTCCCTACAATTTGCTCTTTAATCTGTTGAACGGTCGTCACATCGCCAACTGCCCAATTTACTTCTACGCAAAATAACTAGCAGACTTTTTCAACACTGATTTCATAGAATAGAATTTTTTCTGTATACACAATAATATGGAATGAAAAGAATTAATTTTTCAACTTGAATGGTTTGTAGTCATTTGACTGCATTTTGGAAATACCACCTAACCCTCCCTTAAAAAACTCAATAACCACCGTATAGACCCGGATGTGTGTGTAAGGGTGTGTGTGTTTTTTTTTATATACGACAAGTAACTAACGAAATTAAGTGTCTGTGTTGCTGGGGGGTAGGAATTATGGGCGGGGTGAGGTGGAGAATGCACGAGAGAGTCTGCGTGTGTGTCCTTGAGGGTGTACATGTGTGTGTGTGTTGGGGAACACATGGATGAGGTTTAGTATGGATGTGTGAGAGTTACACGCAGCCTTACATTTATTACGCAATTGCTACGAATTGGATGATTACATGTTATGTGAACTTAGAATATTATAGATTGGGTTTCATACGACCGTGTTGCTGCGTGTAAAAGAATGTGCTTTATCAGTTTGAAGGTATAGAAACGCATCACTAGAGTTGAAATATCCATCTATTAACATTAAAAATAGACCTGCGAGACTAAATGACTTTCAGACAGAGATGGTGCTGGAACAATTGATCTGATTTGGAGTACTTTATATCCGTCAAGACCCTGTTCTGACCCTCAAATGGATACCATACCAGAAAACACACGTGACCACTACTCGCATGCTAATTTAAAAGTTTTAACCCTCCTCACACTGATGTCAAAATAACAAAATTTCCAGTTGTACTTTTTCCCCAAATTGGAACTAGGAATTTAACCAACGCAATCTTGTTTGACAGAGCACAATGAGCTCTGTCAAACAAGAATGAGTTAGTTCAATTATTCCCCAAGTAGCGACGAAAATTTGCAGCGTGAAAGTTTGCTATTTCGACATCCGTGTGTAGAGGGTTAACGATTTGTTGTTTATGTCGTAAGCGACGTACAATCAATGGAAACATTAGGTAAAGTTTACAGCCCAGAAAAAGGTTATTATATGATTTTGATAATTATCTGCTATATGAATATTAATATATCAGAACTCTAAATTGGATCTACGTATTATATATTAAGTGTGTTGACACCAGGGCACAATATAATTACGTATAGGCCTAGGTTTTGAGGAGTGGAGCTGCACGAGAAATATTATGATGTGGTCTTGTACACACGATCAGAATTTTAACATATCAAGAGACTGACAAGAATTTCATATTTATTCGACCCCCTGAATGAGCTCCCCCCCCCCCCCCCCCATTAATATTCTACCAGGAAAAATAGGTGAAAAATAAGCTTAAACAAAATGTTTATTCTATTTTTAATTTCGGACACGACCACCTCAACCTGCATTCCAGAATACATTATTTTTTGTATAAACAATAATTTTAGTTCACTTAATTGACATTGGTTTCGGCGAACAGGCGAGGCTTATATAAATGCCTCCAACATACAGTCCTGGTAAATGATCCTTGTTTCCTCGGCAAAAAATTTACCGTGAAAACTGGTGCTTCTACGGCAATTGCCGTGAAGCGTGTTCGATGTGTGAAAGTCATCAGGGGGCAGGGCATAGTCTCAATTGCCATATATGTAGTATATGGTGAAGCGAAAACTTCAAGTAACTAACATGTGAAAGAAGTTCTAAATTATTATTATTATTATTATTATTATTATTATTATTTATTGGTGTTTAAGGTCACATATTTCTGCACAATGGCTAATCGTGACCGTGACAGTTTTACGAGTGGAGGAAGTCGGAGTACCCGGAGAGAACAACCGAGCATCGACGAGCAAGTGTCAGCTCCTCAACATTCTAACTCTGTTCAAGCTCCGCTCAAGCAGAGTTACAGCGGTTGAAGACATATGTACCATCGACATGCAATACGCCTTAGTACACGGCTTCATCGTGCCCCCATGTAGGCAACTGGGATAAGGTGCCTTGCCCAATGACACAACGCGGGTCGTCCCGGACGGGGGTCGAACTCGGGACCTTTATCGTAGAAGTCCAACAGTCTACCACTGAGCCACCGCGCTCCAAAGTAGTTCAAGATACATGTGTATATAATCACAATCAAAGAGCAGAATCTTTCACTCAGTTAGCTCATGCCAATATCATGAACCATGAGAATGCTGAGAAAAAACCTAAGAGGTAAGCATGTAACTTGCTCAATATGTATAGCATGAGTGAAAATAAGATGCAGCATAACCACAAACTAAGATTATCTCACTGCTTCTATGTTGATAAGACCAGAAACTGACATCAGTTTCTGGAAAGCTCTGTAAGAGCTTTCCAGAAACTGATGTCAGATTCTGGTGTTATCAACACAGAAGAAGCAGAACACATAGTTTCTAGTGGTCACGCTACAACTTGTACTGTAAATTGCAAGATTAGCAATACAGCGTAGTGCAAACCACATGGTTTGATTCCTTGTGTAACCTGGAAGTTGTGCAATTTCTGCCATCACAAGGCTCTCTGAAGAAGCCTTCCTCGGCAGTATTTGTGCTTTGTATATTTTTAGTTAACTCGGCATTTTCCTCGGTACTGCTGGTCACTGAGAGTGACTTACCAGGACTGGCCATACATCAAATGATCAACAATCAGGTGCAAGTTCATTGGGCGAAGAGGTTATCATTTATGAGGCGAGTCGGTTTCATTCTTAATCCTACGAGTAGAATAATTTTTTTACTTGAAAACACTATACGTTTATTCTATATTTATCCCATAAATGGCCGTTTATTTGAACAATAAAGGCCTTGGATAAATTTTTGCTTTATTCACCTAGTAGGGTGATAAATCTTCCCCATAGGTTTAAAACTGAAAGAATTTATTCCCCATGTAGCGACGAACTTGTTGACCGCTCGCCTCTACCACATTTGTCTAGCATAATTATATTGTTCGATTGTTGATTTCTTTAAATCTTTTTGAAAGTTTTACACAATGCCAGCAGAAAACACCACCCACTGCTCATATAATAAAGTATTTTTGCAAGTTTAGCTCAAGTTTGTAGGGAATTATTTTTAGACAGAAATGTGTTACTGCGCCTTGTTTATTTTTGCCAATTTTGCTGATCGATCGAATTGGGCCAATGTGCTTCTCACTTCTCGCTGTGTTTTGTAGCAAATTATAGCACGATTTTGCCGCGACTGCCCTGTAGAAGATGTACGGGATAAACAAAATAAACGTATCGTGATCTCAAGTAAAAAACGTATAGTGTTTTCAAGTAAAAAAAATATTCTACTCGTAGAATTAAGAATGAAACCGACTCGCCAGAGGCTCGTCGGTTTCATTCTTAATCCGACTCGTAGAATGAATTTTTTACTTGAAAACACTATACGTTTATTGTATATATATCTCATAATACATGGTCATTACAATCAAAGTCAAATTGTTCTTAGTAAGAAATGTAATAACAATGTAAGAGGTGTAATAAACAAGAGGCCCCAAGGGGCCTTAATCGCTCACCGACCAACGAAGTTTTGGGGTCACATTCAGTTAGACATGGTTCATCAACACTACAAAGGAATGAAGCCACGCAAAGGCAAATTTTATGGAAATGGATCTGAACAAACCTGAACCTAACATGTTCCCCTTGCCCCCCCCCCCTTCCAACCCTGCCCACAGAGAGCCCAAATAATAAGCCCGGGACTCAAATTGAACAAACTTGAATCTGATCCCTTGAGATGTTACAAATATATACACCAAATATGAAAGAATTCTGACTGGTGGATCTGAACAAGGAGGTTTTTAAAGAAATGTCCTCACATTGCATTAAGTTAAACTTTGGGCTCAAATAGGGAGCCAAAATATTAACCCAGGGACCCGATTTGAACAAACTTGAATCTGACCCACCTAGAGATGTTGTATACCAAATATGAAAGGATTCTGATTGGTGGATCTGAAGAAGACTTTTAAAAATAAATTTGCTCATATTGCACTAAGTCAAAATTCGGGCTCCCACAGGAAGCCAAATATCAACCCATAGACCAGATTTGAACAAACTTGAATCGGACCCTCCTAGAGATGTTGTATACCAAATATGAAAACATTCTTACTACAGGGTCTAAAGAAGAGGATTTTTAAAAAAAATCCCTATATTACACTAAGTTGATATTCGGGCTCCCACAGGGAGCCCAAAAATTTATCCAGGTAAGCAATTTGAACAAACCTGAAACTGACCCACCTCAAGATGTTGTATACAAAATATGAATGCATTCTGATTGGTGGATCTGAAGAAGGAGATTTTTAAAGAAATCTCCTCATATTTCACTAAGTTAAAATTCAGGCTCTCATAGGGTGCCGAAATATAAACCCAGGGACTCGATTTAAACAAACTTGATTCTGACCCTCCTATAGATGTTGTATACCAAACATGAAAGGATTCTGACTGGTGGAGCTGAAGAAGAAGATTTTTAAAGAAATTTCCTCAAATTGTACGAAGTTAAACTTTGGGCTTCAATAGAGAGCCAAATACTAACTCAGGGACCCGATTCGTACAAACTCGAATCTGGCACCCCTATTGATGTTGTATACCAAATATGAAAGGACTCTGACTGGTGGATCTGAAGAAGAAGACTTTTAAAAAAATTTCCTCAAATTGCACGAAGTTAAACTTTGGGCTCCAGTAGAGAGCCCATATACTCACCCAGGGACCCGATTTGTACAAGCTTGAATCTGACCCCCTATAGATGTTGTATACCAAATATGAAAGCATTCTGACTGGTGGATCTGAAGAAGAAGATTGTTAAAGACATTTCCTCATATTTCACGAAGTTAAAATTCGGGCTCCTACAGGTAGTCCAATTATTAACCCAGTGACTCGATTTGCACAAACCTGAATCTGACCCCAATAGAGATGTTATATAACAAATATCAAAACATTCTAAATGATGGTTCTGGAGAAGATTTTTTTAATTTAAAAAAAAAAAATTATGTGTGCTATCAGAGTAATGCCCCTTGTGGTGCCCCCTGTGGACGCGGAAAGTTTATTTGTTCAAACTTGAATTGACATATGATAAGGAACATGCACACCAAATTTGGTCCAGTCGTTTGGGAGGAGAAGTCGATAATGTAAAGTTCACGACGGACGCCGGACGTCGGACGACGACAGACGACGACGACGGCAAGTGATAAGTTAAGCTCTAATACTAGGGTTGGAGTCAGACGTCTCCTCCAAGTTTGTAAATTGGGGTGATCATATTGATCTAATTTCT
Organism: Pictodentalium vernedei; assembly: GCA_031216915.1. Taxonomy (NCBI): domain Eukaryota; kingdom Metazoa; phylum Mollusca; class Scaphopoda; order Dentaliida; family Dentaliidae; genus Pictodentalium; species Pictodentalium vernedei. Next base: position 206,660,393 of record CM062288.1, on the reverse strand, counting down.
AACACTTGGAACAAATGTGTCTTGAAATCTTTTTGTATCCGCTATGAACTCATGGAAAACATAGCTTTGTTCTCCATCGGGGAGAGTGAAGGGTTACCCCATAACAAGTTATTTAATGTAATCTGCTCAAGCTCGATTTTGTTCACCAAGATCCGCCTTTGGGAGGAAAACAACCTACAATTAAATATATAATGTTCGTCATCCTCGTACCCATTTCCACAGAGGCAATGCGGACAGTCTGATAAACATCTATTGATTTTGTGAGCGTTGAGATTTCTTCATCGCAAGCGAAACGGTGAATGAATTATCTGATTCTCACGACTATACTGGCTCCATAGTATTCTGGATGAGTCAAATCATCCCGTCTTACGCAACATTTAAAAGCATCAACATTTTCCACCACACACGTGGGGACGTCCAGTCTGTTCCAGCGCTCCACCGAAGACGGCAGGAAAGAATCAGATAAAGTTTTGATTCTACAGAAAGGTTCTGATAGCAAATGGGAATTTCTCGTGGTGTGTGCAGAAACCTACGAAATTTGTCGAGGCACAATATGACGTCTTAAGTACAACGGGGCATACCTATTTATCATTTTATAAAAGGTAGTAAGGTTATGTCGGGATCTCCTTTCTCGCAATGTTATAAATCCTGTCAGTATGTATAGCGATATGACTCGCGGGGCACCACGTATCGTTGGTAGTGCATCAAGTAGAATATTTCCAACACCTGTGCTTTATCTCCCAAACAGTTGTCCGAGGCAGGCCTGAAAACAAGCAGTCTGACATTTGCAGAATGAAGTCCCCAGAGGGTGAATCTGATGATGCTATTCCATACAGTAGGCCAATTTATCCTCTGGGTACCTCTTTCTGCTTAGTTTTGAGACCCTGATTCAAATTGAGGTTCACAGAGGGTAAATTTAGTGATGCTACCCTGCTATGCAGGGTAGCATCACTAAATTCACCCTCTGGGGACCTCATTTTGCAGATGACAGTCTGCTTATTTTCTGGCCTGGCCCGAGGTAACATCCATGAAGCAAAAATTGCGTAATTTTACAGTATTTATAGAAAGAATATATTATCAACAGTCATTATTCCTCTTTTGAACTAATATAAGTGTCTCTGCATGTAATACTTCATGAAAATAACGTTTTCTTCCTTCAGCTCCGTTCTCCCGAACAGCATCGAATGGGAGAAATTATTTTGCATTTCTGGGGATGGAAACACAATAATTCAATCCTGTTCAAAAGCATTCAGTACGGCAAAGACAGCCCGGTGGCGCGGTGTGGCAAGACACTAAACTTTCTTATTGAAATTAGTTATGCAATGCATTGTCGTGTGACAGAAGTGTCTCGCTGCGATGCAGTGTACAGCTATTTTCTGTCAGAAATTGTATGTTCTTGACACCCTTATATATAAAGTACGAGTGTTTCCTTCACCTAAATGGTCTTATGGAAAATCAATGTCAAAAAGAATCTCACCGATTCTTAACTGTTCACTGGCTGTTCTCTCCGCCCGTTTCAATTTTATGTTTTATCTACCAAGAGGGTGCTCGGTGGCTCGGTGGTTACGGCATTGGACTTTAAACCGAAAGGTCCAAGGGTCGGTCTCCGTCAGGGGTAACTGCGTTGTGTCCTTGGGCAAGGCACTTAATCCCGATTGCCTACGTGGGGGACGGTGGCGAACTGCACTTCGATGGCGCACTTGTCTTCAACCAATGCCAGCCCTGCTTGTGTGCAATTAGTAAGTTGGGGAGTCTGGTCGTTACTCGCCGTTGCTATGTGGTTCTTTCTGGCTGTCTCCACCCATAAAACGGTGACCTTGGCTGTCGAAAGTGGCGTTAAATCACAAATAATTAAATGAACCTACCAAGAACACAAACCTGGTCATTTTGCAACAAAACGTCTGATAGGAGGGACGTCGTTCCCACCTTCCACCCCTGTATCTTCGCTAGTGGTAGCACTGAATTATTAATGATGCTTCTTAAACATTTCTTGTTCGTTTTGTCTCTTTTCCCCCGAAAGAGTTCCCTTATCCAGGCCTCGAATTCTTTAAAATGCAGGATGGCTAAAAATCGGTCTCCTCGGGGGGGGGGGGGGGGGGGCGATTATCTTTCCTCAAGCTTACAAAAGCTGAAAGTGGCAAAATGAAGTTTTATTATTGTGCTGCTAACAGGGTAGTTTTCGTGAGACGGCTACACCGTCCCTTCCACACCTCCAGGCCTCGGCAAGGCCCGGAGGTGGGTCAGTGGGGCCGTCTTCCAGAGACCATTAACATAGCAGAGATCTGAAAAGGGGTGGGTTTTAGGAATAGGCTTGTCGCTCAAGCAGGGTTACAGCAGTTGAAGACATGTGCACCATCGACGTGCAGTACGTCTTAGTACACGGCGTCATCGTGCCCCCATGTAGGCAACCGGGATAACGGGCCTTGCCTAAGGGCACAACGCGGGCCGTCCCGGACGGGGATCGCACTCTGGACCTCTAGCATAGAAGTCCAACAGTCTGTCACTGAGCCCCCGCGCTTCCAACCCACGAAATACTTCCACAAGGCCACATTTTCGATTTTGCATGTATTCTCTTTTTTTATCTCGGGAGAACTGAACACACGGTCCTGTTCAAAGGGAGGGAACTCACCTTCTCATACTCACCGCTTCTCAGACCTTTGGGGATTATCTTACCAAAACGGGGCGGATCCTTGAATTGTAATTATTGGGGGGGGGGGGGGGGTCGTCGAAGGATAGAAGACAGCTGAAGTCACAGTTGGAGGGTTCTGCGACCCCTCTACATAAATGTATCATGGCACATCAAGGTATTGTCCCACACAAAAAAATACGGGTCATATTTTTCGCATTTTGACAGACTGACATATCTCCCTGCAATTTGAATTGTGCCCTTCATATGAAGTCTTTGAAAAGTCACCAGAAGGCTTCCATTGAAAACACAATTCATTGTTTTATCGGAGAACCTCCACCTCACCCTCCTTCTCGATCAAAAACCCCCAAACAAACCCTTTATGATTGCCTGTGCCATAGAAACCCGAGCAAGAGGTCAACGGCGTCTGAATGCAATGCTATGATCCAAAAAGGCTACTCGCTGACTTGCCCTCCACAATGGCTATAGGGAAGAGAATACAGACGAGTGAATAATCACTCTCCACATTTTGATTTTGCGAGAGTGAAAAATTCTGAGGAGTGATTTTAACCCATTAATTAACATGACAGTCCAAACCTGCCATCACTTTTTCACGAAAATGGCCATACAAATGTTATTTTTACATTTTTGCTCTAGAAACATAGCTTATGACCCTCATTGGAACGCCCTCATTGAGCTCGCTCCAACGTGATGTCATAAGCTATGTTTTAAGCAAAAAACGAAAGATTTTAGTTAGGAGAGATAATGTTTTGCAAGTATCGCCTCCTTGTTGGATCAAGAAACGGGTGATTGAAATGCAATATAAAACTTGATGTTTACACATACTTTTCACACACATCATGAAGGCCAGTGATTAATAGCTCCCCTAGTGAAACGTTTAGGAGAGCGATGGCAAGTGAGAGTGATCACTCTCCTTTCCCGGCAGTCCCTGCCTCCATTCATGGAGACCCTAATTGCCCACGTGAAACACTTTCTGGCGCCGCCACTTTCTGACATTCATTCTAAGAAAGTTCCCAGTTTTTCAGAAACCATTATGTTAGGATTATTTGTAAGAAAACGCATGCAGGGGTTTCACTGGAAAAGATAAGGCCCGTATCATTTGTGGGGAAAAAATAGGGTGTACTGATGTAGAATCATGATAAATGAATGAAATTTCCGTCCCAATTTCTTCTTATTCACAATTAAATCTCCTGATATTATTCCTCGAGCTTGAGAGCTCTTCAAAGGAAACTTTGTGAAAATAATGTCAAAATCTGTCCGTCCCCGCTATAATACGGGAGTAACGAGTTGCGTTTTTTTTTTGCCCGGAAAGGCATTTTGAGCTTCCTTTCATATTATGAGCTTAGTTGCAAATATTATGAGGTTAATGTCTTACCATCCGTCCATCCGGCTTTAGTAACCCAGTGTATCGCACGTTTGATTACAATGACAACACTGTTGTACATTTATCACCTGTAATTTGGGGAAATAAAATATTGTTTAAACTAAACCAGTCATTGAGCAGAGGTTTCTAACTAGTGATCTACCAACATAAATATTTGGCATTGGTTCACGTGTACCCAGACCATCCCAATAGTTACAACACTGATAATTAGAACGTACGTGCTCAATGTTCTCTGAGAGATAATGCATAAATCCATAAGCCGTTGCAATATTCTCTCAGTTAGAAACTACAGCTATCGCATTTTCTGTCAATTGTTTACATTTGATCCATTTCCAAACCTTTTGCTGTATGTTCAATACAGTACACCCGCCGTGGACTAGTCACTTACCACAGATGGGCAATATTTCCACGGACACAATAACATTATACACCAAACACTAATTCTAGGAATAAGCATAAACAATTTAATTAATGAAGCGCTGGGTTCAACTCGGTGCTTCATGAAATAAAATTTTGCTGCTGATGATTTTCATTACATGGAAAACGCATGCGTGGACATCACTGCCCACGCGTGAATTCCGACCAGTCCACGGTGACTGTCCTATATATGTTTGGACCGCTTAGTTCCCGTTGATTACAGAATAAATATCTATTGATAGAACATAAACAACCAGCAGTGTAGTCACGTGGTGATGTGGAGGAGGAGGGGGGGGGGGGCATGTCCCTCCCCCTATTTTTCCGAAAAAGATGTCGGCCTTATATTCATTCATGACTGAAATCCCTCAGATTGCTTCACGTACTCTCACCCTAATATTTCTTGTGTCATGTCGCTATAGAATTTTCTTCCATATTCTGGTTACTTAAGTCTTCAAATGTTGGGTTATAGCCATGTGAGTACAACTAGTGTCCATTCCATAGTTAAAACACACACCATATTTACAGATTTACTCGAGTTTAACCCCCATTGGCCCAGATCCAATTTGCCATTTTGGGTAGGTTTTAAGTACATGTAGAACACATACTCCAGCAAATAAGGCTTTTGGTGGACTTGATGATGGAAGTTACAGTACCTTGGCTGTGGTTTCTAGTGAAGTTTTGGCTGCCTGCATAGGCAGCCAAGACTTCACCAGGAACAACCTCAAGGTAAAGTTTTCCCATATTATGAGAGAGCCCAAAGAAAGTAGAATTCTTCATGAATTCAAGGTTGGACATCTTGAAAATTTTGGGTGTGAATGAAATGGAAATTTTGCGAGAATCCAAGCTGATTCCCATTGTTTTCCTTTCGAGAATTCTGATTCTCGCATGAATTTTAAGCCCTGATATTAGGTCGACATTTTTCAGGAAAGGTGTTTCTGCTAGACAGAAAAGTGTTTCTGCTAGACATGCAAGAAGGAGTATGGAGTATGAGAAGATTCCCCACTACTGGACACCCCCCCCACCCTTCACCAGTGTTCAATGTAAAAAAAAACCCAATGGGCGATCAAATAATAAAATGTAAGGGCAAAATAGCACATTCAGTTTAGGAATGTGCAATATTACGCCTATAAATCAGAAACCTTTGTGCACTGTTCTGATTGCCCTGATTTCAATTTCAATCAGAGACGTGGCAAGGCTAAATGAAGTGAGGGCAAAATATTTTTAGCAGCAGAAAAATACCCCACCCCCATTTCATTTCACCTTGAGCTGCGTTAAGATTCTGTGTCGCCCATTCGCCCATAGGTGAAAGACCAGAGTGTTTCCCCGGGGAAAAAATAACTTTCCATGCAAAATGGAGCATCCTGGGTAGTTTTTGAACGCATAAGTACCCACAGAGAGAGAAGAAATGATTATAGCAAAAAGTACCAAGAATTATCAGGGGGAGAGTATATGAACCACTTTTAGGGATTTCGGGCAAGAGTGTATATAAGGTTCACACTTTTCAGGAAAGGTGGGAGGGGGAGGGGTGTGGGAGCTGGATCCCCCCTGATATCAATCAAGAACAGGGGATTTATCTTATGTTGAATGTGCTTCTCAAAATGACCTGAAGTTCAAGATATCCTTTGGAGTCATTGTTAACCCTTTGGACCCAAGGCTGCTTTGAAAATATTAATTCGACCACCCCTAAATAATGAATATGGACTCTTCCCATTGTTGCCAACGGAATGGAAGATACCATAAGGGTTCAAAGGGTTACAGAAACTAACTTGTGAGATAGCTACTTTAAAATGATATACCCCTTGTACCCCAATTCAGGATATTTTTCCATTTTCTACTACATGTACAACTGAACTTGAATCCGCAGTTATCATCTTTCCTCACTTCAGCCCCATTGCCCACGTGGGGGAACGGTGACGTTGTGTACTTGGGCGTACTGCACGTCGATGGTACACCTGTCTTCAACAAATGCTAACCCTGCTTGTGTGGAGTTGGTATGTTGGGGAGCTGACAGTTGCTCGCCGTTGCTCGGTGGTTCTCTCCGGGTATTCCGGCTTCCTCCACCCGTAAAACTGTCAGGTCCATGGTTAGCCATTGTGCAGAAATATGTGACCTTAAACACCAATAAATAAATAAATAAATAAATAAATAAATAAATAAATAAATAAATAAATAAATAAATAAATAAATAAATAAATATTATCATTCCTGATATTTTTTATGATTTCTCTGCACCAAGCCATCAACCTAAAATTCCACCCGTAATGGGCTCTCGAGTGCATATTAACCCTTTACCTAACGTAGAAAGCAGACGACACTTGCAAAAATATTTCTTGAATAACTAATTTTTTTCATTTTTTGTCTCAAAAACATAGGTTATGACCCCTCGTTGGAACGAGCTCGACGAGCTCGTTCCAACGAGGGGTCATAACCTATGTTTTTGAGACAAAAAATGAAAAAAAATAATGAAAATTAATTGGCGATTTTTGAGAATAGCGCTGGCCGGTTTTGGCCGTTACGTTGGGTAAAGGGTTAACCCCTTAAAAACGAAAGGTCGCTTTTCCGTCCAGGGTCGTGCTACGACCTGAATCCATAAAGTTATTGAAGTTGATAGTTTCTCGGTGAATTTGTGTGGTAGACCTATCAAGATTGTCAACGTTCAGCCCCAAGTAACGAATCCAGACTCTACTAGACGCCAGGTCTGAACTGGTATAAAATATACCATCAGGGTTCAAAAGGTAAGTGAAGAAACCCCCATTGGTTTTGGGGTATATTTTAATTTGTCTGCAATACCACCTCCTCAACATCGAAGAATTAAATACTTATTTAATCAATGCTTATTTGGCAAGTGTCACTAAATTCTGTTGAATGAAATGAAATTAGAGTTTGGTGATCCAAATAAATGTAATCACCAAATTTCATCGGCGTAACACACACACTTTTGCTGGAATATGTCAACCTTCAACACATTAATGAACGAAATCCCCAGACCGGTTCATTTATACTCCCATCTGACATAACCTGGGTCATTTCGCTGAAGTTATTCATTTGCTGTCTTAAGCCCATAAAAGTACTCTGGTTCAGGCCTGGCATTTTCAGGAGAGCGATTTATTCGCTCGCCTACTGCTCGCTATAAAAAAATTAAGGAGGACGAAAACTAGCCCTCCTGGCCTTAGACGATAATGATTACCATAACCGCCTATGTCTAAAACCCACATCAGACCTCTGCTACATGTATGTTAGTGGTCTCTGTAAGACGGCCACACTGACCCTCCCACATCTCCGGGCCTTGCCAAGGCCCGGAGGTGTGGAAGGGGAAGTGTAGCCGTCTCACAGAGACTACCTTGTTAGCAGCACCAAATAAAATGTACAAAGCCCACTTGATAGAGTTCATTGACAGTAAAACTTCATTTTGCAATTTTAGCTTTTGTAAGCTTGAGGAGAGCTAATCGCTCGCCTAGGCCATTCGAGGGGAGCGAGTTTTAGCCCTCCTGCATTTTTAAGAATGTTAGGCCTGCTGGTTCTGCGGTTCTCCAACCGGCATGAAAGGTAATATTCTTCACCCAGGGAAGTCACTGGACCTCCATCAATGAGGGATACACATTCTTGACTCTTGATGAAGTGAAGAGGAGGAAAATATTCTGTTATGATTGGTTACCATCTGATGCCTTTAAATGACATGGAGGGGATAAAATATATTCTAGGCCACTGCCCAGATTCTTGATAACAGAGCATTCCTGTTATCCATATCCTCCCTCCAATGATAAATAATTTCTTCCCAAACATAAGCTCAACAAATACATGTATATAATATCGAATGCCTGCATATATTTATATACTAGGAAAGAACAGAAAATAAAATACAACAGGAAATGTGATGTGAAATATAACATCAATAAATGCGACTCGGAAAGGAGTGACGCCACAACAATTTAACTCGCTCCACACTGATGTCGAAATATCAAAAATTCAAATCTGCCTTTTTTCCCCATAATGAAACTAGGAATTTATTCAATTCAGTCTTGTTTGACAGAGCTCATTGAGCTCTGTCAAACAAGATTGATTTTTTTATATTCCTAGTTAGGGACGTTGCTGCGTGGTCTCGGATGGGGGAGGGGGTGTCCATCTTTAGATTTCCAATTGCAGACTACCCCACCCTCCTTGGTAGGCAGCATTCCGACTACCACTACAGAATTTCAAACAAGTGGGAAGTTCAATTAGCCCCCACTCCCCACTGAGTCAAATTTTCCCAACTTCAGGTTTTAAGATGCAGAATTCCATTTATACATCCCTATTGACTGTAATTTATCAAACGGACGCATCCCAGCAGTCACAAATTCCAACCAAAAATCAATATTTTGTGTTGTTTTTTTTAACTACTTTTCAATCAATATTTGGAAGACTTTCATTACGATTTAGTCTACAATCTCCATATGTTGGCCAAATTCTAGTTATGTTTAGAAAAATTCCACTAACGTCATGTCTGAAAGAAATTTTCTGCTTGATATTTCGGTATTTTGACATGAGTGTACAGAGAGTAAAATTGTGAATGACCCCCGTTTTTACGGTATATGTACACGAAAATATTACAGGCAAATAAAACAGATACACAATGGAATGCTTGGCTTTATGTTATGAAAAGTCCCACTGTAAAAAAATGTAACAACTAAATAAAGAACGCAACGAAAACGACTATTCCCAGACTACCTTTATCAAAGATGAACATTCTTTATCCCTTTACCCAACGCAGACGATATCAAAATTCATTATTTTAATATTTTTTTTTTTTTTATTTTTCAAAAAATTTCAACGGAACCATATCATGTGACCCCTCATTGGAACGAGCTCGTTGAGCTCGTTCCAATAAGGGGTCACATGATATGGTTCCGTTGAAAGTTTTTGAAATATATTTTTTTTTCAACTGCTTCATTTGTAATTTACGCGGATGGATGCCGCCGATTCGCTAGGTAAAAGGTTAATGCTAGATTTTCTTCCAGACAAAGGAACCAAACCCGCCCACCTATTTGTCCAAAAAAAAAACGTCCAATAATTGTCCATTTTTTCAAAAGCATGGATTATCATACCTGATATGAAAGCGACCAGTAAGATCGCTCCATTGTTTTATTGTGATATGTATTTTTAACATACTCCAATTGCACTTGGATTAAGTAGTGACACTTTTCACCAAAATTGTTCAGATATTGAGATCAGAGAGTTGTGGAGTTTCTTTTGAGAGATAAATGTAACCTTTGGACCAGGTGTATCACTGGTCCAAATGTTAGAATTCCATTTTTTTTTGGCTTTGATAGATCAAACATCACCTTCTTGTATGGGGTCAACAATGCAACAATGGAGACGGAATGGGGACTAGCTAGCAAGTGACCCCTCCCCCCCCCCCCCCCCCCCCCCACACACACAGACAGTACTACTGGACAAGTTAAAACAAGAACGGAACTGTGTTCATCAGACTTGAAAATATTGAACATCAATGGACAAATAACCAAAATGGTATAAGGCCTATGACAGCATGAGGCCCACCTGAGTACAGAAGTAGCATCGTGGCAACAAGATGAGAACTCGAATGTCATTGTGGCAACACTGAGACGAACTATATGTATTTACATTTCCTTGATAGCATTACTTCGGTATCACCGGAACCACTGATATTTTCAAATCATGGGCAACAGTGAAATTTGTCTAGACATCACTACGCAACCGGAAGGTGTTTATCTTCACTTACTAAAAAACATAGTCCCATCCCCACCAGCCAAATTACGCTCTCTCAAACACTTACAAAGAAAAAAAACGTTTTTATTAGAATACTGAAAAGAGTACTTCATTATTTGTATTTCGGACACTTTGACCTGCAGGTATCGTGTTTGTAATTCGGGAAGACGGGTATACAGATACGACGAACACCCTAACCCACGTGACAATAACCCACGTGGCAATATGATAAAATATGCTTTACCGCGTTATCTGAGAAAATTTTAAAACACCGAAATCAAGTTTTTGTCTGTTCACTTTTTTCTGCCCAAGGAAAATGAAGCATTGAAATTGCTACTCCTCGTGGTGACTGAACTTACAAGTGTGTAAAAAGAGCTGGGGAAGGGATGGGGGGGGGGGGGGGGGGGTGTACAGGGATGGAGTCTATAACACGAAATTATTAATCGGGCCTTTAGATTGGACTAGTTTGGGGACATCGCAGGTTTGTCTGGTCATTTTCCGATCAGTACCATTAAAGAAACTGTTTTGTAATACTGACTGTCTGAAATGCTACTGTTTCGCTTCTCGGGCTGTTTTGGGGCCTCCGAAAATCAAATAACCCGACAGTGTTCAATTCCAACTTTGATAATCGTTTCTTGCAATAGAACAGGTGTCCCAGCATTCAGTCTCTGTGTAAACTCGAAGCTGTATTATAAGTACCTCGGTACTTGTTTCTAGACAAGTCTTGGCTGCCTATATAGCAGCCAAGACTTGGCTAGAAACAACAACAAAACCGCAGAATGTGGACTGTCTTTTGTATCCAAAATGTATACCATTTTCAACTCCATCTCTCTCCGAGGGTTAAATTATTTCTGATGAAGTGTGGATAGAAAAGCATATAAACAGACTATACAATTCGCTATTCTCTCCAATTTGGGAACATTTTTGTAATTTGGGGATTCCGGTTATCGGTGTGAAAAATTATTTATGTATTTATTTATATATACACAAGATTTCATCCCCAGTTAAGTCACAAAACACAAAATACCAGGTGATATTAATTTATTTGCTTAATTATTTATTGGGGTTTAACGACACTTTCAACAGTCAGGATGACCTCGTGTCGGACAATATTACGGGTGGAAGAGCCAGAATACCCGGAGAGAACCACCGAGCAAAGGCGATTACGGATGGAAGAAGCCAGAATACCAGGAGAGAACCACCGAGCAAAGAAGATTAACTGTCAGACTGGTGAACGCACTAATTCACACAGTCAGGGTTAGCACTGGTTCGAGACAAGTGCACTCGACGTGCAGTATGCCTAAGTACACAGTGCCACCGTGCTCCCACGTGGGCAATCGGGATGAAGATACCACGTGTTAAATCATTTACTGGGAAGAAATTAGCTTCCTTGCCTTGTATATGCTATGGAGAATAACACCACACATAATTCCACCTCGGAGGGGTTATTTTTTCCACCAGACTGCTAGCTAACGTATAAAGCTGACCGACACCCTCGTGCAACTATTATTATCAGGAAATGATCCATCACCTATGGGGATAAAAACATATACTAGATAAACCGTCGTTTGCACCAAGTTATTGATTTTGGCAAATCGTACTTGATCAGCACAATTGTACATAATTAAAGTGCACTGCTGTTAGTTTTTTTCAATCGATAGAGATACGAAATGCGATAACATAAAGCATACCTTCTGCATTGCACAATCCATAGAATCGAGATCGTCAGGAGGACTTTGTACAACGAACAATGACGATGCAGCGTGCGTATGTAACTCTTCCTGGTTCTTCAAAATTTAGTTAAAGACTAAATTTCAACAATATTTCCCACATTCTGCTGACATCTGCCGAGTAACTTCACCACAGCTACAAAATAATTAACTGAAACGTTACGTAAGATCGTTAAATTTGGAAGTATTCTCTCTGACTCACCTCATATAAGCTATCACAAACTGACCTTGGCGCGTATGGAGATGTCGCGTAGGAATAATGTCTCGTTTTAAAAGTGAGCAGGCTTCAAACTCCGCCCAATACACAGTCACTCCATAAAACAGGAGCAAGAGACGAGGCGAAGAAAAATCGTTTGTCGCGTATGAATATTGTCTAGGAAAACTGCAGTTTCACACAGGAAACGCCCACTTTTCGAGGAAGAAGTGCGCGGGATGTGTGTGGTATTTCGTTTCTCAAATTTAAATTTTGAAAAAAGGTTGACTAAATAACTGAAGATGTGGTTTCAATACAAATGTTTTCGGTCTCGCTGTCAAGCTGCGTTTAGGAAGTAGATCAACTCGTGGAAAACAGAGACCAATGTCAATATCGGCGACTCAATGCTGAGTTAGTGTCCTGCTGAAGTTCGCGTCGAAATAACAAAGATTTCTAATTCTTTAAAAATACAAAATCTATATTTATTTACACAGAACAAAAATGAAAAAGAAGATTTTTATACTGACCTTTTGCGGTCACGCCCGTATGTTTATATAGACTTGATCAAGAAAGATATAAAATGTTAAATATATTCACGAAGTTTCGCGATTTATAGCATGTAATGGACATAATCGGAAATTCATCTATTTTCAGCATACAGAGCTTCAATGTTTACATTTTCCTGAATAATAATTTTCAGCAAGAAATGTGATGTATTCGATGGAAATTGTGGAATACGGTATAAGTTACGTGCAGAACCAAAGAATAACTAATATAATTGCATGGACTATATATTTAAAATCTACTTTTAACGTTGAATAATATATCTTCTTACCAAAAATTAAACGAGCTCTAGGAGCTTATTTAAACGAGTTGTCATGCCAATTGCAACGAGCATTTAAACTTCAGGAAGGTGTGGGAACAAATCGAATAATTACTTTCTCTTAAAAACAGGTTAGACCTCTAAAGTCATGGACGGATTGGCCCAGGGGTAGATCAGGACATTTCTTGAAGGAGCGGAAAGCTTCGTAGTCGTCCAGGGGTGGGGGAGAGCACGTTCCTCCTCCTAAATTTTTCAGAAAATATTTTCGTGTATTATAATCATCAGGCACTAGCTGAACTTTTTACTTAATCACCATGTTTTTACAAGATGGGTTTTGTCTACTTCCGCCTACAGTGCATTTTCACCCATAAAATAAATCTAGCAAACGTGTAGACGAAAATTGCACTGATTGGGGTGGTGGCATTAACAGTTATCACTGGATTTTCCTATGGAAAATTATTAAACGGCAACAAAGTGAATTATTTAAATACTAAACCTCTTTTATTATAAATAAAAACATATATCGTCCCTTGAGTGTAACAAGGTGCCATCTGCAATGCAGAGCATTGCAGATGGCACCTTGTTGCACTCAAGAAACGGAATATAAGTACACAGCAAACCAATAAGGTTTGTTTATCACAACCGAACCATGTTTTGTTCTCTAAAATCATAAGTTCAAAACAGTGGGATAGTTGTAAATAGCCCATATTACCAATAGCTCAGTTTCTACCATTATTTCTTGTAGAGGTTCCTGGCATTGCTTTCCAAGAAATCATGCCAGAGCCTGCGTATTTTCAAACCTATTATTTAACCGCCCTAACTCACTAATATTCATGACTAAAAATTATTTATTTTTTTTATCACTGGTATAAAAAAGGGCAACTCATATTACGATTTCTATATTCTATAAAAACTGAAAAATGTTTTGATAATAATTTAATATTAATAACTACTCTCATTTATTAATATTCGTGATTAAAAAAATAATATATTTTTTATCACAGATGTAAAAAAAAACTCAGGCCAAGTCTATTTTCCATGAGAAAATTGGGTGATTCACTGATTGATTTAATTTTCTAACATATTTCCATTTTCATGGAGTCAAGTTACAGTGGTACAAAGAAAAAATAGTCATATTATTGTACAGCACATGTCCGTGACAAAATAGCCTGATAAATAATGATTCCATACTCTCTCTCTCTTTCTCTCGCCCCCTCCCCATTCCTCCCCACATCTCCTCCCTCTCTCTCATTTATGTCCCCTTGGTTCAGAGCCAACTTGACTGAGTTTTGGTGATGTCATGATAGCTTTTTATACCATCATCCGAATCAGTGCACTTTCACCTACACTTTTATCAAATTCATTTTATAGGCGAAAGTGTACTGATAGCGAAAGTAGCCACCATTTCTAAAAGAGAATGATTTAATACATATTTTTTCTTCTTGTCCTGGTTGGTAATTAATTTATTAAGAAAGAAAAAAATGTGAAGTAGCCAGTGTTTTATTTGTTTTTATTCCCATCCGAAAAAAATCATTATTCATATAAAATAGAAGTGCAGAGTGGATTACTACTAAATCGCCATTCCACAGTTTTTTAAAAAAAAATAATTCTTGAAAAGATATGGGATGAATTGACAGTTTTCAGCTCAGAGACCGCCGGGTTATCCCCCCGGACCATGAGCTGAAAAGTTGCAAAGACAACCTGTGCTTTTAAAAAAAACACACACACAAATAAGGCCTAAAAAGTTGAAAATTCTTTCTCATTCCCTCCCACATGGTCCTTCTGGCTGCCGCATTCTCACTTTTTATAACCAATGCAAACTTAAAAATTAAATGGTTTATGTCTGATATTTTACCCAAGTTAATAAAATTGATAAATTTGCAAAGCCTTCTTGTACTTAACCCTTTACCCAACGTAACGGCCAAAACCGGCCAGCGCTATTCTCAAAAATCGCCAATGAATTTTTATTATTTTTTCATTTTTTGTCTCAAAAACATAGGTTATGACCCCTCGTTGGAACGAGCTCGTCGAGCTCGTTCCAACGAGGGGTCATAACCTATGTTTTTGAGACAAAAAATGAAAAAAATTAGTTATTCAAGAATTTTTTTTGCAAGTGTCGTCTGCTTTTCATGTCAGGTAAAGGGTGAAGGGATGAAATACACCACCACCCATGCTATTCTGTAGATTATGAGGTCTAAAACATAAAACAAACCAAGAACATGAACTTTTGATGGCGAAAAAATAATTATAAAAATAAAATAAAAGACCGCCGCCTACATGCAATTTTACAACAACAAAAAATGTCATGAGAAACAGAAGATGTACTTTGTGGGGCCTAATCGTTCAGTTAAAAATCCCAACCTGCATGTTTTCCCACATCATCTGAGAACACTGTAGAAAATTAGCAAAACACAACGAACAACAAATAGTTGAACAGGACCGTTAATAATTTAATCCTTCGACCCAACGAGCTGTATTATTAAAATATGGGGATCCTTCCAACAACTACCAAGAAAATAAATCTATTTGCAAGAGACCGATATTTATATAGACTGGAGCCTCTGTGAAACACAATGGCGAAAGGGTAAATTCTGTCCCATATGGCTCATTGAATACCGAATTTCCAGCTTTTCGGCATTTTGAATGGAGCCAAATTTTGACCCAGACGGACTGATTCAATACAGAGTTTTACATTTTTCTTTATTTTGAATGAAGCTCAATTTACACCCAGAAAGCTCAATTTCATACAGAATTTTCAGTTTTCTTATGTTTTAACCCTTTACCTAATATAGCGGCCAATAAATTGACCAAAATAAGCCCACCAAAGCCTAAAATATCTTACAAATGTCTCGATAAAACCATACAAATATGGATATCATTAGAACCGGCTGTATGGTTTTCTTGAAAACTTGTGAGTATTTTATTCGAAAAATTGTAAATATAATTTATTTTTTTAAAAAGCTGTGTTAGGTAAAGGGTTAAATGGAGCTAAATTTGATGTGTATTAACTGGTAAAGTTCTAAATTATTTTTGGTCCTTCAAATTTCTTTGAACATCTTTGCCTTGTTACAATTTATGGGAGAGTGCCAATAGGCACTCTCCCATAAATTGTATCAAGACAAATCCTAAGAGATAAAATAATATCACTTCAAAGATAATATGAAGCACATCCACTGAATATGAAGCCTTTAAATTGTTGTTCCAGCACTTTAGAATAATGCCCAAATATGAGCTTCCTATACCCTATTAGTTAAGCCATCAAAGTAGAATTTTTTCCGGTTTTAAAATGCAGTTGGAAGTCCGTTATATTTTCTATTTTTCGCATTTGCAGGAAAAAAAATTAACGGGGGACTGTTTAGTAACCGGTGAGCTTATCCACTTTTGGGTGTGAATGTGTTTCATCGTATGGCTTCAAAAACAAAGAGCTAGAATTTTAGAAGACGGAAAACAAACAAGTCTGTGTTCACCAAAGAGAAAAATAATTTAACTGGTTGAGTGCTAGAAGCCACTGTCATGGCTCTACTAAAAAGAGCTGGAAGTCACTTCAGTGGCTTTACTGTGCAATCATTAGATTTTTTGTTTTCTCAGCAGCTAAAAAAAATTGTAATAAAATTATTTTATTACAATTTATTGGAGAGAGCCAACAGGCACTTTCCAATAAAATATAATAAAACAAAATATTTATGAACATTATCTTGTTAACTATGGATACCCCCTGCTGGTAGCTTGGTACTTTTTAAGAAAAGAAATAGTCGTGTTACAAAACATGTTTGAAAAATTATTTTGCACCCTACCAATTAAATAAATATCAAGGAAATCTCAAACCGCAAGCGGCGTGATATTTTGTTTCACTGGTTCGCCACTTTTCATATGTGAATTTTATTATTAAGATATGTTGTACATATTTCTACTGGGTTATATATTTTTTCTTCTTAATAGGCATGAAAACAGCATATAATTGTCTCATTACCCTATAGGCATATACCACCTCTCCACCCTAACCTTTCTGTTGCACATTTGATGAAAATGAGCCACAATTTTGGGAAAATTTTGACAAAAGTGAGTGACAGAATGTAAAAAAAAGAAGATGAAAACATAAAGTGATTACTTCATAATGATGGAATTTAAAACGAAAATTTATTTATTTATTTATTTATTTATTTATTTATTTATTTATTTATTTATTTTAAAAGAGGCAGGCTTATATTCCACTTAATTATTTCTGTTATAATATCTTAAATTGTCATTTTTTTTTAATTGGATGGGTCATTTTGATAAAAAAAAAACTAAATTTCTTTACGTGATTTCCAAAATCAAAAAATTTGCATTCCGTAAAATCAATAGTATTTCTAATGCAAAACATTTTAAGAAAACCATATCATGTGACCCCGCATTGGTACAAGCTTTATATTTTACATTTTGATTTGGAAAGCTTTTTTAAAAATTTATTTATAAACATTAAGGCCCCACACTGTAGATCTGTTTCTCGGGCCATTTTGTGTAAAATTGTATGAGGGCGGGCGGTTTTTTATTTTATTTTTTTATTTTTGTGATTATTTCTTTGCCATCAAAACTTCATGTTCTTGGTTTTTTTCATGTTTTAGGCCTCATAATCTACAGAATGGCATGAGTGGTGGTGTATTTCGTCCCTTGAGTGCAAGAAGGCTTTGCAATGCTAAAGCATTGCAAAGCCTTTTTGCACTGAATGGACGAAATTTTTTTAAATTTTATCAACTTGGGTAAAATATCAGACATAAACGATTTAATTATTATTTTTTAATATCAGACATAAACCATTTAATTTTTATTTTTTTAAGTTTGTGTTGGTTATAAAAAGAGAGCATGTGTTAGCCTAAAGGACCATGTGTGAGGGCCTGAGAAACAGATTTTCAATTTGTTTAGGCCTAAAGGGAAACATGTTACTGAGTTCCCCACACCACCACTCATTGATTTCCATATTATATAACACATTTCATATCATTTCGTTTGTTCTCATATGCAGACTCGAAACCAGGATCTCAAATTAATTCGACATGGTAGGGCCGAAGTTAAAGTTTTCCCATTGTGTTTCCTGGTGGTTGACCGTCGGTATAAACTCGAAACCTCACTCAGTATACTTCTTTAAAATCAACAATAAACGAAACAAGTACGAAACATTCATTTATTAATATTATTATTATTATTATTATTATTTTAAAGAATTACTTTCGATTAACGAAAGTAATTCTTTAAAATAATAATAATAATGAATGAACGGTTTTTTTTTTTTAGTTCACGACTAATCGATTTCAAATTTTTATAACGAGAGCCATCATGCAAATGATAAATGAAATATAGGAGTATTTTTGCATTTTTTTACATAATGAAAATTGTGCTTTTGCCAACTTTTTTTTTCAAATTAGCTGTTGACCATCACCTTTTTCTGACAGGCAACAAAAAATTCCGACAAACAGGGTCATGCCGCCTAGCTTAGAATCTGCCATGTCAACCAATGAACTTACACGCCTGATGGTGAATATTTCTACATACAATTGCACTCTGATATTATTCCCGTTACTGATCCTTGTTGAAGCAAAATTTCCCTGTATCACTAAGAATCTAATTACAAGAAAATTAATAAAGAAATTGCCTGTCTGGAAGCAAATGATGGGGAGGGAGGGGGGGGGGGGGGGGGGGCAAAACGAAAGTTGAGATTTTCTATTTATTTTTATTTTTATTTCCCAAATTATTTAACCCTTTACCTAAAACACTATTTTAAAAAAGGAAATTAAATTTCACATTTTTCGAAAACAAATTTCACATTTTTTTCAATAAAACCATACAAATATGGATATTATTAGAACCAGCAAAACGAGCAGGTTCTTATGATATCCATATTTGTGTGGTTTGATTGAGAAACTTAGGCTTATACTAGTTAATTTCCGGTCGTTTTTTGACCGCTATGTTAGGTAAATGGTTAACCCTTTACCCAACGTAACGGCCAAAACCGGCCAGCGCTATTCTCAAAAATCGTCAATTAATTTTCAAAATATTTTAATTTTTTGTCTCAAAAACATAGGTTATGACCCCTCGTTGGAACGAGCTCGTCGAGCTCGTTCCAACGAGGGGTCATAACCTATGTTTTTGAGACAAAAAATGAAAAAAATTAGTAATTCAAGCTTTTTATTTGCAAGTGTCGTCTGCTTTTCATGTTAGGTAAAGGGTTAAGAAGATATGATTCGTTATTTCTATTCATTCTCCGATAGCCGTCTGGGTAGTTACAATCCGAAGCAGAAAAAAAAGAAAAGAATATTGTTGCTTCTGGGGGGTCACATAAGGCTCCAGAAGCTAAATAATTTTATATTATTTGAGATTAAGTATCCTACAGTTCCTGCGCTTGAACATGCCGGTTTAGAATTGAGTAACAACGAAATAAATTTTTTAATGTTAATTTTCCACTAACCGCGCAGATGGCAAATTCCGGTTCTATCCAGGACGCCACCACACTTGTCTTTCACTATACTTGTTGGTTGTGAAACCTTCATGTAATTTTATGTTGATAACTGTTTCAAGTTATTGATCTGTTCTCAAGGGACGAAAAATCGGTCTGATCTGACATGTATCAGAATTTTTAACCCTTTACCTAACGTGAAAAGCAGACGACACTTGCAAAAATAATTCTTAAATAACTATTTTTTTTCATTTTTTGTCTCAAAAACATAGGTTATGACCCCTCGTTGGAACGAGCTCGACGAGCTCGTTCCAACGAGGGGTCATAACCTATGTTTTTGAGACAAAAAATGAAAAAAATAATCAAAATTAATTGGTGATTTTTGAGAATAGCGCTGGCCGGTTTTGGCCGTTACGTTAGGTAAAGGGTTAAAGCCAAGAAGAAAAATTAAGTATGAATATTTTTACATCCTACTTTAGAAATTCCTTTCCCTCACATTATACATTTGGGAGAAAATTACATTTTAATTTATTTTGAAAGTTCATGCATTGAAAGTTACGTGTGTGGCAACAGAGGAAAAATAAATATTTTATATTTTCACAAAATTATTCCAAACAGATTTCTCACAACCTGACTATTACAACGTGAACTAAGTGGTGTTTTGCTCCGAATAGTGAACCGAACAAGAGGCAAGTAAAATCGGGTACGTATGGGGATGGAGGGAATTTTATTTTTGTCAAGTCAGAAACAACTATCGTTGAAACGTGGGTGGGTGATGTATATATATTTTTTATAAATAGATAAATACAAAATGTACATCAATAAAGTTGTTAGGTTAGATTTCATTCCAGAAGAAGAAGAAGGAGGCGGAGGGGAGAGAGAGAGAGAGAGATGGGGGGGGGGGGGGGGAGAGGGAGGGGGCAAATAGAAACAGAGACGGAGATTCAGAGAGACGAAGAGACAGAGGCAGACCTAGAGAGAGAGAGAGGGAAACAGGCAGACAGAAGCAGAGACCGAGATTCAGAGACAGATAGAGCGAGAGGTAGAGAGAGGGAGAGAGATAGCGAGAGACTCTAGACATTTAACCCTTTACCCAACATAACGGCCAAAACCGGCCAGTGCTATTCTCAAAAATCGCCAATTAATTTTCATTATTTTTTTCATTTTTTGTCTCAAAAACATAGGTTAACCTATGTTTTTGAGACAAAAAATGAAAAAAATTAGTTATTCAACAATTTTTTTTGCAAGTGTCGTCTGCTTTTCATGTTAGGTAAAGGGTTAATATGTACATATTACAGTGTGAAACAGTGTATTGCGCTTTAACCCTTTACTCAGCACGAAATCCGACACGAGGTGACACTGGCTGTCGAAAGTGTCGTTAAACCCCAATAAATAAATAAATACTTTGCACGAATGAAAGACAAGGCTTGCAGAAAAAAAAAAAATCTTGAATAATTAACAAATTAAAATTTTTTTACTCAAAACATAGCTTATAACCCTCATTGGAACGGGCTCGACGAGCTCGTTCCAATGAAGAGCTATGTGCTATTTTTGGTGACTAGCGCTGTTCAGTTATTGCCGTTATAGAAGAAAAGGGTTAATAAAATATTCTAGAAATAGTATACTAGTAGACTAGCACTACTCATAAAATATTTCATTAACCCTTTACTTGATGTAACGACAATAGATAAAGTACGTTTGGACTGCAACTTCTGGTACAACTATTACAGCGGAACCCACTTAATTGGATATCTTTTAATTGAACAAACATGTTAAGTGAATATAATTTGCGAACACAAAACCAGTTACTTCTGTGCAAATTGGCCTTTTAATTGCATATAAGTTATAGAGTAAACTCGTGTTAATCGAATAAAATATCTTGTAAAATGTCAAGAAATTATTCGGAAAATCCACAAACTTCCCTTATTAAAAGACCTATTTGGTTTCAGGACACCAATACAGATACTTAATCTATTATACCTTGTTTGACAGAGCTACTTGAGCTCTGTCAAACAAAAAATAATAGAATAAATGCTCAGTTTGTCTCTGGAATAAAGATAGGTAAGGCCACACAAAGTCTGTTTCTCATGCCATTTTTAAAGTTTGCATTGGTTATAAAAAGAGAGCATGCGGCAGCTTAAAAGACCACGCGGGTGGGCCTGAGGAGCAGATTTTTAACTTTTTCAGGCCTAACAAATTCTCTGTTAATTGAATATTCCTGTTAATTGATTAATTTTCACTGGCAAAGTGTCCAGTCATTTAACAGGGTTAATTGTGCTGTTACTACTACCACTACTAATAGCTTGTAATAGTAATACAAAAAAAATACAATTCCACCCACAAGAATTCTTTGAGTCAGAGAAGGCTGTGTTCAATAAATAGAACTTTTTTTTATAGTAGTTATCGATTTATTTCATTCTATCTTAAAAATCACACAAAAGGAACTTACAGCGTGTTCAGACCGACAGAAACACAACTTAAAAGTAGACATGGGCGACGCCAAAACAAAGACTCATATTCGAACTTCTACAGTTTGAAACGGAAGTAATGCTGGACTTGATTATGACCATAGCACAGGGGCCGAAACAGGCAATATCATCATTTTAAAAAACAAATTATTGGAAATTCAACTTGAAGCCTCCGTGCTGGTCTAAATATTTTGTAGAACATTCGAAAGAAATTCTCCCATCCACTATCACTTTTAAAACCATTATGAAACATCATTTATTAGAAAGCTCTCATACACAGCTTACCAGTAAAGAATATTATTATAATATCACATCGGAAAAGAACACAGTAGCCATCTCCTTATGGCTTCCCCATATTTTATTTCGGCATGCGTTTTTCATAAGGATATAACATAGCAGTGAAAAAATTATATTTTTAATTTATTATATGTTTGCATTACAAAAATAAACTAATCATTTAATAGTCTTGGCATTTGTTCAAGTGGCATAGTCGGGGGGGGGGTATAATCTGTGGAGGGAGAGGCGTAACTATTGGCTGGGGAGGGTTTGGAGACTGTCATCCTCTCCCCAATAAATTACCAGTCGGGTCACTCTCACCTGGAATGGATTTTTATAAATATCGATTTGATATTGCTGATGATTCTGTACTTTCTGACGGTACAAGATTTGCTTCTGGAATTAATGTCACACACGGACTCAGTGTTATGTAAATGGAGGTCTGTGACTGATTGGGGATGCTGGGGTCCCAGCATTCGAGACCGTTACGTGCTGATTAAATAAGATGTTGGGTTGGGCTCTGCAAATCACATATTTTCGAATCGAATCGAATCGAATCGAGTCTATTATTCGAAATTGAATTGAACCTCGAATCGACCACAGGAGTCTTGAAGTCCAGACTGATGAAATATTCCAACAACATTATCAAGGCATGCCTTCGTCGAAGGCATGCCTTGATGATATAGTTGGAATATTACCCAGAAAGGATTTTTATTCAAGAACAGAAACGGATGCGAGAATACTGAACTGGGTGGGAGCGTGGTGGCTCAGTAGGTAGATGGTCAGGCTACAAACCGAGAGGTCCTCGGTTCGAATCTCACCTGCGGCAACCGCGTTGTGTCCTTGGGCAAGACAATTCACCTCCATTGCCCGTGTGGGGGCACGGTGGCGTTGTGTACTAAGGCGTACTGCACGTCAATGGTGCACTTGTCTTCAACCAATGCTAACCCTGCTTGAGTGGAGTTAGTATGTTGGGGAGCTGACAGTTGCTCACTGTTGCTAGGTGGTTCTCTCCGGGTACTCCGGCTTCCTCCACCCGTAAAACTGTCATGGTCATGATTAGCCATTATGCATTAATATGTGACCTTAAACATAAATAAATAAATAAATAAATAAATAAATAAATAAATAAATAAATAAATAAATAAATAAATAAATAAATAAATAAATACTGAACTGGGTAATGTACGGGGCTAGCCATTAGCAACTGTGAGCTCATCGTCGATACTGCTTGGGAACTTTAAATTTGCTTTTAGCAGTGGTAGTGATCAGTGAAACTGGAATTAGTATGGATGGTGGCATGGGTACAGATACTTTTTATGTTAATATAGCAGAAATTACAGTCAAGATTTATTTTCCACATAGTTTGTGTACTATTTCTATCTCAGCTATGCGTCTTGTGAGATGACTAAGATTACTGATACCAAGGGAAATTCCAGTAAAAAGATTCGAAGGAAAACGAATCAGACAGCCAAATTCGAATCGAACCGAATATCAACTAAAGATTCGAAATCGAAAGGATGTGACGTATCTGAAGAGGATATTCAGAAATTAATTTAAATACTATCGGTGTTGGTTTCCGATATAAAACTAACTAACAACCCCAAAACCTCATTTATTTATTTATTTATTTATTTATTTATTTATTTATTTATTTATTTATTTATTTATTTATTTATTGTTACGAAGGATTACAAAAAGTTTTTATGCGACATGGAAGATGAGTAAAAGTTGAAGAAATCGTCGAAACTTACGCAGAAACGTCGTGTCCAGCCAACGAAATAATCAACTTACACAAAATTAATGAAAGTTCTGCCAGAGGCTAGAAAGATAAACCCCACGACTGAAATAGGGATCAAATATCTTTTATTTATCGACTAATATTTATTTATCTAGATTACCACTGAATGTATTCGATTTTCATATATTTAATCTGTATTTTTTTCATATTGTGCACAACATTTTAATATCTATAAAAAAAATAAACGACACTAAAAATGAATCTTTGTGTACAATTATTTAAAAGCTGGGTATCTCATGATGAAATCAGATAAAGTTTATTGCACGACCAAGAATAAAAAGGTATGGCATACATAAAACACACAAACAATTAAAATAAGCAATGGGTTAACCATGCGACATATATGTCCGATGTCAGTCCCCCGCGACCAGAGATTTTGCAGACAGTGTAATTTGGGTGTAGTTGAAGATGAAATGCATGCACTTTTTATATGCCCCCTTTACACAACACAGCGCGAAAATCTTATTACCTTGGTGAACGGAAAAGTACCCGGCTTTAAACATCTTCGGCTGATCGATAAAGCTAAGTTACTTTTCGACGGTGAAGACCAATACGTAACCTTAACTGTTGGGAATTATATAAACGGAATATTTGTAAGCAGAGCCGGGTAGTGGTGAAAGAACTGTTCTTTCATTGTTCAAATGTAAATAAGTAGCATTGACGTGTTTACTTAACCCTTTACCTAACATGAAAAGCAGACGACACTTGCAAAAAAAATTCTTGAATAATTAATTGTTTTCATTTTTTGTCTCAAAAACATAGGTTATGACCCCTCGTTGGAACGAGCTCGACGAGCTCGTTCCAACGAGGGGTCATAACCTATGTTTTTGAGACAAAAAATGAAAATATTTTGAAAATTAATTGGCGATTTTTGAGAATAGCGCTGGCCGGTTTTGGCCGTTACGTTGGGTAAAGGGTTAAACGGTTCTGTAATACATTTATCTGATTGGTGTGGTGCCCAGGTGATTTATTAATTGCTTATGTCAATGCCCGGGGCATAGCTCTTTTGGTGCTTTTTCTCTCTGGTCAGTTATTTGCTAACACAGCAGTAACAAACAGCATACAAAGTGCAAGACGACACCCCCAACCTACAGATTTATAGTGGGCGTGACTTTCAATACGCAGTCGTTACTCGTGACTGGGTAGGGGGTCAACACTGGCCCACGTCTCCAATATAATCATCTTCTGTTTTCCTGTATATACTGTTACCTTAATATCACTATGCATGTTGTTTTTTGTAAAGCCATAATATTTGTATATTATGGTCGCGCAATAAAGTATTCTATTCTATTCTATTATAAGAGTAAACTTACGAAATTATGATGTATAAATTTATAACAAAATACTTTTTGTACAAGAATAGCTTTTCTGTCCAAATTAAATGCAATTTATTTTGCACAGAATATGACAACATATCGTCCCCCGAGTTCCAGTAGGCACATAGAACACATTGGAACTCAGGGGACGATATTACAAAAAATAAAAGCAATAGTGTTTCAACAGAATTTTTTTTTTTTTTTTTGGAGGGGGGGGGGGGGGGGGGGGAATACAACCAATTGATGTTTTCTGGAAAGCTCGCTGATATTCCTCCCCACCCCCAATTTTCAAATCATTTGAACGACATTGTACGGTACGTGTTCCCCTCCTAATCTATATTAACCCTTTACCCAGCGTAATGGCCAAAACCGACCAGCGCTATTCTCAAAAATCGCCAACTAATTTTCATTATTTTTTCATTTTTTGTGTCAAAACATAGGTTATGACCCCTCGTTGGAACGAGCTTGTCGAGCTCGTTCCATTGAGGTTTCATAACCTATGTTTTTGAGACAAAAAATGAAAAAAATTAGTTATTCAAGAATGTTTTTGCAAGTGTTGTCCCCTTTTCATGTTAGGTAAAGGGTTAACAGACAAAATTACTCTATATTGTTCTGTGGCTTTCTAATTTTATAGAAGCAATTATAGCGGTTTTCAATAAAGATAAAGTGGCAGAAAGAAACTACAACATTTCTAGGAAATTTTGATAGACTCAGGAGGATGGTAGCTACAGTTCGTGGAGTGAATAACGACACAGATACCTGCGGAGAAACGTTTTTACCCCGACAGCGAGTCTCAAGATATATGGAAACACGCGAGAGGTACAAGCAAAGTTTAAAGTTTCAGACCTGCGGTTTTCACCCGGAGGTCCTCTGCCCGAAACTGTGCTTGTGTAAACTGTCTCTTTTCAATGGACATGAACTTTTGCTTGGATGAACACGGGTTTTAATGGTAATCAAATCTGAAACCTACGGCCTTTATTTGACGCTGATATCTAACATTTTTCTAGAGATTGAAAGACCTCAAAATGACATCCTCCAAAAAGATGCAGCTTAATGAATATCTGGAGGGGGGGGGGGGGGGAGGGGAGAATGGGGATGACCAAGACGTTGAAAGTTTCGAAGTTACCATATGCCACAATTAGAACAGTACGAGTGGGGTATTGGACAGGCAGGTGGGAGGGCACCAGCAGATCAGGCGGGCAGTTAGGCGGGCCTCGGCAGGTAGGTAACCCTGTCTAACTCAGAGCCAGTGCCAGGTTAGATGAAGAGGCGGAGGGGAAACAAAATATTTTTCCCCACTGCATTTTATTTTCATGCAGGGTTAGGTATCCACTATAGGTGAAGACCCATGGGGTTCTCCTGTAAAACAATTTTAACCCTTTACCCAACACGAAACACAGCAATAATCGTGAATAACTATTTTTTTTCAGTTTTTGCGTCAAAAATAAAGCTTATGACTCTCATTGGAACGAGCTCAACGAGCTCGTTCCCAATGAGGGGGGTCATAAACTATGTGAGACAAAAATTAAAAAAAAATAATGCAAATTGAATGATAATTTTTGTGAATAGTGCTGGCCGGTTTTGGCCGTTATGTTGGGTAAAAGGATTATTAAGGATTAACGACACTTTAACAGTCAAGGTCATACCATATCGGTGACAGTTTTTTTTTTGGGGGGGGGGGGGAAGAGTACCCGGAGAGAACCACCGGACAACGGCGAGCAGCTGCCAGCTCCTCAACATCGTAACTCCGCACTGCAGCACAGGTAGGGTTAAATTGGTTGAAGACATGCACACCATGAGAACGTGCAGGACGCCTTAGTGCACAGCGTCGTCGTACCCCCTTGTGGACAATCGAGGTTAAATGTCTTGCCCAAGGACACAACGCAGGAGTCCGAATCGATCGCTCAGACGGTCACCCATCCAAGGACTAACTAACCCTTTGCCCAACGTAACGGCCAAAACCGGCCAGCGCTATTCACAAAAATCGCCAATTAGTTTAATTATTTTTTTCATTTTTTGTCTCAAAACCATAGGTTATGACCCCTCTTTGAAACGAGCTCGTCGAGCTCGTTCCAAAGAGGGGCCATAACCTATGTTTTTGAGAGAAAAAATGAAAAAATGAGTTATTGCAGAATTTTGTTTGCAAGTGTTGTCTGCTTTTCATGTTAGGTAAAGGGTTAACTTCGGTGATCTGACTGGAACCGGTTACTGCAACGTCACCGCGTCCCCGCGAAATACCACAGACTAGTTTCATGGGTTACATAGATGATGAATCAGGCAGACATTTTTCTGGAAAAGTGTGGTAATGAATCACTCCCCCCCCCCCTACCCGACCTCCAATTTCACACACCTATGCCGACACAGCTGAGGTGACTAATACAACCAATGACTAATACAACTAATCGCCGAAAATATATCTAATTATTCTTTGTCGAAAAATCAGCTCAGGCTTCTTGCATTCCTCTTAGTTAATGTTGCAGCGTTCACTTTATTGATGAATATTGCTGGCGCCATTACTGGTGCATTGTGGGGATAATATCTCAATTCAGATTCACACAATCAGTGATATCTTCATTCGGCTCGATCGATTGAAATCTAAAACAATAAAACAAAGCAAAACACTTGAAGCGAGTTATTTTCAAACTTCGTTCGGGCTTAAAATTTTATGTGTAATATATAATTTATAAAAGACAGAACTGACTGTAAATAAATCGAATTAACTCCTAAAACACTGGTGCGCTGAATTTTATCGTCGTATATGCTATATTGAATAGAGCGAAATGGGCGAGTTTATTTTGAATTTGGGGATGTTCAGTACTAATTTAATCCCACAGCCCCCATAGGGTTGTAGGATTAAATTATTACCGATCATTCTGCCCAGTTTGGTGTTCTTTGTCAACTTATCTGTCAGACCTACAGGAATACTATCAACCCTTTAGAGCACTTCGGTCATCAGACACGCTAAGCTTGTAAGAGCCTAGTGGCAAGCTGCGTTCTGCTGGTGGTAGAGCATTTTCCATATGTGGTCCTTAACTGTGGAATCAACTTCCCCGTGATATTAACCATTTAACCTCTAGTGGTATCTTCCATGCCAGTTCAATGGCAGCAATTAGAAGAGTCCATATTCATTATTTGAGGTAGACCAATTAATATTTTCAACGTGCAGCCTCAGGGCTGCACGTTGAAAATACTAATTGGTCTACCCCACACATTCACTGAACAACCATACTATTTAATGACGTAATGATGTATCATGTTCCTGGCCGGAAAAGCGGCCGCGGGGGTTCAAAGGTTAAGCAGGCTAATTCAGTTTCTACTTTCAAATCAAAATTTTTTAAAAAATTTATTTTATAACTCTCTGTGTTTCTTTTAGATTTGTTTTCTTTCAGTCTGTTTCATGTCTATGTCAGCGTTATGTACAGCTAAAGAGCAGCATTTTGAATGGTATTTTAGGCTAAATAAATGATATTATTATTGTGTTGTTCACTCACAGATTTCCAGCTTTTGCTTCACGCCAAATTTATTCACAGCATTCTGAATTCGTTAGAATAAATAGTTCACTCGGTTATTATTTTAGTGTCCATTGATCTTTTATCTCACAAATCAGCCAAATCCGCCCGCCCGAATATGCAAATTCGCCCAAAAATAATTTTATTTATTTATTTATGTTCGGTTTCAAAACATACTAATAATCCCTAATTGGAATGTGTTCGTGAAGTGCTTTCAATGTGAGGTATGTTGTAATATGTTAAATAAATAAATAAATAAATAAATAAATAAATAAATAAATAAATAAATAAATAAATAAATAAATAAATAAATAAATAAATAAATAATTGTTTATCAAGTTTAATGTGTTCTACCCAACAATGACAGATTAGTCCAATGTTGCTCTTTATATGTTTTTCTTAAAAATGCACAAAACATTCTTTAGACTTTTCAAATAATAAATAAATAAATAAATAAATAAATAAATAAATAAATAAATAAATAAATAAATAAATAAATCCAGTTTTCAAAAGCTCACTGAAAAAATTCAAGTTTCAAATTATTTTATGGCTATTATATATGGCAACATTTTTCCTAAAAATTCTGACCAACAATGTTAAGACAAAGAAAAGAAATACACTACTAAAAAGAAAAATAACAATAAATAAAAAAAATAAAATCAGTGATGCATCAAAATAAAAAAAAAATATTTCAGAAAAATTATTCCACTGCCAAAAAAAAGGATTAAAACGCCATGCATATTTTTAGTGTCTCCTTGCCATTTGCTAAAAGAAAAACACCACACACTTCTTGGTGTTCCAGAAATTTTCCAAAAATAAGACAGAAAAGAATGCCAGTTTCAGTTAGGCTTAATTCTGAAGAAAATATGAGATACTTTTTATTGCACTACCACAAAAGGTGGGTATGGCACGTCAAATGCACGCGTATATACACGAGACAGCAGAAGTGCACAAAAACTTGCAAGCATGTGGTAAAGAATGGTTTCAACATTTTACATAAAGATTTATCCCAAGAAAATATAAGTGCTATCGCGTACACTAAACATATCCGCCCTGGCTAATTACCCCCTCCCCCTCTCTCTCCCCTCCCCCTCTTTTCACACACACACACACACACACACACACACACACACATACAATTCTGAATATAAAAATACCACCGTTCTTTGAAAACAATTGCCAAATTAATGGATGGTTGAAATTTATAAGCCAAAAACTGATTTGGTAAAATTTTACACAAAAAATGAAAGATATAAAATGTAACCGCTCGAAGAAGCGAAAAAAATAACATTGTAATTAAAATCCAATGTTAATTAACCATCCATCTTACATCACTAGAAAACGACACTTACAATAAAAAATGATTAACTAAATATTTTCATCTTTGACCACCATAACATAGCTTATGACCCATCATTAGAACGAGCTCGACGAGCCCGTTCTTATGGGGGGGGGGGGGGGGGGTGCAAAGCTCTGTCACGTAGGCAAAAATTGAAGAAAAAACTGTTGAATTGCATTTCTGTGAAAAGTACTGGTCTTCGATGGACGTTCAGTTGGATAAATCATCAAACAGAACTGTAATACATGGAAAAAACCCAAGGGCGTGGTTGTTTAAACAGAACTGGTAATAAAGAAAAGGCAGAAGGCGTGGTTGCCTTTCAGCCAGCATTGTGAACAAACATTGGACGTTTTCAACACAAATGTTTATAAAAGAGTAGCCATAGGTACGTGAAGTCTATTCAGGCCCAAAGCATTCTGTCCTAAAGAGAGTAAACAAATTGAAACGCAAGTAATATGGGACCAACAAAATGTTTGTCGGTACGCCCGTGAAGGAAACAATATCTGCTCTCAGAACCTCAACGAAAACAACTAAAGAAACTATTTTTGAAAATATTTAACCCTTTACCCAACGCAGACGATATCAAAATTTATTATTTTAAATATCCTTTTTTCAAATTTTTCAAAAAATTTCAACCAAACCATATCATGTGACCCCTCGATGGAACGAGCTCGACGAGCTCGTTCCAACGAGGGGTGTCACATGATATTGTTTTGTTGAAATATTTTGAAAAATAATATTTTTTCAACTGCTGAATTTGCATATTACGCGGGCGGATGCGGGCGATTCGTTGGGTAAAGGGCTAACAAGTTGACATTTCGTTTCATTTTTTTTACTTTCAAATTGATGTAATACTTTTCTTACAACAACATGATTATATAATGAAAATAAACAACAACAAAAAAAAAAAACAGACAAAGTTTGTAGAACACTCCACACCACAACATATATGCAGCTATATAGTTCAAATGGCTGAAAAATACGAATGCAAAAGGACAAAGATTCACCACTCCCCACACCTCCACACACACACACACTGATCCATGTACACACACCTACACACAAAAATTTATAGCAACTATACGGCATATTTCAAATACATCAGATTTCCAAAACAAATATAGAAAAAGTCACATTTTGAAAAAACCACGTGGACACAAATTGTCGATGTGAGTAGCAACGAATAAGAATGACAACTCGACCACTATTTTGTGTTTTTTTTTAACTCAAAAGGTCCATTCCCAACCCAGGATCATAATTCTTCCCAACCAATTTCATAAAATTAAATGGCTGACCTATGAATGTCTGCCGTTTACTATTTATTTATCTTATATTTAACGCAGACAAATGGTACTTATTTATTTATTTATTTATTTATTTATTTATTTATTTATTTATTTATTTATTTATTTATTTATTTATTGTCACTTTTAGCATCTTTGGATATCTTATGACCGCAACACAGGAATAAAGTTAAGTTTAGCCAATCGTTTATACCTATACTGCCAACTTTAGAGGATTTCCACCCCAGGGTCCTATTTTACTAGTAATGCATAACTTGTTTTCTGCAGTAAACAAGCACGGCTACACATTTCGGGGTTCTCATGGGCTCCAGTGTGGTAAATATATCCACAATAATAGTTTTCAAGAAAAAGAATCTCTCTCTCCTCCTCTCCTCCAATTTCTTTCTCTCTCTCTCCGCTTATCCGCCCATTCTCCTTCTCTCTCCCTCTCTGGGCCACCAGAAAAGACCACTATGACAGTGGATAAAAATCTCTCTCTCTCTCTCTCTCTCTCTCTCTCTCTCTCATGCCATCAGAAAAGACCTGTTTGGCAGTGGGTAATAAGACCAATCAATATTTTCTATGTTCTAATAGAATATTGATTAATTCACGGAAATACCAGTGGGGCCATAAAAAATAAATACCGAGAAAATCATCGGAATTTTTTTTATATATTATGTATGACGTGGGGGATATTATTCTTTGCTATTTGTTTTCAGGAAATCTAGCGGCGATCAAGAAAGAACTCCCTTCCAATGTACATAAATGGATTTAAAAAAAAATTATTATATGTATGCATTTACTGGTAGAGTGCTAAATTATTCTCGGCCGTTAAAATTTGTTTACATATCTTTGCCCTGTTACAATTTATGGGAGAGTACCCAAAGGCACTTTCCCATAAATTTTAATGAGGCCAATCCCTACAGATTAAATAACTTCATTTCAAAGTACATGCAAAAACTGTGAAACCTTTAAAATTGCACTACCTGCAATTCAGAATAAAGCCCGAATATGGGCTTCCGTCACTCAACCAGTTAAACTGACTTCACGTGTTAATGAAGTGAAAACCCGGAAGAATGCTAGTAACAGTCTATCGTGGTAGACCAGTTCAGCCGCGTAAATCAGTTCTCAAGTGGAAACACCAGGAAGCCTTCAGTAAGTGTCCACAGTCCAATTTTGTTATCTGACACTAATTGATGGTGAGTCACCTAGGACATTCTGTAGGAGCTTTGTGACGTCTGATAGTGCTTGGCTACTTATGTTGGTCAGATCTATCGTGCTTCGATACTTTACAAATAAGAAATTGTTCCCTATTAACTCTTTACCCAACGCAGACGATATCAAAAATTATTATTTTAAATATCATTTTTTTTAAATATTTCAAAAAATTTCAATAAAACCATATCATTTGACCCCTCATTGGAACGATCTCGACGAGCTCGTTCCAAAGAGGGGTCACATGATATGGTTTTGTTGAATTTTTTTGAAAAATAATATTTTTTCCCGCTGCTGAATTTGCATATTACGCGAGCGAATGTTGCCGTTTCGTTGGATAAAGGGTTAATCAGAGCGTTTTTCTTATTGATTTTTCTCTCTTTCTCTGTTCACTCTACAGTACGTGGAGAGTGGATTGTAACTAAACCACCCGCAGAGTGGAGTTATCACCCAATCTATAACTTTCAAAGTTTGTACATATGGACAAAAAACACAAGCAATGTTTCAGCCAATGGACCTCCGGGTTTAACCCGGAGGTCCATTGGTTGAAACTTTGCTTATGTTTGTTTTGCTTTGCGACAAATTTGAAATTATTGCTTGGGTGGAATCTCCACCATGCGGGTGATTTAGTGATAATACACTCTCCACGTACTGTATAATGTGAAAACAGTATTTGTGCTCACTGTCAAAGGAGATATTTCGCCCACGACAGCCGATCGGAGAAATGGTCTCTAACTTTGTCTTTGACCACTGTCTGACCGAGAGTTCTGAGCCACTTGTATTATCTAACACAAATGTGATCATCGAACGGATATGAGTCTCTCAGAAAAACGCCTTATCAATTTGTATGATAGGCTGGGCTTGGTCAATTGTCCAATTGACATTTTCCTCTAACCTGGTTACACATAAGGCAAGGTTTTATTTCATCAGTTATTATAGAATTATATTTAAAAAAAAAAATTCTCTCTTACAATTCTTCCACCATGTCGAAACCTTGTTCTACATTTGTACTCAACACCAAAAAACTCTTGTATCACTGATGTGATTAATGCGAATAAAAGTATTATTGATTGATTGATTGAGTAATAACAATAATAATTAATGATGGTAGTATTGTCTATATAGCTGTCTTATAAACGGAATAATAGACAGGGACTCGGGTGATATCAACTCATTGCTAAACCGATCCAGCTAGTGTGATTCTTGGGTGAATGATGTCGGGTCCTGCGAAACTTCGAGATTCAATTCGATTTAGAATCTTAGGTTGGTATTCGGTTCGATTCGAAATCGACTGTCCGATTCATTTCCCTCTGAATCTTTTCACTGGAATTTCGCTTGGCATGGGCGTACGGGGATTTTGTGAGACAGGGTGGGGGGGGGGGGGGGGGAGGCAAACCTTTTGCTTTGCCCGAAATCCTGCATGGATGGAATACAAATATACATGACCCACTCTCTCTCCCCCTCTCTCCCTCTCTCTGTCGTTCCTTGCCCGGATTTTTAAAGCTGGTTTGCCCGAATCTAGGGGGCAACTGCCCCCCCCCCCCCCGCCCCCTGGCTCGTACGTCCATGCCGCTTGGTATCAGTCATCTTTGTCGTCTCACAAAACGTATAGCTGAGATAGAAGTTGTACATAAATAATGTTGAAAATAAAGACTGAGTGTAAATTCTGCTGTATTAATATAAAAAGCATCTGTACCCATGCCGCCATCCATACTAATTCCAGTTTCACTAATCACTATCACTGCTGAAAGCAAATTTAAAGCTCCCAAACAATATCGACGATCAGCTCACGGTTGCTAGCGGCTAACCCCGTGCAGTGCCCAGGCCAGAATTCTCGCACCCGTTTCTGTTTTTGAATAAAAATCCTTCCTGAGTAATATTCCAACTAAATCATCAAGGCATGCCTTCGACGAAGGCATGCCTTGATGATGTAGTTGGAATATTTTATCAGTCGGGACTTCAGGATGCCTTCATTCGATTCGAGGTTCGATTCGATTTCGAATAAGAGTCTCGATTCGATTCGATTCGAATCGAAGATATGTGATTCGCAGGGACTTAGAATGATACCAATAAAAAGTCAGGAGGTGGGGGGCCTAAATATGGGACTGGCGAGGATGATAACTCTTCCACTTCATGTCTTCAGATAAACTCTTTACTCAGCGAATCCGCCCGCGTAATCTCCAATTTGAGCAGTTGAAGAAAAAAAATATTTTTCAAAATATTTAAAGAAAACCGTAATATCATGAGACCCCCTCATTGGAACAAGCTCGTCGCTTCAGTGAGGGGTTACATGATGTAGTTTGATTATTTTTTTTGGAAAAAATGTAAAAATAATATTTACAATAATAAATTTTGAAATCGTGCGCGTTTGGGTAAAGGGTTAATATGAAAAATACAATTTGTATTGAAAGGGCTGAATAAAATGTAATTCATTTTTTCAACATGTCAGACTTAGGATTGGTTTCAAATGTGAACTCAAATACTGTTAATTCCAGCCTCTATTGACACTGTTGTTAGTCTGGTTGCTATGGCGACAGATCATTCAGAGCAAGGCGATTCGGTGTCGCAGATCCAGGTTCGAATATCGTAGATGCTGGCTTCAGAAAATTTGGGAATTTTTTGTCCACCGTTTGCTATAGCACAACGCGCGGTGGGACTGCTGCTCGATACAGGCGATATAGAAATTATATATATATATTTGTTTATTCTTGATGGAATGATAAAATAATGAATTAACATTTTACTCATTCATTTATTAAAATGAGAATATCATATTTTTCTCATTTGCGGAAATTAATTTTCGAAAATAAAAATGAGATGATAGGTAATTTTCGGACGAGTTATTTGATGATGACAGTTCCATAAATTTTCTTAAAATGTGCCTCGAGTTTCGGTATTAATAAGAGCAACAACATAGCTTCCACCATACTCACAACTGGAACTAAGTTAGCAGATTGTGTCAGAAGGGGTTCTGAGATTTCTTTGTCAAAAGTTTAAATAACGAAATATTAATGGAGGAGTTTGTGCATAAAAACTATTGTGGCAGACAAATAGTTGTACCGCTCAAAATAAATAAATAAATAAATAAATAAATAAATAAATAAATAAATAAATAAATAAATAAATAAATAAAAATAAATAAATAAATAAATATTGTTCTTCGGGAGAATTTCGTATTCAGATAACGAACAGGAAAATATTTTTAAGGGCCGTAACTAAAATCATTGTTTGTTATTCGTCGTTTTGACGAGTATCACAAATTTTCTGTTAAATGTTCACAATTAATTAAAAAAACCAAAGACTAAAGTACAGAAGATTTGATTTAATAAAATTATTCCCCTTTTCTTTTTTCTTATCCACCTGCTCACTTTAATCCCTTCACCCAAAGCTACTGTCAAAACCAGCGAGCACTATTCACAAACATCGCCAATTAATTTTCATTATTTTTGTCTCCAAAACATAGGTTATGAGCCCTCGTTGAGGGTCATAACCTATGTTTTGGAGACAAAAATGAAAAAAAAATTAGTTATACAATAATTTTGTTTGCAAGTGTCGTTTGTTTTTCATGTTAGGTAAAGGGTTAATCCCTTCACCCAAATCTACTGTCAAAACCAGCGAGCACTATACACAAAAACTGCCATTTTTTTAATTTTTATTTTCTGATTTTTTGGTCTCGAAATATAACTTGTGTTCCCTCATTGGAACGAGCTGAATGAGCTAGTTCAATGAGGGCTATAAGCCATCTCGTAGCGGAAAAAGATGAAAAAATAGTTATTCAAGCAAAGACTTTTGGGGAAGTGTAATCTTCTGTCCGGTTGTCAATACAGTTAATGATTTCCCTTGAATAATATTACGTGCGATGTCTTTTAAAACGGTGTTCACGCGCCTTCGGGAAATGCGAATTGAGATCAAGCTTAGCTTGTGGTCGGTTAGTTAGTTGAGAAGTCTGTCAGTTACTTCCGCAGCTGTATTGGTCCTGTACGGCAGATCTACCCCAATCATCCAAATAAATAAATAAATAAATAAATAAATAAATAAATAAATAAATATTCTGAAGACAAGAGAAGAAATTCCACTGGGATAGTTTACATGAAAATGTCTACAGTCAGATTAAATAAATAAATATTCTGAAGACAAGAGAAGAAATTCCACTGGGATAGTTTACATGAAAATGTCTACAGTCAGATTTAGATTTTGCAGACCGGTGTGACAGGAATGATAGTCCGTAGGAAAATTAGTCCCTCTGGACTATTATTCCGCGGAATTATAGTCCTAGGTCTAACATTTCTAGGAATAGTAGCCCGCCGGACTACTATTCCTAGAAATGTTATACCTAGGACTATAATTCCGCGGAATAATAGTCCGGAGGGACTAACGTTCCTACGGACTATCATTCCTGTCAGACCGGATTCAAGCTCGGTTAATAAATATTACACAACAAACATTTAATGTATAGGAAAAATCAGCTAACCTGCAAGATTGAAAATATTACTTAGTATAGCCCACAAATTCAGTATGAAAACCTCCAATATATGTAATGGACCTAAAGGGAAAGATATCGTTCTGAACTATTCAAATTAGATGCAATCTAAAAATAAAATTAGGCACACATAAGCGAGAAAAATAATTGTCGAAATATAAATGAGAACTCTTCTTCTTCTGATCGAGGCGTAAATAAATAAATAAATAAATAAATGAATAAATAAATAAATAAATAAATAAATAAATAAATAAATAAATATTTGTTTAATAGGTTTCATGAGTTCTATCCAACAAGGGCAGATTGGTCTAATGTTGCCCTTTCTCAATAAATAAATAACGTTATGGAGAGAAAGGAAAAATAGTTTTCTTTGTACATTTTTGTGTGGCTCCCCAAATTCTTGAGGTGTAGTTTGTGAGTGTCGGCGAGACATGCAGAGTAAACCACAAACCTGTGGGAAACCACAGATAAAGAGAGAAGTGTTTTTCATCTTGGTAAGGTGCGGTGATAATTATCATTGCGATAAAAGTTATCTAAACCAGTAATGTATGCAAAATAAATACGCGTAGGTGCGCTTAGTGTGTAGGTAGAAAATTTAAATAAATCCTTTGAATAGTATAGCTGATATTTAAAACACATACACACCTTATAAAAATCCAGATGGTCATATATTCTGCGATAACTGTGCAATTTCAATTCGATTCAATTTATTTCTCAATCTATTTCCGATTACATGGAGTGAAAATAAATATAATAACAACACAAACAACGATAAAAGCACAAGTAAGATCGATGAGAGCAAACACCATAATAATGTACTTTTGTGGAATCTCTCTCTCTCTCTCTCTCTCTCTCTCTCTCTCTCCCCCTCTCTCCCCCATCCCTCGCTTCAAATAATTCGTTTGGTTTGTTTTGACCCTCCAAGAACAGTGAAGATAACCCATCGCCATAGAAATAATTAAAACAACAATAAGATGGCACAATGCACAGTCTGCTATTTAACCCTTTTACTTCCACGCCCACTTTATCCATATATGGAGGACCTCTATGCGAGGAAGTTTAATAAAATTTATGACATACTTGAAACTATATTATCTGATTAATTGTCACGTCACAAGTCAGATCGATGAGAGCAAACACCATAATAATGTACTTTTGTGGAATATCTCTCTCTCTCTCTCTCTCTCTCTGTCTCTCTCTCTCTCTCTCTCTCCCTCGCTTCAAATAATTCGTTTGGTTTGTTTTGACCCTCCAAGAACAGCGAAGGTAACCCATCGCCATAGAAATAATTAAAACAACAATAAGATGGCACAATGCACAGTCTGCTATTTAACCTTTTTATTACCACGCCCACTTTATCCATATATGGAGGACCTCTATGCGAGGAAGTTTAATAAAATTTATGGCATACTTGAAACTATATCATCTGATTAATTGCTGGAAAGGGCTCAAAGAGCCCTTTCCAACAATTAATTAGATGGTAGATTTGATCTGCACATTCCAGAATATATTGATGATCATCATAAAACATGCGACAATAGTCGCTTTGGGTAGCGAAAGTGTTAAACACCCGGAATGTTTTAGTTTTAATTGATCTATTTATTGCCCCGAACGTACATTTGCCCCGCGGACATTATCCCCCGGTAAAAAATCAGAGGAGGACATTTGCCCCTGAATAGATTTTTTGGTTGAAAACGGGTGATAATAAACGGGTGTAACTAAATAGTGAAACTGTTTGTGTTAATATGAACACTGTCGGTAATGTGAAAGAAACTGTTTACTTTAACATGAAAGATGCCGGTTATGTTTGTATTCTTTAGTGGGAGAAGTTTTACTATTGATGAATTCTGCCTAGTGGGCCTTGTACATTTTATTTGGTGCTGCTAACAATGTAGTGGCTACACTGCACCCCCCCCCCCCCCCCACTCTTTCAGGACTCAGCAATGCCAGGAGGTGTGGGACAGGCAGTTGGTCGTCTTACAGAGACCACTGACAAAGCAGAGATCTGAAAAAATGTGGGTTTTAGGAATAAACTGTTATGGTAATCATTATTTTCTATGGCCAGGTGGGCTAGTTTTCGCCCTCCTTAATTTTGTTAAGGCGATTAGTAGGTGAGCGAATAAATCGCTCTCCTGAAAACGCCAGACCTGTTTATTATCTTATCGGGGGAAAGGTATCCCCCCATTAGTCAGACACCCCATTTGTCAGACAGTTTACAATCACAGATTATTTGGTTGAGTGAACAGCTAATCCATTACTTATCACCTTCAGAATAAAGTGGGATATGCCAATAAGTCAGACAGAAAAGAAACAATTAATTAGTGTTCAGTGATTTATTTCTTCACCAATGTGTTTTGTGACAGAATATATTAAAATTATGAAATAATGACAATAACATGAATAATTAAACAAATAAATAGTTTTTTGATGATAAATTAACAATAAAATGAAAAATATGAAGAACAATAAAGAAAACATTTAACCCTGTTTTATAGTAAATAAATAAAAAATCATATTCCATGATAACTCATTTTTATGGTAAATAAATATAAAACCGTGTTTGATGAAAAAAATATGAAACAAATATTAACAAAATAAAAAATGTGAGGTACACATCATAAATAAAGGTACAATTTTACAATGACAAATAGAAACATGTACAAAAGAATATTAATATTTACAAACCAATCATCCCATTCTCAACGGTCTTCCGGTTGCATCAAGGAATTCCACTGGAGACTTTGTACCCTGTCCAGGTTGTTCCTTCAGGCAGTTATCAGTTTCCAGCTAAACCCATTTCACGGCGGGTGGAGCAGCACCAAAGTCCAATTGGGCAATTTTGATTTTTTCTGCTGCCTTTTCAATCTTCTTTAATATATTTATAAATCTGAAGAGTGATGAATTTAGGCGATTGTGGAATTCTAGATTGTTGTAAGTTCTAGATCCTGAGTTTTCATGATGGTTCCACAGAGGGATGAGAAATCTTGTATCATCATCCACCCAGTTAATGACCATATAGTCATTGAAGCTCTCTGCGTGTGGAACAGCTGGTGTTGATTCCATGGCCTCTGACCATGCATTTTTGTACAGAGTTTGGAGGCAAAAGTGCTAGCCCAACAACTCTTCTTATCCATTATCCAGCCACAGATTCTTCTCTGTAAGGTCGGGCAAGACCTAAATCTTGAGTTGTGTGCCATAAAGCCTGAACCTAGTGGAAATAGCATCCCTTGACCTCTGACAATGGAAATTCTCTTTCTCCAGTACGGATGGCAGATATTTCAAAATCCAACTGGATGCTGACAGGTGACAGAGGTCTACTTAGAAGTTAGTCAATAAACAGTCAAACATCGTTTTTACAAGAAAATAAAAAAGAACAAAAGCAAACTGTTTGGAACAAAATATTTTGTTTTAAAATTTAGGTCAAAGTTATCAGTGTTATTACACAATCTATGTGAGATTTTTGTTTTGATTATTTTTTAGAAGATAATTACGTGGTATTTTTATTATTTGTCAACCTTGAAAAGGACAAAAGCAGTACCAAACAAAATGTTGTAAATAAATTTTATTCAAGTTGTACACATCTTGGTTGTTCCATTTACAACAATAGGTAATCATCTATTTTAACTTCAGCTAAACCCTAATTAACTGTATGACAACTGGGGTGTATGACAATTGGGTGTCTGACTAATGGGGGTAAACCGGGGGAAATGTCAGGTCTTGAATTTAGCAGCTGGGGCAAATGTCCGCGTGGCAATTGTCCGTTCGAGGCAAATCTCCTCTCTGTTATCGAGGCAAATGTCCGCGGGGCAACTGTCCGTATCCCGTGTTTGATTTTTTTCATAAAACGCACACGGCACGAATTTCGAGATTTTACCTGTTGAGTGAATATGTTTTTCTCGTTTGAGAAGTTGAAGCAAATATCTATTTTAAAGAATTTTCTCTGCGAGGCCGAGGCGGTCCCCATAACTATCGAAGCAAAACAAAACAAAAAAGGCTCTCTCTTTGTCAGCCATATGACGATAGCTTACGAATCTGTCGATAGCTGGAGGATGCTGAAACTCAAAATATAGTTCCATTTTCCCAGTTTCAAAAAATATTTTGTACGACCATTATTTATGCAAATTTACAACCCGTTTTCACATAAGTGAGCGCAAAAAGAAAGACAATAAATTTTCGAAGAAATATTTTAAACAGGAACACAGAATTTATAGAAGGATGTATTTATTTTCGTGATAGACTTTTCTTCAAAAACGGAGTTCTTAGTTATTTTATCTAAAATAAAAAATAATAAAATAGAGATTTTAACCCTTTACCCAACGCAATGGATATCCAAATTTATTATTTTAATTATTGCTTTTTTAAATGTTTCAAACAATTTCAACAAAACCATACCATGTGACCCCTCATTGGAACGAGCTCGACGAGCTCGTTCCAATAGGGGTCACATTATATGGTTTTGTTGAAATTAAAAAAAAATCTTTCCAGCTACTTAATTTGTAAATAACGCGGACGAATGTGGCCGATTCGTTGGGCAAAAGGTGAAAATGAAAACTGATCCTATATACAATGAATTATACCATGTAATGCAGATGAAATCAGTGAGAATCAATCTCTTTTTCAAATTTCCTGCTTGAGGTACAGAATACAGAATTCGGCACTTCTGTTATGCATTTTTTAGGATGAAAGACTCTGCGCCGATGGGGATCGTCATTATTTTTATATTGTATACTACCGTCCTAGATAACCATGCATTATCCCCACCCCACAATACTGATTGACCTAGCATTACTTACTACCTATACCTTCTGTGATCCAGCACAACACCTTAGACTGAATCGTGGTTCCAGAGGCTAACATTGACACATCCTATACTGCCACACTAGTCAACCACGCATTACTCCAACCCCACCTTACAACACTGCATGACCTAGCATAAGGTACTACCTATACCAGTCACAAGATAATACAAAGCTTTCGGTAGATTAATATGGTCAAGGGTTAAGATGGGACCTACAGCGGTATATACCGCCCATACGATACTACCGTTTTGAACTACCAGGCATTACTCCATTTACTAAATCGACTGACTTAGTATTACGTTCTATCGATGCCAGTCACAGGATAATATAAAGCATTAGGTGGATCAGTAGTACTAAGGGCTAACAGTAGGCCCACAGGAGCACATGCCGTACAGCCTATACTACCATATACTACCTCTCAAAACCGCGCTAGACAGCCATGTATCGGCTCTCACCCCCCCCCCCTCATCTGGCATAGCATTATGTACCACCCATACCAGTCATAGGATTATATAATGGCTAACAGGGGACCTACAGGGGTACATACCGCCCATACTCTGCTGCTATATCAATCCAAAACACACCCTGACCCGAACAACGTAATGTCGGATTGTACGGTGGACAACAACAGCGGTCAACTTTTTTGTGACGTCGCATGCTCGGCATGACGTCGCGATGTCAATAGCAACGTCAACCGTTTCGCGGGGAAAACTTTCATGAAAACCCAATTTCCCCATCAATTATCCATCACATACCCATATTATATACCCAGATCCCTGAGTGTACATATATGACTACATACCATAGCATGTTATATATACAGTACATGTACCATTTGTGGGATGCAGTTCTGAATGGTGCCGAGATTTTACACCGGGAAAAGTTGCACCGGTAAAGGTCCGGGACCAATAGGAATTTAACACTAGCTACACTGGCAAAGCTTCTGCTAATGAGGGTCGTCTTTTCTATACTATACTATACTATACTATACTATACTATACTATACTATACTATACTATACTATACTATGCTATGCTATGCACTATACTATACTATACTATACTATACTATACTATACTATATACTATACTATACTATACTATACTATACTATACTATACTATATACTATACTATACTATACTATACTATACTATACTATACTATGCTATGCACTATACTATACTATACTATACTATACTATACTATACTATACTATACTATATACTATACTATACTATACTATACTATACTATACTATACTATATACTATACTATACTATACTATACTATACTATACTATACTATGCTATGCACTATACTATACTATACTATACTATACTATACTATACTATACTATACTATACTATACTATATACTATACTATACTATACTATACTATACTATACTATACTCGTTCAGGTGAGGCTCATTAGTCATGTTTTTTAGACAAAAAAATGAATAAATACTAAAATTGTACTGGCGTTGTTGTTTTTTTTTGTGAATATTGCTGACCGGTTTTGACGTTGTGTTTTGTATTGTATGTTTGGAAATTCCTCCGTTAATTTATCGTAGCACCCCATGTGAACCCCACAGCAGAACTAACTTGGGTATGTTTATGAAATCCCTACGTTGGCTTTTCGGAGCACCCTGAGCGACTCGTAATGGGGCCCTATCGCAGGTACTGAAGTAGGAAGTACATGATATACAAGGGGTTTGGATAATTTTGCCGAGCTGCAGTTCCATTGCCACAGTAGGGTTCCTTAACGTGCACAGTAATTACTGCACACGGGACAGCCATTATTCGTCCTCACCCGATAGGACGAGCATAGCACCATACCCGAACATGGCGCCATGGATGAGTAGTGTGATTTGAATCCACGTCGGCATTACGTTTTTCCCCCCACTGGGATTAACCTGTAACTCTTGGGCTCCGAGCGCAACGCGTTACGCTCTCGGCTTCTGTATCCTCAATTACGTTATGTAAAGGCCTTAATCTTTACCCACTGACGACTTGAAAACAATACTTTCAAACAAATGTCTTGAATAATTGTAATGTTTTGGCCTCAAAATCATGACTTACACTGCAAAAATATAGGGTCTCTTTAGAACCAAAAGTGGTTCTAATCTTGTCCCTGAGATGGAACCAGCTCTGTTTAAACAGCATTTATTTCAAATCAAATACGATAGTACAAACCATTGGGTGGTTTTGAAGTACTAACGGATAATAGTAGACCACCAGGGGTAAATATCGCACATTATTATACCTCGTCTACAAATGTTATTCCAATCCGGCACTCTGCCATAAATTGCAACAAGTCAAAAACTTATAGACTAATTAATTCTGTTTCAGTGATGGTATGAGCACATCCACTGAGTACTAGGTCTTAAAGTTATGGTAACAGTACTTCAGAATGAAGCCCAAATATATGCTTCCAGATCTCTACCAGTTAACATTTCCATTGCATCCTGTGTTTGCTTGTACATGTACCTTACTAGTTTGTTTTGGTGAACTTATTGAGATAAGTGGCATCTCTGCACATTCAATTGCTGAAAATTAATAATCATACAGGGCCAAATAAGGATCATACAGGT
This sequence comes from Pictodentalium vernedei, assembly GCA_031216915.1. Classification (NCBI taxonomy): domain Eukaryota; kingdom Metazoa; phylum Mollusca; class Scaphopoda; order Dentaliida; family Dentaliidae; genus Pictodentalium; species Pictodentalium vernedei. The sequence goes on along the minus strand of CM062288.1, from coordinate 206,615,966 downwards.
GGGAATTTTGTTCGTAAAAGAATAATCATACATGTATGATTATTAGGCACTCAAGAGTAGAGGCTGATCATAGGATAGATAGCGATGACTGGATAAGTCAATGATAGTGTTCTTAGACCTTTCAAGGTGTGGGGTGGTCTAGAAACAGGAAGCCGTCAGGTGTTAGGAGCCAAAACAATCCTACAATATATATCCTCCAATAGATATCCTTCTTATGGAATCTGACTAGGAAAATCCTTTAAAAAAAAGTCTGTTGATATTGAATCCCATTTTACGAGATGAGAATAAGGGTCGTAAGAGGAGTCACTTGTTCGAGCAATTGCTCGATATACACAGAACGACACACGCGTGTGAATGGGTTAATCGATGTGGCACAAATACCAGTGCGGAAGAATAAAGCGAGGCCACAAGCCTCGAGTTTTATCCTTCCGCGATGACACAAGTGCCATATCGATTAACCCTTTCACACTGTGTGTCGTTCTGTGTTTGTTACGCGCCTTCCCGTCTATAAAAACAATTATTAGAAGGACACTCAGCAATTCATTGGACAACTATCAACAAAAATAACACATTTTATCGCCAACCAAATCTGCGAAGGGAACCAGTGTTACTATTTCGTCCCCTGAGCTCCAATGTGTTCTATGTGCCTAATTGCTCATATAACACACTGGAACTCAGGGGACGATTTTAGCTACCGCTAGCGATTCAAATTGTAATTGTGTTGCACGATTTGTAGAAAATCCCAGTGAAATTTCGCTTCTATATAAAAATAGTCCGTCAACGATTTCCGTTCCATATGTACGGAACGGACTTTCATTTTCCGCATGGTTTATTGGTGCTGTAGATGGGGATTTCAAAGAACCGGCGTGTAATAAAGTAGAGCTGAAACGGTTAACCGATTAATCAATGATCAACATCTTGATCGATACAAAAAGTAATTGATCGATTAACGTTACTTTTGAACTACTGTATTGTATGGGTTAACAACCGAACACACTTGCTCCAAAACAGGTAAACATTGTCACACTGACTCACACCAATTACATGAGACAGAGTAAAGCATGCAAGTTACTTGCTGACATACTTGTTTACTTGCGTGATCATCATACTGTATCAGTAGCTGGAAATGGTCATTCTTAACCCTTTAGCCATTGCGGGTAGTAGACGATACTTGCAAAATAAATTCATAAATTACTGAAAATTTTCAATTTTTGTCTCAAAAACATAGCTTATGACCCTCATCGAGCTCAACGAGGTCGTTTCAATGAGGGGTCATAAGCTATGTTTTTGAGAGAAAAATTGAAAACATAATAAATTCGAATGGAGATTTTTGTATATAGGCCTAGTCGGTTTTGTTTGTTACGTTGGGTAAAGGGTTCATGTTGTAAATCATCAACGGTATGCCATTTATTCAGATATCTATTTGGACAAGTGATTAATCGGTTAACCAAGGTTAATCCAAGTGATTAATCGATCAAGAAAATTCCTTAACCGTTTCAGCTCTACATAGTATCGGGTGAATGTAGCAGAAGTTGAACCATGTACAAGTACTGTGGCATTCGAATATGCTTTGCATCGCTAGTTTCCGTCAGATATTTTCATGTGTCGAGCTGTCATTTTGAGAGCGAGTTCCCCCACCCCATCTAAGCATGGGAAAACTAAAGAAAAAACCGGATCTCTGTCAAAGGCGAAAGTAACTTGACCAAAACTAATAAATAGTAGTTACGAGTATGTTTCAATGAAGCATCATAAACTATGAATTTGAAAAAAAATCTTTGAAAATACCTATTTCAATTTATTTTTGTACTGTTTAATCCAAAGAAATGGAAGTATAGCTTAATGAGTAAGATAAAATACAAAAAAGAGGATATGGAATGAGTGTTTTTCTCGTATAATATTTATGAAACGAGTCTAAGAATTTTCCGTTTTGGCGAGCCTCTGGCGAGCCCAAACGGAAAATTCGGACGTGTTTCATAAATATTATATGAGAAAAACACTCTTTTCATATTCTATTTATCATATGACACACACACGCACAAATTAGCCACTAAGTATGACTTTTTAACCCATCACCTAACTTGAGTTGCAGACGGCACTTGGAAAAAACATCCTCGTATAACTAAAAATTTTCACTTTTTGCTTCCAAAACATAGGTTATGGCCCCTCATTGGAAAGAGCTCGTCGAGGGCTTTCAAAAATTGAGGATACCAGTAACAAAAGCCAACACTTTCCTTGCTTATATTTCATATTCAGTCAAACACAAACAATATTTTGTTCATATAAATTTGTTTTATTACAAATTATTGGAGAGTGCCCGTGGGCACTCTCCAATAATTTGTAATAAAACAAGTTTTGAATAACAAATTCACACCACCAAAAAATAATCGAGAAACTGAATTCCCAGTGACGTTTGAACGTCAGGATAATTAAAGTCTCAAAGGGTTAATGACTGCTCTGTTTTGTTTTTATTGATGTTTTATCGCTGAAAATAAGAAATGAAATAAGATAAGCGATCAATATTATGGATTTTTCATCCTTTTTTGTCCTACTTTTGCTCGAGAATGTAGATTAATTTTTTCAGATTTGTCTTATTTTGGTTCAAGAACTTGTCTGTTTCTAAGGCCAGGCTTTTTAACACTTTTATGTGTGCATCCTATATAAAGTTCTTATATTGGATTTGTTATCAGTAGATATTGGAGGATTGGACACGTAATTTGCAGGATGTAGGAGGAGGGATTATCATACGAGGGACAGTTCGAAACAAAGCGAGGGATCGAGCACTACAGTGGCAAGCGAGGAAAGTGATGGAAAATGCCGTCACCGTTTTCTATTTGTTTAAACAAAAGGTCTGAAGAAAGTAACTATGTCTTTGTCACGAGCAATGGGGACATGACTACCCTTATATATGGTCTGGAATTTAATTCTTTACGTAACACGACAAAAATACGACAATTGCCACCACCCCCACCCCCTCCAAAAATATATAATTAACTAAAACTTTTCGTGTTTTTGCCCTCAAAATATCGCTTATGATCTTTCAATGGAACCAGTGGCGGCGCTACGGGGGGGGGGGGGGGGGGCATGGGGGCATTTGCCCCCCCCCCCCCCCAAACGAAGGCTTTGCCCCCCCCCAGTTGCCCCCACCCCCAACCATCTCGCATGCATTTCCATCCATCCACCCTCACACACAAACACATTCAGTCACTCTCTCTCACACACACACACACCCCTCTCTTTTTTATTCCCAATAATTTCCCATACACACTTAGCCCAAAGCCTCAGGCTAGCTGATGAACACATCCAGGCAGGAGAGATTTAAAGACTCGGATGCAGATACTTATAAGTTATAATTAAGTTATGAGCCAACAAAGGCATGTCTATCCAAATCCGTTGTCTTAGACAAGAGAATCTCTCTCTCTCTCTCTCTCCCTCTCTCTCTCTCTCTCTCTCTCTCTCTCTCTCTCTCTCTCTTTCACGCACAGACCCACCAGACGCGGATCCAGCATTTTTTGAAAGGAGGACCGCTAATTACCATTACATTTAGTCGAAACTTGGACCCAAAGTCCGTAATATACTTTTTTGGTTTGGTACGTCCCGTGGACGTACCAAACCAAAAAATTATATTACGGACTTTGGGTCCAAGTTTGGACTACCTCATAACAAAGTAATGATATGATCCTTTACGTATTTGCCCTCCTTCATTCATGGGAGTCTGCTCCCCTAGTTGCCCCCCGTGGACGTACCAAACCAAAAAATTATATTACGGACTTTGGGTCCAAGTTTGGACTACCTCATAACAAAGTAATGATATGATCCTTTACGTATTTGCCCTCCTTCATTCATGGGAGTCTGCTCCCCTAGTTGCCCCCCCCCCCCCCCCCCCACAAAAAAATTTCTGGCGCCGCCACTGAATGGAACGCGCTCGATGAACGCGTTCCCATGAGGGGTCATTAGCTATGTTTTGGATAAAAAATGTGAAAAAATATACAATTAATTTGACTGGAGATTTTTGTGGAAAGCGCTGTATGGAAGAGCCGATAGCGTGAGGTAAGTGATTCAAAGGTAGATTTTGTTTAGATGATTCACCCTTCCCCTCCCCGCGAAGGTAAACCAAAGGAGAATTGCAAGAATATTTTTTCTATATTTCTCCTCACTGATAATACCAGTTCTCGGCACCGAATATTGGCTAGTCCCACCCCTCCTACCTTCGATAGTTTTTCAAGAATCAATGCCAGAGACGAATATTATATTCTTGGAAAAGAAAGTGAAAATAATTTCCAGCTGCTTCCGTTATTCCCTGTATCATATTTTCACTTGTATCATGTATGTGACAATACTGATGAATTACCGGTTTTTAATTTTATGTTTTAAAAATTGTGATTTTCATTTATATTGGAGAAGTTTCTTCTTATGATGAGAGCATCTCTTCATTTTTAATGTAAGAGGTGAGAGACCCAATCCCAAAGTACCCGGATGATTTGTTAAACATTTAGGAAAATATGTACAAGCTATTGGTCAACCACTGGCGTTGCCAAATGAGGGAGGCATCCCCCCACAAGACATCCACTATGATAACAGCCAGAGACGTGGCTAGAGGTCTCCGATTGGGGGTGTGTAGGGTAGTGAATTTCCAGCTAGAGGGAGGGAGCGGGAGGGGACCCCCCTCCCTAGTTGGAAATTCATTACCGAAAGAAATTTCGAAAATGAAGCTTTGAAGGGGGCATAAAATTGATTCTAGTAACTGAAATGCCAACACATTTATGATAGAATTATCAGGTTATTATTATTTGGTATTATTCTGGGAACTCAATACGTGCTAAACAAATGCTCAAACTAAATTATGATGTGATTTTTTTTTTAAGAGCATATCGAAGATTTTTTATTACGATAAGTAAGCGTACTATAAATATCTAATACTGATTGACATCATGCAGACTTATGAAGCTATATCGAGCTTACACTGTAGTTGTAAATATTAGATGTCACGTGACTTTCCCGCGTTCTGATTGGTTGAACAGAAACACCCTATTTCGCGATAGTTCGCCAGCGAAATCGCACAGACCTACTATCATTTTTGAAAAAAAAGAATAGTGCACAGTAATAGTGCACGGTTATATAAATAGTAACATTCGAATTCGCTTAGAAAATTCCATTGAAGCGTAAATACTTTACAAGACATCTCGTCCCATATACATTATTACATTTAGTTTCGAGAAATAAAAATATGTGTATCGAAAGTGATGTTTTTTGTAGTGTCGGGGGCGGGGAGGGGGTTGATGGAATAATGGTATTGTGTTTCTTGGGGTTTTGGTTCTCTACCTCTCTATCCCAGAACTATGAGTGGCAGAATTAACTTAGTTTATCTGTTTAAACCCTGAACCATTTTCTTTTCTCTTTGGCTGTGAATAAGAATATTATCTTGCATATATGACCGATGAAGAACCCCCCCCCCCCCCCCGCACCCCACACACACACATCTAATATAATAAATATATCATGACTTTTCGTTGACTATGCCAAAATAGTGGTCCTCGAGGAGAGGATAGTCCCGACGCTACGCGTCGGGACTATCCTCTCCTCGAGGACCACTATTTTGGCATAGTCAACTCAAAGTCATGCTATATTTATTAAATAGTAACAGTCAGAATTTTTGCCGATTTGAAATCGAGTTGGAATTTTGGGAAGTAAAGGAGACATCAGAATCACCAAAGAAGCTCTAAAATCCCGATAGATGGAATTTCCAACTACTCATGACTTGGCCTCCGAATTTCCAACTTTAGGAAATTTTGACCAGGATTAGAGGGTGACACCACCCAGCCCCCACCCTAGCGCCACGTCCCTGATAGCAGCATTTTCTGAACTAACTGTTGGTTTTTACAGAAGAATTTTCTATCATGGGTAATAATGATGTCACCAGAAAGCAGGAAACGGCATTTCAATTTTTAAAATCTGAGAAAAAAATTTCAAGGGAGTCATCCAACTGACTGGCGGCTGTGATTATGAATTACAATTTTTATTGACACACTTAGATATTTGAATTTTCCGAGGGAACATTCCCTTGAAGCAAGGGGGGGCCACTAAAAATTTGCAAGACGTGACGTCCTATTTTCTATTCGGCTCCTTTTTACACCCACCCACCCACCCACTACGTGCAAATTTTCTACTACCGTTCTCAGACACCCTCCTCCCCCCCCCCCCACTCTCCCATTAAAATCCAAAATAAACTTATAAAGTAGGCACAGCTGTTTTTAGGGGTTTTTCATAATGTTCTTAACCCTTTACCCAACGTAACGGCCAAAACCGGCCAGCGCTATTCTCAAAAATCGCCAATTAATTTTTTATTATTTTTTCATTTTTTGTCTTAAAAACATAGGTTATGACCCCTCATTGGAACGAGCTCGTCGAGCTCGTTCCAATGATGGGTCATAACCTATGTTCTTGAGACAAAAAATGAAAACAATTAGTTCTTCAATCATTTTTTGGCAAGTGTCATCTGATTTTCATGTTAGGTAAAGGGTTATGCTGATACCACCAATTTAAACCTCTGTGGGCTGCTGTGGGCCCCAATCTACAAATGACAAGCTGTTCATTATCAGGCTTGGCCAGAGCAGGTGCACATATACGGGAACAAATTTTCATTTGAATTGTTCCCAAAATATTGTCTGCACATTTTCTACATTTCGAACAAGACACCCACCCCCTACTAAAGTGTGACATTTTCCCAGATTAAGCCCAATATTCTCACATATAAAGCCTCCTGATGTTGTATTTATGTTAAGAGTGTGATGTGCAACATCATCTTTAAGGTTTGAAACACAAATGATGGTATATATTAGTTGATATATTGATATATTTTTAAAAAATTCAAAAAATTGCACAGGTTGGAAATGCACATTTTTGGCGCCCTCAAGAGACCCACCCATCCCCACGTCACGTCTTGCAAATTTTTGGTGGCCTCCCCCTGCTTGAAGAGGGACTTTTTTGTAGAAAAATCCATATATCCAAGTGTGTCAATAAAAATTATAATTCGGGTCTGTAAGTCAAATTACATCCCAAAATCCACCAGACGGCTCCACTTTACAGTTTTTTCAAGGCAGATTACAGCAGGCCCCAAAGCATGAATATGCAACCCCCCTCCCCCGCCCTGTGGTGTTGCCCCACAAACAAAACATCACTCTCTGTTTGAGTGAACGAAACTAAAATCTACTCACAGATATCGGTGGCATCGGGACTCTGCTGAATTTGCAATTCAGTTCAGTTACGTTGCTCATTAAATATAAGCCGAATAGCCCATCATATTGTTGTCCCAGTAATCCATTTATATCGTTCGGATGGTTATAAACCGTGCAGACAAGATTAAAGTAGATGTCACGATGACCGATATGTCTGCCTGAAGTCTATCTGTGTTTTTTTATATAATTTATTCGACTGAACCATATTTAAAAATTCAGTGAGTACATGTATATTTTATTATACCATTAATATTTTCAAATCATTCTTTATGAATGATATCGCCCGGATCAGAGTCAAATTCCCCCCAAGACGAAATACCCCCCACAAATCCCATCACGACTAAATACTCCGCCCGACAAAATCAAGTATCAAATATGGCGGAAGCCTCTTCGCGGAATAAAATACCTATGATTATTATGCATGGTCATCATCAGGGCCGCAGAGAGCGAGGACAGGCCCCGGGGCAATGTGTAGAACAGGCCCTGCGAGCGCCGAAAGCTCGAAGCGATAAGTGTGGGGAGAGGGAGGGTGTGGGGTCTGGGGCCCTCCCCCGGAATATTTTTAAATTAGTGCCAGGAGAAGTATTTTCCTGCATTTTCTTGACAATATCTACAATATGTACTCATTTTTTTCCTTTTTTACCTGTATTTCTGTGTACGCAGGTGTATGGCACATTTTATCTACAAAGATAATCTTAACCACCACGACCCAGGAAAGACCGTTGAAAGCCAACAAACTGAAACAAGTAGGATCTTTTTAAAATGAATGGAACCTGGTCAGTAATGCAACTCCATACTCTTGGCACATCCACCGCCGTCGGCGGTCTTTACCAAAAGCCTTCCCACGACTTTCAGCTCAGACATATCGATAGGTCAACCTACACGTTTTTAAAACACCCCAAATCCCGGGCCTAACTGTGGCAGTTGCCCCCCCCCCCCTCCCTTACCCCACCATCTCGGTGCTAGTTGTCATGATAAGCTAACGTGCATAAATATGTTACATTCACACCAATAAATAAATAAATAGAGGATATTTGAGTTGTTTTAGTGAATATCGGGAATTATCTCCTAAGTGTGGACCTGGAAGTTTTATTTTTCACGAGCGCTTGCACTGAAATAGAGTAGATTTTCTTTATATTATATGCTACGTGACATTTTACTGCGCAATATTCAGCCCAATTCGACTGCAAACAGTTTCAAGACCTGCTGATCGTTCCTTCAAGCTTAAGGCGACGTTCATGGCAACGTCATGCGCGGAAGCATGTAGACCTGAAAATATGATTTTTCAATCCCGCAAGCGCTCGTGAAAAATAAAACTTTCAGGTCCATACGAATGAGATAATTCCAGATACAGTAGAATCCTCTTAATTGAATATCCATTTTGCCAATGAAAATTATTCAATTAACAGGAGTATACAATTAACAGGGATTTGGTCAGTTTCCTATGTTCTGTAGGTAAACTGAGCATTTATTCTATTATATCTTGTTTGATAGAGCTCATTGTCACAAAATCAGTGTGACAAGTGTGGTCAAATGTAATATGGAGGGTTAGAGTTGTGTGCCATAAATGGTTAAAGAAGGTTTGTAAAAATATATGTAAAATATATGGAGCTTGTTATCCATTGAAGGATCAAGGTAGGTTTGTAATATGAATTTAAAACGGATTTTCCATGGCTATGCCAAGGTAAGATTGTACATTAGAATTACAAGAGTTTTTTCCATTGAAGGGTTAAGGTGATCTTGTTTTAGTTATACGGGTTAGTTTCCACAACTTATGATATGATAAATATCAAGGTAGGTTTGTAATATGAATTTAAAACGGATTTTCCATGGCTATGCCAAGGTAAGATTGTACATTAGAATTACAAGAGTTTTTTCCATTGAAGGGTTAAGGTGATCTTGTTTTAGTTATACGGGTTAGTTTCCACAACTTATGATATGATAAATATTACATAACTCCGTACTAGGAGTGTGAAGTACTTGTATAGAAATGATGGGCAATTGTGAACTTGTGAGAAAAATCCGTGCAATTGAAGTGAACAAATGCGCTGTGGTCAGTGTTGTGCGATCTTGAGTGGACTCGAGAATGAAGGATTGATCTTTGATTGTGATGTATGCAGAATGTAAATATCGGTGAAAGCGGAGCGAAATATATGTTATAAGTTTTATAATACTGAAGGGAGCTGTAGATGAAGTCTTTATGTAAGTACAATTAATATGTAAACAGTGGAAGGTTGATTTTCTCGATCTGAGGGAAGATTTTGAAATGCTCAGCTCGAATTAGCAAAATAAATAACTGTTTCTGCAGTCAGTTGAAAATGCTTCCTGTAAATTATAATTTATATCATTTATCGACGAGTAAACTGCAAAGAAAAAATGAATAAAATAGAGTTTGTAAAGTTTAAATTGAGGAAATAACATTTAGAAGGGAATGGAAATTTCTTAACGTGTAAAAGGATTTGGCTGCCAGGGTTACAGAATATCATAGTCGTGGGTTTATTTATAGCTTAATATTATTTTAATAATTCAAATATTTATTATGGGTTTAAATATTTCAGGTGACCACTTTTGGTGTACCAAATATTTCGTACCATCCATATTCCGTACCATCCATATTCGTACCATAGTAATTTCGTACCACACAGATCATTAAATGTTACTGGACACTTTGTGCAGTTATTTCACTTCTATCAGAGAATATCTCCGAGCAAAACTTTCATTAGATGGGTGTCTTTGATAAAAATGTTGGAGAACCGTGGCTTTAATGCTGAAAGTCAGTTGTGTGCTTGGCTTAGTGCCGTCTTAGTGTTTGTATGCTGTGTGCATATCTGCTTAGTGCTTATTAGCTTAGTGCTTATCTGCTTAGTGCTTAACCGCTTAGTGCGTATTTGCTTAGTGCTTATTGGCTCAGTGCTATTACTGGAGTGTAGTTCAATTTATCAAATATCACAGGTGTAGAAAGAAGTGGCTCATAGTGATTCTACAAATGTACAACGTTGGAAGTGAAATGTTCATTGTGTAAAATAAAGTCATTATAATCATCAGTGTTATGCATATTTATCACCAGAATCTCGTGACAAATGGTGGCAGAGGTGGGATTGTTCGGTGATGGAATATTTCGTCAATAAGATGGTTCTGAGCTGCAATATTCGTCAATGCGATTGCTTGGCATTGTACTTACTCTAAAAAAAAAAAAAAAAAATAAAAGAAATTTGTAACAGTTTTCAGAATAATTTGTGCTGCTACACACAAAGACAACAATTGACTCGTCATTCTGGAGGTGTCAAGAAATCGGATTTGTACTGTGCACAATTTGTTTCCAGAAGTGGAATCGACTTATGAGTAACAGTGTTTTCGTCACATGTGCAATAGAAGTTAGAAGATACAAGCATTAAAGAAACCAGTGTTTACAGAATTGGGGTGCTTGGTTATTCGAGCAAATTGTTTCAGACATTTTCTTTTTAGGTTGTAAATGGAGTGAAATATCTGGTGCTAAAGTGATAACTGGGATATCACGCATGTTATTATTTTTAGCACCAGCTGTTTCATGTTAAATGTTCCATATCCTCAAAGAAGAAATAAGTTTAAATCAAGTATACTTTTCATGGGGGTGTTTGGGCTATTGGTTCTGGGCATTTACATCATACTGCTTGGCAGGTTTCACACAGCGGTTCATTCGGGTTACTCGGAAATGGATGTTAAATTGGTTATGAGTTTAGGGAAAGACCTTGGTTTGAGTGGGAAGGAATTGGTGGACTTTGTGGAAAGAAAGGAACGAGAGTTTGATGAAAGAGAACGAGAGGAGAGAAAAGAAAAGGATAGATTGGATAGGGAAGAAAGAGTAAAGGAACGGGAGATGAAAATAAAATTACAAGAAATTGAATCTAAGTCTAAACTTGATATTTTAGAAAAGCAAATTGAGTTAGAAAAAGTCAAAAGTGAAAATAGTGAGGAGTCAGAGAGTAAACAGTATGTAAAAGGGCCAAAGTTGTCTCCCTTTGATGAAAGTCGCGATGACATGGATGCTTACTTACACCGTTTTGAAAATTATGCAACATGTCTGAAGTGGTCACGTAAAGACTGGGCATTGCACTTGAGTGCTTTGTTAAAAGGTAAGGCTCTTGATGTTTATTCTAGGTTACCACCCTCAGATGCAGGTAATTATAGTAAGGTAAAGGAATCACTGTTAAAGCGATATCAGCTAACCGAGGAAGGTTTTAAACAGAAATTTAGGACAGCTGTGTCAGATAGAGAGGAATCGGCTCCTCAATTTGCTGCTCGTTTGGAGCATTATTTGAATAGATGGATAGATTTGTCTGGAATTGAAAATACTTATGACGGTTTAAAAGATTTGCTACTTAGAGAACAATTTTTGAATGTGTGCCCCAAACATTTGGCTGTGTTTCTTAAAGAAAGAAAACCAGAGAATCTAGATAAGATGGCAATTTTGTCAGAGCAGTATATCGAAGCCCATGGGGGTAGTTTGAATAAGTCTGATATTCAATCTGGTTTACACGATAAAGGGAATTTGAATTTGGTAAAACCAAATTCAAATTCTAAGAATAAAGGCTTTGAAAGAGGTGTGAAAGGGACAAATGATGGCGTAATGAAAAGGTGTTATTTTTGTAGAAAGACAGGGCATGTCATTAAGGATTGTTTTGAGAGACAGCGGCAAAGGAGACAGGGAATTCAGAAATTTGGAGCAATGATTCAGAAAGGGTCGAGTACTCCACTGCATGATGGTTGCGAATGTTGTGGGTCAAGTAAAGGCCAAAATATTGAAACAATCAATGCTTGTTTATCTGACCACAAATGGAAGCATACTTGCTGCACAAATGGTAATGAAGTTGAATTGTCGTGTGGCCATAAGCTCCCATTGATCAGTGCTGTGTGTGAGAGTAGATGCAAATTGAAGTGTATGCCAACAGAATTTGGTTATCTAGATGGTAAGAAAATAACTGTGCTTCGTGATAGTGGGTGTAGTGGGGTGGTTATTCGTAAAGAACTAGTTGACCAAAGGCAGTTGACAGGTGAAAGTCAAAAATGTATCCTTATTGACGGCACAGTGAGAGATGCTCCTGTTGCGTGCATTACTGTTGACAGCCCATATTTTACAGGGCAAGTCGAGGCTCTGTGCATGAGTAACCCACTTTATGATCTAATTTTGGGTAACATAGAAGGAGTTAGACCTCCTAATAACCCTGATAGGAGTTGGGTATGTAAAGGTAAGTCAATGGTGGAAAATGACAGGGACCAAACGGTAAAGGTGAATCCTTCTCCATATTTGGCTAGTGAGAGTCAGAATGGCGAATTAGAGAAAGGGTTAACAAAATGTAAGTCGAATGTTGTGCAATCAGTAATGACACGAAATCAGAAATTGTTAAAAAACAGACCCCACCGACAAATACAGGTCTTAGATAGCCTAAATGTAAACCCACTTGAGTTTAAGAATGAGCAGAAAACTGACGAAACACTAATCTGGGTACGAGACAAGGTCAAGACTAGGGAGAAAAGGTTGGCAGGTAATGGAGTAGTGTCTTGGTTTGAAAACATCAATGATATTTTGTACAGGTTTTATCAGAACCCAAAATTTGAACATGGAAAAATCCAAAAACAAGTCATTGTTCCCAAGAATTTTAGGCAGATGGTTTTAAAATTGGCACACGAATCGGTGTTGGGTGGTCATTTAGGAATGAAAAAATCCTCTGATAAAATTTTAACCCAGTTTTATTGGCCAGGAATACAAAGAGATGTAAAACTTTTTTGCCTTTCATGTGACATTTGTCAGAGAACGTATCCCAAGGGCAAAGTCACTCGGGTTCCATTAGAACAAATGCCATTGATTGAAACGCCATTTCAAAGAGTGGCTGTTGACATTGTTGGGCCCATTAAACCGGTATCAGAAAGTAAAAATAGATATATTCTCACTATGGTGGATTATGCCACCCGTTACCCCGAAGCAGTCCCATTACCAAGTATAGAAGCTGAACGAGTTGCTGAAGCTCTCTTTAATATTTTCACCAGACTTGGGTTTCCCGAGGAGATTTTGACTGACATGGGCAGTCAATTCACCTCAAAAGTTATGCAAGAGGTAAGTAGACTATTATCAATTAGTATGTTAACAACAACACCATATCATCCTAGTTGTAATGGGTTGGTAGAAAAGTTTAACGGAACACTAAAAAGTATGTTGAGAAAAATGTGCGCAGAACGTCCGCAGGATTGGGATCGGTACATTCCAGCTTTACTCTTTGCATATCGAGAAGCACCACAGGAGAGCTTGGGATTTAGTCCATTTGAATTATTATTTGGCAGGACAGTTAGGGGTCCCATGGCAATACTAAAAGATTTGTGGACAGGTGAAGTAGCAGAACCAGATGTAAGAACTACTTACCAATATGTGTTAGACCTCAGGGAAAGACTGGATGATACGTTAAAGTTAGCTCAAAGGGAATTGCAATCAGCAAGTAAACGGTATAAGAAATATTATAATAGGAAAAGCTGAGATAGAAAATTTGAAATTAACGATAGTGCTCTAGTTTTATTACCAACTGATAATAATAAATTGGTCATGCAGTGGCAAGGTCCCTATCAGGTTGTAGGGAAGATTGGGGCATGTGATTATCAATTAAACATCAACGGTAAAGTTAAAACATACCATGCCAATTTGTTGAAAAAGTACATTCATAGAGATCCACAAAACCCATTAGTAAATAGGGATGCCACCACAAATAAAACCAGTGAGAATTGTGGAGCGGGGCTGATAGAAATAGTTTGTATAGGGGTTATAGATAATGAGATAGAGGATGATTTATCAGAATGGGAAGGTGATGGAAAAAAGGAGGATGAATTACTTTTAATTCCAAATATAAAAGGTAAGGAAAATATACATGATATACAGTATGGTGATAATATTCCTCCATTGCATAGATCTGAACTTAAACATTTAGTAAAACAGTTTTATGATGTGTTAACTGATGTACCGGGAGAAACCAATCTTATTCAACATGAAATAAAACTGTTGTCTTCGGAACCAATACGAACTAAACAATACCCTTTACCACTGTCAATGACTCAAACTATAAAAGATGAAGTAACAATCATGTTGGACATGAATATTATTGAACCATCAAAGTCTCCATATTGTTCTCCAATTGTGTTGGTGAGAAAACCTGATGATACTGTACGATTTTGTATTGATTTTAGAAACATAAATAAAATCACAACATTTGATGCCGAGCCAATTCCAAATCCAGATGAAATCTTTTCAAAATTGTCAGAAAGTAAAATTTTTTCAAAAATAGACTTAAGCAAAGGTTATTGGCAAATCAGATTGTCAGAAAACAGCAAGGAGAAAACAGCTTTTCAAACTCCACTTGGTTTATTTCAGTTTAGGAGACTCCCATTTGGGGTCGTAACGGCGCCTGCCGCGTTCACACGAATGATGAGAAAACTTTTAGTTGGAATGGAAAATGTTGATAATTTCATTGACGACATACTGGTTCACACTAAAATGTGGAGTGAACATTTACTTGTCTTGGACGAATTATTCAAACGTTTAAGAACAGCTAATTTAACAGCTCGACCAGGTAAGTGTATGCTGGGTTTCACCAGGTTAAAATTTTTGGGATATGTTGTGGGAGAAGGAGAACTTAGGCCCAATCCGGACAAAGTAGAAGTTATTTTGGAATCAAAAAGACCAGAAACGAAGAAACAATTAAGGGCATTTTTAGGTACGGTTGGGTTTTATAGAAAATTTATTCCCAATTTTTCAGAAGTTGCAATATCCTTAACAGACTTAACAAAGAAAGGTATGCCAAACAAGTTAATATGGGGCAAATCTCAGGATTTGGCATTTCAAGCTTTAAAGGGGTATTTAGTGAAAAGTCCCATTTTGAAATTACCAGATATCAATAAGACATTTATATTAAGAACTGATGCTTCAAATAATGGAATTGGTGCTGTTTTATTGCAAGAAGTAGATGGTGTAAAATTCCCTGTTGCCTATGCTAGCAAAAAACTATTATCCAGAGAAACCAGGTATTCTGTCATTGAGCGAGAATGTCTTGCATTGGTGTGGGGAATAACAAAATTTCATATTTATCTTTATGGGAGAAAGTTTGAAGTTGAAACTGACCATCATCCTTTAATATATATGAATAGGGCCAAGTTGTCAAACAGTAGAATTATGAGATGGGTTCTGGCTTTACAGTCATATAAATTTACCATAAAAGCTATCAGAGGAACAGAGAATATTGGTGCAGATTATTTGAGCAGACTTTAAAAAAAAAAATATATATATATATATAGATATATTTTTTTTTCTGGTGAAATGGGGGATATTGTCACAAAATCAGTGTGACAAGTGTGGTCAAATGTAATATGGAGGGTTAGAGTTGTGTGCCATAAATGGTTAAAGAAGGTTTGTAAAAATATATGTAAAATATATGGAGCTTGTTATCCATTGAAGGATCAAGGTAGGTTTGTAATATGAATTTAAAACGGATTTTCCATGGCTATGCCAAGGTAAGATTGTACATTAGAATTACAAGAGTTTTTTCCATTGAAGGGTTAAGGTGATCTTATTTTAGTTATACGGGTTAGTTTCCACAACTTATGATATGATAAATATCAAGGTAGGTTTGTAATATGAATTTAAAACGGATTTTCCATGGCTATGCCAAGGTAAGATTGTACATTAGAATTACAAGAGTTTTTTCCATTGAAGGGTTAAGGTGATCTTGTTTTAGTTATACGGGTTAGTTTCCACAACTTATGATATGATAAATATTACATAACTCCGTACTAGGAGTGTGAAGTACTTGTATAGAAATGATGGGCAATTGTGAACTTGTGAGAAAAATCCGTGCAATTGAAGTGAACAAATGCGCTGTGGTCAGTGTTGTGCGATCTTGAGTGGACTCGAGAATGAAGGATTGATCTTTGATTGTGATGTATGCAGAATGTAAATATCGGTGAAAGCGGAGCGAAATATATGTTATAAGTTTTATAATACTGAAGGGAGCTGTAGATGAAGTCTTTATGTAAGTACAATTAATATGTAAACAGTGGAAGGTTGATTTTCTCGATCTGAGGGAAGATTTTGAAATGCTCAGCTCGAATTAGCAAAATAAATAACTGTTTCTGCAGTCAGTTGAAAATGCTTCCTGTAAATTATAATTTATATCATTTATCGACGAGTAAACTGCAAAGAAAAAATGAATAAAATAGAGTTTGTAAAGTTTAAATTGAGGAAATAACATTTAGAAGGGAATGGAAATTTCTTAACGTGTAAAAGGATTTGGCTGCCAGGGTTACAGAATATCATAGTCGTGGGTTTATTTATAGCTTAATATTATTTTAATAATTCAAATATTTATTATGGGTTTAAATATTTCAGGTGACCACTTTTTGGTGTACCAAATATTTCGTACCATCCATATTCCGTACCATCCATATTCGTACCATAGTAATTTCGTACCACACAGATCATTAAATGTTACTGGACACTTTGTGCAGTTATTTCACTTCTATCAGAGAATATCTCCGAGCAAAACTTTCATTAGATGGGTGTCTTTGATAAAAATGTTGGAGAACCGTGGCTTTAATGCTGAAAGTCAGTTGTGTGCTTGGCTTAGTGCCGTCTTAGTGTTTGTATGCTGTGTGCATATCTGCTTAGTGCTTATTAGCTTAGTGCTTATCTGCTTAGTGCTTAACCGCTTAGTGCGTATTTGCTTAGTGCTTATTGGCTCAGTGCTATTACTGGAGTGTAGTTCAATTTATCAAATATCACAGGTGTAGAAAGAAGTGGCTCATAGTGATTCTACAAATGTACAACGTTGGAAGTGAAATGTTCATTGTGTAAAATAAAGTCATTATAATCATCAGTGTTATGCATATTTATCACCAGAATCTCGTGACACTCATAGAGCTCTGTCAAACAAGATATAATAGAATGAATGCCTGTATTGGATGCAGTGAGGCCAAAAAGGTTGATAAATATAAGGGGAATTTGGTGTGTGTCACAGTAATTTTTTCGACATATTACAAAAATTTATATACAATTAACAGGAGTTTACTCTATAACCAATATGCAATTAACAGATCAAGTTTGTACTAAAGGTATTGTAAATGGTTTTGTGTTTGAAAATTATATTCAATTAACAGGGATATACAATTAAGAGATATCCAATTAAGTGGGCTGCATTGTATTTACTAAAATGGCGTACAATTTCTTTTTATTATATGCTGGTGCCATTTTACTGCGCAATATTCAACCCAATTCGACTGCAAACAGTTTCAAGACAATAACAAGGCGACGTTCTAGGCGACGTCACGCGCCGAAGCGAGACATAATTTAGGAAGTTACTGAGGAATATTTCTCGATATCCGATATCGAGAAATATCTTTTAGATAACTTGCGATAATTCACAGGCTAGCATATAATAAATATTCATATTATTCTTCGACTTATACATGAAGATATATTGTGCAATGTAAGTGCTATATAACCGTATTTTGTGTGCCGGTCTTTAACTGTAGTTCATCAATATATTTAACCCTCTGCACACTAATGTCGAAAAAATCAGATTTTAACCCTTTACCTAACATGAAAATAAGACGACACTTGCAATACCAGTGCCTGATGCGATCATGGGGAAACAGAGAAAATGAGTTTTTTCCCGTGGTCACATTACAATTTATTGAGTTGATGGTGCACGTTAAGAGCACCACGACGATAACCGATTAACCCTTTACCTAACACGAAAAGCAGACGACATTTGCAAAGAAATTCTTGAATAACTAATTTTTTTCATTTTTTGTCTCAAAAACTCGAGCTCATTCCAACGAGGGGTCATAACCTATGTTTTTGAGACAAAAAATGAAAAAATAATGAAAATTAATTGGCGACTTTTGAGAATAGCGCTAGCCGGTTTTGGCCGGTACGTTGGGTAAAGGGTTATAGTCATAAAATTTTTTCCAACAATACAACTACAGGAAGTTAACCAGTTCAGTTTTGTCTGACAAACCATTTTTCCTATTATGCAACTAGAAATTGTACCAATTCAATCTTGTTTGACAGAGCTCATTTAGATCAGTTAAACACCCTTGAATTGGTTTAATACCTCGTTGCATGGTGGGAGAAATTTGTGACTAAAATGTATTTGATTTTTAGACATAGGTATACAGAGGACAAAATCTATACTTTTTTAAGCTTCATTAATTTGTAAATATAGGTAAAACACACCTTGGGCTACATTTTCCAACTCAGTTGTCCATTAACTGAAAAGTTGCTGGTGTTTTTTGTCCCCGATTAAAAACTAGTCAGCCGATGTATAGAAATAAGATTCTGTTCGGGATGGAATTGTGACGCAGATGGATTTTGTCAGGGGTGGGAGAATTTGTCAAGGAGGGATTTTGTCGTAGTGATTATGTCAGTTGGTGGGGGGGGGGGGGGGTGTTGACGATATCCTAATGTCATCAATTATAACTCTGTGTAGCGTGACAATCCCTTTAAAGTATAAATTAAGGTGCCAACGGCAGTGTTTTAACATTTCAATTGACAACTTTATGCTTTCAAGAGGCGGAATGGACAAATCTATTATGTAGTTTACATGGCCAGCGAGAGGAATTCCGGGCCTCAGGGGGTGAATTCTGTTATAGGACTCTCGCCCTAGGGACCGACGAACTACGATGTTTCGCTCGAATCTTCGAATCATCGAATCCCGAATCGAATGCACTCCCCAACTGTTACAATCGTTGAATTGTCTCACTAGTACTGCCTATCTTCCACGTGAGCCCAGTACTGGTCAGACTATTTCATACCATGGAACCGGAAGTATACAAGTAGATGGATCTATCACTTGTTTCGGGAGCACGGTGGCTCAGTGGTAGACTGTTGGACTTCTATGCTAGAGGTCCCGAGTTCGATCCCAGTCCGGGACGACCCACGTTGAGTCCTTGGGCAAGGCACATTCTCCCGGCTACCTAAACGAGAGCACGGTGACGCTGTGTACTAAGGCGTACTGCACGTCGATGGTGCACATGTCTTCAGCCGCTGTAATCTTGCTTGAGCGGAGCTTGAACAGAGTTAGAATGTTGAGGAGCTGACAGTTGCTCGTCGATGCTCGGTGGTTCTCTCTGGGTACTCCGGCTTCCTTCATCCGTAAAACTGTCACGGTCACGATTAGCCATTGTGCATAAGTATGTAACCTAAAAAAAATCTCTTGTTTCCGGAAGGTTCAATAATTTATTCATATGGCAACCAAAGGTATCCCGTGTGGACATTTCGGCACGGATAGACAGTGAGATAATTCTTTATTCACGGTATGCAAAAATGGTTTACAGTACAATTCACATAATCCTGTGTTACAGAAATAGGCACACCGTAGGAAATGATGTAGCCAGATTAGCTGTCTACCCGACATTCCCTTTAGAAATAACAGTTTCTAAACGGACCAGTATATAAACCCGAGGTGCAACTTACTGTCATTAATTCCGTGTGTTTGTGTGTGTGTGTGGGGGGGGGGGGGGGGGGGCGAGGAAGGGGGGGGAGGGGGGTCAGATGCATTTTTAGGCCTATCTTAACGCCATACCCTTATATAGTAAAAGTTCGTTGTAAAGTGCTTGTGTAGCTGTGCAAAAGTGACCGAATATCAGGTACTAAAACATGTTTCTAAATTGATGGAAAACTTAATTTCCAGAGCAAATAAGGCACAGTAAATTACAGACCATTTCTCGAGACACCCATCAATCAATCATGACGTGAACATAACATTATGAATACTCCACTAAATCTACAGTGCATTGTGAAAAATGTACTCAACCACGTGGCTGCACTGCCCTCTAAATAATAACGGTTTCAAAAGCAGTGGTGTCGACAAGCTGACATATCTTTGCCGTTGTCTCACCGTACACTAGTGGAAAGAGCAGAAGCCATGATGCTCTGAAACACACCACTGAAAAGTGCTCTCTGAGCAGTTTCCAGTTGTGAGTTACACAACAGCATGGCGTTGACACTCGGCCCTATCCCTCCCCAAAAGTATTGGGACATTTTAAATTTTTAATCATCTCACTCCGAAACTATCTTATAGCAAAGGGACTGGATTCAAACGAAAATTAATCTGGTATAAAAAGAGTGGACGAAGAAAAAGTGATACATCGCCCTTTGAGTGGAACAAGGCGCCATCTGCAATGCTTTGGCATTGCGGATGGCGTCTTGTTCCACTCAATGGGCGAAACAATGGGCAACCTAGACGAAACGCGATCTCCGCTGTCACTTCAAGTGGCTTGGGGGAATTTGTTAACCAGTTAAACTTGTTACGGCCAATCTCGTCCCTCAGACAACAGGAAATGGGCTGCTATATTCAGAGAGTCGACAGTAAAGAAATGTATGAATTCATAAACTCTCCGGGATTCGAATTTTTTCGAATAATCGATCTGGTTTCAAATCGAATCGAATCAGTGAAAAGATTCGAAACTGAATGGTATCGCGAACGTTCGCCAGGCCCAACCACACACTTTCTCTCGCTCATGGTATCAAAAATATGGCTCGTGTCTCGAAGTGGCGAGAGGGAGAGTATAAGAGGACCCATCCGGGGACACTACGGACATCCTCCGAGACATTTGCAGTTCCATTCGGACATCACCCCCCCCCCCGATTCCCAAATCTGGATTGCAAAACTCGCTATTTTCACGAATCTTTGGCCAGCTAACTGGAATTATAGAGATAACAGATTGAGCGTCTCCATGGATCCCTCAGATTTTATTTATAAAATTAATGGCTGGCAGCTTTTATTCCAATTCAATGATAACACGTGTTGCTAGTGCTATACCAGGCCCGACTCCCATGTACCCAGGTTTATTATTCCGGCTTTCCGCCCTCTCACTGGTCCACATGATTTATGAAGAAACGGTGATTATTCAGTTTCACAACCGGTGATACGTCTGACCACCTCGTTGTGTTGCTGGGGTAGATTCGCTACCCGGAGGTGTCGCTGACTTCATATTTAGAAAGATAACCACTGGATATCATCTGAATATAATTTAATGATAATAAAACAAGATTTTACCCTTTGAACCCCATCGGCCGTTTTTTTTAGAACAGGAGCATGATACGTCATAACGTCATTATATAGGATGGCTGTTTCATAAATGTGTAGGGTAGACCAATCAATATTTTCAACGTGCAGCCCCAAGGCTGCACGTTGAAAATATTGATTGGTCCACCCCAAATAATGAACATGGACTCTTCCAAGTGCTTCTAATGAACTGGCATGGAAGAATCCATTAGCTTTGAAAGGGTTAATCACATGCTCGCAACAAAGATGGTCCATGAAAATTTAATTATACACAATACAAATCACAATGAATTTCTCCCCCACCTGAATGTTCATATTCTCTTCTGGGCCCCTGGCGTTCTCTAGTTGATTTTGTCACCTGTCATCGATCCGCTCCACAACGTATCGTCTATTTGCCCCTTCCAAGCATCCTGTGCATAGCAGCTTCCACTTTTGAGGCTAATTGTTCTGTTTCACTAAGTATCACTGTCCGTAAATTCATCTGACTCGCTTTACTTGCTTTAACAATATTAGCACTTTATCTTCATCTTACCCACCTTTGGGTGCACATCATACTAAACCACTCCCCGTCATCCGTTTAAACATACAATGTTCATGCATGAGATTTGCCTGGCTTCCAATCAGCCCACTCCAGTCTCCTAGCTTGAGCCGAATCTACGAGCTCTCGATAGCTCCCTCCAACTAACTTTACTTCTGCGTTATACTGCCTCGTCAAATTCAGTCACTTAGGCTAATAAGTTATTTTATCCCACAAATGGACGTTTATTCGAACAATAAAAGTCTTGGATAAATTTTCACTGTCGCTGTCACTTCAAATGACTTGAGGGGATTTGTTATCCAGCTAGGCTTGTTACGGCCAATCTCGTCCCTCAGACAATAACAAATGGGCTGCTATATTCAGATAGTCGACAGTAAAGAAATGTATGAATTCATAAACTCTCCGGGATTCGAATTTTTTCGAATAATCGATCTGGTTTCAAATCGAATCGAGTCAGTGAAAAGATTCGAAACTGAATGGTATCGCGAACGTTCGTCGGGCCCAACCACACACTTTCTCTCGGTCATATGGCTCGTGTCTCGAAGTGACGAGAGGGAGAGTATAAGAGGACCTATCCGGGGGACACTACGGACATCCTCCGAGACATTTGCAGTTCCATTCGGACATCCCCCCTCCCCCCGATTCCCAAATCTGGATTGCAAAACTCGCCATTTTCACGAATCTTTGGCCAGCTAACTGGAATTATAGAGATAACAGATTGAGCGTCTCCATGGATCCCTCTGATTTTATTTATAAAATTAATGGCTGTCAGCTTTTATTCCCATTCAATGATAACGCGTTTTGCTAGTGCAATACCAGGCCCGACTCCCATGTACCAAGGTTTATTATTCCGGCTTTCCGCCCTCTCACTGGTCCACATGATTTATGAAGAAACAGTGATTATTCAATTTCACAACCGGTGAGGCTGAAGGAATGGCATTTTTGCGAGTGTAGCTGAATATAAGGCTTGTTATTTTGGTCGCACTACTCTTGATTCATATTCAATTGAAATCCGTCAAATCTTTATTTGATATATACGGACGCACTATCGTCGGATCGAATTCAATTGACGCACCACCTCAACTCACAATGTTTGCGTCTACACACAAATCCTTAATGATATATCCATATATGTTAACTGTGTACACGTATAGGAATTCATTATACTATGGCTTAATTTTATTTATACAGTCGCTCCACTGTCGCTCTGAATTCATTTGGAGATTGTCTGTCATATGATAAGGTTTATATAGTTTGACCTGCACATACGGGCATATTTGTTTGCAATTTATAGTGCATTAATAGGGTAGTATGTTTTAACAGAACATTACCGAGTGGTGTCTGTATAGCTTAGTTGGCTGCCTCCCTTCCCCCGCCCCAACCCAAGGACGAAAAACAATTCCCAAATTTTAATTAGATCCGTTTTTGGTTATGGACGACACATCGCCGTCGACTCGAATTTAATTCCACTCATGACGTTATTGAAAATTGTAGATTACGTCACGACATTTGGTGTTTTCCTGATTAGCATATCATTATCATTTCATTTGTATTTAATTCGAGTCGACGGTGATGCGACGTGTATAACCAACACGGATCTAATTCAAGTTTAGAATGAGATTCGTCTGGCTGACACGAAGATTCATCTGAAATTCGTCTAGTCGCATTTAATGGCTATATACAGTACGTGGAGAGTGTATTATCACTAAATCACCCACAGAGTAGAGATTCCACCCGAGCAATAATTGCAAATTTGTTGCAAAGCATAACCAGCACCAGCAAAGTTTCAGCCAATGGACCTCCGGGTTAAACCCGGAGGTCCATTGGCTGAAACATTGCTTGTGTTTTTTGTCGATATATACAAAATTTGAAAGTTATAGCTTGGGTGATAACTTCACTCCGCGGGTGATTTAGTTACAATCCACTCTCCACGTACTGTACATCGCACTACTGTCGACTCGAATTCGGTTAACTGGAATTAATTGAATTCGACGGCAGTGCGACGAATATAACAGTCCCAAGGAGGAAATATGAAATTATTAGCTTACTTAGAGGTAAGCCAAGGTAGGCTTGCAATAAGATTCTTGCAATAATAGTTTAATTGGGTGTTTTCAATCCCTTTCCATACCCCCAAGTGTTTATGTTAAATCACGGAATTCCATTTTACGGAGTCGGATAGGAATCCCATTTACGGAATCCCTTTTTAAGAATTCCTTTTTGGAAAACGCCTGTGGCGTTTTGGTCGTATGTGCCTATGTGCGAGCGTACAACGTGTCACATTGTGCATTTTCACATAAACACATATCGGCACATCCAGCAAGAGCCTATGTGCTACCTGTAATGTGTACACATGACATAAACAGGTCGTCGGAATACTTATGGAACAAGGTAGTAATGGCACACGATTGGTACAAAACTATAGTATTGGATGACTACAACAGTGTCAAATCATAGGACAGATAGTTGGAGACAAAATGGTAAGATTACCTGTATAGGAGCTTGGAATCCCTTTTTTGGAATCCCTTTTTGGAATCCACATAAAGTCCCTTTTTAGGGAAAAGTCGGTGGTGATAGAATCCCTTTTTGGTCGCATGTGTCTATGTGCTGGCACACAATGTGTCACATTGAGCCTTTTCACATAGGCACATACAGCATGTACATATGTGCTAGTGCGCAATGTGTCACATTGTGCCTTTTCACATAAGCACATATCGACACATCCAGCATGTGCCTATGTGCTAGTGCACAATGTGTTACATTGTGCCTTTTAACATAAGCACATATCGGTACATCCATCATGTGCTTTTGGGCTACATGTAATGTGTACAATAGAAGATAAAGACATCCGGGGAAGTCAGAATAAATAAAACAAAGAAGTCATAACATAGCGTGTAGATACACAGGTAGAAACCGAGAATTCACTGGGAAATCAGAGCCAAGTGAACAATTATGGTTTTTTGTGTGGTAATTCTACGAAGTAAATGTGGTTTCTGTGGAAAATCCTAACCAGAAAATCTACTCTAATTCAATCGAACTTACCCCCGTGGTCCCTTCGGTACTATAACACTACGTGCTACTATTATATGTCAAATCTGGGGTTTCATATCAAATAAAAGTGTTTTTGGTGATTTGGAGGGATTGTCTGGTTGTTTGTGGTAATTCTACGAATCGGGAAACTACTCTTGTACAAAGGGACATACCCTCCAAACATACCCCTATCCTATAAGAAGCCTTCGGGTAACATAGCAACCACGTGCTACCATAGAAACCAAGATGGCGACTTCCAAAATGGACGACGGAAACACACCAGCAATTGGAAGAGTCCATATTTATTATTTCGGGGTAGACCCAGCAATATTTAGGGTTGCACGTTGAAAATATTAATTGGTCTACCCCAAAAATTCACTTAGCGGCCATCCTACTTAATGATATTATGACGTATATTGTTCCTGGGCCGGAAAAACGGCCGCTCGAGTTCAAAAGGCTAAATTATCATTGATCCTTCACATAGATTTGTTGAAACGAGCATCTCCATATCGCTCTATTTAGTTATTTATTTATTAGTGTTTAACAACACTTTCAACAGTCAGGTCACCAGGGTCACCTTGAGTCGGACAATTTTACGGGTGGAGGAAGTCGGAGTAACCGGAGAGAACCACCGACCAACGGCGAGCAACTGCCAGACTCACCAAAATACAAACTCCACACAAGCAGGTTAGCATTGGTTGAAGACAAGTGCACCATCGACGTGCAGTACGCCTTAGTACACAGCGCCACTACGCGCACATGTGATTCATTAATATTCCAACTACATCATCAAGGCATGCCTTCGATGAAGGCATGGTTTAATGATGTAGCTGGAATATTTTATCAGTTGGGACTTGAGCCTGATATCATAGTCGAGACAAATCAGTTTCAGCTACCTCTAATCGGCCACCTTCGCGACTCCCCTGCCCTACTTCTAAGGCACATACACCTTGAAAACCAATGATGCCCGATCATCTTCTTAGAACATTTACGCGTCGTATGAACGCGAATGAAAAGTTCTGGAGGTGACGAAATCCGCTTTGTTTCGTGCGACAAATCTGACATGATATTGGGTTACCGTTCGGACCGTCTGTCGTATTAGATAGATGAACAGATGAAAAGAGTTATTTTTAATTTAAAGCCCCCAATATAGACAGGTTGTTACATTATATTACAACATTAGACATCAAATAACGAGTAGTATATTTAGCATTTTTATCATTATCTTTGGAATTGAGTGACGCTAGACTGTACTTGAGGCAAAACAGATTTTCTTAACCCTTTGAAACCTGTTGGTATCTTCCATGTCAGTTCAATGGCAGCAATTAAAAAGGCCATATTCATTATTTGGGGTAGCCCAATTAATATTTTCAACGTGCAGCCTTCGGGCTGCACTTTGAAAATAATGATTGGACTACTCCCCACATTCACTTAGCAGCTATCCTACTCAATGGCATTATGATGTATCATGTTCCTGGCGGCTCAGTGATTACGCCATTGAACTTCGAAGCGAAAGGTCCACGGTTCGATCCCAGACAGAGGTAAATGCGTTGTGTCCTTGGGCAAGGCACTTCATTCCAATTTCCCAAGTTGGGGCACGGTGGCGTTCTGTACTAAGGCATACTGCACGTCGATAGTGCACTCGTCTTCAACCATTGCTATCCCAGGCTTGCGCGGAGTTAGTACGTTGGGGAGTCTGACAGTTGCTCACCGTTGCTCGATGGTTCTCTCTGGGTTCTTCGGCTTCCTCCACCGTCAAACTGTCCGACACGAGGAGACCCTGGCTGTCGAAAGTGTCGTTAAACCCAATAAAATAAATAAATAAATAAATAAATAAATAAATAAATAAATAAATAAATAAATAAATAAATAAATAAATCATGTTCCTGGAAAGAAAAGTGGCCTCTCGGGTTCAAAGGGTTAATTTGAAAACGATGCAATGTTACAGATCACTGCACGCGCAACAGGACCATCCAAAGGTTCGAAATTCGATTCAACTCGATATCGTCCGGATGATTCGAATCGAATCGGCTTGATTCGGGAATTTTTGATCCGCGGAGATGCTCTCTAATTGGTATCAGGTGTCTCTGTCAGAGTCGATTCAAACTTGATATGTACATATGTATATAAATGTTCGTTGATTTGTTCATAGAGCAAGCTATTAATAAAATATTGCCTCAGGCGATTGATATTTTATCTGTGCCGTTGTGTCGTGTGCAACGGATGACCACCCCAGAGATGTGAAACGTGCCGAAAACGTGAATTAAGACAACATATGATTGCTTCGCTGTTTGTCATTTCAATAAAACTCAAAAAACTCATTAATAATATTGCGTTCTTCAAAGAGGGACCACTCAACCGCCTTTTGAGAATTTCTGTTTGGTATTTAAGAATACTGGAGTGACTGGATGGCCAGTATCCGCTTGAATGGGAGCCTGGAAGTTCTGCCACAGGGGCTGCTTTTGGCGATGAGTGTCGGAATGAGTTGTTGGGATGAGTGACTCAAAAAGTAGTTTTGTTTGGCGAGAGGTGTTTCAGTGCACTAGAGTAAGTAATTGGACTAAGTGAACACAAAAGTAGTTTTATTTGCCGAGAGGCCATTTAGGACAGTAGATATAAAATAAACGTATAGTGTTTTCAAGTCAAACATTTATTCCACGGGCTTTATTCTGAAGTACTGTTACCATAACTTTAAGACCTAGTACTCAGTGGGTGTGCTTCATACAATCACTGAAACAGAATTAATTAGTCTATAAAGTTTTGCCTGGGTGCAATTTATGGGAGAGTGCTTTTTAGCACTCTCCCATAAATAGCAAGAAGTCAAATCCATGTGAAAATTATGATAACTGAAAGTAATTTAGCCCTTCACCACTTCAATCGCATCAGACATCTGTGTTATAAAAACGGCTCTGAGCATAGCGGCTGGCTCGCATCTTGGAATTTTCCACCATATACTATTATTCGACCCTGTACTATTATTAATTTTCAGAAATTTTCCACTCTGTACTATTATTTCGCCCTGTACTATTATTAGGCACTCGAGAGTATTATGAGCTATATATAGAATAAACGTATAGTGTTTTCAAGTAAACAATTTATTCTACGAGTAGGGTTAAGAATGAAACCGACTAGCCTCTGGCGAGTCGGTTTCATTCTTAATCCTACGAGTAGAATATTTTTTTTTACTTGAAAACACTATACGTTTATTTTGTTTATCCCTTAAATCATTTACGGGGCAGTCGCAGCGAAATCGTGCTGTTATGAGCTACAAAACACTGCGAGAAGTGAGGAGCACATTGGTCCAATTCGATCGACAAGCAAAACTGCCAAAAATACACAAGGCGCAGTGATAAATTTGTGTCTAAAAATAATTTCCCTACAAATCTGAGCTAAAGTTGCAAAGACTCTTTATTAAATGAACACTGTTTATATTTCTTATTTTCGTTGTTTATTGTTGTTTTTTCGTCGTCGATTCAGCTTGAGTTTTATAAAGAAAGCAGATGACACGTACATTTGTTTATTTACACTTTACTAATTTGAAAAATGAAACATCACTCATCATGTCCCCGCCTTTCACAATCGTACTTGTATGCTTTTCAACGCTTGGTTTCGATTGATTTACTTTGTGTTTTCTTTGTTAATTGTTGTTAGTTTTATTGTTAGACAGAGTTAAAATGTGTCATATATTCTAAAACTAAGCATTTCAGCGACGGTCAACGTTTGATAAACGTCGGTTCATTATGTCTCCCACAAACGTAAAAAATGTCATGACAACACAAATGCGGTAGAGGTCAGAAGTCAACAAGTCCGTCTCTAATACAGGAGTAAATTCTTTCAGTGTTAAACCTACGGGGAAACTTTATCACCCCACTAGCAGCTGCAACTAGGTGAATAAAGCACACATTTATCCAAGACTTTTATTGTTCGAATAAACGTCTATTTATGGGATAAAATAACTTATTAGGCTAAGTGACTGAATTTGACGAGGCAGTATAACGCAGAAGTAAAGTTAGTTGGAGGGAGCTATCGAGAGCTCGTAGATTCGGCTCAAGCTAGGAGACTGGAGTGGGCTGACTGGAAGCCAGGGAAATCTCATGCATGAACATTGTATGTTTAAACGGATGACGGAGAGTGGTTTAGTATGACATGCACCCAAAAGTGGGTAAGATGAAGATAAAGTGCTAATATTGTTAAAGCAAGTAAAGCTAGTCAGATGAATTTACGGACAGTGATACTTAGTGAAACAGAACAATTAGCCTCAAAAGTGGAAGCTGCTATGCACAGGATGCTTGGAAGGGGCAAATAGACGATACGTTGTGGAACGGATCGACGACAGGTGACAAAATCAACTAGAGAACGCTAGGGGCCAAGAAGAGAATATGAACATTCAGGTGGGGGAGAAATTCATTGTGATTTGTATTGTGTATAATTAAATTTTCATGGACCATCTTTGTTGCGAGCATGTGATTAATCCTTTGAACTCTAATGGTATCTTCCATGCCAGTTCAATGGAAGCACTTGGAAGAGTCCATATTCATTATTTGGGGTGGACCAATCAATATTTTCAACGTGCAGTCTTGGAGCTGCACGTTGAAAATATTGATTGGTCTACCCTACACATTTATGGAACAGCCATCATATATAATGACGTTATGACGTATCATGCTCCTGTTCTGGAAAAAACGGCCGATGGGGTTCAAAGGGGTAAAGCTTGTTTTATTATCATTAAATTATATTCAGATGATATCCAGCGGTTATCTTTCTAAATATGAAGTCAGCGACACCTCCGGGTGGCGAATCTACCCCAACAACGTATCTTCACTAAACGGCCAGGTGGTACTCTGTGAATATGGCTGGGCGCTACAGTATAGTCGCCGTGGATTAGTCGTAATCCACACATGGGCAGTGACATCCACGCATGCGCTTAGCAGGCAATAAAAATCATCATCAGCAAAATAGTAATTAATGAAGCCCCAGGTTGTATCCGGTGCTTCATAAATTAAATGTTTGATGATTATTCCTGTAATAAGTTGTTGGAGTCTGATATTATTACGTCAGTGGAAATATTGTCCACCAGTGGAAAGTGACCAATCCACGGCGGCTGTACTGTGGGGTGACCACAAATCTCTCATCTCTACCCCAATGTGTTGACAGTCCCACCCCCCTTGTACCCTTCTTCTATCTATCGAGACTGGTTATGGAAGTAGAGTTTAATGAAGTTCCGCTTCCGAAACTTATTTGATTTCGTTTCTAGAATATTCTGCTTTTTTGCTTGACTTACCAACACTGACGAGTCGTTGAGTGACGAGGCGCGGTGGCTCAGTAGGTAGAGGTGCAGGCTGCTAACCGAGAGGTCCTCGGTTCGAATCCCATCTGCGGCAACCGCGTTGTGTCATTGGGCAAGACACTTCACCCCATTGCCCATGTGGGGGCACCGTGGCGTTGTGTACTAGGGCGTACTGCACGTCGATGGTGCGCTTGCCTTCAACCAATGCTAACCCTGCTTGTGTGGAGTTAGTATGTTGGGGAGCTGACAGTTGCTCGCCGTTGCTCGGTGGTTCTCTCCGGGTACTGCGGCTTCCTCCACTCGTAAAACTGTCACTGTCATGATTAGCCATTGTGCAGAAATATGTGACCCTAAACACAAATAAATAAATAAATTGTCGTTGAGTGGGAATCCTTGAGGGGAGACAGAGGATATATGAAGTCGTAACGAGGGGTCATAACCAATGTTTTTGAGACAAAAAATGAAAAATAATGAAAATTAATTGGAGTTTTTTTAGAATAGCGCTGGCCGGCTTTGGCCGTTACGTTGGGTAAAGAGTTAAGGACGTGATCTTAGAGTGCCCCCCCCCCCCCCCCCCATGATGATAGATCTGCGTGTTTTAATGAGAAATCATAATCGTAACTACGGATAAAGGGAAACGACAGATGAAAGGAAGAACACAAATTCCAGTAACGTAATACACCATTCGTAACTCTCATCAATCGTCGTTCATTGTGGGAAAGGTCTCTATTATTGCTAAGGTTAGACTTTACACAACATTTCTTCAGCCGGGACGTGGGTGTGTTACATAAACATAAAATCATAAATCAGGACCCCTCACTGGAACCAGCTGGTTCCAGAGAAGTCATAAGCTAAGTTTTTGAGACAAATAATGAAAAAATAACAGAATATAATTAAACCTTTTTCCTGTTCATGCATTTCCAAAAATGATTGGCTAAAGTATTTCTTTTCTTTTTTTCATAACACACTGAACAGAAAAAACGCATTTAGGCCCACCTAAACCACGCCCCAATGTCTGTCTTAAAGATTACGTTACACAGGGTGAATAGAAAAAACCCCCGCACGCTCATATTCTTTACACATGAAAAATAATTAATATTTATCTCATCAGATTAAAAAGACTTTGAAAATAAAATTTAATAAACAATGAAATCCTTATCATACTTTTTATTCCATGTTCACTTTGTTTATATGCAATAGATGATCGCCGCGTTCATAGTTTTACCCAAAACAAACGTAAACAAAGGCCGGTCATAATAATCCACAAACGAAACTCACGCCAACAAAATTTTCAATTTCCAAATAGCCTG
The DNA here is from genome assembly GCA_031216915.1 of Pictodentalium vernedei. Classification (NCBI taxonomy): domain Eukaryota; kingdom Metazoa; phylum Mollusca; class Scaphopoda; order Dentaliida; family Dentaliidae; genus Pictodentalium; species Pictodentalium vernedei. The sequence continues at coordinate 206,584,491 of CM062288.1, read as the reverse complement.
AATGAACTCTTTCTGAGACAAACTTCAACCAACTTCATGTTATCTGGGTTTATATCAAACTCCACATTTACAAACTGTGTTTTCAGTTTCTCAGGAAATGGTCAAAATCAGAATTCAATTTAATTCAGAGTTGCTTTGAATGACAGCACCTTTAAGTCAAGCGGAAAGGGAGATTGAAGTCTTGTGTGTGAGTGTGTCCGATGCCTTTCTTTGAACTAACGCAGTTCATTGGTCAATAAAATTTTTAATGACACGAGAACATGTTTCAGTGAAATGTATCGTTATTTCAAACAGAATTTTAGAAAACTATACCTTTTTACACAGTTTGGCCTTTGTTTTTTGGGGTTCATTTAAGGAATGATCGTTTCTTTTTGTCTATTTCTTGAGTTATGAACCCCAAAAAACAAAGTCCAAACTGTGTAAATGGGCGTAGCCCATTTACACAGTTTGGACTTTGTTTTTTGGGGTTCATAACTCAAGAAATAGACAAAAAGAAACGATCATGAAGCCCATTTACACAGTTTGGACTTTGTTTTTTGGGGTTCATAACTCAAGAAATAGACAAAAAGAAACGATCATTCCTTATAATTAAACGTTCGCGACCCAAATAAATAAATAGTGTTAGTCGTCCTCTACTTCAGCGAACAAACACTTAAAAACTAAAACTGGTAGACATATTATTTTTCTGGCATAAAAGAGGGCGCATATTATTGAAATGCAGGTAGCAATTGACACACTTTCCAAGTCAAATGCGCTTATGTCATGAATTTTTTTTTATTGGCCAATGAATTACGTAATGCAAAGAAAACGTCATAAGCCACGCCTCCCTCAAATTTCATTCAACTGTTCACTTCACGTAAAAGTTACGTTCCGTGGTAGGTGGAAGTAGGCCATCAGTATTACATTGTATTTTGGGTTTGACCGTTTCCCGAGAACTGAAAAACACAGTTTGTAAAAGTGGAGTTAGATATAAAGCCAGATGACATGAAATTAGTTGAATTCAATGTCAAAATTGCCGTATTCGTCGTGACCAGCCATTGTTTATAATCGGTTTGGGTAAAACGATGAACGCCGACGATCACCCAGTGTGCGTAAAAATTGAAATGTCAAATAAATACAGTTGCGAAGAAAAAGAAAAAATGACCCACCACGGTCATTTAAATATTTTATAAATAATTTCATGGTGATAAATTAGTAATATAAATTTATTTTTCTTTTTCACATTTAGAACGTGCCAGTGTTCTAACTTCTACTGATTTGACACCATGTTGCAACTCCGAAGACTGGTATTTTAGGGGCGTGGCTGGAGGCGGACCTAATTGTGTTTTTTTTTCGGCTCATTGAGTTATGAAAAGAAAAAACAGAATCGTGTGGGCCAATCGTTTTATCTGAAAACGCATGAACCGAAAAAAAGTTTAATTATAACTCAAGAAATAGAAGAAACAAACGATCATTCCTTATTTGAATGGAGAGTTTTGTGATAAGGGCGGGACAGTTAATGCCGTTATACGTCAGGTGAAGAGTAAAATTAGACCCTGGTCGATGGATTTACATCCGTGGAGCTATAACAGACTGAACGCCTGTACTGGAAGCACAAATGCCAAAGAGGTCTGTGATCCGGGTAACATTTGGGAGTTGTCAGCATTGTGTTTCAATAGACTAAACTACTTTTTATTCAATTAAAATCGGCAGACAGAATTTCTGCTAAAAGTAGGGGAAATTGTTTGGTGTATAAAAATTATATGCATTTGACGGGCCACCAGAACTACATCGTCATCGTGAGTCTACATTCATGTAGGACGAGAATACAATTGTATTCGATCGAACAGGCAGACTAGTAAAAAATAACTCCGTCAAAAAGGTTCAACGCCCATGAATTTTTATGTTCTCCCATTAACCCTTTACCCAACGTAACGGCCAAACGCGGCCAGCGCTATTCTCAAAAATCGCCAATTAATTTTCATTATTTTTTTCATTTTTTGTCTCAAAAACATAGGTTATGACCCCTCATTGGAACAAGCTCGTCGAGCTCGTTCCAATGAGGGGTCATAACCTATGTTTTTGAGACAAAAAATGAAAAAAATAAGTTATTCAAGAATTTTTTTTGCAAGTGTCGTCTGCTTTTCATGTTAGGTAAAGGGTTAAAGGGCCAAAACAGCCGCGAATTTGAGAAAAATTCATTGACTCTTTGACAAAACCACAAATTTCTTTATTTCGTTATTATGATTATTTTTCAGGTATCATTCGTATGAAAGCGCTCGTATCGATTACATAAATTAGCTTGAAGGCGAGAATTCATTGGCTTTTTCAAAAACGGAATGCAGCATTTTTTAATCCCGATCTGGTTACCCGATCACTCGCGGAAATTCTATTTATAGCGTTTGCGTCCATGTAATGTGATTTTGCATTGCCAATTTGCCACTGACGATACATGCGCTGTGAATTTTACAGGAGGCACAATGTGATTTATTTAAAATAGTTATTAATCTAATAATGCCCAATTATTTCCAAAATGATGCACAGTTGTTGTTCATGGCGGTCTTCCATTCGGACGGCAGCGAAGGTAAAACTATTTCCACATGTCTTCAGAAATTATGTCACGCTGTAGTGCTTACTTCCGATCGCTTTCGGGGCAACTTCGTTTATATCTTCGCAATGTCGTATCTTCAAAAATTTCGCCTGCATTAAAGATTTTTAATTGCTTTTAGGTAATTTCGCGTTGCTTCGTATGTCTTATACACTTTGCATATGGTGTTTGTTTCACATGCTCGTTCACATACAAACAAAATCTGGGAGTCTGTGTTTTTTTTCTTCAGCGATTTCTTGAACCCTTTACCCAAAGTAACGGCCAAAACCGGCCAGCGCTATTCACAAAAATAGCCAATTAATTTTCATTATTTTTTTCACTTTTTGTCTCAAAAACATAGGTTATGACCCTCTTTGGAACGAGCTCATTCCAAAGAGGGGTCATAACTTATATTTTTGAGACAAAAAATGAAAACAAATTAGTTATTCAAGAATTTTGGTTGCAAGCGTCGTCTGCTTTTCATGTTAGGTTGTCGAAAACCGGGGCTTTGTCGCTGCTGGAGGAAAGAGATTCACGCCGCGTATTCAGCCAAAACTCAAGAAGTGTTGCCTGAATTCATGCGTGAACGTATGTCTCACCGAGAAGAACCCGCCCGTTTCACTTTTATTGGGGTTAATAACTTTTCCTCGAAAAGCATAAACCAGCAGGGGTTCACTGAAAATAACAATCTTAATACATATATAAAAATAATAAATACGATAATTTGTGACTTACATGGAATCCAAAATAATAAGAAAACAAAACGTCAATCACTCCCCCCCCCCCCCCACACACACCCACAGCTTTTGAGTCACTTGCGGGACCGCATTCTCTGTTGTCGCTGGTTTTGTCTCCTCTTCGCTGGTATTGGTTCCTTGGTCGCCTCTACTCTTCACCCCTTCACTGCCGTCGCACGGCCACTAGCGTATTGTCACTTTATCGAACGCCTCCGCCCTAACATGTGACGGAATGTCACACTGCTACTGCCGTCACACGGCCACTAGCTTATTGTCACTTTACTTGACGCCTTTCACACAAGCAGTCGCCACCGATGGGGTTAAACTCTCCTTTACGTTTGTCTCAGTACAATTTTTCTAAAACACGTAAATCTGCTTACCTAAATGCAAATTAGCTCCCTGAGCTCGTACTTCGTGTTTCTGATCCTATTCTCATATTTGGCCACCGACTTGGCCCGCGACTGCTCCTAGTCTAAAACTGAGCGCTGTGGACTCCTACTTCACAACGTGCCTATACTTTCGCACCGATGCGGCACCTCCTCCAACCTACAGCGTGGGACCTCCCCATCTACTCGCAACGACCCACAGCCTTACACACCTTCCGACTGGAATTGGCTGGAATGAATTTTTCGAGAAATCCCTCGATTTCTATTTAGATAGCCAGAACATTAATTCTTAGTTTAGTCGCTTCTCTTGAACTTGGCCGCTCAGATCTATCTTAATTTAAAAATTCGCTTTAAAGTTCTTTTGAAGGTATCTTTTGACATTTCGGAGACAGGCTAGCTGCGTAATATGGGTGTGTGTCCAGAACATATGCGATGTACTGTTTTCTACAACAACCACCTATTAAGTGGTCATAATTACACAGATAATGATTACCGAAGAATACTCCTTTGATCAGTTATCAGATAGCCCGTGTGGCGTTCAACAAATGCGCCCTAATGGACATTAAATTTCATGCTTAATTAGCAGAGTTTGAGTGACAAATCGGTTTTCGGGGTCCATTATATAAACGCACATTCTTATACATTGCCCCGGATGAGAAACATTATCAAAGATATGTACACTTTTATACAACTAAATCGCAACTTTTAGCTATCACCTTGACAACCCCCTACCAAGGAACATACTCCCAGTTGTTCCAAATAAATCAAGGGGAAGTTTCCACGTGTATCCACTCTCATACTTCTCACTTAGAGTTATCTCACAATCTCGTCCTACTATTACACCAGTATCTTTAGAATTTCCATACACACAGTCATACGCATGCGCACACTGATGCGCACCACAAATAACTCCCAGTACTTTGACTCGGTTCCCATTGGAACACATAAGTTTATCCACATCCCATATAAACTCGCGCGCTCACTTATACTAGGACGCAATGGGAGGTGGTTCGTTGGTACACAAGCAGCTAACAGATCCCCCTTGTACACTCACTCTCCCTCTCAACATCGCAAAATATAATACTATTCTGTCATAATCATACACACACCTGTATCTATATACACTCACGCAACACCTGCGTAAAAAATATTAGCAAGGGGTATCCATCCTGACCCAAGCCAGCCTATGGGCCCCTGGCCCAAATTCCTGTCATCTCCCTTACTTGCCCCCCATCCTTGGATAGGGTTTCCCGACCGGCTCATGCCCGTCAGCGGATTTTCTGCCCTGTTAGGCACTACCTCTAAATATTTACATGTGTGGTGGGACCCTTCCTGTTCCCCGGAAAGCCTCTCTTACCGACGACTCGGGTAATCAGCAACCAAGTTTTCACTGCCTTTGATTGCCCCTAGCCTGAAGCGGTAATTCTGCAGCAGAAGGGGCCACCTCATAATCCTACTGCTTTCCACTTTACACTTCTGGATGTACGAATGTGGCCTATGGTCCGTGTGTAAAATAAACTCCCGCCCATACAAGAAGTTCTGGAACTTTTTAACGGCGAAAACGATAGCTAGGCACTCCCTCTCTATCACCGAGTAATTCATCTCCCTGGGGAGTAGCTTTTACTGGCATATGCCACAGGGAAACGTCCGTCATCGTATTCCTGTAGCAATACTGCACCTACGCCCGTGTCGGATGCGTCCGTTTGCACCAGGAACGTTTTAGAAAAATCGAGCAGGCGGAGAATGGGTGCCCTGCTCAACAGGCCCTTCAACACCTTGAATACCCGGTCCTGGTGCGGTCCCCATGTCACTTTGTTAGGCTGTCCGTTCTTTGTGAGGTCCGTAAGTGGTGTCGCTATTTCGACAAAATTGGGGACAAATTTCCGGTAGCACCCGGCCAGCCCCAAGAAGGACCTAACTTGTTGCTTTGTCTGAGGGGGGTTCACATGGCGGATTCTCTCGAGTTTCTCGTCGTCCATCTCAACCTTTCCTTCGCCAACTTTGTGACCGAGAAACTCTATAGTCCTAAACCCTATCTGGCACGGCACTTTGAGGGTTTCACTGTGAGCCACGCCTCCTTGAGCCTTCGAAATAGCTCCTTCAGAGCTGTTAGGTGCTCCGTCCATGTCACTGTCGTGCAGAGGATATCGTCCAAGTAGTGGGCGATATCCAGGAGGTTGACCAACAGCTTCCGCATCATCCTATTGAAGGTGGCACCCGCGTTTACCATCCCAAATGGGAACTTACGAAACTGGTAACAGCCGTCCGGTGTCGTGAATGCCGTCACATGTCTGTCATCTGCCCTGACGGCGATCTGCCAGTAGCCTTTACTCAAATCAATCTTACTGAAAAACTCGGCACCCTGTAGTCCTGTCAGTAGGTCATCCATATTTCCCATGGGCTCATTGTCAAACTGTGTTATGCCGTTAAGTCGCCTGTAGTCGATACAAGATCGTATCCCATTGTCCTTCTTCCTAACTAAAACAACGGGAGAATTGTAAGGGGAGTTCGAATGTTCGATGACCCCTGCGCCCAACATCTTCTCCACTTCCTCCCTCATTTCCACTCTCTTAGCATAGGGGATGGGGTAAGGTTTAATCCGCACCGGCTCGACAGCAGTGAGCTCGATTCTGTGTACTTCGAGGTCCGTGGTCCCTGGACTCTCGGAAAACACTTCGCTGAATTCCTCCAGCAATCCCCGGACTTGATGACGCTGCTTCTCTGATAGGTCATCACTGATCACGACGTCCCTATAGTCTCTGTCCCATTAAGCTCTCCTAGCTCTAATAGGCTATTATCATCCATGACCCCCATGTCACCTGCCTCGTCGGGCTCTATGGTGGCAATACCCGCCGCCACCTCCCCCGTACCCCCTGGATTGGAGTTCCCTTACCATGCCGTTCGCGCGAGTTCGACTTCCTCCATTCCTGGTACAGCCTCAGTAGGTTGGCGTTGTATACTTTTGCCTTCCCGTTTACGTCCACTCGGTAATCCATTTTTCCCAGTACTTCCATTACAGGGTAAGGCCCCTTCCATTGCAAAAGCTATTTATTGCGGTCGGTGGGTAACAGTACGGTTACCTTTTGGCCTACCTCGAACTTCCGCTGCCTCGTCCTACGGTCATAATGGTGTTTATACCTTTCTTTTGCCAGCTGCCATGTTTTCTCCAACTTGTTTCGGAGGTCATATTGGTACGTGTAACATACTGGAGATGCCTCCTCCTCTGTCCATAAGTCCTTGAGCACTTGCATTGGGCCTCGCACTGTCCGGCCGTAGAGTAGTTCAAACGGAGAGAACCCTGTGCTAGCTTGTGGCACTTCTCAGGAAGCGAACAGGACCGCTGGTGGATAACGGTCCCAGTCCTAGGGCCTCTCCTGACACATCTTCCTAAGCATCCCCTTTGGAACCCCATTTATCCTCTCGCACAGTCCATTGCATTTGGGGTTATAGGGGGTGGTGAATAGTTGTTTCACCGCAAACAATCGACCCACATAACTCGGATATACAGGCATTTCTCCTTTTTCCTTATCGGAGGGGCGCACATCCCACAAATGATAGGGATCATTCCTCCCCCTTCCAACCTAAGCTGCCCCCCTCTATGTACCGCCGCAGTGGGCTATCTTCAGGTCCGATTGTTTGACACAATGCGGCCGTCTGTCTCCCCATGGAGAACTGATTGGCATTATTGCCATTCCTTCAGTTTTTCGGGACGGGTCCTTCCTTCCATTCTTTGCTGGGTCCCCGTTTGGTCTCCCCGACATAGCCTTGCTCCGACAGTCACGGGCCGGGTGCCTTTTCTTGTCACAAACGTAACAAGTTAAATCCCTGACCCCCGACCCGGTGGGGTTGAATCGGTCGTTGCCCGGGCCTGAGTGTTGGGTTCTTACGGGTGTCTTTGCAACACCGTTACCCACATTCCTGCCCGGCCTACCTTGGGTCAAACCTCCACCATGAGCCTCCAAATACACCTCGGCCACCCCCGTCATTTCCACCACGCTACTTGGCTTCCTCTCCTTAACAAACAATGCCATCTCGGGGGCACACGATTTCATAAACTGCTCCATGATAAGTAAGTCTTTCGGGGAGGAAAATGACTCTTCAATTTCAGATAATTCGACCCATCTGTCGAAATATCTTGTGGCCCTTGACACAAACTGGTACACACTTTCACACTTCTCAGCCTTTCATTCTCTGAATTTCGTCCTGAAACCCTCCTCGGTGAGCTGGTACCTCTTGAGTATAGCCTTTTTTAGCTCACCGTAGTCATTAGCTTGTTCAGGGGGCATGCTCACATATACTTGTAGCGACTTGCCCACCAGCAGCGGACTAAGAATGACCCCCAGGCGTCATCGGGCCAACCCTGACTCGAAGCAAACCTTTCAAACCTCTGCAAGTAAGCGTCAATATCATGTATGATCACTGAACTTTTGCAACTGGGGATAAGGTGCCCTCACGTTTCCTATGGGACTTACTCCACCCTGTCTACCATTAGCTCCGTGTAACTGCGCCCGGGCCCTTAAAATTTCCATTTCTCTCTCATGTTGCCTTTTAGCCTCCTCTCGCGTCCTTCCAAACCTTTCGTGCTCAACCTGAATCTCCTTCTCTCGCTCCGCAGCTCTTAGTGCTGCCCTCTCTCTCCCCTTTCACGCTCTAACGCAGCTTCTCTTTCAGCTCTTTCAGCTCTTTCGCGCTCTAACGCAGCCTCTCTGTCAGCTCTTTCTCGCTCTACCTGTATTTCTTTCTCCCGTTCGGCAGCCCGCAAGGCAGTCTCCTCGCGCTTCAACGTAGCCTGACGCTCTAACTCTGCGGACATTTCTTTCGCCGCACGCTTTTGTTCATCTTTCACAAATTTTTGCAACTCATTACCCGCGAGTTTGGGGTATCCTTTATTGAGATTTATCACTAAAAATCCCACACAAAAAAATTATTTTTTTTTTACTTCAAGGGTTAATTATTGCCTATCCCACACTGCTTCCTATTATTACGCGAGAATTTCCACCACTGTTGTTTTAAATTCGCCGATCGAATTTATAAGCTAATTTAACCAATGATTAACCCCTACACAACCTGTATGACAACTATAAAAAAAATTGGATGAGGCAACCTGTATGAACATTAAAACTGAAGCATGTATTAAAATTGTGATTGAGTGAGCCTGTTGATTACTTTTTAGTAAGATTCTGGTGTTAGCCTCGCCAGATGTCGGAGACCGGGGCCTTGTCACAGCTGGAAGAAATAGATTCACGCCGCGTATTCAGCCAAAACTCAAGAAGTGTTGCCTGAATCCGTGCGTGAACGTATGTCTCACCGTGACGAACCCGCCCGTTTCACTTTTGTTGGGGCGGTTCCTATCCTGAAGGGGTTAATAACTTTTTCTCGAAAAGCTTAAATCAACAGGGGTTCACTGAAAATAACAATTTTAATACATTTAGAATAAAAAAAACCAAAACGTCAATCACCCCCACCCACAGTTTTTGAGTCACTTGCGGGCCCGCATTCTCTGTTGTCGCTGGTTTTTTCTCCTCTTCGCTGGTATTGGTTCCTTGGTCGTCTCTTTTCTTCACCCCTTCACTGCCGTCGCACGGCCACCAGCGTATTGTCACTTTATCGGACGCCTCTGCTCTAACATGTGACGGAATGTCACACTGCCGTCGCACAGCCAATAGCTTATTGTCACATTACTTGGCGCTATTCACACAAGCAGTCGCCACCAATGGGGTTAAACTCCCCTTTACGTTTGTCTCAGTACAATGTTCATACATGCAAAGCCTACTCTGCCTACGTATGGCTTGCCTTCTAAAACAGGTAATGCCGCTTACCTAAATGCAAATTAGCTCCCTGAGCCAGTTCTTCGTGTTTCTGATCCTATTCTCATACGTGGCCACCGACTTGGCCCACGACTGCTCCTAGTCTAAATATGAGCTCTGTGGCACCCCTACTTCACAACGTGCCTATACTTTCGCACCGATGCGGCACCTCCTACGCGAGTTATGAAGCTTGTGCTGAAAATTTTCGGTTTATATCGCATAAACCGAAGGAAAACAACAGTTATTTCTTAAATATTTTTCATCAAAATCTGGTCATCAAAAATCTGACGCCACCTTGCCCGACAACTGTTAGACTCCCCAACTTACTAACTCGGCACAGAGGGGGAAGGGGGTGAAAGCAAGTGCAGTATCTTTTGTACAAGACGCCACCTTGCCCGACGTGGGTAATCGAGGCTAAGTGTCATACCCATGGGCACGTGCATGGGCACGGTCACGTTTGCCGTGATGCAGCCATGACTAGTTTTGATGAAAAATTAATCTAAATATAACGCAAGAATTTATTGGTGAAAAAATCCATTCACTTTACAAGCAGCGTATATGATTAAATGTGCCCAATTTATACTTATTGCAATGACAAGAGAAATCCTGTGCTGAGCAGGAATATCTGCTTGCAGCATGCAAAGAGTTAACAGTATGGTAGACATTGGCGTAATTAAGAAGAAATGGTATACGTTTACAGTAAGAAGATTTCTGCCAAGACACTGTGTGCAAAATATTCCCTCTTTGTCGAAGGCACTTTCAGTTTTGCGTGGCCATGCAATCTGTTTCTTTATTGGGGCTTAACTACACTCTCAACAGCAAGGGCCATATTATACCGGACTGTTTTGGTATGAAGGAAGCCGGACTACCCGGTGACAACCACCGAGCAGTGGAGAACCACTGTTAGACTCCCCAACTTACTAACTCGGCGCAGAGGGGGGAAGGGGGTGAAAGCAAGTGCACTATCTTTTGTACAAGGCGCCACTTTGCCCGACGTGGGTAATCGAGACTAAGTGTCATACCCATGGGCACAGCACAGGATATAATCATCGACCTTTCGGTTGAAAGTCCAATCCGTTAACCAATGAGCCACCGTGCTCCCCCGCCATTTAATAAATAAACATAGAAAATTATAGTTTCAGAGAAAAGAATAACGCAGAAATGGTCGCATCTGGTCCCACATCTTTTTGTTGAGAACGGTGCAGTTTAGAAGTACGGGGCTGGGAGGTTAAAAACAAGTTAGTTTAGTAAAAGAATAAAACTCAGTTTAACCCTTTACCCAACGTAACGGCCAAAACCGTCCAGCGCTATTCACAAAAATCGCCAATTAATTTTCATTAATTTTTTATTTTTTGTCTCAAAAACATAGGTTATGACCCCCTCTTTGGAACGAGCTCGTCGAGCTCGTTCCAATGAGGGGTCATAACCTATCTTTTTGAGACAAAAAATGAAAAAAAATAGTTATTCAAGAATTTTTTGGGGCAAGTGTCGTCTGCTTTTCATGTTAGGTAAAGGGTTAATTTGAGGGATACGATTAAACGCGACCTTCTAGTGGAAGGTCGAACTAGATCGATTCTTTTACATAATTACAGCCCCCCTAGATTTCGTCAGCAAATTACTGGCGGATTTATGAAAATTCAGTAAGGTACCAATGTTGCTGGTCCTGGACCAGGCTTGCCATCCAATCCATGGGCCCGCGATCGTCGTTCCGCCCCGCCCCTCTCCTCATCAGACCAGCCTATCACCACGTTTTGTGTGTTAATTTCTCAAAGAAAATGAAAATCAGTGGACTCAGTGGAGATTCAAATTAACCCTTTACCTAACGAATCGGCCGTATCCGCCGTGTAATTTACAAATTAAAAAAAAAATCAGAAAATGTCAACAAAACCATATCATGTGACCCCTCATTGGAACGAGCTCGTCAACGTTTTTGTTGAAATATTTTGAAAAATTTGAAAAAATAATATTTAAAATAATAAATTTTATCTGCCTTTCTCCAGTTTTGCTATACGATAGAAGATCATTTCAATAACAATTCAACTGAATTCATATAAACTGGGGAAACGTCATTGGAGAATACGACATATGAAGGGGAGGACATAACTGTTCAGCGATTATGCCCTGACCTTCGTTTCTCTCACAATGCTGCACATTCGATCGTCAAATTCAAACAGAATTTCAAAATGAAAAGTTCATGGTTTGGGTCATCCACCCAGTACATCCGTTCTTTTACAATCCGTTAATTTGTCAGCACTAAAATATACTCTTCGTGCTTCTTCGGGCGATAGTAATTTATCCTTATGTCACGATCACAAAAAAACCTAAATCTGATTTATGGGAATCGCGTTACAAAAGTATCGTTTTTAATAAATATTCCCTGAGGCTGTTCTTTCAGACAATATTAACAGTCGGGATCGGCTGAACCCAGTTAGGTTGCTCGTGATTTCATCAATTTGAAACATTTATCCTCAATAAATTTACACGCGTTTCGTGGTTAACTCTCATCAGTCTCAAGTCTCTAAATAAACTTCAAGAAGTAAATCCCGTGAGTCATACAACAATATGTTTACTTTGTTCATTTCATTAACCCTTTACCTAACATGAAAAGCAGACGACACTTGCAAAAAAAATTCTTGAATAACTAATTTTTTTCATTTTTTGTCTCAAAAACATAGGTTATGACCCCTCGTTGGAACGAGCTCGACGAGCTCGTTCCAACGAGGGGTCATAACCTATGTTTTTGAGACAAAAAATGAAAATATTTTGAACATTAATTGGCGATTTTTGAGAATAGCGCTGGCCGGTTTTGGCCGTTACGTTGGGTAAAGGGTTAACCATCTACATAAAAACCGTCCGGCTCTATTCACAAAAAAGGCATTCAAACATTATTTCTTCACTTTTTAGCTCGCTGATTTTTTTTTATTGTCGTTTAACGACACTTTTGACAACCAGACACATCCTGTGTCGGACAGTTTTACGGGTGGTGGAAGCCAGAATAATGGAGAGAAACACAAGGCAGCGGCTAGCAACTGCCAAGACTCTCCAGTGTCAAATAGTTTCGGTATTCAATGATGGGTTCGGTTCGGTTTTTCGGTATCCCCATGATATCGGTATAAGTTCGTTTTTTCGGTATGTTGCCCATCTCTATTTTAGGGCCCCGAGCCCGTAGTTAATGAGCGTTTTTTCGACATAACTTGGCAAATCTTCGAGAAATGGTTGTCTGAAAATGAAACACCCTTGATTCCAATTGACAAAACGTCCCCCGAGTTCCAATGTGTTCTATGTGCAAGTAGGCACATATAACACACTGGAACTCAGTGGACGAAAAGACACTTATGATTCGTGTGAGAGGACCAGAAAATCTGACAGAAATCGAAAAGTTCGACGAAACTCTTGATGGCAGGCCTGAAGCTAGGATCTCAAAATTTTCCGACATGGTGACGCAAGAGTTAAATATTTTTCGACAGTATTCTCGGCCATAATAAACGAAACAGGTTGAAAATGTTCGTTTTATAATAATAATAATAATAATAATAATAATAATAATAATAATAATAATAATAATAATAATAATAATAATAATAATTATTATTATTTTAAAGATGCATGGATGGATGAGAGAGTTCAGTTATCCAGAAGATTTTAACTAATTAATTATCAAAATGCTGATTTTTTTCTATAAATCGACATGGAAAAGGTCTTCTAAACTATTTCTATGTAGATTTATAGAAATAAAATGTCTATCAAGTTGTACCTTAACTATCAATTAGGTCCTCTGACATGTTTCGGGTCTCGGTTGAACATTAGCTCCGAGTCGCAAATCTCAGACCATGTTACCGTCAATTCATCACAATAACTTTTAATATTCCTCGAAAGTCAATCAGTGATAACAAGACAGCTCTAAATTCACCACCGTAGAGAAAAAGATTTTGTTGAGCAATGACTGTTTGCAGGAACAAATGCTCCCATTCCCCTAAAATGGGGGTAGGTGGGACACATATCTGTTTGTGACAAATGGGCGTTCCAGCAATTCACATGTATCGAGATGAGGGATCTGTCTCAATATATCCGGCAACTTTTTACAGAAAAAGTAATTTTAATTAAACCAGCCTTGACCAAAATATACACATGCGTTAGAGGGAGACACGGCACTATTTTAAATGTATTTGTTTGTTGGGGTTTAACGACACTTTTGACAGCCACAATCTCCTCGTGTTGGAGATTTTTACTGGTTGAAGAAGCTGGAATACCCGGAGAAAATCACCTAGCAGCCTGGGCAACTGCCAGACTCCTCAACGTACTAACTACGCACAAATAGGGTTAGCATTGGTTGAAGGCAAATTCACTATCGGCGTGCAGTACGCCTTAGTACACAGCTCCGCGTGCCCACACATGAGGAATCTGGGTGAGGTGCGTTACCCAAGGACACAACGAAGTTACCGATGGGCAGGATCGAACAGTGTTATTTATTCATTCATTTTATTAGGGGTTAACGACACTTTAACAGCCAGGGTCATATCATGTCGGTGACAGTTTTACGGGTGGAGGAATCCGGAGTACCCGGAGAGAACCACCGAGCAACGACGAGCAGCTGTCAGCTCTCCAACATCGTAACTCTGAACTCTGCACCGAGGCACAGGCAGGGTTAGATTGATTGAAGACATGCGCACCATCGACGTGCAGTACGCCTTAGTACACAGCGTCATCGTGCCCCCATGTAGGAAAACGGGGTTAAGTGCCTTGCCCAAGGACACAACGTGGAAGCGCGAATCAGTCGCGGAAATAGTCACCCATCCAGCTATACTAAGCGCGCTCGACTTTGCTTAACTTCGGTGATCTGACAGAACCGGTTACCGCGACGCCACCGCGCCCCCGTTGATCGAACAGTGTACCATACGGTATGAAGTAGGCATACACGCGGTATATCGATAAACCGATATATACTGGTATTCAAACCAATATCGATTGAATACAGGTGTAATTACAAAAATATCGGTTTATCGTCATTATTTATTTACGCACAATTTAATTTTCAAGATGTCTTGAGTTTTTTAACTGTCGCTCAGAATGAATAATATTATCGCTTTACCCAAGGAATTGTCCGCATGTGCCCACGTAATATATAAATTCAGCAGTTGAAAAAATAATATTAAAAAATTTCAACAAAACTATATCATGTGATACCTCATTGGAACGAGCTCGTTGAGCTCGTTCCAATGAGGGGTCACATGATATTGTTTTGTAGAATTTTTTGGAAAAAATTGATAAACTAATATTTAAAATAATAAATTTTGAAATCGTCTGCGTTGGGTAAAGGTTTTTCGAACCGCTCCATCAAGGAATGCTGATTCGTTCCGACTGTGACGCCGCACGTTTTGATTGTGGTATTTATGTTCAGATATATGAACAGTTTTCGATATACCGCGATATTTTTTTAAATACCGTTACCGGTATTCTGTTTGGAATGTCGTGTAGCCCAAGTATGAAGTCCAGTATTCTTATCCCTGGGCCACCGCACTCCTCGCTATTTCAAAATAAAAAAAACAAACAAACAAACAAAAAAATCCCCACAAAATGAATTTTAGTGGAACAGGCTTAGAGAGCTTGTTCTACTGACATTTATACTACAGATGGGCGGTATTGGAGTTTTAAGTTCAGTATCGGTGTCGGTTTTTATTTTGATATTCGGTATCTGACTAGACTGAGATTTGCCTATTGTGTTCAGTATCGGTGTCGGTTTTTATTTTGATATTCGGTATCTGACTAGACTGAGATTTGCTTTTGTCAAACCAGGAAAAACAGAATAAGTTATTGTAGTATCATTGTACCACAACAATATAAATCACTCTGCCAATGAGCTCAAAATCGGCATTCTTTTAACCATTTACCTAACATGAAAAGCAGACGACACTTGCAAAAAAAAATTCTTGAATAACTAATTTTTTCATTTTTTGTCTCAAAAACATAGGTTATGACCCCTCGTTGGAACGAGCTCGATGAGCTCGTTCCAACGAGGGGTCATAACCTATGTTTTTGAGACAAAAAATAAAAATATTTTGAAAATTAATTGGCGATTTTTGAGAATAGCGCTGGCCGGTTTTGGCCGTTACGTTGGGTAAAGGGTTAAGACCTCAGATCATATCTGCTGTAATTTTGTAACTTGTTCTAAACGCACCTTAATCTTTGTAGACCTATTTCAGGCTTTGGCGATCTCAGAGCTTGTGCCATGATCATGACATCTTTATGAGGGCCTGCTGACAATAAACAGAACACCTCTGCAGTGATTTCTAGTCAGGTCCTGGCAGCCTGTTGACCTGATTAAAAATCACTGTTTAGCAACTGGACATGTACAGAAAGTCTAGTGGGAATTTAGGGCAGTTGCTCAGTCCATCGAGGGTTAACAAAACTGAAAAGAAAATCAGTCACTTCTTTCATGAAATTGAACCTTTTAACTGTTATTATCAGCTGTTATTATCAAGCCTCAACAGGGACTGAAACTTCAGACGGTTTCGGTATAAAGGGATTGGTTCGGTTCGGTTTTTTGGTATTCCCATGATATGAGTATCGGTTCGGTTTCTTTTTTGGTATATTGCCTATCTCTAATTTATACTTGTATGGTTTTCTTTGGGAAATGTCAAAATAAATTGTAGTTTATCAGAATATATAGAATTTTTGTACAATTAATTTTGTACGGTTATTACGGGTGTCCCACCCGGCCGAACCTCGGCAGATTCAATGCTTCTGGCAAAATTGTGCGCCCCCTACTCCCTCTCTCTAAACACACATGTTTGTCGATGGAGGACTAATGTATACGAACACATCGTCTCCTGAGTACCAGTAGGCACACAGAAAACATTGGAACTGAGGAGACGACATGCAAATGTTCATGCTTCTATTTTATAAGCAAAACACCAGGACAAGACCCCGGTATATTTCAGTTTGACAAACTGGGACCTAAAACTTAATTTTGCAGCCCTCAGAGCCTTATAATGCCATTACGAAATCTGGGACGTCCTCGGTTTTCGACAGTCCTCGTGTAATGCAAATGATGCCGGAATGTCCACGTTTGTCGTTGATTACAACCCCATCCACACCCCTATATACACTTTAATTGAGATTTCGCAACCGCTAAGAAGAATCAGTCACATCGGGACAACTGCATGTCCAGTCGTATCCCATTATCGCTTGCTGACTATCATTGTGATATGTCTAAACGCTACCATGCACTCTCTTTAATGTTTTGCAAATATTGCAACACCGAATAAATTCTATAACACTCCAAAAGGCAGTTTGATATTAAAGATGCACCATCATATTGAATTCGACGTTAATAAAGTATAGAGACGGTAAGGGGAGTGGCTAGAGAATGTTCTGTAAGGAGAGAGAGAGAGAGAGAGAGAGAGAGAGAGAGAGAGAGAGAGAGAAGAGAGAGAAGAGAGAGAGAGAGAGAGAGAGAGAGAGGGTTAAGTATGCGAAGTTAATATATATTACTCAAGTTGAACACAGTTTATATTCATATAATATTAATTTTAACCCCTTGCACTTTGGAAGTGCGACAGAATTTTCTCCAATCACTCTGTTTTTGTCCTGTTTCTCTATGAATTTAATCAATTATATATCTTGTTTGATGAGCTCTCTGGGCTCTGTCAACAAGGTATATTTGGTTAGATATCAAACTGCATTGTGGGAAATATTTGCTGCTGAAAACTTTACCATTTTGACAGTGTGTGGAGGGTTAATGATATCCGACTTGCTTGTATATGATTGGTAGAGGTGAATTTTTCCATACTCAGTGAATCATTTCCATGTCATATGAATGTTTTGCTTTGCCCCGCCCATGTGTCAAATACAAAAAAGGTGGACGTGTCCAACTGTGCAATTAAACTGTAATGCTGCAGGTGGGCTGTTGGTTGGTATTGACGTGGGTTGTTCGCACTTGTTTTTCTCTTAAATATTCGAGGCTGTGTGAATCGACCTATCAGGAAACTGATAAAACTGTCATTGAATCACTTCCATATCATATGAATCTTTTTCTTTGTCCCGCCCATGTGTCAAATATAAAAAGTGGACGTGTCCAACTGTGCAATTAAATTGTAAATGCTGCAGGTGGGCTGTTGGTTGGTATTGACGTGGGTTGTTCGCACTTGTTTTTCTCTTGAGTATTCGAGACTGTGTGCATCGGCCTATAATGAAACTAATAAAACTGTCCTGTGCACAAAAATTGATATGACTCTAATGATACAAATGACAGAGACTTTGGTCGTAAATGGTACATTATAATACAAGCAAACACTTTGAATTAAATTATAACAATTGAAATGAACTATTTGTCTCTTTATCGGAGAGTGAATGTGGTATAGGCGTGTTAAATTTTGTATGAAGTGCTATGTACTTCATAAACTGAACACGTCCATCACACATTCATACTCTAATAAAGCGACTGATGTTATTTATTTATTTATTTATTTATTTATTTATTTATTTATTTATTTATTTATTTATTTATTTATTTATTTATTTTTGGGGGATGATGGTCACATATTTCTTTATAATGGCTAATTGTGACCGCAACATGGGAATAAATTCAAGTGTAGTCAACCGTTTACGGAAAGCAGTGTTTCACTTCCCGGGATTACCAAGGGGAAAAGCGAGAGATAATTCCTTTTGATTCTTATTTTCAGTACACAAAATGGTTATTTAGAACTCGGCCACCTTACGGCAAGACATTAGCCCAGGTACCTTTATTTGCTAGACCAGCAGAGATAAACTCACTTGAAAATCATCGTCCACCGTGCAGGCTACCTGATGATCTATGAGCTGCAATTAGATTTTGGATTCTCGGGTTTCTACTGAACAAACAAATAAGCGAATGATTGGACGTCCACTCGTTAAGTGACTGTATACAAAGGCGCCCTGTGAGAACTGTAACGTTATATACTGCTACAAACACACATGCAGTGGAACAAATGTTTATTTGTTTGTTTAGTGGGGTTTAACTTTTCAACACGAGAGGCCGCATTTCCGGTCCAGGAACACGATACGTAATAATATCATCAAGTAGGATGGCTACAAAGATAGATAGATATTTTTTATTTAACGGTATAAATATCAAATGTTGATACATCAAGTAAACGAAAAGATATAAATTAACTAATAACAATCTGTTTACGCCGTCGGGAGATTACATAGCCAGATTGGCTGCCTACCTGTGATCCCCCATAACATTTCACTCCAACATCGCTATATGATCGAAGACAACCTTCATTAACTCAGTGATATATTTGAAAACTGCAGATTGCAGACCATAAATTATAAATTACAGACTCAAACAACGGACTCAGTTAAAAGACTTGGTGATCTAAATATGTTTGTGAATGACGAGATTACCAGAAGTTATTCATAGCTAATACAGCAGGTTAACTAGGAAAGGAAAGGAAACTCTTCTCACTACGTAATTAACAAGAACAATTAATATTTTCAATGTGCAGCCTGAAGGCTCTCTTCCAATTTCTGCCATTTAACTGGCATGGAAGATACCACCAGTGTTTAAAGGGTTAACGACACTTTCTACAACCAGAGTCACATCGTGTTGGACAGTGTTATACAGATGGGGGGAACCGGAGTACTCGGAGAGAGCCACAGAGCAGCGACAAGCAACCAACTTACTAATCTTCCTAATCTGACACAAGTGGAGTTAGCAGCGGTTGAATACAAGTATACCATCGATGTGCTGTACGGACTGGTACACATCGCCACTGTGCCCCCCCCCCCCCCCCAGACGTGTCATTACGTAAACTAACGCGATAACCCCTTCCCCAATTCGATGACGTTTCATGACGTGAAAGCTGTCACACTGTGACTATTGTCACAGCGTGACAGCTTTCACTAAATGAAACGTCGTAGCGTTTACCGAACATGATTTTTTTTCTCTTGTCAATAATAACTTAAATATGTTGTATTGCCGCAAAACTGTGGACATCATGAAAATATTCAGTTTTCATCGGCACCAATCGGAGAGGCTTCGGGAAATTGAAAACTTTCGAGAATTTTTGTTATCATTGAGCATTGTTTATTTATAATAACGGTCGCCCCCACCCCACCCCCCACACCCGGAGATTAAGCCTGGAGATAAGCAATCTGTCATTTGCAGAGTGAGGTTCTCAGAGGGTGAATTTGCTGATACTATCCCTTACGGTTAGCCAATATATCCTCCGGGCACCTCTTACTGTTCAGGCTTGAGACACTGATTTTGACTGAGGTTCACAGAGGGTCAATTTAATGATGCTATCCGCTGTGCAAGGTGGCATCACCCAGGTCACCCTCTGGAAACCTCATTCTGTAGATGACAGTCTGCTTATTTCCACGCTTGCCCAAGATGGCGGCGGTTGAGATACGTTTCTGTATTTTCTGTATGTGGTCAATGAGCGTTCCAACAATCCATTTGTATAGTGAGATCAGTGACAAAAACAAAGGGAGAGGGGTGCTAAATACACGTAACTTGACTACAGTGAGTACTTTAACTGGTAGAGTACTAAATTAATTTTGATCAGCAAAATTGCTTCACATGTCTTTGCCTTGTTACAGTTTATCGGATAGTGCCTAATAAACTGAAACAAGGCAAATCATTACAGCCTAAATAATTTCATTTCAAAGGTAATACGATGCACATCCACAGAATATGAAGTCTTTAATGTGTGGTACTCAAACTTCAGAGTAAAACCCAAATTTGGGCTTCCAGCACTCAACCAGTTACCAGACTCACAGTTGTCCTTGGTTCATTAACGTTGGTGGATGCTGGTTTTCTAGCATGCGTCTAAAGCGTTCTTGGCCCCAGTGAAAAGAGGGCTGACCTAATTAGAACAGCGGACAAAATCCACAAATTATACACCTGGAATCTAATTAAGCACCCCCTTTTTTTCTCAGTTACTTTCCTGCTATCTTTCAGATGGCCAAAAGTGATTGTTTGCGGAAAGAATGGTCTACTGACAAATGAAAGACAAGACAATGATGAAAATATGCAGGACTTCAATGACGCTAATTACACATATCTGTCACTAATGTTTGTGATGAAAAATGTCCTATCGACAAGTATGGTGCTGGTGGAACGGTCTATGATGAAACAATGCCGTTAATTACTGACAAAAAATATAACTTGTGAACTCCTGAACACAATAGCAGTGACAGACGTCAGTAACGAGTGTAGCCACCACGTGCCCGGATGACAGCCTGGACCCTCCTAATGCTACCAGTGAGCCTTCTGATACGGTCCAGAGATAACTGCTGCCACTCCTCATGCAATGCAGCTTCCAAGTCGGCCTTATTCTGTACAGGCGGACCCCATGCTTGCACACGACGTCCAAGAAATTTCCAGATGTGTTCTAAGGGATTCAAATCGGGGTTCATTGCAGGCCAAGGTAGTGTTGTAATAGCGTTGTTCGGAAGGAATGCTCTCACAGCATGGGAACGATGTCGCCTTGCATTGTCGTCCATGAATACCGGGCGAGTAGCCAACGGGTGGTTGTCAAAATGAGGCACAACAACAAATGGGCAAACTGGATTAGGATCGAACCGTGGACCCTTCGGTTTGAAGTCCAATGCCGCAACCACTGACACACCACGCTCTCCTAGCAGTAGTAGTAGCAGTAGCAGTAGTAGTGGTAGTAGCAGTAATAGTAGTCGTAGTAGTAGTAGTAGTAGTAGTGTAGTAGTAGTAGTAGTAGTAGTAGTAGTAGTAGTAGTAGTAGTAGTATTGGTAGTGGTGGTGGTGGTGGTAATAGTAGTAGTAGTAGTAGTGGTAGTAGAGGTGGTGGTAGTAGTTGGAGTAGAGGTAGTAGTAGTGGTGATGGTAGTAGAAGTAGTAGTAGTGGTGGTGGTGGTGGTCGTAGTAGTAGTATTTATTTATTTAGTAGTAGTAGTAGTATAGTAGTAGTAGTATTTATTTATTATTACTTCTTTATTTATTGGTGTTTAAGGTCACATACTTACGCACAATGGCTAATCGTGATCGTGACAGTTTTACGGGTGGAGGAAGCCGGAGTACCCGGAGAGAACGACTGAGCATCGACGAGCAACTGTCAGTTCCTCAACATTCTAACTCTGTTCAATCTCCGCTCAAGCAGGGTTACAGCGGTTGAAGACATGTGCATCATCGACGTGCAATACGCCTTCTTAGTACACAGCGTAATCGTGCACCCATGTAGGCAACCGAGATAAAGTGTCTTGCCCAAGGACACAACACGGGTTGTCACCGACGGGGATCGAACTCGGGACCTCTAGCATAGAAGTCCAACAGTCTACCACTGAGCCACCGTGCTCCCAGTAGTAGTAGTAGTAGTAGTAGTAGTAGTAGTAGTAGTACTAGTAGTAGTAGTGGTGGTGGTGGTAGTAGTAGCAGCAGTAGTAGTAGTAGTAGTAGTAGTAGTAGTAGTAGTAGTAGTAGTAGTTGTTGTTGGTGTAGTAGTAGAAGTAGAAGTAGTAGTAGTACTAGTGGTAGTAGTAGAAGTAGTAGTAGTAGACGTAGTAGTAGTAGTAGTAGTAGTAGTAGTAGTAGTAGTAGTAGTAGTAGTAGTAGTAGTAGTAGTAGTGGTGGTGGTAGTAGCAGTAGTAGTAGTAATAGTAGTTGTAGTAGCAGAAGTAGTAGTACTAGTGGTACTAGTAGTAGAAGTAGTAGTATTAGTAGTAGTAGTAGAAGTAGTAGAAGTAGTAGTACTACTAGTGGTAGTAGTAGCAGTAGAATTAGTAGTAGTAGAAGAAGTAGTAGTAGTAGAAGTAGTAGAAGTAGTAGTACTACTAGTGGTAGTAGTAGCAGTAGAATTAGTAGTAGTAGAAGAAGTAGTAGTAGTAGTAGTAGGTAGAAGTAGTAGTAGTAGTAGTAGTAGTAGTAGTAGTAGTAGTAGTAGTATTAGTAGTAGGAAGTGTTAGTAAATAGTAAGTAGTTAGTAGTAGTAGTAGTAGTAGTAGTAGTAGTAGTAGTAATAATAATAATAGTAGTAGTAGTAGTAATAATAATAGTAGTAGTAGTAGTAATAATAATAATAGTAGTAGTAGTAGTAGTAGTAGTAGTAGTAGTAGTAGTAGTAGTAGTAGTAGTAGTAGTAGTAGAAGAAGTAGTAGTAGCTGCAACAGTGGCAGTGATAGCAGTAAGGTCGCAGTCACGATTGTTGTAATAGTGATCATGAGTTCAGTGTGGACCAAATTAACTATTGTACAAAGTAGATTATTTTCTATAAGAGGCATGAGTGGTTAAAGTAAGACTGGAGATCGTGTAGGTTAAATTGGGGATTAGTAAACCCATCAAAACTGTTTGTACTGTTTTACAAATATTACAATCTCACGTCTGATGAATAAATGCATATTCTTGCCCGAAGAGATACCTTCAAGTATTACATCCTACTTTGATCAGACTCTAGGCTGATGGAATTTTGGAAGACCAAAGGAATTAGAAATTCGTGGACATGATAATATAAACGATAGCTGAGTGCCTTTGAACACAAAAGTGATTTCATTCGCCAGCGTGGCAAATATAAAGCTTTGAAAATGTTAGTTAATCGCCTGAAAACAGCGGGCATTAAATAGAATGAATTATACTAGTAAATATTTGCAACAAAAGAAAGAAATCCTTCCGTGTTCGAAAAAAACAGAAAACAACAAAGGAGTGATCAATGGTTTACTACAAACACAATGGAGTAGCTGAAAGGTGATTCTTTTAAACTGTAATTTTATTTCCTTTAAGAAAAAATAGGGTTTGGCGAACAGGTCCAGCCTATATAAACGCCCCCACCCCCACCCTCCCCTACAAAAAATATTCCATTCTAACAAAGAAAAGAATACATTGAAACGGCGTATGCGCAATTAAGGAGTGAAGTACACATGGACTGAGAAATATTATTCAAAGTTGCTGATCACTAAATTGGTCATACAATAATGCATATGTGAAACAAAACTCCTTGGTAAATTACACATTTGGGTCGAAACTGATTGTGTTTTCTCTTTGTGATTTGATATTTAAGGTAACATCTGACAAGACTTTCAAACATGTGACAACCATGGATAATACTGCCTGCGTCGGTGGAAATAATCGCCAAGTATCAGCCGAGAAGTGACGCCATAAGACTCGGCAGTCGCTGATGGGTTATGCGAATAGACATTCTCCGCTCACACACACCTACAACAACCGTCGAATCTCCCGGTGTTAATTATATAGAGCTCGTTCCAATGAGGGGTCATAACCTATGTGTTTGAGACAAAAATGAAAAAATAATAGTTACTCAAGAATTTGTTTTGCAAGTGTCGTCTGCTTTTCATGTTAGGTAAAGGGTTAAAAAAAAACAAAAAAACAATAAAGTCCCCATTACACCCACGGCAAAGCGACTTCCTTTGCGCCCACGGATACATGAGCCAATTGTTGATTGCATAATTCACCTGTGAAGTTATCGTTGGTAATATACAATAAACCCGGAAATCTCAGTAAATCACACTTTGGAAAGTAATAATTCGTTGTGATACTCATCCGAAGACCGGGGTGCCAAATACAAGATTATTCAGTGCTACGTTAATATTATTCAAATTGTTCAGAGGGGTGCTTCTCTGGGCTGTTTGCTTCTCTGGGCTGTATGTAGTTGAAAATTAAAACGTAGTGCATTCCAATCATAACGTTTTAATGTACGCTTGAACGCTTGTACTACTACACAGTTGCGTGATTCAAAATTCAACTCAATCCACAACCCAATTGCAGATGGCAAAAATGAATCCGAAAAGCCTTTTGTTCTACAGAAAAAAACATACAATTGTTCATCATTTCCAAGAGAATATGCAGCTTTCGTGCAACGGATCAAGGGATTCGACTACATAAATAATTTATCCACTATTATTTTGTAACAGAGTGTTAATTTGTATCGTGTTCCTCGGGTTTTCAGAGAGACAAATCCAGTTTCTCTATAAAGAAGTTCATGGCTGGTTCCACGAGGTGCACCACAAATAGTACGAAGAGCGTCCAACTGAAGATTCTCTAAAGTGTATGCTCTCTCCTCTGTACAGTTGTCACATATCACGTCAGCATAATCAGAGACGAAGTAGAAAGTGACTGTACATTGTTATTAGAGATGAGCACGATAATCTATATTTTAAGCTTCGAAAACAATTTATTATTGGTCTTTTCTTACTTACTGTGCCATCAATATACATGTCCCAAGAACCCGTACTTTGAAAAGTAATTCCCAAATGTATATTATGAGTGACTTCTTTAATAACTTTATCCAGTAAATATAACGGAGTATTGGATTAGGAACAGTTTTACGTGGAATACTTAGGGTAAGTGTTTCTTTCGGGGCTGAAATTTAACTGCCATTTTTTGGACCAATCTCCGATCAGAGTAAGATCTGAGCTTATCATCTTACTTGCCATATAAGGGCCTTCTATTATCAAAGACAGTGACGTATCATCAACACATAAAGGAATGTTTGGCTGCATGTCATTAACAATGTCATGTATAAAAATGTTAAACAGAAGGGGACCGAGGACCGACCCTTGTGGAACACCTGCTTGGAAGACTTCGTTTCTTGAAGTTTTCTCGTTGACGACAAGTACCTGGCTTCGTCTTTTTAGATAATCCTGAAACAAGGATAGTAAACCGCCCCTTATTCCTGTTGAGTTAAGGCCACACTCTGCCAAACGCCGTACTTATATCACAAAGACAAAACGTATTTCTTCATTTTCGTCCATTGCCACTCTTTTATTGTGATCTTGATCAATTAGTTGACAAACTGTGCTATCACCTGGACTGCAAATGGGTCAACAGTCTATTATCCACGAGAAATGCAAGGCATGTTTAAAAGTTATTTTATCAAACACTTAACTTACGCTACTGGACAAAGAATGTGATGGCTACAGGTGCCCGAAGCCCGAAAATCTTGGGCACAGTCTACAGGTCATATTTATGAAGGAATTTCATTGTAACTTCGTAGATCACTCCAGATGATACCCAGATGACAATGTCCCCTTTTGGTTGCAATCATTCAACCATGATGGCTGCCCGAGCCCGAAGCCTGAATACCTTTAGCACAGTCTACAGGTCATATTTATGAAGGGATTTCATTGTAACTTGGTAGGTTTGACTTCATATAATGTCTAGATGAGAACGCCCCCTTTTGGACACGATTGGGCAGCTGTGACAGCTACAGGGCCCGAAGCCCGAAAACCTTTAGAACAGTCTACAGGTGATATTTATGAAGGGACTTCATTGTACCTTGGTAGGATGACTCCAAATAATGTCTAGATGAGAACGTCCCCTTTGGTCGCGATCATTCATCCTTGATGGCTGTCCGAGCCCAAAACCCCAAAACCTTTAGCACAGTCTATAGGTCATATTTATGGATGGAATTCATTGTAACCTGTTAGTTTGACTCCATATAATGCCTAGATGATGACATCCCCTTTTGGTCGTGATTGGTCAACTGTGATGGCTACAGGTGCCCGAAGCTCGAAAATCTTGAGGACAGTCTACAGGTTATATTTATGGAGGGATTTCATTGTGACCTCGTAGGATCACTCCAGATGATGCCCAGATGAAAATGTCCCCTTTTGGTTGCGATCATTCAACCATGATTGCTGCCCGAGCCCAAAGCCTGAAAACTTTTAGCACAGTCGTCAGGTCATATTTATGAAGGGATTTCATTGTAACTTGGAAGGTTGACTTCATATAATATCTAGATGAGAACAGCCCCTATTGGACACCATTAGGCAACTGTGACGGCCACAGGGGTCTGAAGCCCGAAAACCTTTAGCACAGTCTACAGGTGATATTTATGAAGGGATTTCATTGTACCTTGGTAGGATGACTCCAAATAATGTCTAGATGAGAACGTCCCCATTTGGTCGCGATCATGCAGACTTGATGGCTGCCCGAGCCCAAAACCCCAAAACCTTTAGCATAGTCTATAGGTCATATTTATGGAAGGATTTCATTGTAACCTGTTAGTTTGACTCCACACAATGCCTAGATGACGACATCCCCTTTTGGTCGTGATTGGTCAACTGTGACGGCTTCAGGGGCCCGAAGCCCAAAAACCTCTACAGGTCATATTTATGAAGGGATTTCATTGTAACTTCGTAGGATCACTCCAGATGATGCCCAGATGAGATTGTCCCCTTTTGGTTGCGATCATTCAACCATGATGGCTGCCCGAGCCCAAAGCCCAAAAACCATTAGCACAGTCTAGAGGTTATATTTATGAAGGGATTTCATTGTAACTTGGTAGGTTGACTTCATATAATGTCTAGATGAGAACGTCCCCTTTGGACGCAATTGGGAAACTGACGGCTACAGGGGCCCGAAGCCCGAAAACCTTTAGCACAGTCTACAGGCCATATTTATGAAGACATTTCAATGTAACTTGATAGGATGACTCGTTTTGGAATAATTTCACTGTAACTTGGTAACTTTCGTTGATATACGTTAACTGTGAGGGTCACATACATTAACTGTGAGGTCATATTAACCCACCCCTCAGCTCTATAGTACAGTGTACACCTCATATTATTTTTATCAAAAACATAGCATACAGGGAACAGAAATGAACATATTCCCAATTATCGCAATTCTTGTCTTATTTCATAATCCTTTCATAAACATTGAACATTATCCTTTTCATCAAACACAACATACAAGTTAAGCTACAGTGTCATTGACACTTTCATTATGAAAATGGGTATGGGGGGGGGGGGTGGTGGTCACATTCATTGAGGGCTATTTTTTACTACATCAGTATGTGGAAGAAAATTTGACATCAGTTGTTAGGATAAATGGCAGTTAAAATGGCAGTGTCTGTTGGTGAATAATATTGCTGCAACCCCAATTTTAGAAACAAAATTGACGTTCACGTTTTTTTCGTGGGGTGGGGAGGGGAGGGGAGGGGGAATGGAACACAATTTCTCTAATCCTTTGGAGCAATGGGGGAGGGGAGGAGGGGAGGCAAAACCAGTTTATCTAAAGACATGTGGACGTGTGAAAGGCATCAATAATTAGGCCACATTGAAACTCTTTTTTCAAATTTATTTCCCCTTCACCTTATGTGAGGACAATAATCTGTGTGAATCATTGAATTATGATCAATCACGAAACGAACGTCAACTCAACAACTCTATTTATAGAAATGGTCCGCATCGTCGATGTGGCATGAGAGGACCTTTTTCTAAATAACTAATTTGAACAAAATGACTACATCAACTCAATAATTCTGCAGCCATATATCCGACCGAACATTTTCGAACTTGGTCGAGACAATTATCCTGGAAACCCATACAATAAAAAAGAATCAAATCGGTTAACATTTGTTGAAGTTATGGCGCTATCATTAGTTTCAAGCACAAAATTTGCAAAAAATGACAAAGTCAGCCCAATAATTCTTCAGCCGAACATCGGACCGAGCCCGTTTTCGAACTCGACCAAGACATTGTTCCTTGAAACCCATGTGCCAAATATCTGTCAAATCGGTTGACGTTTGTTGAAGTATCGCGCTATCAAGCTCAAAATTAGTAGATTTTAACAAAGGGCCATAACTCTTGTGAAAAAGAGTGGACACGCCCTATTTTGCGTCATCAGGTGTTGCACATGCCTAATTATCAAGCCACAAACCAAATATCAAAATCCGTCCAGAAATAACTAAGTTTTTTTAGCAAAAAGGGCCGCCTCCCTGGCGACCGGCCCTCGCCATACCAATTGTCAAGGTTTTTTTGTTGTTGAAAAATTCGACTAAAAATAGGAAACTAAATGAATAGAATTAAATAAGTATGCCTAACGATATCACACAAAATAAAGACAAATAGCCGGTTTATGCTTTTTAAAACTGGCAGCAATTGCTTATCAAATAATTTTATCGTCTCACTTTTGTTAACGATTCCTTCATTTTCCTGTCGCCCCAAGAGATTCATCAATTTTAAATAGCGAGCCCGGACCAGAAGAAACGGATAAATTACCAATTAACGGTGACGTTATTTCGTAAATCCGGCGACGGAACACCGGCGACGTTTTTTTTTCTTCTCGATTCTGGCAAATAATTGACAACATTGGAGTCATTAAATTGAGATAGTTCGGATATCACACATAAATCTGCTATTACGCACCCCTCCCCCTTATACATCCTGCAAGTATAAATATCTCGATATTAAAATTTCTTTCCTGATGTTCCCTATATGGGTTAACTTGGAGCGGTGGGGGGGGGGGGGGGGGGGATTTGGGCGTATGGCTGATTTTTAGCTAATCATTTGCCGTCCGTCGTCGTCCGTCGTGAACTTTACATTATCGACTTGTCCTCCCCCCAAACTACTAGACCAAATTGAACCAAATTTGGAGTGCATGTTCCTTATCATATGTCAATTCAAGTTTGTACAAATAACCTTGCCGTTCAAATCGAATCCATGGGTTAATAATTGGGCTCCCTGTAGGAGCCCGAATTTTAACTCAGTGAAATATGAGGAAATCTCTTTAAAAATCTTTCATATTTGGTATGAATGCTTTCATATTTGGTATACGACATCTCTAGGGGGGTCAGATTCAAGTTTGTACAAATCGGGTCCCTCAGTTAGTATTTGGGCTCTCTATTGGAGCTCAAAGTTTAACTTTGTGCAATTTGAGGAAATTTCGTTAAAAATCTTCTTCTTCAGATCCACCAATCAGAATCCTTTCATGTTTGGTATACAACATCTATAGGGGGGGGGGGGGGGGGGGCAGATTCAAGTTTGTTCAAATCGAGTCCCTGGATTTATATTTGGGCTGCCTATGGGAGCCTGAATTTTAACTTCAGATTCACCAGTCAGAATCCTTTCATATTTGATATGCAACATCTTGAGGTGGGTCAGTTTCAGGTTTGTTCAAATTGGTTACCTGGATAAATATTTTGGCTACCTGTTTGAGCCCAAAGTTTAACTTAATGCAATGTGAGGACATTTCTTTAAAAACCTCCTTCTTCAGATCCACCGGTCAGAATTCTTTCATATTTGGTATATAACATCTCAAGGAGGATCAGGATCAAGTGTGTTCAATTTGAATCCCTGGCTTATTATTTGGGCTCTCTATGGGCAGGAATGGGATGGCATGGGGAGCATGTTAGGTTCAGGTTTGTTGAAATCGATTCCTTAGTGTTTTTCCATAAAATTTGCCTTTCATGACTTCATTCCTTTGTAGTGTTGATGAACCATGTATAACTGAATGTGACCCCTGAATGTGACCCCAAATACTTCTTTGGACAACTTTGGCAGGTGAGCGATTAAGGCCCCATGGGGCCTCTTGTTTAGTCAAGTTGTGTTGAAGTCAAGCTCGACTTATAGTTTGGTGAATGGCGGGCGGGCGTAAACAATTGGTTTCCGGATGATAAGTTGATAATGGTTCGACCCACGTTCATGAAACCTCATAGGTAGGTTGGCATCGGTGAGTGGAATAACCCTATTTATTTTGGACTTGCTTGGTCAAAGGTCAAGGTCACAGTGATCATGAAAATAGTAAATTGTAAACAATTGGTTTCCGGATGATAACTTGTCTACGGTTAAACTCACATTCATGAAACTTCATACGTAGGCTGGCTTTCATGAGACGAAGAACCCTATTTATTTCGGTCTCATTAGGTCAAAGGTCAAGGTCACAGTGACCCTGAACATAGTAAATAAAAAGATTGGTTTCCGGATGATAACTTGATAGGTAGGTTGGCATCAGTGAGGGGGAAGAATCCTATTTATTTTGGACTCCTAGGTGAAAGGTCAAGGTCACGGCGACCTTCAAGATAGTAGATCGTAAACAATTGGTTTCCGGATGCTAACTTGAATATGGTTGAACCCACATTCATGAAACTTCATAGGTAGGTTGGCCTTGGTGAGTGAAAGACCCCTATTTATCTTGGACTCGCTAGGTCAAAGGTCAAGGTCACAGTGACCTTGAACATAATAAATCGTAAACAATTTGTTTCCAGATGATAATTTGACAATGGTTCCACCCACGTTCATGAAAATTCATAGGTAGGTTGGCATTATTGCAGGAAGGAACCCATTTATTTTGGAATCAGTAGGTATAAGGTCAAGATCACAGTGACCCTTCACATAGTAAATTGTAAACAATTGGTTTCCGGACGATAAGTTGATAATGATTAAACCCACTTTTGTGCTGTCACAACTCGACATTGGATCGGTGATCCTATCGGAATTTTTTTGTTTTTTGGGGGGGGGGGTGCCCCCAGAACGCCCCGATGGCAGCACCGCCGTGCCCCCACTTGGGCAATCGTGATTAAGTGCCTTGTCCAATGACACAAAGCAGTTAATCCTGCTGGGGATCGAACCGTGGATCTCTCAGCTTGATGTTAGTAGTAGATCATGTACCCGATCGACCCACATTGGCCGAATCTCATGTGACGTCATAGGCACATGGCCCAGTTACTTCATTTTTGGTTGTCATGGTAGCTCGCGTGAACGCCATCTTGTGACAGCGAGTTTTGTTGAGGCGAGACGAGTGTACGTCGTCCATTTTGTATATCTGAGGCCGCCATCTTGGTTTCTATGGTAGCACATGTGATGCTATGTGACCCAAAAGCTTCTAATAGAAAAGGGTCTGTTCGGAGGGTGTGTTCGATTGAATAGGAGTAAATCTAATTACAACAAACAACCAGACAATCCCTCTAAATAATCCAAAACTACCTAGACGGACTAAGCAAACCCCCACCTACGGCTTATAATAGTAGCACGTAGTGCTAAATGAATGATGAGAGGTCTCATGTGGATAAATTCAAGTGAACTAGAATACATCGAATTACCACAAACATCCAGACAATCCCTCTAAACCATCAAAACAACTTTATTTGGCATGGATTCCTCAATTTTGGGCTTAAAAGAGTAGCATGCAGTGCTTTAAGGTGCGTTTCCTGGTATGAGTAATTGTATTTGTTCGAATACCTTGTAAAATTACCCAAATAAATCCAACAGTTCTTTTACTAGTGCGGATTTCCCACTAAATATTCGGTTTCTATCTGTTGTCCCCTAGAATTCTTCTTTTTGCCCAACAATAGACGCATTCCTTTGTATAAGAGTAACTTTATTGTTTCGGATGTGCACAATAGTCTCGGTATTTTATCTATCCCGAAATATTCTGTGGTTTATCCTTCTATTTCATGGCTTGTTTTGCCTTTTACTGGTCCCATTTCTGCCTATCCCAACAGTCTATTTTGTCTTGTCCGTCTCTGTTTTTGCCTTCCCTGTGTATAACGAAGTCCTCTATGATACTCAAACCCAAAATACAATCAAGCAGGGATAGGTATTATTCGAACGACTCGAATCTTATCGAGCAAATGAGCTTTTGAGAACTTACTGAAAAAGTCATTGCTCGAACGACTCAAATCCCGTTGAGCAAATGATTATCGAAAGAGCGATTTCTTTTACCACTCTTAATGCTCATCGGGGTATAGGAGGATACCTATGACATGATGATGTAGTACTATATATACCTGATGATAATTTAGTTCCTAGCATCTGCCCAGTTCTAGACCTCTCCATGATCTTCATATCTCCAACACCACTATTACTGATTTTCCCAATATTGCCACCGTCTGTCCTATGATTAGCTTTTACAGTAGTCACCAATCCTGTAGTCTTCTTCCACTCATGCAGCCTTGTACAATTACTAGCGCTAGTACAGGCTTGCTAACCATCTCAGATTGCTCGAACGACCAGAATCCCATCGAACAAATGAGCTATAGAATAATTGCCTAAACGAGTGACTCCACGTACGACTCTTTTGCTCGTCTAGGTATTGATGGATGGTGGGGGGGGGGGGGGGGGAGGTGCGGTGGCGTTGCGGTAACCGGTTCTCGTCAGATCACCGAAGTTAAGCATAGTCGAGCCCGGTTAGTCCTCGGATGGTTGACCGTCTGAGTGATCGATTCGGACTCCCGCGTTGTGTCCTTGGGCAAAGCACTTAACCCCGATTGTCCACATGGGGCAGTATGACGCCGTGTTCTATGGCGTACTGCACGTCGATGGTGCGCATGTCTTCGACCAATCTGACCCAACCTGTGCTGCAGTGCGGAGTTACGATGTTGGGGAGCTGGCAGCTGCTCGTCGTTGCTCGGTGGTTCTCTTCGGGTACTCCGGCTACCTCCATCCGTAAAACTGTCACGGTCATGATTAGCCATTGTGCATAAGTATGTGACCTTAAAAACATCAATAAATATATAAATTGAAGGATGGGAAGGATCTTGGGAACTAACAATGTGATATAATAACCTTAGTTATTGAAATTGACGTACAATCCCGCTCATAATATAGACTTGTTTTTTGAAAGTGTTGTTAAACCCTAATGAACCAATTTGCCATTGAATTATGATCTTTTGTCAGTTTAAAAAATGAAGGTTTGTTTTACTACAGCTTCTCTCAAGTTTGATCCTTCCGCAATCTTTCAAAATTTCTCGATTGCCATATTGTCGCCACATTAACATATGAACATACATATGTGGTTCTGAGTTTATTGCATGTCGCTGTACAACACGTTTTGGCAAATTGTTATATTTCACATAACCGCTGCTATTTCTGCGATATGTACTATTTCTTTCCTGAAAAATCTTGCCTGGGGCCTGCAATATTTACCGAAATTAACAATATTCGGTGTGCACCATTACGTGTCACGTATTTTCATATTATCCATGAGAAATCCAAGGCATGTTTAAAAGTTATTTTATCAAACACTTAACTTACGCTACTGGACAAAGAATTTGAAGAAACGGGCCGATATTCTCTTTTAAAAATTCATTGACTACTTTTTATGAATTGGGATTACATTGGCATGCTTCCACAAGGAGGGAAATTTACTTTGAGAAAACGACAAATAGTCTACAAAATGGTACCGCTTACTGTGATGAGAACTTTACAATGATGTTGCTTATTCTATCTAGACCATAAGCCTTCTTGACATCGGGATTTGAAAAAGAGTATCTACCACAGTTGGGATAACAGCTTTGACTTATGAAGTATTTGTTTAACCTGTCGGCTGTTGCCTTGGAATCACTTATAACTCCATTTCCCTCAAGGAGTGGTAGAACTATTTGACTGTCAGTCTACTGTTGTTTCGTGGAACTGATGCGTCAATTCTGTTATCGAATCCTTTTTTTTTTTGCCGCACGAACACGGGAAATCGTTTCATTTTGAGCCTGTCTAAAAGCACGCCATTCGCCGGGGCTATTTATTAATTTGGTCTTCCTATGAGCTTTGTTCCGAACCCTCATTTGTTTCCTAATGGTATCGCTGAACTAAATATTTTATTTAGAGTTACCCGCCTTGAAATGTCGGAAATGATGCAGTCTTTAAAAATAAACAGCCTTGGGAAAATATATTGTTTCAATAAATGTTTGAAACATTCTGTTGACATCTTGCATTATTGTTGAATATTCCTGATAAAAAGAGGGTGATTTGAGGACTTTTGGACCTAAAAAAATACAATCTACTTTTTATGTTTTCGTAGGGAATTCCCTGAAAAAAATGTGCACGTGACCGGTACTTCTCTTCGTGTCATTTTTTCTCTCTTATTTGTTGCACGACGCCCTGTTTTTGGGTCAGAAAAAGTTGTCTGAGGGGGCTATACTTGACAAAGATATTTGAATGCCAAAATTAAAGTGATGCGATCATATTTTTTTCGCCTGAACGTTATAATGGTGGCATACGGGAAAATATTTAGTTCTGTGATACCTAAATAGAGGAGAAAGCCCTCATCTTCAGCGCATCTTCAAAGCCCCTTTGCATTGTGGGAAATGTTTTCAGACCTGAGAGAGGTTTAGTAAAACTTGAAATGTTATATACAATGTTAATGCCCTGGCAGCATTTAATCAGTATGAATATTGGCATAATGGTTTCGTCTATTAATTTTGTTAATGAAGATAAACATCTCGCGTTGTTTTGTCTCTTATCCGGTTTTGCACATTCCGAAAGTAATTGTAGTAAGTGGTAATTAATTACTTTTATAACTGAAGTGCTTAGAATTGTAATTGTAATTTGTACAGGTATTGTAATTGCAAAAAATTACATTTGTAAATAATTGACCCAAGCCCGATTCACTTAATGCAGTCTGTGAAACAATTAAGTAAATATAATAATGTTTGTATTTTATACTTCATTTCACACAAATCAAAGAGGTAGACAGATCAGTGAAAATGACTTGAGAGATTTCGATTGATTTGCAGTTTGCGAACCGTTTAACCCTTTACCTAACCTGAAAAGCAGACGATTCTTGCAAAAATAATTCTTGAATAACTAATTTTTTTCATTTTTTGTCTCAAAACCATAGGTTTTGACCCCTCGTTGGAACGAGCTCGACGAGCTCGTTCCAACGAGGGGTCATAACCTATGTTTTTGAGACAAAAAATGAAAAAATAATGAAAATTAACTGGCGATTTTTGAGAATAACGCTGGCCGGTTTTGGCCGTTACATTAGGTAAAGGGTTAAAATGTGTAGTTACGTGTAAATAAAGCCCCAGTTAAATTGGATCAGTTTTTGGATTATATGGATTGCTTGCTTGTTCGCCAAAAGCAGGCGTTTAGGCAGGATTCCACAATAGGTGGTTCCCTAGCCATTTGTTGGTATAGGGGGCATAGATGATATCTGATAGGCCTTTGTGTGGGGTTTCGGGGGCCTCCCGGAGTCACAACTAGGACTATCCGGTCGTCCCACCCCTATCCAGTCGTCGCCCCCTCCGATCTTCAACCCCCTCCGGTCGCTGCACCCTCCTCCCACTTCACAGGTTTGACACGTTTGTAGCCTGTGTAACCCCTATATTGGAGACCAGTTTGGGTTCTATGTTGTATGAAAGTTGCATTAGGCCAGTGTTATGCAGCGAAAATTGGGTCAGAGGATCTTAAATTTAAACCACCCTCTCCAGTCGAGTCAGGAGTAGTTAGCTGCGTTCAAGCTGATAACTCCTCGGAACACATGTAGGCTCGGGTGGGGTGGGTTTTACAGAGACTAATAAGCTCAATGTATTATGTTAAGATTGTCAGTGAGGTTTCACTCAGTGTGACAGCAGGTCTGCGACATTATTGATTGAAATTTTGTAACAAACGACAGAACAAGTCAACAACACAATATCAAAGTCTGTGTTCTGTATACCAGTATAAAAAATTAAATGAAAACCCTCTTAAAAGACAAATAAATAAATAAGTTTCGAACCAGAAAGTATAAGGTTTCATATGAGCAGCAAAATTCTATTATAGACGTGTAATGCCCACATTAATTGATTGGCTCCGGTAGGAAGTACATCATGACTTAGACATTGTTGTTTTCAAGTTCGCCCCCCCCCCCCCCCACCCACCCCCCCCCCCCCCTTTGGACAGAATGAACGCTGAGTGATTACTTCCGACTGTGTTAAAACCATGAACATGAATTTTAAAATAGCAATAAAGCGATTTTCATTTTAGTTGATTTCACCCAGCACTAAACCATCGACCAATGACCTCAGTGTATCACGAGTTGGTCTTGTAGTACTCTGTGCATACGTAATCATGGTTGGATTTAATCAAATCGGTCGTTGCACAATGTTTTGAAGACATAACACTGACAACACAGTTGGGTCCTGCGAGTCTTCGCAATTCGATTCCAAGCGAAGTCGTCCCGATGATTCGATTCGAGTGGCGCTGATTCGGAAATTTTCGAATCGTGGAGGTGTCAAAATCCTACCAAATGTCTCCTCTTGAACTCATCATCTATAATCAGTTGCTGAGGGTGCGCGGTGACTCAGTGGTAGACTGTTGGTCTTCTATGCTAGAGGTCCTGAATTCGATCCCCGCCCGGGACGACCCGCGTTGTGTCATTAGGCAAGGCACTTTATCCCGGTTGCCTACATGGCGACACGATTGCGCATTGTACTAAGGCGTAGAAAGCCGAAGTACCTGGAGAGAACCACCGAGTATCGACGAGCAACTGTCAGCCCTTCAACATTCTAACTATGTTCAAGCTCCGCTCAAGCAGGATTACAGCGGTTGAAGACATGTGCACCATCGACGTGCAGTACACCTTAGTACACGGCGTCACCGTGCCCCCATGTAGGCAATCGGGATAACGTGCCTTGCCTAAGGACACAACGCGGGTCGTCCCGGACGGGGATCGAAGTCGGGATCTCCAGCATAGAAGTCCAACAGTCTACCACTGAGCACCGCGTTCCCTACATAGCTTATTGAAAGATGTGCTACCGAAATTGGATCTCTACCCTATCCGAGGCATGGTGGTAAAAGCAAATAGGTCTTTGGGTGGCCTGCGTGATAAGGAGAAGCCAGGTTTTGAAAAGTACCGTGATGGCACCTTTAGTGGGTCACTGCTGTTCAAGATATGTCGCGGTCGTTCGGGTTTAAGGGAAAAACTGGGAAAGACAATGAAAAGGAGTGCGAAATGTGTAATTTAGGTGTAGTGGATACCCTGAAGCACTTTCTATTAGAATGTCCACAATACCAGTCTAACTGAACGTGATTCACTGAGATAATGAATGGGAAGTGGGATGGGAGAATGAAGGACGTGTGGTTAGTGGGTGACACAAAGGAGAGGATTGGTATGTTTATCGGGAAGATTGGGAAGAATGGGGTGCGGGATGTCATCAAGCAGTTCGTCTCCGACTGTTGGTAGGATAGAAGAGGCGTTGGAATAAGGATGCGTTTGGGAGAACATGGCTAATCAAGGCCTTCTCATCTGAGAACCACGACAAATAAACGGCCAGCCAATGTGTTATTATCAAAACTGTATTCAAAGAGGAACAAGATAACTATTATTGTAACATCTGATAATATGGACTACTGACCGTTTAATCATACGGCTCCATGGGTCTATAGGATTAAATTCAGTTCTGGAAATGAGACGGTGCGAGTGCAATTGCTCCCGTCAGCACCCGTCTTTTCTATTTTACGGGAGCTAAAAAAATGCACTCGTTGAAAAATATTGTGGAGCACTAATATACTGTGAGGGCATATAAATGTGTGTTGTTTTGAGAAAGCAGCGCCCGGTGGCCAGTGGCAAGTTACTGTCATAATTCAGCAATTCCATATACATTTAACCCTTTGAACACTTGTGATATCTACCATGCCAGTTCAATGGGAGCAATTAGAAGAGTCCATATTTATTATTTGGGGTAGACCAATCAATATTTTCCACGTGCAGCCTTGGTCCTGCACGTTGAAAATACTAATTGGTCTACCCCACACATTTACTGAACAGCCATCCTATTTAATGACGTTATGACGTATCATGTTCCTGGCTGGAAAAGTTGTCGCTCGTATTCAAAGGGTTAAGGTTTCTGGTGTTTGGTGACAGTATTCCCTTTAAAATTCATATACTAACATTTTACGGGTGCAATTTACTCTCGTCTCTGATTTCGTGGGAGCTTAAAACTGCGCCCGCCAATTTTGTTCGTTTCCAGCAGTGATTAAATTGTTTCTGACCCTCACCAATTTGTTGTCCCTCATGTCTCGTTGCCTACGAACAGTTTTCCATTCAAAAATTCATGTACACCGTATGTATTCCTATTTGAAGTTGAAAACTGTCGGCTTATTGATATGCTATCAAGCCAACAACTGGATTCTGAAAAAAACTAATATAATCAGCCTTAAAGCTGAGATAATGCTTACAATCAATAAAATAATTCCACGTGATTGTTGTTTTTAAAAAACATTCAGGTAAAACGCTGAGACTGAACCATATTGTGCACCTCCCAATATGGGAGGGCCCAAGTGTAAAGCTTCAAACAAATCTATTTGAAGATAAATGAAAGTGTCAATGACACTGTAGCTCAACTTATGTAAAATATGCATAGTATGTGACACAGCAATGACACATATCTAGGTAATGACCTGATAACAAAGGTACATGTAAAGTATTGTAAAGGTCTGTACATAAATACTGACCGTAACCTGTAACAAATGTACAGGTAAAGTATTGTAAAGGCGGGTGACAGTTAGATGCCTCCAGCTAGAGCCGTATTAAAATGTACACTTACTGTGTATAAGTAGCACTGAATAAATCAAAGTTGTCCAATTGGCCGCCGACGGCCATCTTGAAATTTCGGACCGCACCCAAAAACACTAGTTCTCGTCCCAAAGTGATAACAAAGGTACCCAAGAAGTTTCGTGAAGATCGGTTCTTAAATACAGCCTCTAGTCCGCGCCGTATTGACATGTGCACTTACTGTGTATATGTAGCACTGAATAAATCAAAGTTCATCTAATTTGCATAATTTCTGTACGAGGAAAAAACCCGTATTATATGTGATATATTCCATGTTACTACACATTCAAACAAAAAATTATTCAAATCAGAACCTTCAAATAGAAGTTGTGTACAAAGAACTAATTGCACCTAATTTCGGTATAAAATAGCGCCGGCAGCCACCTTGAATTTCGGACCGCACTCAAAAACACTCGTTCTCGTCCCTATGTGATAACAAAGGTACCCAAGAAGTTTTGTGAAGATCGGTTCATAAATACAGCCTCTAGTCCGAGCTGTATTGACATGTGCACTTACTGTGTATAAGTGGCACTGAATAAATCAAAGTTCATCTAATTTGCAGAATTTCTGGACGAGAAAAAACCCGTATTATATGTGATGTATTCCATGTTACTAAACATTCATACACAAATTTATTCAAATCAGAACTTTCATACAGAAGTTCTGTACAAAAAACTGATTTCACTAATTTTGGTACAAAATGGCTGCCGGTTGCCATCTTGAATTTTGGACCGCAGCACAAAACACTCGTCCTCGTCCCACGGTGATAACAAAGGTACCCAAGAAGTTTCGTAAATATCAGTTCATAAATACGGTCTCTAGTCCGAGCCGTATTGAATGGTTGACGGCTGGACAGACGGACGACGGGCCATGACATAATCTCAAATTTGACTATGTCAAAGTTGAGCTAAAAATTATTTTTTAGATCTGTTCGTGTGACATTACAAAAACTACTCAAAGTTTGCTAAGCACCAAGTACATCCAACTACCTGTTTTACGTTTTAGTTGAAATATTGTAAGGAAAAGTGTACATATATTTTTTTTAATTATATCTTTAATGATTTAAATACAGAAATTAAGATTTTATTTGTGTTTGACATTATTTGTTAGCTTTTGAATACGATACCCATGGAAAATGGATATTATTGGTAAAAGAGGAAATTTTTCAATGTGCCAAAAAGTTGACGGAGCGAACTGGTATGGCTTCAATATTGAGTATGAGGCCCATTACTGTTAATTACAGCTTGACAACGCCTTCTCATGCTCCCAGTCAGGTTCCTGATGGTCCTTTGTGGGATGTTGTTCCTTTCTTGGACCAGTATGGCACCAAGCTGCTGGACCCTTCTTGGCTGGACTGGACGGGCTAAAATTGCAAGCTGCAACTCATTCCAGACGTGTTCGATTGGATTGAGGTCAGGGGATCTTGCTGGCCAGTCCATGCGCTCAATCCCCTCCCCCTGTCGGTACTCCCCGACAGCATGGGCAACATGAGGACGGGCATTATCGTCCATTAGAAAGAATCTATCACCCACTGCACCTGCATACAATCTGACGTGGACATCCAGAATCTCATCAATATACCGTTGTGCAGTCAATGTACCACGTTCAAGGACACAGAGTTCTCTCTGTACTTCCATTCCAGCTGATGCCACCCGAGACCATGATTGACTCTCTACCATAGCGGTCATGCTTAGCAATGTTGGGTGCATGGAATCGCTCTCCTGGTCTTCTCCATACTCTAGAACGCCTATCTGCGTGGTCTAGGCAGTACCTGGACTCATCTGTAAAACGGACAGGTCGCCAATCTTCTCTGGTCCATCCAACGTGGTCCATGGCCAATTCATATCGTGCCTGGCGGTGGTTCTGGGACAGCGGAATGCGAATACATGGTCTTCTCGATCGGAGACCACCTTCGTGCAACCTTGCCCGAATAGTCTGCGTCGAAACATTTACCCCGGATGCATTCTGAAGGTCACTGCGATGCTCGGTTGCTGTGGCAAAGCGGTACCTACGGGCCTGAATGATCAAAAACCGGTCTTCAGCTGCAGAAGTAGCCCTGTCTCTGCCACCACCATGTCGTCTTACTGGTGTGCCATACTGCTGAAATCTTGCCCAGGCTCTGGTGATCACCGTATGGTGCACACGAAGAGCTTCACCAACCTGACGATTAGTAGCCCCTTGCTCCACCATCCCTACAGCCCGCCACATATCTGCTTCAGACAAATTTCTTCTTACATTTGTATTTGCCATATTCAATCATTAAATCACAAGGGTTTGTGTTGAAATGAAGACTGAATACCCTACACATGTCATGTACATGTAGACAGTACACGAAAACATCATGAAAATCAAGGGGTACATACTTTCCATGACTGTCACGAAAAGTCTGTTTGTCAAGAGAGCTAATCTAAACACTGGGGACCATCTCAATACATTCCTCAATCATATCCACCAAAAATATCGCAAATATGTCACAAGCAAATTTCACAATGATTTGTCAAATATTTGGTGCTTAGCAAACTTTGAGTAGTATATAATGTCTGCAGTAGTTTTAAATTTTATAGTGAAAGGAGGACGCTCAAATCTGCCTGACTTTCTAAATGCATGATACCCTGATCGCAATATTTCGTTTTAGAATGCCAGAGACAATTGCCCAGTAGAACAAAACTCCTTGAGAAACTAATGGAAGAATGGGATGAAAACATGAGAGATAAAAGAAGATGAGGCAATCCCAGTCAAGACCGTAATTTCACGGATTAATTATAATGGATAAATGCATTATGTCAACGTTGTTTTCAATTCCGCTTGAAAATTTGATTCATTACGGCTACTGTGAATCAGTTTTAAGCGTGTTTTAATTTTAATCAACACAAATTCCTTTCGTTTCATTTCAAAACCACATTCCAGACTGCTCTTAATGCGAGCCTTGGTAGAATGGAGGGCATTTGAGACGTTTCCTGTGACGGCAATAAGAAAAATTACACTGACACAAGAGCAAACTATCTTTAGCATCTTCACATATTGATTCCTTATATTCAATTCAATTTGACAAACGGATAGCAAGAAATAATTCAGATTTTTACGATTAAATAATTACATTGTTAATGTAGTTATACGTTTTGGGTCCAAATACTCAATTCCCATTGGTCAGCTGGGTGAAAACGTCATGACCAAATGTACTTCATTTTCCAATGAATACATTTGGTCGAACTTTGACCCGCATTTACGGTAGAGCCCAGTTGACAGGATGTAATTCGGGCGGTGTTTAGGCGGGTTTTTAACTTTTAGCGCCTCTCGCAGTGAGTGATCAACTCCGCTGCTGTTTCTTTGGTTTCATTTCCCAACTGTGGCATAAAGCCTGTTACTAAAATACTCGTTTCCATTTCTAAAGTTGTGAAAATTAAAAATCAGAGTTGTGCGCTTTGTATTTTGTGTGAGGGTGGCTTTTCGCCTCGTTCGTTCGTACATGTTTTATTTCGTCTTTCTGCTTTGTTGTTTGGTAAAAAATAGTTTAAACAGTTACGGGATATAATTATAAGAATTGAATACAATTTTTGTAATCTTTATTGGAGTATGAACGTGTGGGAATGGGTACAAATTGTATGAATCCCTTCGGGAATTTGTACCCATTCCCACACGTTCATACTCCAATAAAGATTATAAAAATTGCATTCAATTCTTAAA
Organism: Pictodentalium vernedei; assembly: GCA_031216915.1. Lineage (NCBI taxonomy): Eukaryota > Metazoa > Mollusca > Scaphopoda > Dentaliida > Dentaliidae > Pictodentalium > Pictodentalium vernedei. The sequence goes on along the minus strand of CM062288.1, from coordinate 206,542,309 downwards.
TAAACTGCTGAGGTTGATAGCATTCTGATGAGAAATTAATCTCGATGCATTTTTTAAATTTCAGATAAATAAATTTAACTTACATCTGACACTTAATCATGAACTTTCAAAGACTACGGGTTAACATAACTTATCAGTGGGCGTCAAAGAGCAACTAGCATATTTTCTAACTGTCTTGACAAATGTTACTAACGGCTACCGCAATACAGTCGCTGCTATGCTAGTGGTCCCGAGTTCGATCCCCGAACGGGACGACCCGCGTTGTGTCCTTGGGCAAGGCACTTTATCCCGGTTGCCTACATTGGGGGGGGGGGGGGGGGGTCACGATGACGCCGTGTACTTAGGCGTTCTGCACGTCGATGGTGCACATGTCTTCAACCACTGTAACCCTGCTTGTGAGGAGCTTGAACAGAGTTAGAATGTTGAGGAGCTGACAGTTGCTCGTCGATGCTCGGTGGTTCTCTCCGGGTACTCCGGCTTCCTCCACCCGTAAAACCGTCACGGTCACGATTAGCCATTGTGCATAAGTATGTGACCTTAAACACCAATAAATAAATAAATACAGTAGCCGTGGAATGGTCGTAATTCACGTGTGAGTAGTGGTGTTCACGCACGCGTTTACCAAGTAATAATAAACAGCTGCACCATGAGCGCACGATACGCCCGTTATTAATTACAAGAGGGAACCACACAATATGAGTATACATGTGTACTTGTCAGGTTACGTATACTTGCCACCAAAAAATCATGAAAATTGCTCAAAGTCCAACATGTGGAAAATTGCCAATATGATGAATAAAGTCCCATAACTCTGGAATGCCAAATTGGACAGTGACACAAATCGAAAGGGAGATTCCTTCTATCAACAGATACTTGCAACGAAAAAATCATGAAAATTGCTCTAAGCATTTTCAAGTTATTGTTCGACATGTGAAAAATAAAGTCCCATAACTCTGGAATGACTAATCGAACGGCGACACCAACCGAAAGGGAGCTTCATCGTACGACGTGCAAAAAATCAACAATTTTCTAAGTAATAAAGTCCCATAACTCTGGAATGACTAATCGAATGGCGACACTAAATGAAAGGGAACTTCCCTCCATCGATATACACCACCTCCCCAAAAATCACGAAAATCTCTCAAAGCGTTCTTGATTTATCGTTCGACATGTGACCGGACGGACAGACGGACGGACAGACGGACAGACGGACAGCGGTATACCATAATACGACCTGTTTTTTTTCAAAACGGGCGTATAAAAATCATCCCGGCAAAATGTTAATTAATTGTCAAGGTGATAGCTAAAAGTTGCGATTTTGTTGTGTAAAAGTGTAAATATTTTCGATAATATTTCTGCCTGGGTTAAATGTGAAGCAAGATAGATATGTCACGGATCCCGAAAACAGGTTTGTCAGAGATTCCAAATGAGGCATGAAATTTAATGTCCATTATCGCGCACGTGTTCAACGCCATATGGGTTTCTGATGACAGATCAATAGCAAGAAGGACAATATTCTCTTCTGTAATAATTATTTGGGTAATTAAGGCCAGTTAAAATCTAATTGTAGAATCCAGTACATCACACATGTTCTGGACACACACCCATGTTACGCATCTATCCTGTCTCCGAAATGTCAAAATATACCAAAATGCGAGTCTTTCAAAGGAACTTTAAAGCGAGTGTTAAATTAAGATAGATCTAAACGGCCATGTTCAAGAGAAGCTATTAATTGAGAATAAATGTTCTCGCTATCTAAATAAAAATCGGGGGATTTCTCAAAAAATTAATTCCAGCCAATTCCAGTCGGAAGGTGTGTAAGGCTGTGGGTCGTTGCGAGACAGTTGGCCTGAGGGCACTCAGAGAAGGTCCGAATTTAGCCTTGGCCGTCGAGGGTCATAGACACCGAGACTGAAAGTCCGCGTATTGTCGTAACCCTGTGAGGGTTGTAAGGAATCGATAGTAGTTTGTTAACGGTTGCGAACCGTAGTGGCATAGTAGCCAAAGAAGTAAAAACAGTAACGTTGAGGTCTATAGACCGTATTAAGAGCTCGAGTAAGCGCTGGAATAGCTCGCGAGATAAGATAGTTTTACGCGGTGCGAGAATTGATCATGTTGAGAACACTTTGCAGAATATTATTATGTAAGCTTTGTTAAGTATTATCCGAAGGCGAAGAATAACTTAACCCCGTGAGAGCCAGACAAGGCGCAAAGTGATCGTGAACTGTGGTAGACGCCGATTGAATTGTGGTCGAACTGCGAGGACGCTGATAGAGTCGCACAAGCAGAAGATTATATGTGTTAAGCCCGACTGACGGTGAAGTTAGCCCTGCGAGGAGGAAGCGACGGGAAGTGAATAGACACTTTGTATTTGTCACAAACCGTGAGAAGATGAAGATGATGTGAGGTCGATCCATCGGACACAGCTAGCTTTGGGAGACGTCGAAGGCCCTAAAGAATAAACTTTTATCCGCACAATTAGTGTTTTCTTATGGATAATTTTGTGAGTAATTTGTTTCATATTATATTATAGTAAATAAATAATCTTTTCAGTGAATTATCGTTGATCACCCTTTGGCGTTGTAAACCACAGGCACCTTCAGGAATCTTAAGAGTCCAAAGCGGGTAGGGCATTGATAAGGTGGCAAGGTTTACGTTCGAACTGGGGTTCAGACGACAGTCAATGGCAGTCGACTGAGCACCGATAAGAACATCAATTTTCCTCCATCACTCAACCCCGTAATCCCGCGACATTAATGAAGCACCGGGTTGGACCCGGTGCTTCAGTAATTAAATTTTTGATATTATTTCTATAATTAGTGATTGGAATCTACTATTACTGCGTCTGTAGAAATACTGCCTACCCGTGGAAAGTGACCATTCCACGGCGGCCGTACTGCAGCAGGCCTCTAAATTTCTTCAAACAAGAGGGCATTGTCGACCGAAAATGACAGCTCTGTTTATTAGTAATTGACGTCGTGCTGAAGGAACACAAGGATTCGATGATGCCGATGTAATGGCTTATACTACAACTATGGCATATCCCCGGAAATAATGGCCGTTATTCCGGCCGGTCATTTTTTACGAGGAGATGCAAAAGTTGGAGTGTTGATCTACAATGAAATAACAAAGATATGGTTTGGTTTCATTAACACGAATATATTCACCACTTTAATTTAGCCGTTAACCCTACATATTTTGTACGCAGTGGACGTGGCAGTCACGTTGTTTCTTGAGGTTTCGATTGGATTCATGCACCATTAGAAAAACTACTGCGTACCATTCTGAGTGCTAAAGATGGTGCACTTGCCGTCAACTGCCGCTAAACTTGCTTTTACAGAGTTAATACGTTGAAGAGTTTGACAGTTGCTCGCCGCTGCTCGGTTGTTCGTTCCGAGTACTCCGACTTCCTCCACCCGTCAAAATGTCCGACACGACATAACCCTGATTGTTGAAAGTCTAGTTAACCCTTTATCCAACGTAACGCCCAAAACCAACCAGCGCTGTTCTCAAAAATCGCCAATTAATTTTCATTATTTTTTTCATTTTTTGTCTCAAAAACATAGGTTATGACCCCCTCGATGTAACAAGCTCGTTCCAATGAGGGTTCATAACTTATGTTTTTGAGACAAAAAATGAAAATAATTGGTTATTCAAGAATTTTGTTTGCAAGTGTCGTCTGCTTTTCTTGTAAGGTAAAGAGTTACAGCCGAATAATCAAACAAACGAAACAAACTCTTACCATGCATGAAAAGCCTATATTTTAGTATCCATGAGGAAGTTTAATAATATAACAATAACATGATTTTGGAGGGCATTATGGTTCATTAGCGGCCCTGCAGCAATGATGAACAGCCCGAGGGCTTATTAAAGGCCCGAGACGAAGTCGAGGGCCGTTAATAAGCCCAAGGGCTGTTCATCATTGCTGCAGGGCCGCTAATGAATCATGATGCCTGACAACAATCATGTTATTACTATTATTACCACTCCCTGTTACATCTAACTTGAATCTAAAAATAGCTGGGCCGCGGGCCGCTAATGGCTATTTATACCATTATCGCACGCGGCCCGGCTCCGTCGAATAACGTCACTGAAATTATGGAGTTTTAACGGGCCTCCAATCTTATGTTAATCGACTAGTAACTTATAGATTGAGTGGTAATAATATTTATAATACACTTGCTTGTAACTCTCTTCATCTGATTAACTGTTGGACAAAATTCGCGGAGATCGTTCATCAATTAATCAGATAATAGTGTTCACGTCGGTTCGAATCCCACCTGCGGCAACCGCGTTGTGTCCTTGGGCAAGACACTTCACCCCCATTGCCCACGTGGGGGCACGGTGACGTTGTGTACTAAGGCGTACTGCACGTCGATGGTGCACCTGTCTTCAACCAATGCTAACCCTGCTTGTGTGGAATCAGTATGTTGGGAAGCTGACAGTTGCTCGTCGTTGCTCAGTGGTTCTCTCCGGGTACTCCGGTGTAACATGAATGGAAGTCCGTAGGAAAATTAGTCCCTCTGGACTATTATTCCGCGGAATTATAGTCCTAGGTCTAACATTTCTAGGAATAGTAGTCCGCCGGACTACTATTCCTAGAAATGTTAGACCTAGGACTATAATTCCGCGGAATAATAGTCCAGAGGGACTAACGTTCCTACGGACTTCCATTCCTTTTACACCGGCTTCCTCCACCCATAAAACTGTCGCGGTCATGATTAGCCATTGTGCAGAAATATGTGACCTTAAAACATCAATAATTAATTAATTAATTAAATAAATAAATAAATAAATAAATAAATAAATAAATAAATAAATAAATAAATAAATAAATAGTGTTTACAGTGCAGTTGCCTTGGATTGGTCGTAATCCACACGTGGGCAGTGATGTCCACACATGCGTTCACCGGGTAATAAAAATCATCAGCAGCAAACGTTGTACCCGGTGCTTCATTAATTAAATTTTTTATGATTATTCCTGCAATTAGTGTTTGGAGTCTAAAGTAATTGCGTCCGTGAAAATATTGCACACCCGTGAAAAGTGACCCTTCAACGGTGGCTGTGATGTATCTGCGCAACCCAAACGTGCAGAACGCATAATAAAACGGGAAACAATAACTGCAATTTGCAGCTTACTTGTTAAAGTCTAAAAATACAATTACAAAATAGGATTGTTTTAATCTCAAAATCTGTACATTCCAAATCAGTGATTATCCTCCATTCCAGCTTCCTTCCTATCAGCGCATTGTGCTCAAAATGACAGTAATGACCAAAACAGCGCATTTGGCATTGAGATCACAAGAGGATGAAACTAAAATAGCTTGAGAGTACTCCTTTCAATTAATGGATAATGCACGAGTAATCAGATTAATGACAGAGACACTTTGCCATTTAATTTACAAACAGATTATTCTTTCACCACGACAGGCCATTTTGTGCTCCAGCTTTGAAACATGTCAAAATTTTGAAGGTTTTTATTTTTTACCTCATTCTCAATGTACTTTATTTTTTTAAAGCACCCTGACACTCACCTAATGGCAAGAAATTGAGGAAAACACTAAATGCGGACAGGAATTTCCACATGGGCAATAATTAAAATCTCATAGGAGAGCACAAAGTTCCAGTAGCAATCGACCTTCTCACTCTGTGGGTGTTTTTATGATACTCTTCTATGCAGAAACTGGATTTCCCAAATTTAATAAATATTGATATTTCGATTTATCATATGACTTGTCCGTTTTGTTCACTTTTGAACATTTGATATTTTGTTTTCATATTAATCAGTGATAAATAAAGCCTTCCGTCAATTTCATTGGACATTTTCAAAACTGCACAATTTTATTGGCTGAACAAAATACAACTGGGCCACATTTTCATAATTTGCATAATTAGAGTTGGGAGCTTTCATTGGTCAATTTCAAAACTGGACAATTTGATTGGCTAAACAAAATACAACTGGGTGACATTTGCATAATTTCAGTAGGGAGAATTCACGTTATCTGTCCTTTTTAGGGTGGGTTATATTGTATTAATATTTTACCTACAAGAAAAACGCCATTCATTGTTTTTATATTTTTACTTTTTGCTTCCAAAACATAGGTTATGACCCCTCATTGGAACAAGCTCGACGAGCAAACCTATGTTTTGGAAACCAACAATGAAAATTTTTAGTTATACGAGGATGTTTTTTCCAAGTGCCGTCTGCAACTCAAGTTAGGTGATGGGTTAAAAAGTCATACTAAGTGGCTAATTTGTGCGTGTGTGTGTCATATAATAAAAAGAATATGAAATGAGTGTTTTTCTCATATTATATTTATGAAACTCGTTCCGAATTTTCCGTTTGGGCTCGCCAGAGGCTCGCCAAAACGGAAAATTCTTAGACTCGTTTCAAAAATATTATATGAGGAAAACACTCATTCCATATCCTCTATATACGCTCTGAGAAAACAAGCATCTTAAGGATATTCACCTCAGACCTATTTATGGTTATACAATGAATAATTTCTTGAGTTAAATTTAGATGAATTTTTCATCAAATCTAGTCAGTGGCTGCTTCACAGATGAATGATACCCGGCGAAATTCCACCGAAAAGATAAGCAACATCGAGCCCGGTTAATCCTTGGATGGGTGTCCATTCGGCGATTGATTCTGGTGATTCCCATAGTAGTGGCTGGTGAGCGATCAGCAAAGTTTGAGTGTGTGATTCTGCGACGTTGTAACACATGCAAGCTGTGGACGTTGGGAATGCTCACCAGTGCTGCGCAATCTCCACCGCACCTAGGTGTAAAATAGGGACCTGTTGAGGTGCTTGCCTTGCGTGCCCGTCTGTGGAGCACCGGCAGTATACTCCGTTGAGTTGAGATGAGAATGTCATAGAATGAACAAAGAGTGTGTACGCCTATGATACGGGGTAATAATGTAAGCCAGAGAGCACTGCGATGGATTCTAGGCGTTAACATTGCATTATATTTGATGAAAATATGTTTTAAAATATTCAGCGGGTTAAGTGTTCATCTCTACCACTCTGGTAGTGCAATGACATTTTCTTCAATCACTATTTTGTTTTCTCCTGTTTAACAATGAATTTAACCAATTATATCTTGTTTGACAGAGCTCACTGAGCTCTGTCAAACAAGGTATATGTGGTTAAATATCAAACTGCATTGTGGGAAATATTTGCCGCTGAAAACTTTACCATATTTACATCAGAGTGGCACAGTGCAGAGGGTCAATAGTCGAAACTGGACTATATTAATAATGTACCTGAACTTCATTGGAATGATCAATTCTGTGATAGTAGACGTGAAGGATGTTAAAAAACATTATAACAGTCTAACAAGTATGCAACGGCAAATACTTGTAAGAGATTCTAGGGCCCTGCAAATCACAAATGTTCGATTCCAATGGAATCTCGAATCGAATCAAATCTATTATTCGAAATTGAATCGAACCTATAATCGAATACAGGCGTCTTGAAGTCCCCACTGATAAAATATTCGAACTACATCATCACGACATGCAAATGGAATACTAACTTTACTGAACACATGCCTTTGATGATGTAGTTGGAATAAACAGAAACGGGTGCGAGAATTCTGTACTGGTCACTGCACGGGGCTAGCCTCCAGCAACCATGAGCCCATCATCGATATTGCTTATGAACTTTAAATTTGCTTTCAACATTGGTAGTGACTAGCGAAACTGGAAATAGCATGGATGGCGGCATGGGTACAGATGCTTTTTATGCTAATATAGCGGAATGTAGAGATGGTCTGTCGCCCGGTATACCCCCACCGTGGCACACCACCTAGTGTGGGTGACGGAAAAGGGGCATTCAATTTTTCTAAGTAAAAATAAAATCCAATATGGCCATCATTCGGTCATCTTGAATTCGATTGGAAAAACAATTATGTCATGCACTGGTTCTCATGTCGATCATTTGTATAGTTCGCTCCTCAAGCATTTTGCAAAATCCAATGTGGCCACCAGTCGGCCATCTTAAATCCGGTCTAGAAAAAAAAATATGTCACGCACTTCCCCTCGTCGTCATGAAAATGCGACTAACACTGTGGAAGTAGTTCCTCAACAAATATTTTGCAAAATCCAACATGAACGCCATCTTGAATCCGATCGGGGAAAAGATTATGCCACGCACTGCTCCTCATCATGTCGATCAATTTATACTGAGTTTCGCGAAAATGCAGCAAAAACTGTAGAAGTAATTCGCTCCACAAGTAGTTTGCAAAATCCAATATGGCCGCCAGTCGGCCATCTTGAATCTGATCTGGAAACTGTCGCAAAGATTACGGGGTTGAAATTGATGGAGGAAAATTTATGTTCTTACCAGTGCTCAGTCGACAGCCAATGACTGTCGCCTGAACCCCATTTCGAACGTAAACCTTGCCACCTTATCAATGCCCTATCCGCTTGGGGCTCTTAGAATTCCCGAAGGTGCCTGTGGCTTACAACGCCAAAGGGTGATCAACGATAATTCACTGAAAGATTATTTATTTACATGTACGAAGAAATATAATATGAAACAAATTACTCACGAAATTATCCATAAGAATACAATAATTACGCGAATAAAAGTTTATTCTTTAGGGCCCTCGACGTCTCCCACAGCTAGCTGTGTCCGCTGGATCGACGTCACATCATCTTCATCTTCTCACGGTTTGTGATAAATGCAAAGTGTCTACTCACTTCCCGTTGCTTTCTCCTCGCATGGTTAACTGCACCGTCAGTCGGGCTTAACACATATAATGTTCTGCCTGTGTGACTCTATCAGCGTTCTCACAGTTCAACAAGAATTCAATCGGCGTCTATCACAGTTCACGTTCACTTTGCGCCTTGTCTGGCTCCTACGGGGTTCGCCTTCAGATATATACTTAACAAAGCTTACATAATAATATTCTGCAAAGTGTTCTCATCATCACCAATTCTCGCACCGCCTAAAACTATCTTATCTCGCGAGCTATTCAAGCGCTTACTCAAGCTCTTAATACGGTCTCTAGACCTCAACGTCACAGCTTTTACTTCTTTGGCTACTATGCCACTACGGTTCGCAACCGTTAACAAACTACTATCGGTTCCTTACAACCCTTACAGGGTTACGGCAATACGCGGACTTTCAGTTTCGGTGCCTATGACCCTCGACGGCCAGGGCTAAATTTGGACCTTCTCTGAGTGCACTCGCAACGACCCACATCATTACACATCTTCCGACTGGAATTGGCTGGAATGAAATTTTCGAGAAATCCCCCGATTTTTATTTAGATAGCCAGAACATTTATTCTCAGTTTATCGCTTCTCTTGAACTTGGCCTCTTAGATCTATCTTAATTTAACACTCGCTTTAATGTTCCCTTGAAAGACTCGCATTTTGGTATCTTTTGACATTTCGGAGACAGGATAGATGCGTAATATAGGTGTGATTCCAGAACATATGCGATGCACTGTATTCTACAATTACATTTTAACTGGCTTTAATTACCCAGATAATTATTACAGAAGAGAATATTGTCTCTCTTACTATTGATCTGTTATCAGAAGCCCGCGAGACGTTCAACAAGTGCGCCATAATGGACATTAAATTTCATGCCTAATTAGCGGAGTTTGACAAATCTGTTTTCGTGGTCCGTCACATACATATCTTTAGGCTTTACATTTAACCCAGGCAGAAATATTATCGAAAATATTTACACTTTTATACATCAAAAATCGCAACTTTTATCTATCACCTTGACAGAAACAAATTACAGCACGCACTTCCCCTCATCATGTTGATCATTTTAGTGAGGTTTCATGAAAATGCGATTAAAACTGTGGAAGTAGTTCGTTCCACAAGTATTTTGCAAAATTCAATATGGCCACCAGTCGGCCATCTTGAATCAGATCGGGGAAAAAAGTATGTCATATACTGCTTCTCGTCAGGTTGATCATTTTTGTAAAGTTTCATGAAAATGCGACTAAAACTGTGGAAGTTGTTCGCTCCACAATTATTTTGCAAAATCCAATATGGCCTCCAGTCACCCATCTTGAATCCGATCGGGAAAAAAGTTAAAGAAGTTCGCTCCATAAGTATTTTGCAAATTCCAATATGGCCGCCAGTCGGCCATCTTGAATCCGATCGGAAAAAAATTATGGCACGCACTGCTCTTCACCATGTTGTTCATTTTGGTGAAGTTTCATGAAAATGCAACCAAACCTGTGGAAGTAGTTCGCTGAACAAGTATTTTTCAAAATGCAATATGGCCTCCAGTCGGCTATCTTGAATCCGATCTGGAAAAAATTTACGTCACGCACTGCTCATCATCATGTCGATCAATTTATATTTAATTTCATGAAAGTGCAGCAAGAACTGTAGAAGTAGTTTGCTCCACAAATATTTTGCAAAATCCAATATGGCCGCCAGTCGGCCATCTTAAATGCGATCTGGAAACAAATTATGTCACGCACTTCCTCTCGTCACTCTCATCATGTTGATCATTTTTGTGAAGTTTCATGAAAATGCGACTAAAACTGTGGAAGTATTTCGTTCCACAAGTATTTTGCAAACACCAATATGGATGCCAGTCGGCCATCTTGAATCCGATTGGGAAAAAGATTATGTCACGCACTGCTCCGCATCATGTTGATCATTTTGGTGATGTTTCATAAAAATGCAACTAAAACTGTGGAAGTAATATGCTCCACAAATATTTTGCAAAATCCAATATGGCCGCCAGTCAGCCATCTTGAATCCGATCTGGACAAAAATTATGTCACACACTGCGCCTCATCATGTCGATCAATTTATATTGAGTTTCATGAAAATGAGCAAAAACTGTAGAAGTTCGCTCCACAAGTATTTTGCAAAATCCAATATGGCCGCCAGTCGGCCATCTTAAATCCGATCGGGAAAGAGATTATGCCACGCACTGCTCTTCTTCATGTTGTTCATTTTGGTGAAGTTTCATAAAAATGCGACTAAAACTGTGGAAGTAGTTCGCTCCACAAGTATTTTGCGAAATCCAATATGGCCTCCAGTCGGCCATCTTGAATCGGATCGGGAAAAATTTATGTCATGCACTGCTCCTCATCATGTCGATCAGTTTTGTGAAGTTTCATGAAAATGCGGCTAAAACTGTGGAAGTAGTTCGCTCCACAAGTTTACGTGTGCAACGGACCGACGACGACAGACCGACCGACCGACCGACCGACCGGCAAGTTGACTCCAATATAACTCCCTAAACTTCGTTTTGTGGGGGTAACATTACACCCAGTCTTTATTTTCAACATTATTTATGCACAATTTCTGTCTCGGCAACACATTTTGTGAGACGACGTAGATGAATGATACCAAGCGAAATTCCACTGAAAAGATTCGAATCGAACGGAATACCAACTTAAGATTCGAAATCTAATCGAATCTCGAAGCTTCGCAGGGCCTTATGAGATTGTTTTGTGGACACTTTTAACCCTTTCTTACTTAACATTATGACCAATGCAGACTAGTGCTAATCACAAAAATAGCAATTCCAATTTCATTACTTTTTCGCTTTGTGTCTCAAAATATAGCTTATAACCCCTCATTTTAACTGGTAGAGTGCCGAATTATTTTTAGTTATTAAAAGTTGTTCACATGTATTTGCCTTGTTGCACTTTATGGGAGAGTGCCTGCTAGGCACTCTCTCATACATCGTAACAAGGAAAATCCTTACAGACTAAATAATTTTACTTTTAAGATAATAGGAATCATATGTGTTGTGTGTGAAGCGTTTATATTGTGGCACCTGTACTTCTAAATAAAGCCCAATTTTGGGCTTCCAGCACTCTACCCGTTAAAGAGCTCGCTAAGCATGTTCCAATCAGGCATCCTAAGCTGTGTTTTTGAAACTCAAAACGAAAATTTTCAGTTCTTCAAGAAAGTTTTTTACATGTGTGCTCTGCTATTAAACTTGGGTAAAGGGTTAACCCTTTACCTAACGTAACGGCAAAACCCGGCCAGCGCTATTCTCAAAAATCGCCAATTAACTTTCATTATTTTTTTCATTTTTTGTCTCAAAAACATAGGTTATGACCCCTCGTTGGAACGAGCTCGTCTAGCTTGTTCCAACGAGGGGTCATAACCTATGTTTTTGAGACAAAAAATGAAAATAATTAGTTATTCAAGATTTTTTTTTGCAAGTGTCGTCTGCTTTTCATGTTAGGTAAAGGGTTAAGTAGGTGTTAAATAGAGTTAATCGAAAGGAAAGTTTCTGGTAACAAAAGAAAGGCGAAGTCAATTAATTCAAAATCGTTTTCCTCGAAATTCCGAAATACAAAATAAGCAAGACAAGGTCTTGAAAATCCTTAACCATTTACCTAACACGAAAAGCAGACGACACTTGCAAATAAAATTCTTGAATAACTAATTTGTTAGACTCTTTGCGCCAAAACCATACATTGTGACCCCTCATTGGAACGTGCACAACGAGTTCGTTCCAATGAGGAGGTCATAAGCTGTGGTTTTGAGACAAAAAATGAAAAATATAATGAAAATTGAATGGTGATTTTTGTGAATAGCGCTGGTTGGTTTTGGCCGTTACATTGGATAAAGGGTTAACCTGGGTTATAATTATCGACATAAATAGTTATTTTATCAAGATTCAGTAGGTTCTGTACAGATTATAAGAATCCATTACGCGTTTAACACTCTGGAACCCCAATGACAGACACACAATTTTACTTTATTTCCATTCGTTTTTCTTCACCCAAAACAAATCGTATTCCAAATCACACTCGCCGAAAATGGTATTCCACTCCCAGCATCGTATTCCACTCTCAGCGATGGCGGAATATATTTTTTTGGACATGTTTTGAAAGTAATCACGGAATCAATGATAAAGGGTTGTTTTGGGGAAAACGAATAAGGAGATAACAGAATACATATAATAGTTCACTGCTGGGATTCGAGTATGATTTTATCCTCTCGTGGGCCGCTGCGGATTATTTAACTCAACTAACTCGTGAAATAATCCTCTGCGCACCCAACTCGTGGATAAAAAAACGTACTCGAATCCGAGGACTGCACTATTGTCAAAAGAATCAATGTTTCTAAGGAAAATTAACAGCGAGGAAACATAGCAGAGAGGTGAAGAAAAATGTCTAATCTGTCGAGGGAAAAGTAAAATCAGTAATTTAGAGTTGTTTTTTTCTGAAAATATTATAAGTTATTGTGATGAATTGACGGTAACATGGTCTGAGGTCTGCGGCTCGGACACACGCTCCGAGCCGCAAACCTCAGACCATGTTACCGTCAATTCACCACAATAACGTATATGTTCCAATAGACACTACCCACAGCCCAACAACTATATTGTGAAACACGACAGGCTTATTTACTAAACTTGTGATCGTTAAAAGTTGCCTTGATCAAAGCAACTTTTAACGATCACAGGTTTAGTTAATAAACCTCTCGTGTATCCACGACGGCACTGGATAAATAATCAATAAACCACATAAACTCATTCCATCTTAGTTCAAATCGTAAATTGGTTTGTAATTTAAACAACACTTCATCCGGAACACCGTCTGCTGCACACGTGAAACATCCCGAAAAATGAAGCGGCTTGCTAGTCACTCCGTTGATGAAGCAGTTACGAAACGGACGACGTCATTGCAAATATTTCGCGTTGTGACGTCAGACGGTAACATTTGCCACTTGAGCCGTAAACATAGCATATACTAAGCGAGCTCTCGCCCAATCAGAGGAGGAAGATTTTAGTCTTGTTGGAACATATACACATAATGTCACAATGCGTGAATGCGTTCATCAATATGTCACAAGTTCCAACACCGAGGATGAATCGAGAGGTACATACACGAGTTCTTTCCTTCATGAGTGCCATATTGACGAACTTATTCACACATCATGACATTCTGTGTTTATTACACTCCGCTACGGCATAGAATTCAATCACCACACACACTAAATTACAAACTTTAGAACTCTTTGCTTTTTTCCAATTGACATTTGATTTATCAGCTATTACCGCAGCTTCCAAATTGATCTGGGTCAGAATGCTATGTTTTGATTAGCTGATTACAAAAATGGACAGAGTTTAGTTCTTTTGATGGATCCATGGCGTCGGGTCGAAAAATGGTCTGTCAACTGAAATCTGCAGGGCACAAGTGTGTCATACGGATTTGTAAATATGGAACTGTAGGAAATGTAATAGACGTGTAATAATCTATTTTATTATATGCTAGTCTGTGAATTATCGCAAATTATCTAAACGATATTTCTCGATGTCTATTGGTTCGATGGTCGTCGAGGAATATCCCTCAGTAGCTTTCTAAATGACGTCACGATACGCCGCATCACGTCGCCTTGAAGGAACGATCAGCTGATCTTTGTTTTTGTTTTGATGCGTACGGATTTGGGATCGAATTGGGCTGAATATTGTGCAATAAAATGTCTCGTAACATATAATAAAAAAGAAAATATTCTCTATTTCCGTCAGTATCTGGAATTATCTCATGAGTGTGGACCTGAAAGTTTTATTTTTCACGAGCGCTTGTGCGAGTGAAAAATAATATTTTCAGGTCCACACAATGAATTTTTTTCTTTTCATAGCTTCCTAAATGGCATTACGATTCAGCACAGGAACGATCAGCAGCTTTTTATTATTGTCTTGAAACTCTTTGCAGTCGAATTGGGCTGAATACTGCGCAGTAAGCTGTCACGTAGCATATAATAAAGAGAAAATCTGTGATGTTATAGTGAATATTGGAAATTATCCCATTCGTGTTGACCCGAAAGTATTATTTATTTTGCACGAGCGCTTGTGAAAAATAATTTTTTGAGGTCCACACTCATGAGATAATTCCCGATATTCACTAAAACAGCGTAGATGATCCATCAAACAACATTCAGAAATTGATTTGTATGTGCACATGAGAGTAATAACAAATTTACATGGCATACTTGCCAGAAGTGGTTCAAAGATGATAAGCTTGGTTTTATTTGGGAAAGGGCAGGCTAGCAGATACCCAACAGATGACCATTTAGGTCATGATGGGTTGAGTTCCCAAGGACCCGTCGATATATGCCCAAACGCGAGGTCGAGACTTCAATACATCATCTCAGTATCATTTTAACGATGTTTATTTTGACAATCATTCAGCATTTATGGATTGATTTTTTTATGAATAAAAATCATGACATTATGGAATTACGTTCTTGAGCTGTGCAGACATAATCCTCATTCATTGTTCCATTTGTACTATAACCGTCAAAGTTTATATATAGAACACACCCATAGTAGCCTGGTGTAGCAAATGTTCACCACGAGTGAGGAAGTGGTGTTAACACCATTTCACTACTCGTGGTGAACGTTTGGTACACCAGGCTAGTTTGGGTATATTTTATTTATACCATGATCGTCAGATTATTAAGAGTCACTATCATTTTTTCTCGATTTTATTGATCAACAGGCGTACATACGTGCGAATCTGCTTTTGTTTACATGACCATCGGTGGGCGGTACTACCGCTGTCAATTTTATTGCCGAAACGAAATGGAAAAAGAAACGGAGCCGTTTTCGTTTTTATAACATAATAACATACTATTTCGAGGTATGGATGATTTAGTAACATGAGACAATGCATGTTTGTTACTTTTTGGCATCTTATGAGGTAAACCCATTTAATAACGTAATAAATAATTGTCACTTTCATTTCACTCTTCGCGAGGCGACGTGCGATAAATTAAGACAAGTTTGCATTCGGGTCGACGTCACCAAAGGTCAAATTGTATGTAGTTCTTCTGTAGGTGTAAATTTTAACTACTGAAATCTCATTGCTGGCGTGTTCACCACGGTTGTTGTGTAAGGCTAACATTTATGTCATAGGCTTTTCATATATAAGTACAATATGTAATGATCGTATAAAATAGTGTTTCAACTGTGTGCTTCTTTTTTCAGGTTTAATGTATGATAAGTCTATATAAAATATCATCATGGCAAAAAATGATCTAGTGAAATTTATTTTGCTGTGTTGTTAATTTATTTACCATTTAGTTATAGTTATCAAAACGGTGGCCTAGACATGTGTGATCAGCATTCAGAATGCAGGTAAAAACACCCTCTTTCTGAATCTAATGATTGATTGCACGCACGGTTGCTACCCCAGTACAGATTTGTACTTTGTCTAGATGTCATTACTTGCATTGGGGAAAAACGTTCTTGTTGTAAGATACAGTCTGTTGTCCCTATATCCCGATAAATTTTGTCTTTTGATTGGCCAGAATGCCTTGGACAAATAGCCATGACAAAGGGTGCAACCCAACATCAAAGGTATATGAGAGCGTGCAACATCCAGATGTACAAGCTCATGCAAAACATCGGGGGCATATGGTTTAAATGAAAGCCTTTCTCTTCTGCTCGCCTCAATATAAAAATCGGACCCAAAAACCTGAAAATAGCCACAAATATCACCAGATTCCAACAATTCGATCAAATTTTGCTGTTATAAATTAAATAGTCGAATAATTAAATCAAACAACTCGAGAAAATGAAACAAAGCAAATCTAAGAACAAAATAGCCGATATTTTTACGTGTTTCGAAGGGAAAGGGTGTAACTCTATCTGTAGTCTTTTGTGTTTGTAAAAACAGAACAATTATTCGCGAGTTTGGTCCAACTGATTGCGGAGCGTGTGAAACGCGTCCAAACATTTGTTTCCACTCTGTTTCTATTGTGTTTCAAACGGGACAAAAACGTTATCTCCGCCAACATGTATGGTGTATGGAGAATTAATACCTGGATGTCTCATGACATCCAGGTATTAAATCGTCATATACCATACATGTTGGCGGAGATAACTTATATTATCATTAGTTAGAGATGTGTTCATGACACTTGTTAACAAAATGTGTCCTATAAATCTACAAATAACAGTAATTCTTTTATCAATAATTTTCTGATACAAGTCTTTATTTCACAATAAGTAAGTATTGGGTGTCTAATTACCTGACTGTAGAACTATCAGGGACATCTGACACAAAATCCATATCTTCCAATGACAGTATACAAGCGAGTGCTTGGTTATGATTTGGTTTTTTTCCACAATTTATAGAACACTATAAGCTTTCAAAAAAGCATTAGCAAGGGGCCTTGAATGTTTGTAGATAAAAAAACAAGAAAAACTCTTCACATTAGATTAATGATGAAATTATGGAACCCCATTGCTTTTATGCCTTTGTATCAGAATAATCAGAAGCACTCAAGTTCACTGTTACAGTCTGCAGTCTATTCAGAATGTTGAACAAACATGCTCAATATGTTTATCCAACAATTGCAATAGTTCAAGGCAGCCGCATATGCTTTCCACCAAAATGGCTAACATTTTATGAGTCTGAAAATTAAATCTGAAATTAAAATGTTTGTTTGCTTGTTATTTATTAATTATTTATTTATTGTGGTTTAACGACACTTTCGACAGCCAGGCTCACCTCGTGTCGGACAGTGTCACGGGTGGAGGAAGCCAGAGTACCCGGAGAGAACCACCAAGCAATGGCGAGCAACCGTCAGGCTCCCCAACATACTAACTCCACTCAAGCAGGATTTGCATTGGTTGAAGACAAGTGCACCATCGACGTGCAGTACACTTTAGTACACAACGCCTCCGTGCCCCCACGTGGCCAATGAGGGGTGAAGTATCTTGCTGTTTGCTTGTTTAGCAAATTATAACAGTTCATCATTGTGTGTATGTACGAAATGTTACATCAGAGTCTATCTCTCTCAAAGAGTCGAGATATAGCCTTAGAACGAAAAGCCTCAATCTGATCAACATTTTGAACATAAACATAATGGTGATAAATAGAGGATATCTAGTGTTTTGAGTGGGTATCTAAAATTATCTCATGAGTTACCGAGACAAATGTTTACGCGAGCGAACATAACCATTTGTCTCGGTCACAGGTGAGATAATTTTCGGTATCCACTCAAAAACACGAGATTTTCTTTTTATTATACGCTTTTTAGAAGAATCTGATAATTCCACTTATTTTAACCTTGACTTGAGGCATGAAAGTAAACAGCGCTTTGAATCATTGAAACTTGGAAGTGATTTGAGTGATACTCGGAACAGATAGAGTCGTGCAATCTGATTCAGTTTCTAGTCCAAACATGGCCTGAAAGTCCGCAATATAAGTTTTTTGGGTTTGGTACGTCCTTTGAAACGACGTACCAAACCAAAAATTCATATTACGGACTTTCAGGCCATGTTTGGACTAGTGGGTTTCATGCATCAATTCAATGTGAATACGTGTTGAATTATTGCTTGAAATGATCGGTATCCACTCAAAAACACTAGATTTACTTTTCATTATACGGTTTTAGAACAGATTGATCATTTCCAGTGATAATTTGTCTCGTAGTCACCTTGAAGTGACGCTTTGAAAGCCGCCATTTTGATTGATACTATGGAAGTGAAAATTTCTTTTTCTTCACAGTGGGGGGTACGAATTCTATCTTTTCGCAATTTATTCGATAATCTTTTGTTTAGCGTATAATAAATGAACATAATGGTAATAATATATTTTTATTGGATTTTTCATCATATCAAGTGATGACTGTTTTAAAGCAGCCAAGAAGGGAGATGACCAACATAAGCTCCTAGCTTTCTGTCAGATTCCCCATTACATCTAAAATGGGCTTTTGCAAATATATGTTATATTCTTGATGTTCACTATATATACTGTTACTTTTCTTCGTATTCAGTCCTGTAACATATAGCTTACTTGTTGAATAGATATTGTTTAAACTAAGAAGGTAATTTATAGAAAGTGTAGGAAAATACTTACCAGGTCACGAGTAAGCCAGAGCATTTCAGTCTTTTGTCTGTTAGACTATAAAGTAAACAAAAACAATGAAAGAATTATTACACTAGTGACTATATCTAACATACACTAACATTTGTTTTATTAACTGTACAAATAAGACTTAGCTATTACATAGTATTTATTACACGTCTGTTCTATGAAATTCTTATCTACAGCAACACTAAACCATGCGGACAATGAAAATATACTCTCCCAAAAAAGAAAGTGTGCATGCTAAAAAATAACACTAAAAAAAGATATATATCATTTTCATTCATGGAAATTTTATTCAATCACAGATGAATCAATTTGTGAACAACACGAGAAATTTCATTACGCTACGACGAATACTCTTGGTGCCATGGAGAGTCAAAGACACTAAGGGTCAAACACAAAAGCCACACACTCAATATCTGGTCTGCATCGACTACTGCTGTGCATCTACGCCTCATGGAAGCGAACAAGTTAGCATGGAAGTGTTGTGGGATGTTGTTCCATATTCTGATAAGCTGTCTTTGGAGTCCCACAAGCGTTGACGGTGCATTTCGTCCCATACGTGCTCAATGGGTGAGATATCGAGCGAATTTGCGGGCCAGGGAAGAACATCCACTTGTTGTTGCTGCAGATACTGTTGAACAACACGAGCTGCGTGGGGTCGGGCGTTGTCCTGCTGTAGCATGACGCCGGGGCCGTGACGTTGCAGAAATGGGACAACAACAGGTGTAAGCACTTCATCACGATATCTGACTGCATTGAGATTGCCATCAATAATGACCAGCTCAGTTCTGTTACGGGCAGTGATGCCACCCCACACCATGAGAGACCCTCCCCCATAACGGTTTCGCTCCACGCCAAATGGATCTGTGTAGCGTTCGTTTCGACGGTGTACACTCTCTGGCGGCCATCTGATGATGAAAGATGGAAACGACATTCATCTGTGAATACAACACGTCGCCACCAGTGTAAGGGATACCTGAGATGTTGTCTATACCACTGCAGTCGAGCACGACGATGACGTAACGTCAAAATCGGACGAACTGCAGGTCTTCGAGGACGTAAGCCGTATTCTCCCAGCTGGTTGATTACTGTTTGAGGATGTATCCGTCTCAGGTTAGGGATGTTCCTGGCTGTCGTCGTTGCCGTTTGTTGCCGGTTCCGGAGATGGACGACACGGATATACCGATCTTGTGCAGGGGTGGTAACTCGGGGTCTCCCAGAGCGGGGTCGGTCTCGAACGTCATCATGTTGTGCATGTCGATGGACTAGCCTGTCTACAGTGTTACGGTGGCAGTTCAAATGCTGGGCAACCTCTCTGTGTGTTCTGCCAGCTCTAATCATACCCAGGGCAAGGAGACGTTGATTCATTGTCAATCTTGGCATGCTAATGTGGAGTCGTTTTAACAGCGGCGCAAGTTTGAATGTGAACGATAGGAAGGCCTTACTTTAGTGTTTAAATACCCAAGAATTCACACTGCTGCATGAATTTTCAGACTCTCCACGTGCAAAACATGCCTTTTCACAAACGTGCCGCACGTCATTTAACGTTAATGCAATTTTAACGGGGAAAGCTGTTTTTGTGTTCAATATAACTTATTCATGAACAGGTTAACACTCCTTACACCTACGAAATTATTTTTTTGGAGTTTGATCAATTTCTGCAATGCACACTTTCTTTTTTGGGCGAGTATTTGTTTCACACATATACTGCTCATATTTTGCTAAGGATCACTCCCCATTCTCCAAGATAATTTAATAACATAAAAGGAATATGGGTACATTATTTGTTTGTTTATTTATTGGGGAGCAGTGACACTTTTAACAGTCTGGGTCTTATCAAGTTGTACAAAATTTACGGGTAGAAAAAGCTAGAGTTCCCATAGGAAAGCACTCAACAATGCCAAGTAACTGTCGCACTCTCTGATTTATCATCTTGGTACAGGCAGTGTTAGCACTGCTTGAAGGCAAGTGACCCGTGGGAATACTGCGCGTCGACCATAGATGTACAACATGTCAACGTAACACTTACCTTCAACCAATGCTAACCGCTTGTGTTAGGATGGTAAATTAGAGAGGCCGAAAAATACTCACAATCGCACAGTTGTTCTTCCTGTGTACTCCGACTCCCCCCACGTATAAAATTGTGTGACATAATATGATCAAAGCTTGTGGAAGTCGTGTTAAACCTTAATTAGCAAATAAACAAACTTAAAACAATACACATAATTTGACCTTTTAGGTATCAAATATATAGATGGAACGGAGTGATCCTTAGCAAAATGTGAGTAGAATTTTTGCGAAATTTCACTGGAATTTTCTACAAATCATCAATGCAATTACAATTTGAATCGCTAGCGATAGCTGAAAATCTCTCCCTGAGTTCCAATGTGTTCTATGTGCCAGTAGGCACATAGAACACATTGGAACTCAAGGGACCAAATAGTAACACGAGCTCCCCTCGCAAATTTGTTGTCGATAAAATGTATTCTTTTTGTTGATAGTAGTCAAATGAATTGCCGAGTGTTTTCTAATAATTGTTTCCATAGACGTGAAGGCATGTAATAAACACAAAATGAATGACACACACATGCGAATGGGTTTGTCGATATGGCACTTGTGCAACTGCAGAAGGATAAAACTGGAGGCCTTCAGTCTGTCATTATATCCTTCTGCACTGGCACTCGTACCATATCAATTAACTTATTCATGTGCGTGTGTCATTCTGTGTATGTATGTCCATCTTTACCCCAGTTTAAAAAAAACTAGGGCCCAGTAAATGTTTGAGATTCGATTCAGTTCTGAATCTTTTCACTGATTCATTTCAATTCAAAACCATCTTGATTATTTGAAAAAAATTCGAATCCCTGAGAGTTTTGGATTGCATACATTTCTTTATTGTCGATATTCTGGAGATGACAACTCGACCCGCAGTTTTGAGATGAATGAGATTGACCATACCCTACCAGACTAGATAACACAAATTTAGTAGATACATTACAAGAAATGTCATTTGAGGCCATCACAGAGATTTCGTTATGTCTAGTTTCTCACCATATCAAGTGATGGCTGTTTTGCTGCAGCCATGAAGGTATTTTGAGTATCTACCTTTGAGTGGAACAAGATACCATCTGTAATGCTTAGCATATCCACCAAGGGACTATATATGACCTTTTCCTCATCCACTCTGGTGATACCAGGTCAGTTCTCATTTGAGTCTAGTCCCATTGCTAAGATAACTGTGGGGTGAGTTGTCAACACTAGAAAATTGTAAGAACAATCTCCAAACTCTTCTTGGTAGTGATACATTCAAAGCAACAGCCCTGGGCAATTTGAATGTCAATGCATCAGAACCCCATCATAAACCTTTGCGATTCTAATTAATGAAAGTATGTTGCACATTGTATCTATTCAGTGGTCCATACCGAAATTTACACACAGAATACCTTTAGTTGCCATATAAATAAATTCCTCACCCTTTCAGAGACAAGATGGATGTCCATCTACGTGTACTTGCAGTTCTACGATAAACAAAATAGTTTAACCATTTACCTAACACAGTATTTTAAAAAAATCGTGACATCGACGCCGTAGCTGCGACGGGTGGTGCAATTTCACAAAATTCTAAGTTCATCAAGGGCCATAACTCCAAGAAAAATATTTGGAACAACACATGCATTGAACAGTGACTAGACATCAATAAGATACACTTACATGCCAAATATAAAGTCATTCCATCAAGTATTTCAAAAGTTATTGAGTTTTGAAACTCGTTGGTCACAGACAGACAGACCGACATTCTAAGTTCATCAAGGGCCATAACTCCAAGAAAAAAATTTGGAACAACACATGCATTGAGCAGTGGCTAGACATCAATAAGATACATTTACATGCCAAATATAAAGTCATTCCATCAAGTATTTCAAAAGTTGTTGAGTTTTGAAACTCGTTGGTCACAGACAAACTCGTTGGTCACAGACAGACTGACCGACCGACAGACAGACCGACATTGCCACTTATAGAGCTGCTAGTCGCAGCTAAAAAATAAATTAAATTTCACATTTTTCAAAAACAAACTTCACAATTTTTCCACAAAAACATACAAATATGGATATCATTAGAACCAGCTCGACGAGCTGGTTCTAATGATATCCATATTTGTATGGTTTTATTGAGAAACTTCTGAGATATTTTAGGTTGTGGTGGCTAATTCTGGCTAATTTTCTGGCAGTTCTTGTCCGTTATGTTAGGTAAAGGGTTAACCATTACGCATACTGATACTGGGTGTATATGGGAAAGAGACATTACGAGTAAAAATTCTATAGTATCAAAACAATTTGGAAATGGATTCAATTGTAGATTTAATTGAGTTTTGAGCATTCTGCCTGATTCAATTGCAGCAAAAAAGTGTGATTTATTGGGCTCTAAAATGTGGTACTTTGCAAAATAATTATATTCCAATTGTTGGGTTTAACGTGTAGCGATTTGAACACTTTTCATGGGTGCCTGCATTCTGACATCTGACAGAACTGCATATAACAATAATTAATAGCCATTTTGGGTTTCTGAGTACGCCTTCAAGGTTTAATCTGATATCCGTACAAATATTGCGAATTGATTATTTCAATTTTAAATGCCCGAGTAAAATGTTCATGTCTTAGTAAAATGATCAATTTAACCCTTTACATAACATGAAATGTACACCACACTTGAAAATAAAATACTTGAATGACTAATGCTTTTCATTTTTTATCACAAAAACATAGCTTATGACCTCATTGGAATGAGTTCAACCATAAAAATGAACAAATAATGAAAATTGAATAGAATTTTTGTGAATAGCTCTGGCCGGTTTTGACCGTTACGTTGGGTAAAGGGTTAACCCTTTACCTAACATGAAAAGCAGCCGACACTTGCAAAAAAAATTCTTGAATAACTAATTTTTTTCATTTTTTGTCTCAAAAACATAGGTTATGACCCCTCGTTGGAACGAGCTCGACGAGCTCGTTCCAACGAGGGGTCATAACCTATGTTTTTGAGACACAAAATGAAAATATTTTGAAAATTAATTGGCGATTTTTGAGAATAGCGCTGGCCGGTTTTGACCGTTACGTCTGGGTAAAGGGTTAAAACAATAGAACAGATTCGACAAATCCTAAGCTCATTTTACAGTTCTCTATAACCAAACCATCCCATGAATTGTTAGTCCATTCAAAGACAATAAAATAATATGACAATCAACTTTCATTCCAATTAGATAAAAACCTTTTGTGACTAGAAAGTCAACATGCAGCTATTACAGAGACAACATGTGTACGTCTGTCTGACCTTTCTTAGTTGTTTTGAATTTGAATGTTTATGTTGTTTGTATGCATCAGAACATAATCAGTAGACGGGTAGCTTTTGTTGCATACAGCAATTTGTGCTTATTACAAGCCACATATATACAGAGAACCTGTTACTTGACCAGACATGGCAAACTTTTGATAAATTATCTTTTTATTTCCAGGATTACAGAATGGTGGTTTCCATGTCAGTATAAAGTAGAGAATTCCAATACTGTTCAGCATGCTGCAATATTGCATCACAGTTAAAATATCAATTGTGGACAAGAGTACATATTCCTTCAGTGATATTAATTATGATAAAGTTAGGACCTCTACTGGGGTATGGCCATAAGACGTGATTTATATTACTGGAGAAAATGTAACTCTGTGTCCAAAATAATGATCCATGAAAAGGAGTACTAATATTAACCCTTTATCCAACGTAACGGCAAAACCCGGTCAGCGATATTCTCAAAAATCACCAATTAATTTTAATTATATTTTCATTTTTTGTCTCAAAAACATAGGTTATGACCCCTCTTTGGAACGAGCTAGTCGAGCCCGTTCCAATGAGGAGTCATAACCTATGTTTTTGAGACACAAAATGAAAAAAATTAGTTATTAAAGAATTTTTTTTGCACGTGTCGTCTGCTTTTCATGTTAGGTAAAGGGTTAAATAGCTGTATTTGACACAAGTAGGCCATGAGGGCAAAAATAGGTACATATGAATTGGAAATTACATGTATGTGTCTCGATGAAAAGTATTACACAATTTTGGTCAGTGATATAGTGAGTTGTGAGAAGTTGTGGTCAATAATCTCTGTCCTAGGATGGGGTGATGCACTCTTGCACCACAACCTTCTCATTGATCTTGACAGCCCCTTCATCTAAAGAAATTGCCACAACTGGCAAACACTATTTACATAAATACCATTCTAATTTCATTGCTTTCGATTCCTCTATTGGAATGAGCTCATTCAGATCGTTTCACTCAATGGTCATAAGCTATGTTTTTGACGAAAAAAAAAGAATTATAGATATTTAAAAATTTTTTTGGCAATCTGCTATCTGGTATCATATATGGTAAATAGATTAACAAAATGATGCTTGACACAACTGCCCATGTGGAGAATTTATATTTTGTCAAAACTGTTGCACAGTTGGACATGTGTGAAAAATCTAAGCAAATGAACTGCTTTGCATGTCACTTTGTTGATAAAATAATTGTAAAACGGTCAACCTCATTTCAAATATTTTGGGGGGCGTAAACATAGAAAAAACTGTGTCCTCTCATTCAGTCAGCATAAGGGAATGTTATTCTTATTGTAACATCATTAATTTTGTGTCCATTTGCTGAAGAAAACATTCAGTAAACACAGAGGACCACATTATTTTGAAAATAATCTGTTGGCAACTAGGCGAGTAAATCTATCGGGAGTGTTGGAATATGTTATAGAACACACAAACGTGAATTCAGATATCCAGTGCCCATTTGACCAGCTATCTGTGTCGTGCCTCACCTACAAAATGGCCTTTGTGGGTGTATATAGGGAGTAATCGCTTGACTGGACTGGCTACGTGAAATAATTCATGAGAGGTGATGGACGTTGTACAAGCACGAGTGCGCGAATGGATACAAGTGTTTTACAATATAGTCCATCGCCTCGAATGAATTATTTCGCGTAACCAGTCCAGTCAAGCGAGCGATTACTCTGTTTATTACTTTTCATTATTAACGATAATTATATTATTTAACCCTTTATCTAGCGTAACGGCAAAAAACGGCCAGCGCTATTCTCAAAAATCGCCAATTAATTTTCATTATTTTTTCATTTTTTGTCTCTAAAACATAGGTTATGACCCCTCATTGGAACGAGCTCGTCGAGCTCGTTCCATTGAGGGGTCATAACTTATGGTTTTGAGACAAAAAATGAAAATAATAGTTATTCAAGAATTTTTTTTTGCAAGTGTCGTCTGCGTTTCATGTTAGGTAAAGGGTTAAAAAAAACAAAACAATGAAGTCCCCATTACACCCGCGGCAAGGCATCTTCGTTTGCGCGTACGGATACATGACACAATTGTTGACTGTATAATTCACTTGTGAAATTATCGTTTATAATCAAACCCGGGAATCCCAGTAAATCACACTTTGGAAAGTAATAAATATATATATCTTGAAACACAACAATCGTATTTATGGTTTATATCTATTTCTGACCCAGCAATATTGAAACAACAACTTTCTCTTCTGCTCAGCAGCTGTTTAATTACTGAAGGTGGGAAATAGAGGATTTCGAATCAGTTGAATATCATATGAAATTTATAAACCGAGTTCACTAAAATCGAACTGAGCC
The DNA here is from genome assembly GCA_031216915.1 of Pictodentalium vernedei. Classification (NCBI taxonomy): domain Eukaryota; kingdom Metazoa; phylum Mollusca; class Scaphopoda; order Dentaliida; family Dentaliidae; genus Pictodentalium; species Pictodentalium vernedei. Next base: position 206,515,785 of record CM062288.1, on the reverse strand, counting down.
AGGGTTTATCGAGCCCCTAATTTGATGTCAAATCATGTCAAATTTAATTTCACGTAATGTGTTATTACCCTTTTACCTAACTGTAATGACTAAAACTGGCAATCGCTGTTCACAAAAATCGCCAGCCAATTTGTTTTTACATTTTTGCCTCGAAAACAAAGCTTATGACCCCACACCGGAACGAGATTGTCGAACTCGTTTGGATGAGGGGTCACAAGCAATATTTTTGAGATAGAAAAGAAAATATACTACTCAAAGGTTGCTAAGCACAACATATTTCATTGTGAAATTTTCTTGTGACACATTTGCGATATTTTTGGTGGATATGATTGAGGAAGGTATTGAGATGGTCCCCAGTGTTTACATTAGCTCTCTTGACAGGCAGACTTTTCGTGACAGTCATGGAAAGCATGTACCCCTTGATTTTCATGATGTTTTCGTGTACTGTCGACATGTACATGAGATGTGTAGGGCATTCAGTCTTCATTTCAACATAAACCTTTGTGCTTTAATGATAGAATATGTCGAATGCAAATGTAAGAAGACATTTGTCTGAAGCAGAAATGTGGCGGGCTGTAGGGATGGGGGAACAAGGGGCTACCCATCGTCAGCTTGGTGAAGCCCTTGGTGTGCACAATACGGTAATCACCAGGGCCTGGGCACGATTTCAGCAGTATGGCACACCAGTCAGACGACATGGTGGTGTCTGAGACAGGGCAACATCTGCAGCTGAAGACCGGTTTTTGGTCATTCAGGCCCGTAGGAGCCGCTTTGACACAGCAACCCAGTTTCGCAGTGACCTTCAGAATGCATCTGGGGTAAATGTTTCGACGCAGACTAACCATGCAAGGTTGCACGAATGTGGTTTCTGATCGAGAAGACCATGTATTCGCATTCCGCTGTCCCAGAACCACCACCAGGCACGATATGAATGGGCCATGGATCACGTTGGATGGACCAGAAATGATTGGCGACCTTTTTACAGATGAGTCAAAGTTCTGCATAGACAACACAGATAGGCGTTCTATGGTATGGAGAAGACCAGGAGAGCGAGTCCATGCAGCCAACATTGCTGAGCATGATCGCTATGGTGGAGGGTCAATAATGGTTTGGGCGGCATCAGCTGGAATGGACTTACAGCGCTCTGTGTCCTTGACCGTGGACCATTGACTGTACAGCGGTATATTGATGAGATCTTGGATGTCCACGTCAGATTGTATGCAGGTGCAGTGGGTGATAGATTAATACTGATGGACGATAATGCCCGTCCTCGTGTTGCCCATGCTGTCCGGAAGTACCTACCGAGGGAGAGGATTGAGCGTATGGACTGGCCAGCAAAATCCCCTGACCTCAATCCAATCGAACATGTCTGGAATGAGTTGCAGCTTGCAATTTCAGCCCGTCCAGTCCAACCAAGAAGTGTCCAAGAATGGATCAACATCCCACAAAGGACCATCTAGAACCTGATTGGGAGCACCAGAAGGCGTTGTAAAGCTCTAATTAACAATAATGGGTCTCCTACTCGATATTGAACCCATATCAGTTCGCTCCGTCAACTGTTTGGCAAATTTGAAAAATTTCTTCTTTTACCAATAATATCCATTTTCCATGGTTATCGTATTCAAAAGCTACAAAATAATGTCAAACACAAACAAAATCTTAATTTCTGTGCTTAAATTATTAAAGATATAGTTAAATAAAAAATATATACACTTTTCAAAACAATATTTCAACTAAAACGTTAAACAGGGAGTTGGATATACTTTGAGTAGTATATATAGTAATTCAGGCAATGTTTTATGCACGTGTAATCTGCTATTTAAGTTTAATCTAATTCTACTTCGGAAACCGAACTCACGCACAAAGTTACGACGTCGACGTTGACGTCAGATGTCATACAAGTATTAGACGTGTTGTGAACATTATTTCTATAATGAGCTATATGATGGTGATTATCTTAATTAATAGAGTTCTATAAATAAATCAATGGTAAACAACATTTTATAAAATTTTGGAGATTATGCAGACCCCTGAGAAACTCCAATTGCGGGAATAATCGAATCGCAAATTGAGTCAGGGAGAGGATTTCGAATCAACCCGAACCTCAGCATTTTTTTAGTTGTAGATATTACACCTTTTTACAGCCATAAATATTTCCGGTGCCTGTTCAACAGCGAATCATCTGTTTGGGCAAGTATATAAATAAAACGGAATATTTCAGAACGGAACCAAAGTAATGTCAGAAATGGAACCTCCTTGAACTCTTCCTCATCAGGTTTCCTGTATTTGAACTCTTCTTCTGTCATCAGGTCTCCAGCAAAGGAGACCTGATGACAAAAGAAGAGTTCAAGAGGAGACACATGCTTTACTTTTAGCTTATTTGTTTTACAAGAATGGGCAAACAAGTTATGCAACTTACATTCACACCTCTCCTTAGCCCAATAGTGCAGGGGTGTGGGATAACCTTCTTAGCGACAACTTCGTAGCCTCGCTCTTCTCAAATACTGCGAAGGGTTCTTTAGCCTGCCTTGGGTTCGTCTCTTTCCACACAGAGGACAGCCATTTTACATTCCCAGACAACTGATGCTGACAGAGATTGTTCGAACATCTCGAGAACTTGCCCCGACCACGGATTGATCCTGGAAGCTTTGACATGAGAGACCAGTGCACTTATCCACTCGGCCGTCCTTCTCTAAGAAGAGACACTGCGTAGGATTTTGATAACATCAGGGCAATTTAAAAGCTCCCGAACCAATTATTTGGTTAATTTTAAATCGAATTGTAGTTTGAAGCTTTGCAGGGCTTTATGGTTATGGAGGAGATTAATTGTGTTAATACCTTAACCCTTATCCTACCTTTTGTGACTATCGTTGTATATTTTATTATTTTGGAATGCGGAGGTTTATCCTATTATCTCATTAAATGTTGGAAAGCACACAGAGAGTGATGTCCAATAATTAATCAGAAGGGAGGATTACAGCTGTGTCGTAAATTGTATTAAACTTACAAGTTTATGTATAGCCCCCATATATGGTAAAATTGGGAGTTACAGTTCAGGGTTACTTAAATGTACTTTTAACTGGTTGAGTGCTAGAAGCCACTATCAGGACTTTCAAAAAATGAGGATACCAGAGCAATAGACCAACACTTCCCTTGCTTATACCATTCAATCAAACAAAAATAATATTTTGTTTATATAAATTTGTTTTATTACAAATTATTGGAGAGTGCCTGTGAGCACTCTCCAGTAATTTGCAATAAAACAAGTTTTGATTAACAAATTCAGACCACCAAAAATAATCTGGCCCTCAACCAGTTAACGTGAGGAATAATTTGGTTACAATATTCTAAATCTTGTTTCCAGAAAATTGCCGATATAAGATCCCTAATTAAATCGGCTAGTTTTACTTGCATATGTCACAACATTTCCTTTTGGCCAAAAACAGATCCATTTTTGAGTTTTGAACATAGTGTTGGTTACTCTCATTTCTCTGTAAAAGTTTTACAGGTATGTAAGCATTGGATTATTCATGACTCATGCTTTCAGAGGTTAACTTGGAAGTGATATTACAAACAACCATCGACAGACAATTGCTAAAGATAAATTGCTTTTTCTTCACACTGAAAGAGGAATATTTTAAATAAATAAAAATAGATATATGGATTTTTAATTGAAAGAGACGCTTAATATTTAGTCTATAAAAACAAACGGATTTATTATTCGAGGATTGTCTTTTTGGAAACCGTATCACACCTGGCATCTCAAAGTGGATTTAGTTTCATTTAATATGACTGTGACAAGGAAGTCTTTTGGCAAGTTGTGTAACCTGACATTTTCCATTGGCGGATGTAATTTACTTGATTGAAGAGCTTTCAACGTCGTTTCGTTACCCATAGCTTAGATTGATTTGGCTGTTGTATTAAGCCTTTATCATATGTAAAAAAACATATTTAGTCAGTGCCATTCGAATTTCATGTCACTTTATTACCGGGCATGTACAGAACATGATAGACTTCCGATATAAAAGAGTAATTTACTGTTGTAATATTACATTGACAGTGTGTACTATGCGCAGTGTGTACCGTTTAATTTCAGTTGTTTCAAACTCGGCACGCTTCTTTATTCGTCGTGTAATAGCAGGTCTCTCACATAGCAGTTATTAACAAGTTGCCTCAATACAGTGTTTCCCTCAACTGTTTATTTAAGCTCTATTCAGTAGCCTAATAAGGCATCTGATTAAGACACGATGACTTTAATCTTCATATCCCATAAACTTATGACTAGGGCTGCACGATATTCAAAACTGAATACCGGTATCGGTATTAAAAAAAATACCGCGGTATACCGGTATATCGAAAACTGTGCAGATATATGAACATAAGTACCACAATCGAGACTCGAGGCATCACAGTCGGAACGAATCAGCACGCCTTGATGATGCAGTTCGAAAAACCTTTACCCAACGCAGACGATATCAAAATTTATTATTTTCAAAATTAGTTTATCAGGTTTTAACCAAAGATTTCAACAAAACTATATCATGTGACCCCTCATTGGAACGAGCTCAACGAGCTCGTTCCAATGAGGGGTCACATGATATAGTTTTGTTGAAACCTTTGAAAATTATTTTTTCAACTGTTGAATTTGTATATTACGAGGGCTCAAGCAGACGATTCTTTGGATAGAGGGATAATATTATTCATTCGGAGCTACAGTTAAAAAACTCAAGACATCTTGGAACTTAAATTGGGGGTAAATAAATAATGACGATAAACCGATATTTCTGTAATTGCACCGGTATTGAATCGATATTGGTTTAAATACCGGTATATATCGGTTTATCGATATACCGTGCAGCCCTTCTTGTGACATTACTAATTTATTGTATTATATATATAATGCTGATCACAAGTAAGAATTCAGTAACAGTTTGTATTTCTGATCGTTACTCTGTTTCATATTATTGGGTACTCCTATAAGCTATTGCAGTAATATTATTCGGATATCCAACAAGTCAAATTGTTAAATGTTGTGAGACATTTGGAATACCAGATTAACTATTAAATTGTTATCATCGTCAATTTGTCTCTGAGTCATCAGTTGAACACCAGAATCGCATAACAAATACCGACGTTATTCCCTCTGAGTCATCAGTTGAACACCAGAATCGTATAGCAAATACCGACTTTATTCCCTCCGAGTCATCAGTTGAACACCAGAATAGCGTAACAAATACCGACGTTATTCCCTCTGAGTCATCAGTTGAACACCAGAATCGCATAGAAAATTCCGACGTTATTCCCACTGATTCATCAGTTGAACACCAGAATCGCATAGCAAATACCGACGTTATTCCCTACGTTTATAACTTTTTCAATTTTGCTCCAAAACATGGCTTGTGATGCTTCAGTGGAATTACTTCATCAACCTCACTCAACTGAGGTGGTAATATGTTATGATTTGTATGCAAGAGGAAAGTTTTTAGTTACTGCAGATTTAGTGTTGCCCACTAGTTATGTTTGGTAAACCATTTTTAACCCTTTACCTAAAACGCATGGCGGACGACACTTACAAACAAAATTCTTGGATAAATATAATTTTAGAGTGTACATATATTATATATAGAGGATATGGAATGAGTGTTTTTCTCATATAATATTTATAAAACGAGTGTAAGAATTTTCCGTTTTGGCGAGCCTCTGGCGAGCCCAAACGGAAAATTTGGACGAGTTTCATAAATATTATATGAGAAAAACACTCATTTCATATTCTATTTATCATATGACACACACACGCACAAATTAGCCACTTAGTATTACTTTTTAACCCATCACCTAACTTGAGTTGCAGACGGCACTTGGAAAAAACATCCTCGTATAACTAAAAATTGTCATTTTTTGCTTACAAAACACAGGTTATGACCCATCATTGGAACGAGCTCGTCGAGCTCGTTCCAATGGAGGGGTCATAACCTATGTTTTGGAAGCAAAAAGTGAAAATATAAAAAAAAAATGAATGGCGTTTTTCTTGTAGGTAAAAGATTAATACAATATAACCCACCCTAAATAGGACAGATAACGTAAATTCTCCCTACTCCTCTAATTATACAAATTATGAAAATGTGGCCCAGTTGTATTTTGTTCAGCCAATCAAATTGTCTAGTTTTGAAATTGACCAATGAAATTGACGGAAGGCTTTATTTATCACTGATTAATATGAAAACAAAATATCAAATGTTTTAAAGTGAACAAAACGGACGAGTCATATGATAAATATTTATATGCTTAACACAAAATAGTCGTGAAAGATAATTTTTATATGTATGCAATGTATGTATGTTTGTGTTCATGGATGTTTGTGTGTAATGCATGTGTATCATATAGGCCTTACATCAATGCACTATAAGCGTTTTCATGTGTTTGGATCCACATTTCGTCCGATATCTGCGATACTCGAAAATCTACCCCGAAATCCTTCTCATTGTCTTTCTCTTCTTATGTTTTCTTCTTTTCTCCCTGTCTTTATCTCTCTTCTTACATATATGTTTTTTTGTACATTAAATGGTGATATACTGTTATTGTATATTTTCATGTATGTTTTTGTATTATATCCTCTCTTTCATTATTAAAAAAAATTATTTTTTCACTTTGCGTCAAAAAACATAGGTCGTTCCCATGAGGGATCATAAACTATATTTTTGCGATAAAAAATAAAAAAAATAATGAAAAATTAATAGCATTTTTGTGAATAGCGCTAGTCGCTTTTAGCCGTTACGTTGGGAAAAGGGTTAAATTTAGTTTCATAGATATTTTATCTTCATTTTTCCTACTTTTTGTACTTTCCAGTCTTTCTAAAAAGTACCCGTGAAACAAATAGCATATAAATGTGCACTAAGACGTACTGCATGTCGATGGTGCAAGTGTCTTCAACCAGTGCTAACCGTGCTTGTGTGGAGTTAGTATGTTGGGGAGTCTGACAGTTGCTCGATGGTTCTCTCTGGGTACTCCGACTTCCTCCATCCGTAAAACTGCCTGACACGAGGTGGTTCTGGATGTCGAATGTGTCGCTAAACCCCATTAAATAAATAAATAAATTAACAGCTTCCACTTCCCTAACAATGCAGTCACATGCATTTCTCAAGTATGCGGTCCTACGTGCAAATTATAACGGGTGTTGTTTTAAAACTGCAACCACGAACCAATAAATGTCTTTCCATATCAAGCATAGGAATCGTCATAAATCTTCCATTACAAGGAATGTGTTGTGCTAAAACTGAAACCATAGCAGATTGACAGGAAAACGCGGTTATTGCGGAGAAGAGTTCGGTCTTCCGGAATTCGTTATATCCACAAAACGAAGTTAAATCTCAATATCCGAATTATTATGGGGAAAAGACGTAAATCCAGTCCAGGCGAGTAGGCAGAATTATATAATAAGGGCGCCCTAGCTATTTCTTCGGGGGTGGGGGGAGGGAAAAGATGATATTTGAAAGGCCGTTGTGTGGGGTTTTCGGGGACCTCATCTAGTCCTAACTAAGACCCTCCGGCCGCTGCCCCTTGCTTCATTGAAGTGCGAGGATGGGGCACCGAGCGGATGGTCCTAGTTAGGACAAGCCGCCCCACACACACACCTGCGAAAATTTTGCAAAATTTAGTGCTCTGAGAGCTAATCTGAGGCATTTGTAGCGTGTGTAGATCCATAGGCGAACATTTTGGGGCTCTGTGTTGTGTGAAACTTGCATTGGGCCTGTTTTCTTTGGGGGAGGTGGTGGTGGGGGGGGGGGGGCATCGAAAATTTTAAGGAGGGAGGGGAAGCCCTCTCTTTAGCCCCCATAGCTACACCACTGCGTGAAACAAACTACAATTGGATAAAAGATAAAAACATGTATGGTGTATTACACGTATGAAAACCAAAATCAAATATTTACATCATTTTTTAACGATTTCAGTTTATGTTCACTGTCACCCTTTCGTGTGTTTTACGGTATTTTCTATTGACTACACATTTCTAATCATTGATTCATTTATTTTGCTTCGCCCTTCTAAATATCGACAGACTCTATGTAAAATGTTCAGTGCAACCTGTTTTGTCGGGAATAGTTCTAAATGTCCAGATTGTGGTCTGTTTCGTCATCTCTAATGTAGAACTGAAACGGTTAAGGGGTTTTCTTGATCGATTAATCACGTGGATTAATCTTGGTTAACCGATTAATCACTTGTCCAAATAGTTATCTGAATAACTGCCATACCGTTGATGATTTACAGCATGAACCCTTTACCCAACATAACAAACAAAACCGACTAGGCCTATACACAAAAATCTCCATTCAAATTTATTATGCTTTCAATTTTTGTCTCAAAAACATAGCTTATGACCCCTCATTGGAACGCGCTCACTGAGCGCGTTTCAATGAGGTGCCCTAAGCTATGTTTTGGGGACAAAAATTAAATGTTTTTAGTAATTCTTTATTTTATTTTGCAAGTATCGTTTGCTACCCGCAATGGGTAAAGGGTTAAGAATGACCATTTTCAGCTACTGATACAGTATGATGATCATGCAAGTAAACAAGTATGTCAGCAAGTAACTTGCATGCTTTACTCTGTCTCATATAATTGATGTGAGTCAACGTGACAATGTCTGCCTGTTTTGAAGCAAGTTTGTTCCTTTGTTAACCCATATAATACAGAAGTTCAAAAGTAACGGTTTAATCGATCAATTACTTTTTGGATTGACCAAGATGTTGATCATTGATTAATAGATAAATCGGTTAACCGTTTCAGCTCTACTGGAATGCATGTGGATGTGTTTAACCCAGTAATAGTTTCTACAATATCACTTTCTGTTTTTGATTTTTTACTAACTACATTATCATCATAAACTCACACAATAATCTCAACGGTTAAATCACAATCTTTTACGTAAGATTTTAACCCTCTGCATTACGAACTGGGCACACACGCCCACGTAATTTGCATATTCAGCAGCTGAATAAAAAAAAATCAAAAAATGAACCTAGCTTCGAGGTGTCTGGTTATATTGTGTTTCACCAGAGAGCTCTAGGTAATTCTTCAGATTCTTTGTAGAAGGATAGCATAAATAAAGACGACATACCTTGATGACGTAATTGATCAGTCGGGACTTGATCCATCACAGGCGGGAAAAATCAGGTTTTCACCTCTCTTCTCTTTCCAATCGGTCATCTTCGCGATGCCACTAAGTCCAACACACACATTCAGTCCCTAAATTCGGCATGGATTTTAATAGTTTTCATAGTTCTTATGAGTTTAAATCAACGTCTTTCCTTGGATCATATCTCCGCTGTATTTTATTTACGGCTTAATACCGGGAATTTACAGGCTCTGAGGTACCCTGTTCTGAAAGTCAAGCACGATACCCCTGAAATTCATAGACCATAGTAGGAATGATTGTGTATTATAGTTTTAGAGTTCACGACGAATATCAATTTATTCCTAAACCAGCAACACCGCTGTTTTAATATTTCGAACAGGAATTTCCAGGATACCGGTTCTGAAAATCAGTACTACTGCCCGGGAAATTCATAGACTAAAATCGGGAATCAAAGGTTGCGGAACGCAACCTTTAATTTCCGGTTCTGTGCTATGAATTTCCCAGGTATTGGGGCTTATATTCACAAACGAGAAACGGAAAATTCCCGGTATCGTAACTGACTTTCAAAAACGAGAACCAGAAAATCCCCGTTCCCGGAATTGTTTTTTTAAAATTTCCCGATTCGAGGCCCCCTTAGTCTATTTCCCACACCATTTATAAAACATCCATTGTCAAAAATTCTTTATACAGAACACAAAGATGGTGCACGTGTAAATAAATAAAGACCAGCCTTACATACATGCACGTGTACATAAAAGAAGAGCAACGTTATAAAGTTGGAAAAAATCATTGAAAAGACACTTTCATTTTCTAAGGTCGATGAATGCACCTGTAAGATCAGCAAGCAAAAAGTTCAGAGCTGAGGTCCCACATTTTTCTAGCTTTGTCCTGCCGATGGGGTAGAGACATGCAGAGAACAATTCTGTGTTTCTTCAACTCCTCTAGATGTCTTTATAATTTCGGAAAGTTGGAATGCATTTTCGCCTGCTTCAAGAATAAATGTATCTCTTTTATGTAGTCAAACACGTATTTGTTAGTTCAGAAGCTACTGGTGCACAGGTGGGCCCTAAAATGGTGCACCCTTTATTTAGTGCCAAGCCCAAACTGGATTTTTTCTCAATGTTTTGGATCAGTAAACGAAAAATGAAACAAGTGAAGTGGGTTTCTTTAGAATTCCCCAGACAGGGCAATGGTCAGTTTCGAACAATCGAGCCTTAAAGAGTCTTGAGTTCGTAAAAGGAATCCGATGGTTGCTTTTGAAATGTTAAGTTCACCAACAAGTGTCATCTGTTAAACAGAAAGCATGTTTAAATTTGTAATTCCATTCGTCTTCATTAACCATATCTCTGTCACCACGGCCGATTCGAACCCTTTCTGTATGTTTCTACGTCTCTGTCTATCTCATTAACCCTGCGACTCTGTTGTTGTCCCCTCTCTCTCCCTCTCTCTCTCAAGATAGTCAGAGAGAGAGAGAGAGAGAGAGAGAGACAGACAGACAGACAGACAGACAGACAGACAGACAGACAGACAGACAGACAGACAGACAGACAGACAGACAGACAGACAGACAGACAGACAGACAGACAGACAGACAGACACAGATTGGGAAATCAGTGTTCTGCCACTTGTAAACAGAAAAAGAAGTAATATGACCTATGAACTCATGAATGAGAGAGAGAGAGAGAGAGAGAGAGAGAGAGAGAGAGAGAGAGAGAGAGAGAGAGAGAGAGAGAGAGAGTTCGAATCGACCACGGGGACAGAGACAGTGTTAATAGTTTGAGCCATCGAGTAAAACCAACTTCGTTTGTGAGAATGTTAATGGTTTTGCAGTCTTAATCAAAAACAAACTGTAAAAGTATTTGGTTTAAACAATATTTTATTCTTTAAAAATGTCATATGTAACAAAATGTTTACAAAAAGTAAAGAAGTAGGATGAAATATCTTATATAACATTTGTTCAGCAATGTAGAGTAACAGAATAATAGAGGGATTTGGCAAAAAGCTGAAAGCTTATGTGCGTCATCTCCCTAAACCATGAAATATATCAATTATCTGAGGTGGTAAAAACACTACTTAAATTTGTCCAAAGCTACCTAAGATCATCACCCATATTCGAAATTATAATATAGTCTGGGCAGATGCCCAGCTAACTGGGTGGGGCCTCGTATCCATGAATACAACAGTGTATGGGTGCGATTCCACGGCCAGTGCACGGCTAATAGTCTGATCAAAGTTAGCTTGAAGCATAGAAAATTAAGCGTGAATTGTCAGAACAAATGACGACTATACCTGATATTGCTTAAACCATGAATGTGAGAAAAGTAAGAAAGATGGAAAAAGAGTAAAGGGAAGTGAGACAAGAAAGGACAGAAAAACCAGCTTGAAGACAATGTCTATTGCCTATATATTCGTAACAGTTATTATTACATGCAGCCTATGCAACTTACTTGAAAATGGGGCGGGGTAGAGCTGTTTTACAGTGTGATCGACACAGAGAACGACTTAAAAGAGATCAGAGAAAGATTCATCTTTGAAGAAATGCGATTTTCACAGTTAGCGTAAACGTCCTCTTGATAAAATAAAGTCATGAACCACTTCAAAAACAAACTGGTTCTCCTGGTTATTCAAAAATTCAGATCCAAAAAGAAGCGTCGGTACGTCAATCGGGAATGGTAGTAGCTTAATAGAATTATCACGAGCATTTGTGAAGACTGGGCAGTGGAGAAGATAGTGTTCCACAGTCTCACACACCCCACACTGACATAAAGAGGTAGGCGACAGGTGATTTGAATACAGATGGAAATTGAGGCTACTGCAACCCAGACGTAACCTGGTGTGGTAAATCTGAGCTTTGCGGGACTTTGCACCACTATAAAACTTAGGAGGCCTTTGGTTCCCACCACTTAAAAATATCTTGAAGTTGGGCACTGAAGAGTTTTCACGCACAGACATGGACAGGCTGTTCCATTGCTTCGTAACGCTGGGGATGAAGGAAGACTGATATAATTGTGTCCGACAGAAAGGAATTCTGTGGTTGTTACATGACCGGAGATTCTGCGATAAATTTGATGATGAGATGATTGGAGGGACCTTATTGGCAATATAAGGGGGCGACATTCGATGGTACATTTTGAAATATTGTAACAATTTGTGTTTGCGACGTATTTCTTGTAAAGAGTCCCAGCGTGTTTCAGTATTAAGTAGACGATTACCGCAACTAACTGTTGCCCCGGTTATGATTCTTGCAGCTGCAATCTGTATTTTGTCTAATTTTTCAGCTTCAGTTGCAGAACAGTTGTCCCAGGCAACATCCGCATATTCGAGTAATGGCCTGATGAAGGCAAAGTAAATTTTTTCTAGGACGTCCCGATCGAGGATGAATTTCTGCTTTCTTAATAAGTCTAAACGAGCCCAAGCTTTCGAGCAGATGTGATCGTCCCACGTACAAGAACTGTTTAATATGACTCCTAAGTGTTTGTGGTTTTTGACTTCAGACATCGGCGTTTTACTAAAGAACAGTGGTGGGTGGGCAACAGGGATGTTTTTGCGCGATATCAACATACTCTCTGTTTTATGGGGACTAAACTCTACCAGCCATGTCTTGGCCCAATGTTCAATTGTGGCCAAGTCTTGGTTGATTATAGTCGAGACTTGCTCGGGATTCTCTACTATTAAATACAGGGAAGTATTGTCAGCAAATAGAGGTATATTACTGAATAAGTTTTCGGTAATGTCGTTGATATAGATTAAAAACAGTATAGGACCGAGTATCGAGCCCTGCGGAACACCAGCATTAGTAGGTCTCCATGTTGAGACATCGGATCCTATTACTACCCGTTGTGACCTATCTAAAAGATATGATTTTAGGAACGACGAATTGCAGTACCTACAGTTTGTTTTTAGAGGAATGTTTTATTTTTCAAATTAAAAATGAATTTATTTGTATAAATATGCACTATCTGTATTTCTGTGTGTAAAAAGACAGCCGAAATCCTCTTCACGTTTGCTCACTTTTTGCAAAAGGAAAATAAAAATTAAAAATAACACCCTCCATCCCGCAATGATTTGAAAAAAATGCCTGAGAATCAATTAATTCATTGCGAAACTGAAGTTGTACCCCTAAATCAGACGGCAGTAAGGAGCTTGGAAATCCTGCAGAACGTTGCAGGCCGACGGATAACGGGTCGAGTAATGCCGCAACACTAGAAGCAATCAGGGGTGAGCTTGGGTGGATGAGGATCAAGGACAGGATAGACTTATTGAAACTCGGTTATCTTAATTATTTAGTAAATCTCCCCGACAGTCGATGGTGTAAAGTAATGTTCCTGAGAATTTTCAAGTCAAATATCAAGACAGGGTGGATGGTCCAAGTGAGGGAACTAATAGAGAACTACTCATTGGAGATCTCGGACCTAGACGTTGGGGCAAACCAGGGTAAAACAATCGTCAGAGAAAGGGTTTTGAAGAGTACCTTGATGGCACCTTTGGGGGGTCACTGTTGTTCAAGCTGAGGTTGCGTTCCCTGGAGCTGAGGGGATAAATTGGGAAAAACAGTGAAAAGGAGTGCCAGATGTGTAATATGAGGCGTGGTGGAGACCCTGGAACACTTTCTTCTAGAATGCCCAAAATACCAGTCCAAAAGAATAAGATTCACATGGAGTATAATGGGGAAGTGGGATGGGAGAATGAATGACATGTGTTTAGTGGGAGACCAAAAAGGAGAGGGTTACTATGCTAATCGGAGAGGTTGGGGAGAATGGGGCTAGGGATGTCATCAAGCAGTTCGTCTCCGAGTGTTGGGAGGAGAGAAGAAGCGTGGGAATAGGGAGGCAGTTGGGAGTACAGGGGTAAACATGGCCTTCTCATCCGAGAACCGCGACAAATTAGCGGCCGGCCAAAGTGTTATTATTATTATTATATCGCAATCAGATGGCAGAAATTTGCATTCAAACCGCGCCAGTCCCCAAGATCGCAAGACAAACAAGGCATCGTCCAATTATTCTGCGGTGACATCAAAGTAATCATAAAGCAGGAAGATCGTGCTTTATGATTACTTTGATGTTACTACAGAATAATTTGTTTGAAGAAGCCGTTGACGGCGCTGCCAGTGTCTTTGATGCGACGTATGAAAAGTCAAAATGATCGGGTTATCGAGTTGTGGTGCAGACAAAACATGCACCTGCAGAGTTTTTTGATATGTTCATTCACAAATAAGTTAACTTCTTTACTAACGAATCGACCGCGCAATTTACAAATTAAGCAGTCGAAAAAAATACATATTTCAAAACAATTCAATTAAAACCACATCACGTGACTCCCTCATTAGAACGAGCTCGTTGAGCTCATTCCAATGAGGGGTCACATGATGTGGTTTTATTGAATTTTTTTTTAAACATTTTAAAAATTAATAATTAAAATAATTTTTTTTTTATATCGTCTACGTTGGATAAAGGGTTAAAAGTATGTCATGCAAGTCTGCCATACACGATTATCAGCCTGTTTACCCTCGTTCAATTAGGAATTTCCCCATAAAATAATTTTGTCCCGGTACCGGCGGAAAAAAAGATTCATTACCGGTACCGGTTGGAGCATGGAGCCGACTCAGTCTGTTTCTTCAACTTCAACCGCCAGAAGAATAATATAACTTCAAAGAACTTGAAAAGAAGTAATTATTGCCACGTGGATGGGGGTTAATTTGCCGCCATGCAGTGCATTTAGTGGCGTGTCAATCTTCCAGTGGAAGATTGACACGTCACTAACTACACTGCCAGGTGGCTTTTAACTGTTACTTAAAAGAATAAAAGACGGAAAACTATATTTTTTTTTATAATTCAATGGACGCAGATAAATAATTATATATGTCTTCAAAGGTTTTTACTCTCAGTATAATTTTTAAGATTTCTTTGCACAAAGAATAATAAAAAAAACTTCGGTATATATCATTTAATATATTATGGATTTTTTACAAAATATTCTGGATTTGATCCAATGACATCAGTATCCTTGTGGCTTTATTGTAATAATCATACACATGAACATGCATCCAAAACTTAACTAGCCATAACAACTCTTACAGTGATATTTTCATATTGTCTCCTCAAGTTCATAAACATTATTCTCAGTAAGCAAGTAATTACACTCCACAGCTCGCTCAAGGTTGAAGCAGGTATTGTGAATACACTGGTGGATGTTTATGTATAGTGATATAATTACACAGTCTACACTGGCTCGTAAAAAACCTAACCAAACCATTTTTCCAAGGGTTCATTGCGTGCATTTATAGCGCTTCCTGTTTACCAGGGAATCAGGTGAAACAGTTCTGTCTTGCATTTTGGCATGTTTTTATCCTATCAGTGAAATTAAGGTTGTTTATTGACACTTAATGACATATGTGTAAAGTAATTTTATTGAGGTAAGAGCTGGGAAAGTTGGAATTAAATCGGAATCAGAGGAAGTCGATTACCACTCTGCAGCTTCAGGAACAACCCATTTATTTCCACAGGCGAAGAGAAACTGCAAAATTGCAGAAAATGTATTAAGACGTGGTAGTAGAGTACAGTCGCCGCGGATTGGTCGTAATCCACGCGTGGGCAGTGATGTCCACGCATTCGTTTAACAGGTAATAAAAATAATCATCAGCAAAATTTCAATTAACCCTTTACCCAACGAATCGCCCGCATCCGCCCGCGTAATATGCAAATTCATCAGCTGAAAAAATATTATTTTTCGAAAAATTTCAACAAAACCATATCATGTGACCCCTCTTTGGAACGAGCTCGTCGAGCTCGTTCCAAAGAGGGGTCACATGATATGGTTTTGTTGAAATTTTTTGAAAAAAATGTAAAAAATGACATTTAAAAAAATAAATTTTGAAATCGTCTGCGTTGGGTAAAGGGTTAATGAAGCACTGGGTTGTTAGCTCTCCCTCCAACCCCGCCGACCTAAAATTAATTTGGAGATAGTTTTTTTCAACCCTTCTAAGTTTCTGCCCTTGCTGTGTAACACTGTACTTAATTTTACCTATTACCAGCTCTTGTGCCAGCGTAATAACTAAAACTAATTTCTCCTTGAAATTCACCAATAACCATGCTGTATTTTATAAAGCAATACATTTAATTGCTATATTTGTTGTTCTGTGCATATGCTTGGGTGCTATTGGTGGCTGGCTCTATTGTCATGGCGGGTAGTATACGTTTGGACGAGATCCAGACGAATCCACAGTATGAATTTAGTCACTTAATAAACAATAAAATTTGCATGTTGTCTGAAGATGATAACCAGACTCCCCCTTACAACATAGTAGATAGTAAGTATTTCTTTCCCCGTGAGGCACGTTCAGAGCTCAATGGATCACGTAGTTCCTTCTCAGCTTTTCATATTAACTGCCAAAGTCTCCAAGCTCACTGGGACCCATTATATAACTTATTCTGCGAACTGAATAATGCTCAGAACACATTAGACGTCATCGGACTCACAGAAAAAATTCAAATCCCCGAGAATATATCTTATACTCTTGAAGGTTGTCACCAACTAATAAAACACACAAAAAGCAATTGCGACGATGGGCGCGGTGGTGTTGGGCTTTTCATTAGGGCTGATATCACTTTTAGTATTCGACATGATCTTTCCGTCTTCATACCTGACGTCATCGAGTCTCTGTTTGTCGAATTAAAGTATAAAAAATAATCGAAAACCGTTGGGGTAATGCACAGGCCAAATACGGCTCCTAAAGTGGATATTGACCTATTTCAAAACAAATTAGATTATTTAACCGATGCTCTCAAAAAAGAAAATACTTCATTAATTATGGGCGACCTCAGTATTGATTTATTAAAAATAACTTCTCACCCTAAAACCGATCTGTTTATAGAGCAGATGTTCAGTGCGGGATTTGAACCTGCAATCACCAAACCAACAAGAGTTACAGATTACTCTGCTACACTCATAGACCACATGTTTTCAAATAATAACCGTAATTCTTTTAAATCTCGAATAATTTTGACAGATGTATCCGGCCATTTTAATATCTTTTCTGTCGAACAGACAAATAATGAACCCATTTGCTGCTGTTGTCTTAGTGTGACTTTAGTCCAGTTATGGAAACAGACTGTCCCAACGAAGCCTATGAAATTTTCATAAATTTATATATGAATGTTTTTGAAATAGCATTCCTTTTTCGATAATACACACTAAAAAAGAAATCTATAAAACAAAAGCCTTGGATGACAAAAATTTCTGCCAACAATAAGAACAAAACTTTCCTCAAAAACCTAAGATCCCCCCTCGGAGTTGAATACGAACAACTATAAAAATTACTGTAGACTATTCAACAAGATTTAAAAACAAAGCAAGGCTATGTATTGTGAAAAAGTACTTTCAGAAAACAAGAGTAATATGCGAAAAACCTGGCAAGTACTTAATAATGCATTAAACGTTTAACAAACGGCAACGCATTTTCCCTCATTTTTTAATGTTATTGACAAGACAATATATGCAATAGATGAGATTGCACACGAATTTAATACTTTTTTCGCAAACATAGGAAACCAAACATCTAAACTAATATCTGAAAGTCGTAAATCATTTGTAGAGTTTTTGAATGATTCATATTATGATATGTTATTCATAACTCCAACATCACCCCTTGAAATTTCTAGGGTAGTAAGAGATATGATAACAAAACCAAGTCTAGACTGTGAAAATATCAGTTGTAACATCCTTAAACATTCAATAAACCAAGTGGCCACCCCACTCTCCCATATTATGAACAACTCATTCAGTCAGGGAAAGGTTCCTGACAGGATGAAAATCGCCAAGGTTATACCAGTTATTAAATCGGGTGACGAAAACAAATTTACAAACCACAGGCCTATCAGTATCCTTCCTGTATTTTCAAAAATCCTAGAAAATTTAATGTTAATAAGACTTGTAAAATTCCTTAATAAATTCGACATTCTTTATCAACATCAATATGCGTTCAGGAAACAACATAGTACGCTGCATCCGATTATGCACCTGCTAAAATACATGCTGATGAGAATAACAAAAGTAGCAACGATAGTACCCTTGCTACATTCCTGGATCTCCCGAAAGCCTTTGATACTATAAGTCATGGAGTATTAATTTATTAATTAAAAAAATAGAATATTACGGAATAAGAAGAAAGGCAAATGATTGGTTCAGTAGCTATCTCCAAAGTAGGACCCAATATGTCTCATACGGAGAGAGTAAATCCAATCTAAACGAGCTGACATGCCACAAGGTTCTATTCTTGACCCTATTCTTTTCCTTATATATATAAATGATATCCACAAGTCCACGGAATTGAACCTTTTATCATTTGCAGACGACACCTCGGTAAACAAATCTGGTTCGGACATTAACTCGCTAGCTTTCTACTTCAACCATGAACTTTAAAAATTATTTGATTGTTGTGCCGCCAACCATTTAGTTTTGCATGCTAAAAAAACAAAATATATACTACTTAACCCATGCAGTAAGATAAAACATCCACACACCAAGAAATCCGTATAAACAATGAAGTCATCAGTAAAGTCGGCGGTAATGAGAATGAAAAATACGTCAAATTCCTTGACATATCACACATTTGTTCGAAAGTTGCTCTTGTCAATTATGCCCTCAGTAAGATTAAGAAAGCCTTGCCACATAAAGCTATGAAAACCCTATATTATTCATTGGTACAAAGTCACTTGATTTATGGATTTCAAATATAGGGTTCATCGAAGACACGTAATCGTCTCTATAAATTACAGAAGCGGTCGATAAGAATATCACAAACAACAAGAAATATAATGCTTACACGGACCTCTTATTCATAAGACAATATTTTGAAAATAGAGGATTTATACAAATTACGCGCTTTTTGGTTTGTGTTTGATTGGCACAATGGGAGCCTCCCAGTATCCTTTATAGATTTTTTTTCTACCGTGAATAATGAAACTTTTGTAATTACGCGCCAGACAGGTCTCATTCGTTGCCATAGAACTAGAAATAAAACACTTGATAACTTCCCTGTCTTTGCATTCCCAAAATTATGGAATGAATTTGAAAAGGATGTTCGTGAACCAACCAATAGGGCAGAATTCAGGGAAAAAAAGTTAACAGCCCATTTCATCTCCTTCTACTCGAATGACGTCACGTGTTCGAATCTTTATTGTCCGGACTGTGTTACCTAATGCAATCTCAATACGTAGCCAGATGACCAAAACATACTTAGCTTATTTATATGGGTGTGCTCACAAACTGTGTTTCGTCTGGATAATCATCCTAGCGGGCCTTCAGTATATATACATACGAAAAAGTGGGGGATATCCAAACTGATGTTGATATTTTCGGAAAATGGTATTGGATACGCGTGATTGGACACATCAATAAGTTACTATGCTTAGTGTGGATCATGAATGTCACCGGCCCACGAAAACTTCGTGTAGGTTTTTCGCACGAGCGCCGGGTTAACGTCTGTGGGGTAGGTTTTGAAATTTTCATTTGCAATGGACTGGCTTTTTCGAGGTTTCATCGTTCTTTTCTTGGTATAAACTCGTTCATCAATAGTTTCTGGTCGAAACGTAACATTTGAGGAATGTGAAGACAGACACGCGACGAACGTTTACGTGCCGTTGGCATGTTGGAAGCTGGCAAGAGAAGACGACAGTAGCTCAAATGTTCAACGTTACTCAGTCGGTGATTAGCAGGTTGTGGTCACGCTTCCGTGAGATAGGCAATGCTGATGACACACGTCGGTCAGGTCGTCCAAGGGCGACAACTGCTAACCAAGAACGTTTCATCCGAACCAAAGCATTACGTAACCGCCATCAAAGTGTCTCGGAAATTGGACAGCAGCTGCACCGAGCGACAGATGTTCGAGTCAGTGGTCAGACTATCCGAAATTGCCTACAGAGCTGGAATTTGTACGCTCGACGACCTCAAATAATTCCACGTTTGACTGAACGTCACATCACAGCAAGGCGTAATTGGGGTGGAGCACGACAGCGCTGTGAAATCTTCGGTGGAGCAACGTCATGTTTTCCGATGAATCGAGGTTCACTCTCGACTTCCACGACAGCCGCAACAGAGTGTGGCGGTGGCGGAACGATCGATAACATGACGTAACTGTTCGGCCGCGCGATCGTTTTGGTGGTGGATAGTTTATGGTGTGGGGAGGCATAACCAAGACAATTAGAACAGCATTACATGCCATCCAAGGGCGTGTCACAGGGCAGTACTACCGTGACAACATGGTAGCAGCGTATGTGGTGCCATTTACGTGACGTCACGGCCGTCGATTCATTTTCCAAGATGACAATGCAAGAGCACACAGGATCCGTGTCGCCACAGAGTTCCTCCAGGAGCAGAACATCAATACACTGCCTTGGCCAGCTCTAAGTCCAGACCTTTCATCTATCGAGTACGTCTGGGATATGCATGGCAGGCCCTACGACAACGTCAACAGCCCCCTACCAATGTCTAGGAACTCGCCGCTGCACTGCAGGAAGAATGGAATAACATCACTCAAGCTGATATTGGACGTTTGGTGAGGAGAATGCTACGTCGGATCCGCGCTTGTCTCGCGAACCGAGGAGGATTTACAAGGTCTTGAGGTCTTGAACTGGATGTGGTAAATTCTCTGACTGACCATACATGTCTTCTACAGCTCATTGCGTGAAATGTGTGCTTGTTAGACACCCAACCATCGCTGAAATCATTCACCGCACCGATTTCACAGTGCAATGCCTCAACTGTCTTTTTGATGAAAATATAAATATATTTCTTCCTATATCTCACTTTTATCAAATATCCCCTACTTTTTTTAATAGTATATATATGTGTATATGTGCAGTGGGGTCATACATATGTACATAGGGGTACACACTGAACCCGTATTATATCAATATATTGATTGGTCTTTGGCTGATGTCTTGTCGTCTGAGCTCGCTTCTTTTGGAAATCAGCTATCGTTTGCACCCACCCGTACAGGTTTCTCACCGTTTGTTGTAATGATTGTTGTGAATGGAAAACTGGAATGAATAATATTGCACATGCGTTTTTTATTTTTGTTTTTTCTTTCTCTTTTACTGTTTACTTTTTTATTTTTCCTCTTTCTTCTTTAGTTTCTTATTCCTCATCCTTCTTTCTTAATTTTGTTTTTCCCCCTCTTCTGTATGAGAAGGCAGGAAGACAGCCAATCTGGCTATACCTTGCAATTCCAGTATACTTAATGTATTGGACGATTGCATGTTGGTGTTTATATTGTCTTATGAACGTAAATATGGTATAAATGTATATGTGCATTTGTAAACACTGTATTCATTTTCTTGTATACTGGTGAATAAACATATCATCATCATCATCATCATCATCATCATCATCATCATCATCATCATCATCATCACCGAAACCGAGGATTTTTTCCTGAAACTGAGCCGAAACCGAATCTGTAAAATCAAACCTCCCAGCTGTATACCCCATATATTTAACCCTTTACCCAACGCAGACGATATCAATAGTTATTATTTTAAATATCATTTTTTCAAATTTTTCAAAACAATTCAACAAAACCAAATCATGTGACCCCTCGTTGGAACGAGCTCGTTCCAACGAGGGGTCACATGATATGGTTTTCTTGAAATTTTTTGAAAAATAATATTTTTTCAACTGTTGAATTTGCATATTACGCGGGCGGATGCGGCCGATTCGTTGGGTAAAGGGTTAAAGCACTGATATGGTCGTTCATCAAAATAAATAAGAAGTTGTCAAATAATTTTGTCACTTAGAATGTATTTTAAAAATGATACCTTTCCCCTATCCTTACACACACTTAGTTTAGTGAAGTTATTTATTTCAAATATACTTTATTTACTTCAGAGATGGATTGGAACTGGCGAACAGGGCCCAATACTATAGAACTTTTACAACTGTATTTTCTAGAATTGTATTTTCTAGTTGTGACTTTAAATGGGTTGAAATAAACCATTAGCATATTCAAAGATGTGGCAGTTTGCCAGTTGACAAATTGCCAAATATATTAAAATGAAAATGATTAATTTTAGTCAGCTATATCGATAGATAGAATATATAATTCTATAAAATACAATTGTAAAAGTTTTATAATGTTCACTCCAGGTTAGAACCTTTATAAACATCTTTCCCTTATAAAGGCAGTAAAAAAGAACGTGTGCAAGTGCCAGTGTATTGTGGTTTGGTTTTGGTGTTTTCTGGGTTCAGTGTACTTTCGCCTACAGTGCACATTCGCCTACAAAAATTATCAGGTAAAAGTGTAGGCGAAAGAGTACTAACTAAGGTATAGGGATTAGTAGCTAATTACCTGCTCTACCCACAATAAAATCGACTGACCGTTTGGTGACTGAGAGAGAGAGAGAGAGAGAGAGAGAGAGAGAGAGAGAGAGAGAGAGAGAGAGAGAGAGAGAGAGAGAGAGAGAGAGGGGGGGGGTTCCAATAATATTCATATTCACAGGTTTTATTGACAAATATCGATACAATTTATCCCCCCCAAAAAATTTGCAAGGTTTTATTGACAAATAATAAATCCACATTGTATATGACGTTCTAAACTTGTTCTTACAAGAATCCATTAAGTTAACATCCCAATTTTACCAGGTGGCCAGCTGCATCAAGAAACTGCAGAGGTGACTTTTGCCCTGAAGATAACTGATCTTTGAGTCTTTGAAGTCTTTGGTCAAGTTCGCGGTATTGCCGTTTTCGTGGAGAAAAAAATGAGGAATGAATGGTCGGGCAGTCCATTTATTGTGGGTAGAGCAGGTAATTAGCTACAAATCCCTATACCTAAATTAGTGCACTTTTGCCTACACTTTTACCTGATAATTTTGTAGGCAAAAGTGCACTGTAGGCGAAAGTAGACGACACCGTTTTCTGCCAATAAACTATACGATGTTACTTCCATTATCCTAAGCAGTTCTAAAGGCTAGACTATCTCCCCACAAGGGACTGCCTCTGGTCCACTTTCCTTCTCTAGAGAGATTAAGAGAATTTGGACAGGGTGGCAAAAAGTTTTCGGAAGCACTGAGGTCAATACTATAGAACTTTTACAATTGTATTTTCTTGAATTCTATTTTCTAGTTATGACTTTAAATGGGTTAAAATGAACCATTAGCATTTTCAAAGATCTGGCAATTTTAAATTCTTATGATTCATTTTAGTCAGTTATATTAATAGGTAGAAATACAATTCTAGAAAATACAATTGTAAAAGTTTTGTAGTATTGGCTCCTGGTTGGTCGATGTGGGGATTATACTTGCCGGTATGTCTTGTTGACATTAATTAACCCTTTACCTAACGAATCTCCCGCATCCGCCTGCGTAATATGCAAATTGAGCAGTTGAAAAAATTACATTTTTCAAAGTATTTCAACAAAACCATATCATGTGACCCCTCATTGGAACGAGCTCATTGAGCTCGTTCCAATGAGGGGTCACATGATATGGTTTTGTTGAAATTTTTTAAAAAATTGAAAAAAAATGATATTTAAAATAATAAATTTTGATATCGTCTGCGTTGGGTAAAGGGTTAAGATATTATTATCTTCTATGAGTAGCCAAACGACCAAATAATAACCCACTGACCCGTACCAACAATGCAGTCTAGCGCTATTATCAAAGATCACACTGCGAAGCGCGCATGGGCGAACTGTGAACAATAGTACTCGTTGGCTTGTGCATGCACTTTGGAGTGTGCTCTGCGAATTACAATGTCGATAACCCGGTCGTCCATTTGCCTGAAATTTTGCAAAATGATCTTGCTCCCGCGTGGGATATTGTTCGTAGGTAGTGGCTAGGAGGTTAATTATGGTAAATCATATACGATGGGCAGCCAAGTAAGTGTAATCCCCCTACTGGTTCGTTCTTTCTTTTATAAAAGAGTAGAAAGGTTAGACAATAGCAGAATGAGGTGTATTTACGGATATATAAGAGAATAAACAGACAGAGCGCGATGTATGTTTGAATTGGTGGGTGTTTTACATAACTCGTTGGAATGGCGTAGTCATATTTCGCTCGAGCCGAAAGAAAGTTGACCAATTTAGATATCACGGGATCCGCAGACGAGGCGGTAACGGGACTAGGTTAATCTTATGGTTGGAAATGATTGTTTTGTTTTTTTAATATTATCTCATTTTTGGTTAACTAATTTTATTGTGAACCGACTTTATTTTGCTTTGGACGTTTTAATTTTTACACGACGCGACAGACGATCGATAATTGTATAACGCAATTTGGAAACTTCCCGAAGTGTAACTAATGACTCGACGGGAAAGGAACCAGTATAAACGGTGCTGGGGGCAAATTTCCAGCCTGTACATCACCAGCTGAATACAGAAACATTTATGTCATAGCGGCGATTCCGTTAAATACAAGGGTTTAAAGTTTAATGGATGTGTAATAAAAAACAAAGGAACCGCTGTAAGTCCATCACAGTAACGTCGTTTGGTTGCACACATTACTAACAATTGTTTCTACCTTGTTTACATGCGAGCATTTCTAGATGTAGGGATTGGTTTATAATATGAACTGCTTAAAGGATTCAGAGAAAACGTTTTTCCTGGTCCGAGACCTCTGTTGTGCAGAATATAGACAAAACTACATGTATGTTTCAATGAGTCGTTTGTATTCAATGAGTCAGATGTGCGTAGGAAGAAAACGTCGAGACCGAAGGTCGAGACGTTTTCTTTCTACGCACATCTGACGAATTGAATACAAAACGACTCATTGAAACATACATGTGGTTTTGTATTTATTACATGACCCAAACACCTACTGACCTAATTTTCTTTTCTATCAACGGTGTTAAACACCATGCACTTTATGCAGTCGCATTGCATAAAATAAAGTCCCGGTTGGAACAGGTTGGTGTGCAATACGGAATTCCGTATTGCACAGCCGTATTGCACGCCGTATTGCATAAGAGAGACTGCATGGGCATGTAATAAAATAGGAGTTCGCAGGTTATCTGGGGAAAGTTTGTTATGTTAAATTGGTCGATTCTCTGTTCTCAGTACAACGGATATTCCACGAGGAAGTGGTTTGAATCATCTTGCGTTTGGCTGCAATGGACAAGAAGGTTCTTCTGTCAAGAAAGCGGTTGTACAGGTGCCCTTCAAGTAACTACATTCAAGAATTAATCTACAATGCCCACGCCGAGATCCAGCGTAGAAATACTTTCGAGTTTTGGACCAGGAGGCCTTTATGGAGTTTTTAAACAGAGGTACAGGCTAAAATCAGTTGGGTTAAAAATCAACCAAACTCAACTAGGTTGAGTGAATATGGACCCAATTCGGTTCATATTCATTCAACCCAGTTGATTTGGGTTAAGTTTAACACAACGGATTTTAGAGTGTAGAGAGATGGCGTCACGGATTTCAGGATCAAAAGTAACGACAGCAGAGACCTTTTCAAGGATTCGGTCCAACAGGTTGAAGGACGGAGGATTCCTCGATTTCTCAGTGGCTAGTTGGAAATGTCGGAAACCCGTTCACCATTTTGTAAAATGAAGTTAGATAATATGCTCGACGCCTTTCATGCAGTGATAGGAAACTATTTTTTTAATACGAGATCGTGGCTTGTACGACGTGTTGCGCTATAGATCGGACGGAGGGCAATCATTTGGAGATTCTCTAATATTGTTGTTGATTTTTTTTCAATATACGCGTCCCATATAACATCCGCGTGGTGAGACAGGTGTAGTATATTACTGTTATATAGAGAATAAACGCTTTGTGTTTTCAAGTAAAAAAATTATTCTACTCGTAAGATTAAGAATGAAACCGACGAGCCTCTGGCTCGTCGGTTTCATTCTTAATCCCACGAATAGAATAAATTTTATACTGGAAAACACTATACGTTTATTTTGTTTATCCCATAAATCATTTACAGGGTAGTCGCGGTGAAATCGGGCTGTTACTCGCTACAAAACACTGCGAGAAGTGAGAACATAGGTCCAATTCGATCGACAAGCAAAACTGCCAAAATAAACAAGACGCAGTGATACATTTCTGTCTAAAAATAATCCCCCTACAAACTTGAGCTAAAGTTGCAAAAATACTTTATTAAATGAACAATGTTTATCTTTCTTATTTTCGTTGTTTATTGTTGTTGTTCTTTTCGTCGTCGATTCAACTTGAGTTTTATAAATAAAGCAGACGACACGTCCATTTGGTGATTTACACTTTCCTAATTTCGAAAATGAAACATCACTCATCATGTCCCCGCCTAACTTTTATGCTTTTCAACGCTTGGTTTCGATTGATTTACTTTGTGTTTTCTTTGTTAATTGTTGTTCGTTTTATTGTTAAACAGAGTTGAAATGTGTCATATTTCTAAAACTAAACATTTCAGCGACGGTCAGCGTTTGATAAACGCCAGTTCATTATGTCTCCCACATACGTAAAACAGGTCATGTAGTCCAAGACGAATGCGGTAGAGGTCAGAGGTCAATAAGTCCGTCTCTACTATAGGAATAAATTCTTTCAGTGTTAAACCTACGGGGAAAATGTCTCACCCACTAGCAGCTGCTACTTGGTGAATAAAGCCAAAATTTATCCAAGACTTTTATTGTTCGAATAAAAGTCCATTTATGGGATAAATATTATTTCCAGGGATTTTCGAGACAGACGGTGTTTAAAGTTTCTGAAACAGTTAATCATTGAACTTATTTGTTTCTACTAGGTTGTCAGTATGATTATCTCGTGTGCCGTTGTTGTGAAAACAAAGTTCTTAGTGTTTATGTGTTTGTTCCTCACACACAGGTTCATTTTTTAGTACAAAGTGGATATAGCGTATCGCTTCGTTTTAATTGTCACATTCATAGTTACTGTTTGTTATTGTTGAAATCTGCATGCAAGCGTTCAGACCACTCGTCCATTCGTTTGAGATTTCTGTTCTTCAGGGCCTCGTTTGCGATACTTTTGTCATCAACAGTTACATATAGGGAGGCATCATCAGCAAACAGGAGTACATTAGGGTCGACTTGTTCTGCAAAGTCAATTATGCAGATGGGAAACAAGAGGGATCCCAGTACTAATCCTTGAGGAATACCTGCACTGATAGTTTTACAACTTGATTTTTATAGAATATTCCCATAGTAGCTTGGTGTACCAAATGTTCACCACTCGTGGTGAAGTGGTGTTAACTGCGAGCCTTTGGCGCGCGGTTAACATCACTTCACCACAAGTGGTGAACATTTGGTACACCAAGCTACTATGGGTATATTTTATTTATACCGTGATCGTCAGATTATAAAGAGTCGCTATTATTTTTTCTCTATTTTACTGAGCAGCAGCCATACGTTGGTGCGAATTTGTTTTTGTTTACATGAGCATCGGTGGTCGGTACTTCCGCTGTCAATTTTATCGCCTAAACGAAATAGGTAAAGAACAGGGCCTTTTTCATTTTTAACATTATAATAACATGCTATTTCGAGTTATGGCTGCTTTATTAACACGAAACAATGCATGTTTGTCAATTTTTGGTGTTTTATGGGGGTTAACTCATTTAAAAACGTAATAAATAATTGCCACTTTCATTTCACTCTTCGCGAAACGACGTGCGATAAATTTAGACAAGTTCGCATTTAGGTCGACGTCACCAAAGGCCAAGGATGTAGTTCCACTGTAGGTGTAAATTTTAACTATTGAAATCCCATTGCTGACGTATTCACCCACCACAGTTTGTGTATAAAGCAAAAATTTATGTCATACGCTTTTCATGTATAGTAGAATAGGTAACGTGGTATAAAGGGAGGTATCATCAGCAAACAGGCGTACATTAGCGTGGACTCGTTCTGCAAAGTCAATTATATAGACGAGAAACAAGAGGGATCCAAGTACTAATCATTGAGGAATACCCGCATTGATAGTTTTACTACTTGATTTATAGCAATTAATACACACTGTCTGAGTTCCATTTTCGAGGTAACTGTGGAACCATGGAAGCATTTCACCCTTAATTTCAATCGTGTACAGTTCGTATAAGAGAATTTTCTATCATACACGATCAAATGGTTTGGTGAGTTTGTCAGTGAAGTTTAAGATTAGAGGTATGGAAGTTTTATGTGTAGAATGAAGTTTCTGTACATTGGAAACTGAATCAAATTGCTGCAACACAGACCTAAAGGAACATGTCCAATTTGGATCTTCGATCTTTGGATAATCTATGTAAGGGATTATATGGTAGTACATCTTTTCCCAGTCTAAATTCAAATATAGTATGCCAATACACCAGTTGTTCACCGGAAGGGCTGGAAAACTGGAGCCACCAGAAAAAATGCCTAACTGAAACTGAACCAAGCAATCACTCATCTGTGTCCCACCATCAGAAAAATGCAAGGTAATTCAGAAAACATATTTTGGAAAACTAATTTGTAAATCAATAAAGATTTTTAATGTTGCTTCGAAAATTAACCTTTGTACTCTATATCGAGCTCTTAACTGTGTTGCCAGTATTTTCAGGAAATAAACAGCGGTATTCATTATTTATATTTTAATAAACAAATTCAGAATATAATTCATTACATTATATCTCGACTTTCCCTTCCTCTGATTGTCTGAGAGGTAGTGTACCATTTACGATAGTTTTACTTACCCAGAGTTCTAAATATACGTGCAATATTCACTCTAAAAATAGTTTCGTGCAATATACAGTACGTGGAGAGTGTATTATCACTATATCACCCGAAGAGTGGAGATTCCATCCGAGCAATAATTGCAAATTTGTTGCAAAGCATAACCAGCACCAGCAAAGTTTCAGCCAATGGACCTCCGGGTTAAACCCGGAGGTCCATTGGCTGAAACATTGCTTGTGTTTTTTGT
Organism: Pictodentalium vernedei; assembly: GCA_031216915.1. Lineage (NCBI taxonomy): Eukaryota > Metazoa > Mollusca > Scaphopoda > Dentaliida > Dentaliidae > Pictodentalium > Pictodentalium vernedei. The sequence continues at coordinate 206,486,800 of CM062288.1, read as the reverse complement.
CGATATATATAAAATTTGAAAGTTGAAGCATGGGTGATAACTCCACTCTGCGCGTGATTTAGTTACAATCCACTCTCCACGTACTGTACACTTTAACAATATCATGGGAATAACTATGCACCTATTTTAACTGATAGAGTGCTAGAATCCCATTTGGGGGGGATCTAGTCTGAAGTGCACATTCCACAACGTAAAAGCTTTATATTCCACGAATGTGCTTCATATTTCCTTCGAATGGAACTCATTTCTTCCGTGAATATTTGCCCTGTTAGAATTTATGGGAAAGTGCCAACACTCTCCCATAAAGTTTAACAGGGAAAAGTCCCGTCAACAAATTTTGAAAACCAAAAATAATTTAGCACTCTGCCAGTTAGGAGATTTTTCCAGGATTCTGTTTCGTTATTTCTGAGTTGAATAATGAAAATGCCCTTGAAAATAGGCAGTGTACTTAGGATTGGAATCCTGATGGGTTTCTTCCTTGGTTTGTTCGATATAATATAATAAATATTGCACGGCTTATCGCTGAATATATAGAGGATATGAAATGAGTGTTTTTCTCATATAATATTTATGAAACGAGTCTAAGAATTTTCCGTTTTGGCGAGCCCAAACGGAAAATTCGGACGAGTTTCATATATATTATATGAGAAAAACAGTCATTTCATATTCTATTTATCATATGACACACACACGCACAAATTAGCCACTTAGTATGACTTTTTAACACATCACCTAATTTGAGTTGCAGGCGGCACTTGAAAAAAAACATCCTCGTATAACTAAAAATTTTCATTTTTTGCTTCCAAAACATAGGTTATGACCCCTCATTGGAACGAGCTCGTCGAGCTCGTTCCAATGAGGGGTCATAAACTATGTTTTGGAAGCAAAATGTGAAAATATAAAAAAAAATGAATAGCGTTTTTCTTGTACATGTAGGTAAAGGATTAACACAATATAACCCACCCTAAATAGACAGATAACGTAAATTCTCCCTACTGAAATTATGCAAATGTGACCCATCTGTATTTTGTTTAGCCAATCAAATTGCCCAGTTTTGAAATTGACCAATGAAAGGTCCCAATCTTAATTATGCAAATTATGAAAATGTGGCCCAGTTGTATTTTGTTCAGCCAATCAAATTGTCTAGTTTTGAAATTGACCAATGAAATTGACGGAAGGCTTTATTTATCACTGATTCATATGAAAACAAAATATCAAATGTTTTAAAGTGAACAAAACGGACGAGTCATATGATAAATCAAAATAATGGCACTCGATGAAGAATAGCCCACGCGCCGGATATGACCATGAGGGCCATTATTTCTGGCACTGTCGACTTCGTCGAATATGTGCCTTAAGGGTGTATATGGGATATTTTATCAGTCATGTCAACCCAGTTGGACCAGGTCAGATTTACATCCACCCACCCCCTTATCTCAGTTATCGTCGTGATGCTCTTAACGGGGCGCGCGGTGGCGTTGCGGTAATCGGTTCTCGTCAGATCACCGAAGTTAAGCAACGTCGAGCCCGGTTAGTCCTTGGATGGGTGCCCGTCTGAGCGATCGATTTGAACTCCCGTGTTGTGTCGTTGGGCAAGGCACTTAACCCCGAATATCCACACGGGGGCACGATGACGCCGTGTACTAAGGCGTTCTGCACGTCGATGGTGCGCATGTCTTCAACCAGTCTAACTCTGCTTGTGCCACAGTGCAGAGTTACGATGTTGGGGACCTGGCAGCTGCTCGTCGTTGCTTTTGGTCTCTCCGAGTACTCCAGCTTCCTACACCCGTAAAACTGTCACCGACATGATATGACCTTGGCCGTTAAAGTGTCCTTAAACCTTAATAAATAAATAGATTTTCTTAACATGCACTATCAACTCAATAAATTGTAAGGTGTTTCTGTTTCTTCATGATCGCATCAGGCGCTGGTATTGCAACCGGGAAGAAAAGGTAGAGTTATCCTAATGGTTTTTCTGCAACACTTTCAAAACAGTTGACTAAACATTTAGTCTTCAAGGTTTGATTTGCACACTGGGAAATCTGAGGATTCTGGAATTGCCTGGTAACTTTTGCTCTGAATATACTAAAATGCCAAACAGACTCTTATGACTTCATCACACTGTATAGCGCTGAGCACGTTTTCAAACCGAGTGAAATAGAATTTTACTGCCAGTGTACCATTATAGCTGAAGTTATATCAATTCTGGTTCTATTTGAAATAGCAAAACACTCAAACAAATTGTTCTGTTTTTTTTTTAAATGGAGGCCGCCTTGACAAAATTAATCTTTTCCATCCCGTGTGCTTGAAGTGCATTGCCCTGTATATTTGTTTGTTTGTTTATTGGGGCTCAACAAAACTTTGAACAGCCAGGGTCATATCGTGCCGGAGGGTTTTACGGGGAGTGGGAAGCCGGCGAGAACCATCGTGCAAACGGACTCCAAATTACTAACGCGACAGGAGAGGGATCAGCATTGGTTAAAAGTAAGGCCCTGCGAATCTTTGGTTTTCGATTCGATTTCGAATCTAAAGTGGGTATTCGGTTTGATTCGAAATCGGCTATTCGATTCGTTTTCCTTCGAATCTTTTCACTGGAATTTCACTTCGTCTCAGTCATCTCACAAAACGTATAGCTGAGACAGAAATTGTACATAAATAATGCTGAAAATAAAGACTGAGTGTAATTTCCGGCCGTTATATTAACATAAAAAGTATCTTCACCCATGCCGCCATTCATGCTAATTCCAGTTTCACTGATCGCTACCAATGCTGAAAGCAAATTTAAAGTTCCTAAGCAATATCGACGATGAGATCACGGTTGCTAGCTGCTAGCCCCGTGCAGTGCCTAATACAGAACTCTCAGCCCCACTTCTGTTTTTGAACAAAAATCCTTAGTAGGTAATATTCCAACTATATCATTATTTATTTATTTATTTATTTATTTATTTATTTATTTATTTATTTATTTATTTAGGTTTAACGACACTTTAACAGCCAAGGTGTTAAACCTAAATATCGTGTCGGTGACAGTTTTACGGGTGATGGAAGCTGGAGTACCCGGGGAGAACCACCGAGCTGTCAGCTCTCCAACATCGTAACTCCGCACTGCAGCACAGGCAGGGTTAGATCGGATGAAGACATGCGCACCATCGACGTGCAGTACGCCTTAGTGCACGGCGTCATCGTGCCCCCATGTGGACAATCGGGGTCAAGTGCCTTGCCCAAGGACACAACGCAGGAGTCCGAATCGATGGCTCAGACGGTCACCCATCCATGGACTAACCGGGCTCGACGTTGCTTAGCTTCGGTGATCTGACGAGAACCGGCTACTGCAGCGCCACCGCGCCTCCAACTATATCATCAAGGCCTGCCTTCGTCGAAGGTATACCTTGATGATGTAGTTGGAATATTTTATCATTCGGGTCTTCAAGACGCCTATATTCGAATAGAGGTTCAATTCGAATTCGAATAATAGACTCGATTCGATTCGAGATTCGATTCAAATCGAAAATATGTGATTCGCAGGGCCCCAGTTAAAGGAAGTGTACCAGGTGTCTTCCCACTAGACCAATTCCCTTTAGACCAATTCCTTTAGGCCAATTCCCAAAAGATCAATTCCCCTTAGACAAACTACATACTGTTATTGATTAAGGGTTCATTAAGGATAATTAAGAAAACATTTATTTATTGATAAGCACTTTATTTGATACAAAAAAATAATAAAAAAAATTACAGCCTTTCAGAGTGTGTGAGTACTATAACAATTGTTATGAAAAATCTGCCCAACATCTATAAAATATCAACAGGCCAGAAAATAAGCAGACAAGACCATCATCTGAAAAATGAGGTCCCCAGAGGGTGAATTTGGGGATGCTACCCTGCACAGCAGGGTAGCATCACTAAATCTACCCTCTGTGGACCTCAACCTGAATCAAGGTCTCAAACATAAACAGAAAGAGGTACCCAGAGAGTAAACTGACCCACTGGGATAGCATCAGGAAATTCACCCTCTGGAGACCTCATTCTGCAAATGACAGACTGCTTATTTTCAGGCTTGAAAATCAATAACATTAAATACATTTATAAATATTTATAATTATATCCAATTATTGATTTTGAATTATTTTAAAAGTAGAACACATCAGTTGGTCTAAGTGGAATTGATCTTTTGGGAATTGGCCTTGTGGGAATTGGTCTAAAGAGAATTGGTCTAGTGGGAATGAACCGTCTACCATTGTCGATCCTTTTTTCGTTAATAACGTTACACTGTGCATGATATAAATCAACACCTACAGAGTAATGATTTCAAACAGAGTGATGTTTTCGAGGTCTTGATTATCATATAGAAGCTGCAAGGCACATTTTATAATGCTGCGATGACAAAAGCGGTCAGAAACTTTTCACTGGATCGCGATCGAACTTTTCTGTTTGCTTTTATGATAGCAGTTGCAGAGTAAGATTTCATTTGTCGTGAACAACAAAGGGATATTTTGGTCGCTTCTTTAATCGAGAAGTTGACTAATCGTCGCAAACACCCATAATCCACTACAATTTCCTTTACTGATGAATTGTTAGTTATTACTCTACGGTGCTCATAAGAAGTGTCAGAGACTGTAGAATATCAAAATATATTGTAATTGATATGCTAAAGATGTATAAAGATACAATACATGACACCAGGCCTGGCGTTCCAGAATGTAAGGAAGTATAAATAATTCCCTTCTCAGTTTTCCAAGGAGTGCAATTGCCTTCTTCAATATCAAGTCAGCTATTATTAGACTCTTGACCACCTCAGATACAAACCTAAGCCTAGGCTCAGGTTTAGGCCTGAGATGGTCAGGAGTCTGAACTTTACTCGGTGAGCAGTTGGCGTGCTGCATAAATAAATGCCTAAAGAATGTTCGGCCCGAGGAATTAATTACCAAAAATATCTAGAGGTCACAGAGTACGATTAAAGTTGACTTTAATTGATTAATAATGCAATGCAATGTTAAGTCTAGAATCCACCGCAGTGCCCTCTGACTTACAGTATTACCCCGTATAACAGGTGTTCACACCCTTTGTTCATTCTATGACATTCTCAGCTCAACCCAACGGAGCATACTGTCCGGTGCTCCACAGACGAGCACACAAGGCAAGCACATCAACAGGTCCCTATTTTATACCTGGGTACGGTGGGGATTGTGTAGTACTGGTGAATATTCCCAACGTGCACAGATGGCATGTGATGCAATGTCGCAGAATCACACACTCAAACTTCGCCGATCACACACCAGTCACTACTACGGGAAGCACCGAATTAATCGCCGAATGGTCACCCATCCAGGGATTAACCGGGTTCGACGTTGCTTAACTTCGGTGGTCTAATAAGAACCGGTCTCGCTTCGCCAGTGCCCCCATTCTTCTTTAAAAGTCGATCATGAAATTTTATAATCTTGCCAGTCCTATTCTTTAACCCTTTGCGCACTGAGGCCGAAATATCAAAATTTTCAAGCTGCATATTTTTCCCATAATGAAACTAGGAATGTAACCAATCAATCTTATGTGGCAGAGCTCATCGAGCTCTGTCGAACAAATTTATTTAGTTAATTTCCTATGGAAAGATTTTAGGCCTGGAATTTATTATGTTGACATCAGTGTGCAGAGGGAGGGTTAACCTTATTTTTCGTTCAGCTAAACGTAACCAGAGGCCTACTTAAAAAAAATCAGCGCCAGTGACAAAAATCACGCACGCCAAATTAATTTATGGGGCGCGGTTTACCACGAGCCGACCATTTCAAATCCTCTACACACCTGAAATTCCGACATAGTGTTATGCGTTCATTTTGAGTTCAGTGGGCCAATAAACTAGCTGCGACAAGTAATTAAACTTAATCCAATGTCCATTTATACCCAGGACATTTTGTGTCTGGATGGTTTGTACACAGTTGGACGTTTTGTACGCAAACCTCGTGACGTTTTGTTACTCAAATCATTGGACGGTTTGTACCTACTGTACGTTTTGTATCCAACCTATTGGACGTTTTGCACGAATTGTGTAGAATAATTTTGGGGGCACATAACATGGGTTTTGTCATAAATACATGGTATTTAGAGTTTTTGAATTAAACAAACACTTGTTATATTAATGAAGACCACGTCGTCAACCCAAATGAATGGAAAAAGCAGATTTCATCCCTATCTTTAAGAACCGTCCTGAAAATCGCAGACAAGTCTCGGTAACTTCCAACCCTTGTAAATCGCTTGAGCACGCCATCACCAGTAACATAAGCAAACACCTGGATCTTCACTACATCCTAACATACGCATAGCGTGTCTTCAGAAAACATCGAGCCTGTGAATCACAACAGACCATCACACTCCAGGACCTAGCCAAACAGTCGACAACAAATACCAAAAGGGATGGCGTGTAGGTCAATATGGCTAAGACATAATCACTATACTAAAATTACTCACACACAAATAGGCCTATTCGAGTTGGATACTAAACGCTCAGTGACAGGGGCAAAGCGTTCAATAGTTTGGGTACAGAACGTTTGATGGTTTGGGTGTAAAACACCCAGAGATGTGGGTAGAAAACGTTCAACTGGGTGCTAAACATCCTGAGCACAAAACGTCCAGCAACCGGTCTCTGTACTTCTCTTTACTGCTTCCAGTCCACATATAGCCTACTGTAAAAATCGCCGTTAATAACACTGTAAAAGCAATAGAATCCGACTCCCGGATCTTCTGTAAAATATTACGGCAAAAATACAGTATTAAACTCTACCTTTAGCAACGTCGACCTAAAACGAAGAAGTGATATTTAGTTTCTCTTTATTGCATGAGTAGGTTGTTGATTGGTCAACAGAATAGACCAATTAATATCTTTAATCTGCAGCCATAAGGCTGCAGGTTAAGTATATCAATTGGTCTACTTTAAAAATTGACTCCTCTAAAACAGAAAACTTACGATATGATGGATACAATTTTGTAAGTGCAGAAATTAAAGTGTTGAATGCGTTCGTGCTAAAAAAAACCCCTTTGCTCCTCATTTCATGTCACGTGATTTCAAGTTGTTTTGTGACACATCTCTTTCGACCGAATAAGCCCGCGAATCGATTGTGTCCGTAGACCTAGAGCGGATTACCTCCGCAAAGCCCAATCCCATTATGTAGGCAAGCCGATTAAGTTCGCAAAACGTGAGTCCGTGTATCCGCAGGCAGACATCGAGACGAGTACTTCCCCATAAACGACAGTACAGTCGCCGTGTACTAGTAGTAATCCATGCAAGGGTAGTGATGTCCACGCATGCGTTTGCCAGGTAATAACAATCATCAGCAGCAAAAGGTGTACCCGGTGCTTCATTAATTAAATTTTTTTATGATTATTCTTATAATTAGTGTTTGGAATCTAATATTATTGTGTCCGTGGAAATATTGCCCGCGTCCGTATTGTGGGCCGATTTTGCCCACATTGTCTGTCTGAGGACTGAATTGGTTCGCCATTTTGTAGTCGTAATCGCAATCGTACCTAACCGACTGAAACACGCATCTAATGAATTTAACCCTTTACCTAACATGAAAAGCAGATGACACTTGCAAAAATAATTCTTGAGTGACTATTTTTTTTCATTTTTTTGTCTCAAAAACATAGGTTATGACCCCTCGTTGGAACGAGCTCAACGAGCTCGTTCCAACGAGGGGTCATAACCTATGTTTTTGAGACAAAAAATGAAAAAATAATGAAAATTAATTGGCGATTTTCGTGAATAGCGCTGGCCGGTTTTGGCCGTTACGTTGGGTAAAGGGTTTTAAAAATAATAGGACCTAATAAACTCCAAGACTTCGATGATAAAGTCCGCCATTCTGTATCAGATCCAAACAATTTCCTACTTCAAAAGTGTTCGCTTTAAGTGGAACAGGATGGAGAAAGTGTAGTTTTGATTTATAAAACAGCCCATTGGCAATTTCTACCAGGCCTAGAGTCTTATCTTCAGCTTAAAAAAGAGGCGGAAAAACATTCCAATTTAACGAGACAATTCTTGTATATACCGTATAAATATATCGATTCTGAAACAAAATAAATAATACGTCCCAATTGCTTACAGAGACCACCCAGGCAGCGTAGAGAACTCAAGGACAAAACTGAAACTCAACGTTTCGTATTGTGATAAATGTAACATATGTGAATTCCTACAATGTTTTGCATACATTTCGAGGTGTGTCTGACTAGACGTACAGTCACCCGTTTTTAGCGGAGTGTTATGGTGTTATGCAGCGAGAAAATCTACCTCCCATGGAGAATAAACGTTTATTAAATGCCTGTTCTATGAAATCCCCATCTACAGCAACACGAAACCATGCGGAAAATGAAAATCCGTTCGGCACATCTGTGCCGAACGGAAATCGTTAACGGACTATTTTTTAAATAGAAGCGAAATTTCACTGCAATTACAGTTTGAATCGCCAGCGATAGCTAAAAATAGTAACACGGGTTCCCCTCGCAAATTTGATTGGCGATAAAATGTGTTCTTTTTGTTGATAGTTCGTCCCCTGAGTTCCAATGTGTTCTATGTGCCATAGAACATGTGCCATCGTGAAAAGATGCGGCCTTTAGTTTTATCCAACCGTGCCGGAACTCGTGCCATATCGATTAACCCATTCACATGCGTGTGTCGTTCTATGTATTTGGTTGGCAGCATTTCTATCTAGACACATAATCACACCTGTGACCAATTAATGGCCTGATAAATTACATCACATCGTTCGTGAATATAACTGGATAACGATTTTGACAAATTTGTATCACCCGTCTTCAGATATATGTCATCTTTAGACAAGAGATGAATCATGGAGGCAGACACTTGGGTTTAGTTTAAACATATTTTATTTGCTAACAAAATCACAACGGCCATGACTAGCCATTGTGCATAAGTATGTGACCTTAAACGCCAACAAATAAATAAATGAATAACAAAATCACAAAAGGGATTGGAGTACAGGTGCTTACCACTTAGAAAGATTCCCCTCCCATACATAAATCATCATACATGTTTACATGACAGCAAAACAACTGCAATACAATTAACTACTAAATAAAAATGAATAATTGGGCAAAAAACCAAAATAGAGAGAATATACTGACAAAGAAAACACAAGACAAGAAAAACAGAAGAAGAAAAAACAGATTAAACATGTAACTGGATACCACAGCCCAACACTTCGAACGACGCGAAAAGCACTTCAAAATACCTGGCAAGCTGGAATTCAACCGAACTAGAAGTGAAATGAACTACTACGTCTCTTGTTCAGACCACGAAGTGAGTGAAGTAGCGACCCAGTCAAAGTCTCACTCACTCACTCACTCCATAGCAATCAACAGCTTCATCGTATATGAAGTTCAGCTATCAGGCCTGGTTAAATCTCCCTGAATATAAAAAATAGTGCTGTATCGTAGAAAAAATAATTTCGTCTCTTTTTGTGAGGTTACCTTCACCATATAAAATCTGCTGTACGCCTTCCGATATTGAATTTTGTTAAGGTCTGAAACATGATGATTCTTGTGTTGTCAAAGTTAGCACATGTGGAACCTGTTTTTTTTTTCATTTTCATAGTTAGTGGAAAGCGAAGCCGCAGCAAGCCTTTGGGGGATGACTCACTTTCCCATAGAAATATAATGAGCTCAGTGTTAATGTAGAGAGCTAAATTAATTTTGGTCGTATTAGAGTTGGTTCGCATGTTATTGTTTTGCTACAATTTATTGGGGAGGCCTAAAGGCCCTCTCCAATAAATTGTTATAAGAATAATTAACGCAGGAAGAGTTTTTTCTTCTAAAAGAATATCAATCATCCACATGTACATAGAGTTTTTCAATTGTTCCATTGCCGTCGAGACAAAATCGCGATCTGGTCGAAAAGAGACCGCTTTTGGGACAACACTGTACATAACGACAAAATGCCACAGCGTCAATAATGCACGCACCATTATATCGCGGTTTTACATAATTTCATATGTTATTATTTCAATATTTCTGTGAAAGAAAGGTATGTTGTTAGGGTTATAAATTGTTATTAAGATTAAAAATTAAAGTTCAAGAAAGGAGATATGCTTTTTTGCATTCTCTTAATAATTAATGCACTGTTAAGTATGACCCTACTGGTTATTGCTTATGGTAAGAACATTAGTATTCCTAAGCATTTTTTTTTTTGGGGGGGGGGGGGGGGGTGACAGTGTGGAGAGATGCGGTCCGAGAGAACAGAATTGCCCACAGAACTTAGCGATACAATTATTAATTTCTGTCAGAAATGTTACGATCACTTCCTCTGAAAGATAAGGAAAGTGTCGCCTATATGTTTTGCTTTCTATGGTTATACATCCCAAAACTAAATCTAAAAATGTAAATAAAACAACCGAGTACGAAATCAAACGCTGACACTCCAGCAACGGGGGAGGAGCGGTGTGGGGAGATCGGTCGAACAAGCATGGGTCGAACTTATGCTGGCTTTTTGCATACGGCCATTTGACGGATCCATCGTCCTCAAACCTACAACATTTCCGAAGCTTTCCAAAATAAAGACGTGAGAACAAATATCGACCCTTGATTGCAACAAGGCTCCACCGGCAATGTTTTACGCAGATGGCACCTTGTTGTCCTCAGGGGACGATATGGTGTGTAAGAATAAAAAAAACTCAGTCGGTACAACAGTGTTCTCGGTCCAGTGTGGAAGACTATTATTATCACTGACGGGGGTGGTTGTGAAATGGGGAAATCTCACCCGAGGGCAAGATATTTGGGCCAGACCAAATATCTTGTCCCGAAGGTGAGATTTCCCCATCTCACACGCACTCTTGTTTCAGGGATAATTTTTCTTCCCCCCCCCCCCCCCCCCCACCCAAAACACAATCCACAAGTAATCCAGGGGTACGTGCAGCTAAATCGAACAATTCTGTTGTCCATTTCAGAAAAAAAACGATTTGCTTATCGGAAAGAGTGCACAAACGTTCTGTATATACCACAGGTATATTCCACGAAATTAAATCACAACGCCGCAAGACAAGGGTTAAAGATTTTTCGAAATGAACATTGACAGATTCCGATGACGCCAGTTGGGCTCATCAATCGACCGATCAATGGACACGCGTAGTGATGGGAGTTAAGTTAAGAAATTGAACAAGCTGTATACAATATACTGTTATTATTAACATCAATTACACCAAACAACAATACTTTGAAAACCAACGAAGCATAAACAATAATTACGTGAGTCATGTGAGATAGATACCTATCTCACGTGGCCTTCTCACACGATATATGCATATCTTGCATAGGAAGGGGGGGGGGGGATAATATTGTCTCTCTCAATCAAATTAGAATTGGAATGAAGTATCACACGCTTTATTGGAGTATGGGTGGGAGCGCGATGACTTAATGGTTACGCCATAGGACTTCAAACTGAAAGGTGCATGGTTCGATCCCCACCAGGAGAATCTGTGTTGTGTCCTTGGGCAAGGCACTTAATCTCGATTGCCCGCGTGGAGGCACGGGAGCGCTGTGTACTAACCCTGCTTGTGTGGAGTTAGTACGTGGGGGAGTCTGACAGTTCCTCGCATCTGCTCGTTGGTTCTCTCCTGGTACTCGGCTTCGGCCACTCGTAAAACTGACCGACACGAAGTGACTCTGGCTGTCCAAAGTGTCGTTAAACCCCAACAAACAAACGGGAGTATGAATGCGGGATTGGTATGTTAAGTTGCAAGATGAGTTTTTCATAACTTGATGAGTAATTTTTCTACCCTATGAATGTTTTTGCTCTGTCCTGTCCATTTGTCAAAAAAGATGTGGATGCGTCCCATGGTGGCATTAAACTGTAATTACTACAGGTTGGCTGTTAGCTAGTATTCACGTGGGTTATTCGCACTAGTTTTTTTCTTTTGTCTGAATATTCGAGACTGTGTGGTAGCCTATGTTGAAACAAAACTTATAAATGCACAAATTTTTGATGATTGCACTGATATAAATGACGGTGACTTCGGTCGCGTAAGGTTATATTATAATACAAGCAACACAATGAATTAAATAATAACAAGAGCATCATCAGGCGCGTCTGAATACGCCCGTTAGCCATTTTGAATTGTACTACTGCAAAATACAAAAACAAATGTTAATAGACGGTCGAATTCTAAGTCGAAAAGGGCCGTAACTCCTGTAAAAATAGTTGGACGGAACCCATATTCGAACTTAACCTGTATTACTAGCTGGGTAATACCAGCTTTGGTTGAAATCAAATAATCCAAGCTGGAGTTATCGGTCTAAAACCAAAAATATTAACGTATGGACAGACGGACGGACAGACGGACGGACAGACTAATTATATAATACGACCGTTTTTCAAATGGGCGTAAAATAATTGAAATGAATATTTGTTGTTTTATCGAAGTATGAATGTAGGATGGAAGTGTTAAGTTGTACAACTTAACACACCCATCCAACATTCATACTCCAATAAACCAACAGATAATTCATTCTAATTCTTATTTGTTTTTGAAAACTGTTGTTGATTTTCTTGTTCGTTGCAAATACATATTTTCAGCCACATTAAGTATGTTCTCCAGTTATTATGCAACAAAGTCAGCTTACACCTTGACTTTTCGGCCATTTCGGGGTTTATAAAACCAATATGAAATTCGTGACAGAACAATGGTCTCGATATTTAAGTGACGTCAACTGAATACCACTCGTCTGCTGGGTATACGTGAGTCCGTGTCCTTTATTGATTGAACAAAAACGGGATGAAAGACAGCTCCCAGCCTCGCTGTCGGTTTTCATGAATTTGAATAACCTTCTTGGTGTCACTCGCCACACGTTAGCAGATTGTTCAATTTGTCAATACGTGTAGCTCAGTTGGTAAATGTAACTTCTTACAGCTTATTATGGGAATGAGACTGAATAGAAATATGGTTTGGGGAGAAATGTTCGTTACGAACCAATAGTCACCAGCCCCACTGAACTGTAGCGATAACTAGGGTCCTACGAATCTAAAGTTTCAGATCGACTCGAAACCCCAAATCCAATCAAACAGGATTTCGAATCGAATCTCACCACTCCTCAAGTACAGATATCATATTGCACCTTTCACAACCATAAATGTTGCTAGTCTCCACAGAAGTACTGTATGCAACGGTGACTTGTCTTATTTTGGCAAATCAATAAAAAATGCGGAATATTTCAAAACGTAATCAAAGTAATCTGGGAAACGGAACCTCATTGAACTATTCTTGTATTATCAGGAAAGCAGCCATGATTTGATTTCCTAAAAAGTAACTGGTGTCAAGCACCACGAAATCATCGTTAAGAGGGCTGGTCATATTTATTATAAGTTATCTCCGTCAACATGTATGGTATATGGAGATTTAAAACCTGGATGTCGGTTTTTGAACACCGAGCCGCAGGCGAGGTGTTTAAATGAGACATGCAGGCATTAAATCTCCTTATACCATACACGTTGACGAGTTAACGTTTTTGTCCCGTTTGAAACACAATAGAAACATAGTGGAGAAAAATTTGTGGACGCGTTTCTCACGCACTGTGAAAAGTTGGACCAAATTCGTGAATAACTTTTGTTTTTACGAACGCGACAATAGATAGAGTTACATCCCTTGGGTCGTTAAGGAAACGAGTGAACAGTATTTTGTTTGCATATCGCCCCCCCCCCCCCCCCCACCCTCGAGTTCCCATATGTTGTATGTGCCTATCGGTACATAGAACACATTGGAACTGAGGGGACGATATTTTATTTTTCTCAAGATGTTTCATTTAATTATTCGCCTATTTAATTTATAACAGCAAAATATGATCGAATTGTCGGAATTCTGATGATATTTTGTGACTATTTTCAGGTTTTTTGGTTCGATTTTTATACCGAGGAGAGTGAATGCGAAAAGCTTTCATTTAAACCATATACCCCGATGTTTCGCGTGCACTTATACCCTAGATATTGTACGCTCTCACATATCTCGGAAGTTGGGTGCACTCTTTGCCATGGTTATTTGTCCAAGGCATTCTGACCAATCAAAAGACAGAATTTATCACGATATAGGGACAAATTTATTTATCTATTTATTGGTGCCTGATGCCACATCAGCATCCAGGGCTATATCGTGGCGTTAAAGCAGTATGTATTATACAAGAGGTCACCATCTTTGATCAAATGAAATGATTCAATGGAAAGAACTTGATGAACAAATAGGCAGTGGAAAGAGTAACGAGAAAATGAGACAAGTGCTTTACTATGTGAATCAAGCTGGGGAATAAATGAGAGTTTAAAAGAATAAAACAATTTAAAATTTATTAAGAATGTTGATTTCCTTGAGACACGACAGAATATTATGAGAGTTTGTGTGAAAATAGGTATTGATAGGGCACTTCAGATGACTAAAAATCAGCCAAGTACCAATGCTATCAAACGTTTACAATCGTATTTTCTAGAATTGTATTTTCTACTTATTAATATAACTTACTAAAATGAATCATTAGCATTTTAAAAGATATGGCAATTTGCTACTTGGCAAATTACCGTATCTTTGACAATGCTAATGGTTCCTTTCAACCCATTTAAAGTCATAACTAGAAAATAAAATTCTAGAAAATACAATTGTAAAAATTTTATAGTTTTAAGTGGGCCCAAGTGTATTTTTTTTAATCGGTGAGTAAATTTTATTCCAGGAGTGAAGCATGAAAATACTCTGCATGTACATATGCTTTTAACTGGTAGAGTGCAAAATTATTTTTTGGTCATCAAAATTTGCTCTTTTGTCCCTACCTTGTTACATATACCTATAGGCACCATAAACTGTAATAAAGCAAATCCATGCAGACAAAATAATGGCAGCTCAAAGAAAATATGACGCACATCCACAAAATGTGCAGACTTTAAGCTGCAGCACCTGCTCTTCCAAATAAAGCCCAAAATATGGGCTTCCAGCACTCTAAGAGTTAAACAGTGGGGTTAATTTGGTGGTAGTGGGTTTAGTATTGTTGTAGTCATTGGCTTGATGTTGTAATGGATTCTGCGGCAGGTACTGTTGGCTTTGTACTGGTAGTAGTGTCTTCAGTGGATGTTGTTGGCTCTGTAATGGAAGTAACGTTTAGTAGATGTAGTTGTTGTGTTGTGTAATGGGTTTTGTGGTAGTTGCTGTTGGCCTCTGTATTGACAGTAGTGTTTTCTGTAGGTGTAGTTGTTAGCTCTTCAGTGGCAGATGTGCTTTCGGTAGGTGTAGTTGTTGGCCCTGTAGTGGCAGTAGTGCTTTTTGTGGATGTAGTTGTTGGCTCTTCAGTGGCAGTAGTGCTTTCTGTGGGTGTAGTTGTTGGCTCCTCAGTGGCAGTAGTGCTCTTTGTAGGTGTAGTTGTTGGCTCTGTAGAGGCGGTGGTGCTTTTTGTAGGTGTAGTTGTTGGCGCTGTAGTGGCGATAGTGCTTACTGTGGGTGCAGTTGTTGGCTCTGTAGTGGCAGTGGTGCGTTCTGTAGGTGTAGTTGTTGGCTCTGTAGTGGCGGTGGTGCTTTTTGTAGGTGTAGTTGTTGGCGCTGTAGTAGCGGTAGTGCTTACAGTGGGTGTAGTTGTTGGCTCTATAGTGGCAGTGGTGTTTCTGTAGGTGTAGTTGTTGCCTCTGTAGTGGCAGTAGTTCTTTCTGTGTGTGTAGCTGTTGGCTCTGTAGTGGCAGAAGTGTTTTCTTTAGGTGTAATTGTTGACTCTGTAGTGGCAGTGGTGCTTTCTGTAGGTGTAGTTGTTGGCTCTGTAGTAGCGGTAGTGCTTTCTGTGGGTGTAGTTGTTGGCTCCGTAGTAGCGATAGTGCTTTCTATGGGTGTAGTTGTTCGCTCTGTAGTGGCAGTGGTGCTTTCTGTAGGTGTAGTTGTTTGCTCTGTAGTGGAAGTAACGGGTTCAGTAGTTGGTTTTGTTGTAGTTGCAGTTGGTTCAGTAACTGCTGTTGTTGGCTCTGTGGCCATGGATGGTTCATTAGTAGCTGTTGTTGACTCTGTTGTGGTGGTTGTTAGCTCTGTAGTGGTAGTAGCTGGTTCAGTAGTTGTAGTGTTGGTTTGGTTATAGTTGGTTCTGTTGCGGTTGTTGTTGTCACTTGTAGTTAGCTTGTGGCGAATTCTGTAGCTGTAGTGTTATCTAAGTTGTAGTTAGTTCTATGGTAGTTGTAGTTGGCTCTGTTGTCGTTGGTATTGCGTCTTCAAGTTAGTAGATGGTTCAGTTGTTGTTGGATCTGTAGTACTTGTTGATTTAACACTGTGATGTTAGTAGTGGGGTGTGAATTAGTAGCTGTTGAGTCTGTAGTAGGTGTTGTTGGCTCTTTAGTAGTATTGAAAGATTCAGTGGTTGTAGCTGTTGTTTTTTATGGATTCTGGCGTAGTTACTGTTAAATTGTCGGATCTGTAGTGATGGTTGTTGACTCTGTAGTAGTTGGCGTTGGCCCACTAGTGGTAGTTGATTCTGTAGTAGTTGTTGTTGATCCTGTTGTAGTTGTTGTTAGCTCTGTAGTGGTAGTAGTTGGTTCAGTAGTTGTAGTGCTGGTTATAGTTGGTTCTGTTGCGGTTGTTGTTGTCACTGTAATGATAGCTCCGGATTCAGTACTTATTGGTTCTGTTGTGGGTGCAGTTGTTCTGTAATGGTTCCTGTTGACGCTGTGGTGGAACAAGTGGGTTCAGTTGATGTATATAGTTGTTGGTTCTGTAAATGTTGTAATCGGTTCTGTATTAGAGAATGTCGCGTGTGTTGTTGTAATAGTTGACTCTGTAATAGTTATTGCTGGATCTGTTGTGGTAGTTGTTAAAAACATAGTTCTTTCCAGGAAGGCGGTCTTAAGCTATGTTTTAATAGTATCATGTTCCTGTGCCGGAAGTGCTGACTCGGGGGTTCAAAGGGTCAAATACAAAGGCGGTTTCTCTATCAAAATCAAAGATGGCTGCCAATATCGATGTCATAGTTAGGGCTTAATCCATGGAACGGGAATTTTCTGGTTGTCTTTTTTAAAATTCAGTCACGAGACCAGGAATGTCCCGGTTCTCATTTGTGATTATCAGTCCAAATACCCGGGAAATTCATAGGACAGAACAGGGAATCAAAGGTTGCGTTTCCGCAGCATTTGATTCCCGATTCTAGTCTATGAATTTCCTGGGCAGTAGAACTGATTTTCAGAACCGGTGACCTAGAAATTCCCGTTCAGGTCATTAACTCATAGCGACAACGGCGATGCTGGTCTCGGAAGAAATTGATATTCGCCTTAATCTCATAATATATACTACGCAATCATTGATACCATAGTCTATGAATTCCCCGGATTTTGTGATTCACTTTCAGAACCGGGAGCCGTTGAGCCGGGAAATTCCCGTTCTCGGTATTAAACCTCAGTCATAGTATAATGACTAATGCTCAAAAATAAGATTCATATAGAACTTTATATAATTCAATCCATACGAGATTATAAGTTATGTCCGTCAACTTGTATGGCATATGGAGATTTAATACCTGAATGTCGGTGTTTAAATGAGTCATCCAGGTATTAAATCTCCATATATCACACATGGTGACGGACGGAGATAACGTTTTTGTCCAGTTTGAAACACAATAGAAACAAAGTCGAGAAAAAATTGTGGATGCGTTTCAGACGCTCCGCAATCAGTTGGAACAAACGCAGAAGACAACAGATAGAGTTATATACCTTGGGTCATTAAGGAAACGAGTAAACAGTATTTTGTTAACATATCGTACCCCGATTTCCAACGTGTTCTATACGCCTAATGACACTTGGAACACATTGGAGCGGAGGGGATGATATTTGCTCTTATTTTATTTTTCTCAAGTTGTTTCATTTCATTATTCGACTATTTAATTTATAACAGGTAGGCAGCCAATCTGGCTATGTTATCTCCCTGTGGTATCTATCTGTATGTCTCACTGTGGTTATAAATATATTAGATTTGTAAAGCCTTATCTATATACCGTAAATAAACAAAACAAAATAAACGGCAAAATATGATCGAATTGTCGGAAATCTGATGATATTTATGACTATTTTGAGTTTTTTGGTTAGATTTTTATATCGAGACGAACAAAAGAGATAGGCTTTCATTTAAACCATATACCCCCGATGTTTTGCGTGCGCTTATACCCTGGATGTTGCACGTTCTCATATACCTTGGATGTTGGGTGCACCCGTTGCCATGGCTATGTGTCCAAGGCATTCTGACCAATCAAAAGACTGAATTTATCGGGATATAGAGATAATGGTTTTTGACATTTGTATGTTGTAAAAGTTCCTTAAAGTGTAAAATAGCTGCCAAGATTCCCTCACTAGAAGTGTGAAAATGTGCAATTTGTGAGACATTTCCATATAACTGGAATTACAATAACTTTTAGCTAACCTATCGGAAAATGAATGTAATTTGGCAAAATACACTTCATGTATTAGATAATTGTAAGAAATGTCATTTTCTCCACTTATTACCTATATAACAAGGCTTGAAACTACATTATACAATAATATCTGAGCTGAGCGTGTGTTATTTAAAGTTGGAGTATTTATTCATCCCCGTCCATATGTCTGACGACACTTTGTTTGGCCAACGTTGGTGGAATCGCCGCCAAAATGGCATTTCATTAAAATGTCTATATTATTCAAAAAGGGCTGGTGAATACATCATTGTCTGAAAGTTCGCTTCGAGTTCACACATCACGACTTGAGTGTGTTATTTTATACACTTATGGGAGCAGAGTTCCTCACTAAAATTCAAAATGGTCGCCAATATGACTACAGGAGGTGCGCACACTGTTAGTTTCTGAACACATTTTCCCAAAAATAAAGTCATAAAAGAACAGGGTAACCCAATTTTGCTAGGCAAATCAACTGTCCTCGCACAGCATGTACATCAAACAACAATGGTATGATCAGTTGATGATGTTTTGTCAAACCGCCTCAGAGAAAATAGCCTCAAAGGTTCTTCATTAGAATCTCGAATTGCCTAAACATGATCGACAGGGGCACAATCCAGTGAGATTAAATAACAGGTAACAATGATTTCAATGCTTCTCACTTCCCACTTGTCATATATAAGAACAAATAAATGGATAAAGATAACTCATATCTATGAGCATTGCTGCCCTGTAAGAGAATTAAGCAGGACATATTGTCGGGTAACACCCTGCACACCAACGTAGATTATGTTGTAGAACAGAATTTGTTTTTTTCAGCTGGCCGCTAATATTACAATCGGACTCTATATTTCAGTGATAAACTACTCGTTATTGATATTCTTCAGCAAACCTGTCTATCCATTGACCGAAAGGGCGTAACTATGGTGAAAGGGGTGCGACGGGGGGAGGGGTGTGTGATCCCCTCACAATAATTTTACAGTCGGGGCATTTCCGTCTGGATTGGAGTCTCTTAGATATTGATTCGCTATTTCTAGTAAGTTTGGTTCTACCAAGACTGGATTCGCAACTTGGTCTTACGTCACACACGTAGTTGGGCTCATGCAAATGGAGGTCCGTGGCCAATTCGATCCCAGCATGGCAAAAGTTTGTGTTCGGTACGTGCTAATAAAACAAGAAATTTGGAAGCTCATGCGACACGACAACTGCACGTGTTTTTCCACAAACAACATTCCTGAGTTTTTTTTTAACTATATTTATGACTGACAAAATATTACAGCTTCATCATTAAGACATGCATTCGATGAAGGAAAGCCTTGGTAATGTGGTCGGAATATTTTGCAAGTCTGGACTTGAGTCATGACAGTCGGGACAAAATGGGTTTACGTTCCCTCAATAGTTCATCTCCATAGGGCCTCTGACTGCTAAGGATTAACACTGGCTCTATGCCCCAGCTCTGGGATATCCGGGAAAGGAGTTAACATAAATACCATGTGCACGGTTGAAAAACTCTAAGGGATAAACAGGTCGTCACCTGAGTTCCAATGTGGTCTATGTGCCAGTAGGCACATAGAACACATTGGAACTCAGGGGACGTCGTGTGTCTTCTAGTTTAGCTCTGACGTCAGGGTACATTTCTGCTTGTTGCTGAAATGTAGTGACTGGCTATGTAAGGTTCAATTACCGTATATCCACAATACAGAATGCAGCAACTATGGGTGTGTAAAAGGACTATGCCGATTTGCGTTCGGTGTTTTTCAGTAATTAGACACCTTTCGCATAATGAACGACGACTGATAAAAATTACGAATAGTTAATAGTAGTCGTAAATCGTCGAGCGGTCAAAAAAACTTTTCGCAGAATTGACGACTACGAACTGACGACTACGAGTCCGTTTGTGTGTTCGCAGTTTTCTCGTTTTGCGCGGCGACGAATAATTTGATTGCCAGTAAGAGATGGCGATTACAGTTTAATGACATAATCTGAGGGAGAAGCCCCCACATTACCTTACCACATTACCTTGCGGAGAAACGCTTTCAAACTTTCTGCAGTATGATATACCTACGTGTTTTTGTGAGAAATCGTAATCGAAACTACAGATGGGAGAAAACGAGAGCTGATAGGAAGAACACAAATTCCAGTGACGTTTTACCCCATTCGTAATTCTCACCAGTCGTCGTTCATTGTGCGAAAGATCTCTATTGTAAACAGAATCGCCATTGCATGACAATAGTGTTAGACATGGTTATCAGAAGTACTGCTTTAACCCTTTACCTAAAATGACTAGCAGACGACACTTACAAAATAAATGTCCTAAATAATCATGAGAGACCATTTCTATCTCCCTTGGTACGCATGCGCTATGATCCGATTCTCGCAAAGCTCAAAATATCCTGTAGCACTCTATGGAAAAAATTAATAACCCTTTACCCAACGAATCGGCCACATTCGCCGGCGTAATATGCACATTGTAAATTGCCGTCTGTACATCCGACCATCGTTTCTAAACAAGCATAGATTCAACTTTGTAAATTAAAAGGAAAACAGACGACAAGTGTTTACTACTTCCATTTTACTTTGAAAAGGTGTAGTTTTTTTTTTCTCTGCTGAGATTTCAGAGATCTTTGTGTCTTGGTTATCATCCGGACAATATGCGAAATATCGCCCCTATCGACGTGATTCAGTTCAATCAGCTGTATTATTCGGCAGTAATCAGTAGGGCTGAAACGGTTGGCTCATTTTCGTAACCGACTAACCAAGAGCTATAACCGGATAATATCCGGCTATCCGTGGCCATTATTTCACCAAATATGGGATCAAAACTATAGGAATTGGAAAGAAGTATTCTCAAACTATTCCGTAGTGTGCATACAAACGAACGTTGTCGAGTACTCGACAACGTTCGTTTGTATACACACTACGGAATAGTTTCTGCGATTATTCATTAATTACGGAAATTGCCGATCATTAACGAAGTTTTGAACGCCAAAGTCGATTATTTCTCAATATACACAACGCGGCTTCGATGTGTAATCTATCACAATCGAGAAGCGGCAGATTTAGTACGTTTTAAACGTGAAATGACGATCACTATCGATATTTCGGATAACCGGTTGACGGTTTTTCTAATCGGTTAGGTAGCTAAGTGGTTTCAAACCGATTATCCGGTTAACCATTTCAGTACTAGTAATCAGGGGAGACAAACCAAAATATATCCTCGCAAAAGTTAGTATTTATAGTCGAGATTGTAATCTTTTCTTTTTAGCCTCAAAACATAGCTTATGACCACTGTATTCGAACGCGTCCGATGAGGGATTATAAGCGATGTTTTAAGGCTAAATTTGAAAAAAGAATTGTAAAACTTTGAATGGCTATTTTTTTTCGAATCGAATTGACCGGTTTTGTCGTTACATTATATACTACTCAAAGTTTGCTAAGCACCAAATATTTGACACATCATTGTGAAATTTGCTTGTGACATATTTGCGACATTGTTGGCGGATATGATTGAGAAATGTATTGAGATGGTCCCCAGTGATTACATTAGCTCTCTTGACAGGCAGACTTTTCGTGACAGTCATGGAAAGCATGTACCCCTTGATTTTCATGATGATTTCGTGTACTGTCTACATGTACATGACATGTGTATGGTATTTAATCTTCATTCCAACACAAACCCTTGTGATTTAATGATTGAATATGGTAAATGCAAATGTAAGAAGACATTTGTCTGAAGCAGAAATGTGGCGGGCTGTAAGGATGGTGGAGCAAGGAGTTATCCATCGTCAGGTTGTTGAAGCCCTTGGTGTGCACCATACGGTGATCACCAGAGCCTGTGCAAGATTTCAGCAGTATGGCACACCAGTAAGACGGCATGGTGGTGGCGGAGACAGGGCAACATCTGCAGCTCAAACTGGTTTTTGATCATTCAGGCCCGTAGGAACCGCTTTGCCACAGCAACCCAGCTTCACAATGACCTTCAGAATGCATCCGGGGTAAATGTTTCGACGCAGACTATCTGGGCAAGGTTGCACGAAGGTGGTTTGATCGAGAAGACCATGTATTCACATTCCGCTGTCCCAGAACCACGCCAGGCACGATATGAATGGGTCATGGACCACGTTGGGTGGACCAGATAAGATTGGCGACCTGTCCTTTTTACAGATGAGTCAAGGTACTGCCTAGACCACACAGATAGGCGTTCTAGGGTATGAAGACCAGGAGAGTGATTCCATGCAGCCAACATTGCTGAGCATGACCGCTATGGTGGAGGGTCAGTAATGGTACGGGGGTGGCCTCAGCTGGGATGGACGTACATAGTTCTGTGTCATTGACCGTGGTACATTGACTGCACAGCGGCATATTGATGAGATCCTGGATGCCCACGTCAGATTGTATGCAGGTGCAGTGGGTGATAGATTCATTCTGATGGACGATAATGCCCGTCCTCGTGTTGCCCATGCTGTCCGGGAGTACCGCCAGAGGGAGGGGATTGAGCGTATGGACTGGCCAGCAAGATCCCCTGACCTCAATCCAATCGAACATGTCTGGAATGAGTTGCAGCGTTCAATTTCAGTCCGTCCAGTCCAACCAAGAAGTGTCCAGGAGCTTGGAGCCATGCTGGTCCAAGAATGGAACAGCATCCCACAAAGGACCATCTGGAACCTGACTGGGAGCACGAGAAGGCGTTGTCAAGCTGTAATTAACAATAATGGGTCTCATACTCGATACTGAACCCATATCAGTTCGCTCCGTCAACTTTTTGGCAAATTGAAAAATTTCCTCTTTTACCAATAATATCCATTTTCCATGGTTATCGTATTCAAAAGCAAAAAAAATAATGTCAAACACAAACAAAATCTTAATTTCTGTGCTTAAATCATTAAAGATATAATTAAATAAAAAAAAATATAGTCTTTTCATAATATTTCAACTAAAACGTAAAACAGGTAGTTGGATATACTTGGTGCTTAGCAAATTTTGAGTAGTTTTTACTGGGTTGCATTCCACTTCCACTTCTCTTTTTCCTTTTACCAGTTTGAATCCATTCCCAAATCCTATTTCTTATAGTTTTCAACACCTAAATGTCTAAATTGCCACCTGGTAGTAACTACTCATCTATGCTGCATACACATCTTTTGATTACATAATCGTTACCAATGTGTCAAATTTCGGAAAGGGTCTTGATGAACACAAATTGTGATCCTGCTTATCCGGTGAAACCACATCTTATGACCCATCTAAAGGAGCATCCCCAACAGTGAACGAAAAAAAAGCTTTTCAAAAAGAACATGTCTAGTGTCCGTGTGCCCGTAGAATGGGCCTTTGGGAAATTTCTAACTTTGCTTTCCAAGAAACCAAACAAAAAAAAAAAACAAAAAACAAAAAAAATTAAAACTCTACCTTCAACCCGTTGGCAAATATTTTTAAGTTGGTGGATTCCTTTAAAATTGCCGCACTTGTGTATATGGGCAGTGAAATTTGGGAGTATTTTGGTTTAAACCCCCTACAATTGAGATATATTTAGCTCTATTTACATTATGTATTTAATATTTATCAATATGTTAATGAGCATCAAGGCTCGGTTGTTATCATGTGTTTTACCAGGACCTTTACAGAACATAGACAGTATACGAATGAGTATTCCATATGATAATAAATTTTACCGCCTGCATTTAACTAATTCTTTGTCCTCCATCTGATTTGTCGCGGTCCTCTAGCGAGGAGGCCTACATTAACTCAGTCCCCGTCCGGGCTATTCATCCCCAACTGTACCTCCTAACCACCAAGCATTCAGGCAAAAAGTGTTTCACAATTCCTCACATCGGCGCTTACTCTAGCTCACTAACTATATACACAGAACGACAAACGCGTGTGAATGAGTTAATCGATATGGCACGAGACCTGTTGTGGCCTCTCGTTGTATCCTTCCGCGCTGGCATAAGTGCCATATCGATTAACACATTTACACGCGTGTGTCGTTTTGTGTTTATTGCACGCCTTCACGTATAGAAAGCAATTATCAGAAGGACACTCTTGCAAATCATTTGACAATTCGTCACCTGAGTTCCAATGTGTTCTATGTGCCTACTGGCACATAGAACACATTGGAACTCAGGGGACGAATTATCAACAAAAACAACACATTTTATCGCCAATCAAACTTGCGAGGGGAACCTGTGTTACTATTTTGTCCCCTGAGTTCCAACGTATTCTATGTGCCTACTGACACAAAGAACACATTGGAACACAAGGGACGATTTTCAGCTATCGCTAGCGATTCAAATTGTAATTGCCCTGCACGATTTGTAGAAAATTCCAGTGAAATTTCGCTTCTATATTAAAAATAGTCCGTCAACGATTTCCGTTCGGCACATAAAGATTTTCATTTTCCGCATGGTTTAGTGTTGCTGCAGATGAGGATTTCATAGAACAGGCGTGAAATAAAAAATGACCCTTTTCATTGCCATTCCCCATCTACTTTATGTTTTCATCCCATTTTCCTTTTGTATTCTAAGGAGTCTTATTCTACAAGGCAAATATTTGAGACATCTGAACATGAAGTGTTCCAGGGACTCCGTTACTCCTAAATTACACTTTTGGCACACTCTTTGCTGGCATTTCCTGATCCCCCCCCCCCCCACTCTTCAACCAACTCCAGTGACTTCGATCTCGCTTTGAACAACAACCCCCCCCCCCCCCCCCCTCTTCCTAAGAACCATCCAGGTACTCCTCAAAAGATGGGAATCTTTTTTGCACAACCCGTCTAAAGAACTCTCGATCCTAATTCCAATTCGCCAGTTTATATTGCAATCCTCTGGGATCCTTCCCCTGATAAGGCTACTCCCTGTTCAGTCCCTCTTCTAGATTTCCAGTCTCTACAGAGTAATTCTCCATTAACTCCCCCGCTTGTCTTAATCACCCTGCCTGAATGTTAGTGTTCCATACATGGTTAAACGTCGTTTTACACCACATTCTGTTAGAGAGGTTTACCAGATAATTCAGGTAACAACATTTTCCTATATCTGTTTTATCTTTAACAGGCATCCACCCGAGTTCCACTCTGACCGATTCCAGCGCGGCAGCGTCACTTGATCCTGTTATCCATTGACCCGCATCATTGTGTAGAATCTCCAAATTGCTCACTACTGGTTGCTTTAGAGGGATCGCATCCGTTCCACCTGTTATACTTGGTAATCCCACCCTCTCCCAAATGTTTTTTTCCAACGAACGTGTTATTAAATCTAGTTCTTCCAAGTAGTTTTGACTGATTGGGTTTTCTTTTCCCCTTTGCTTAAACCTTTACCTAACATGAAAAGCAGACGACACTTGTAAAACTGAATAACTAATGTTTTTCATTTTTGTCTCAAAAACATAAGTTATGACCCCTCTTTGGAAAGAGGGGTCATAACCTATGTTTTTGAGACAAAAAATGAAAAAAGTAATGAAAATTAATTGGCGATTTTTGTGAATAGCGCTGGCCGGTTTTGGCCGTTACGTTAGGTAATGGGTCAAGTTTATTTGTGTGGTTTTTGTATATGCCTCTACCTGAAACACATAAATTCACTACCAAGTATTCATATTCTCCCGTTTCCCCCATTGTTATATCCTTGCTTTCCTCTTCACCAGTAGAGAATTTGCCCACCCCCACCTTCGCGATGCATCAACACCTTACAGCCCACAGGGATTACCTTAATTTTGTTTTCGTTCAGTTCAACTCGCCATTTATCCCCGTACTTTTCTACCATAGTTAACAGTTTTAGTAGTCCCTCTTCACTAAAATAATAAAGCCATGTCTTCGGCACAGAATATCCCTGGGATTATTGTGTCTGGAACTTTGACTCCCTCTGTGCCTACAAACAACTTCTCTCCTAAATCTTTTATGTACAATGCAAACAGAATCGGTGACAAGATGCACCCCTACTTAAGGCCTATCTCCATTGAGATCCTTTTTGTTGTGATAATTCCTGGGTTGAGTACACTCTGCACATCTTTGTACATTTCTATCATGATTCCGACAACACGTCCTCCAAAATCAAAGGCCCTCAAGTTTCTGCCACATTCCCTCCGTCCGCACGCTGCCGTATGCTTTTTTCACATAAAGGAAGGTCATAAATATCTTTCTCTTATCGACTGTTGTTGATTCTATCAGTTGGAATAGAGTAAACTAGTGGTCAGTGACTCGTCTTCCTTTCCGGAACCCATTCTGGATTTCCCCCCAGGAATCCTCTTTGTTCGACAGTTTCCACAAGCCTTCGACAGAGAACCTTGTAGAATACCTTCCCAATATCGCTGCTAACAGATCTCCCTCTACAATTATCTACAACTTCTCTATCTCCTTTTAGTGTATGAATGTTATCCTCTTTCCATGCACTTTGTTGGGACCTCCTGCTTTGTGATGGCCGGCCATGATAAATAGTGCTGTAAGGTGCTCATATTATAGATCCCCTCCTCCGTTTAAAAACTCGTTGGGAATTTCCTCTGTACCTGCTGCATTTCCATTCTTTAACTTGGTGACCTCATTTCGTACTTCCTCACCTCAATTTATCTTATACTAAGTCAGATAAATTTCAAGCGCTCCCAACCAACCATTCTGGTGGAAAGTCCCCCCCCCCCCCCCAACTCCCATCTTCCATCATTTAACTTCTCCCAGTGCTTGACCGTTTCTACTTCTATACTGTCCCGGTCGTCAGTGTTTTTGCTGTCCATCTTCATACTTCGTAAAGGAATTCCCTTTGTTAGTTTTATTTATCCATTTCCAGAATACATTGGAACTTATTACCACGCGCCTCTCCCCGCCCCTTTTTTCTTATTGCTTTAATGAGATTACTATTCCGCATTTTCCTGTTTTTGTTACCGATTATATTCACCTTTGTTCTTGTCTCTTCGTGTAGTTCTTTGTCACTTTTAGTGGTTGAAGCATTCACTCCCTTAAGTTTTCTACACCTTCTAAATGTTGCACATTTTTCTTTCTCTTTTTTATTGCGCGTTTGAGCTCATTATTTACCCATATCATCGTCCATTTATCGTTAAACTAATTCTCCCTATGCTTTCCCTGCAAGCATCTTTTAGATTTCTCACTATTGAATCTGCCAACTCCTGAATATTATCTCCAGTTGCCACATTTTCTAGCTTTGATTATAAATTCTCCTCAAAGTGCTCCTAGCCTATTTCTTTTCACAGTTTCCAAATGCCCTTAAAGACCGCCCGTTGTTTTGGTATTCTATAGCGTCCAACCCTCATTGTTATCAGGTTGTGATCACTATTTACTATGAATCTCCTTCGTCGTCTATTTCCATGTCTATGACCTCTCCTCCATAGCCCTGGATCACTGAGTACATACTCGATTATTGTCTTTCTTTCGTTCCTTTCCCACGTCCATTTACCCTTACACTTTGCACCCCTATTCAAAATCTTCAGAACCAGTTCAGTTGTAAACTCTAACAGTTTCCTCCCCATCCACTATACATGGTTCGTACACCCTTCAAAAATAAAAATTCCAGAACTTTCAAGGACTTTTTCCAAGCATATTCCAGGACCTTTCCAGGACCTTCTGATAAAATAATGCCGACCCTTTTCATACTTGCGTACCTGTTTATAACATAATAATACCTGATGCATGATTAACCCTTTACCCAACGTAACGACCAAAACCGGTCAGCGCTATTCACAAAAATCGGCAATTAATTTTCATTTTTTTTTTCATTTTTTGTCTCAAAAACATAGGTTATGACCCCTCTTTGGAACGAGCTCGTTCCAAAGAGGGGTTATAATCTATGTTTTTGAGACAAGAAATGAAAAACACTTGTTATTCAAAAAAAAATTTTTTGTCTCAAAAACATAGGTTATGACCCCTCTTTGGAACGAGCTCGACGAGCTCGTTCCAAAGAGGGGTTATAATCTATGTTTTTGAGACAAGAAATGAAAAAAAAATAGTTATTCAAGAATTTTGTTTGCAAGTGTCGTCTTTTTTTCGTGTAAGGTAAAGGGTTAAGGTTGGTATGTTTTTTTTTTTATATAAAAACAACGACTTCATGCACTGTCAATCTATGCAATTATGCAAGTTATTACAGCAATTTTTTTCATAACACATTAGATTATTGACATTACATATTTTTCAAGCACTTTCCAGGACTTCAGAACTGGAGATATGATTTTCAAGCACTTTCCAGGCCCTGGAATTTCGATTTTTTAATTCAAGCACTTTCAAGCGCCTTCAAGGACCTGTACGAACCCTGACTATACCCTCCCATCCGTCCCCAATGTGTCCATTAAAATCTTCCATTAAAACAACATGGAGCCCCTATGTTTTGTAACATTAGATCTGAGTGTCGCATATATTCCAAGATTCCACTCAGGCTTGATCCTTTCAACAGCCAAATATACAAACCCAGCTGCGACAATTCTGTTTTCCATCTTGATTTTTGCCCATACTATTTCATTTTCTACTTTTATTGTATTTACATTTGATACGTCTGTGATTCTAACAGGGCCTAACACTCCTTCTTGACATACATACCTACATCTCTGGCCTTCTGATCGCACCTCTCCAAACTACACATACCCCTCGATCTGGTCAGTCCTTTCATCCAAGCTAATCCAAGACTTGCTAAGGCCTATCAAATTAGGATTCTCATCCTAAAAAAAGGTCGTAATTTCACTTATATTCCAACGGAGACACTGGATGTTTTGGAAACACATGAGCTCTCTGAGATGTTACTCATATCTCTTTGTAGGGCCCCCTTTTCTATCTTTTTACATTTGCCGTCCACATTTTGCGTTTTCGTCCAAACTTTCCGCACCCACCCTGCTTTATGCCCAAAACGTTCTACTAACGGTAACATGCAGGGGCCGCGGGACCGGGGGGGGGGGGGGACTGGGAGGGAGGGGGGCTTCAGCCCCACCATTTTTTTTTTGCCGGGCCATGTTTTTTTGTATGCATATATTTTAACACAACCAATGCCTGGTGAAACAAGGGGCGGATCCAGAGCCTCCCCCATATTTTCGCCAGCTATGTTTCTCTCGTACTGGTTCCGTTTCGGTGGGTTTCAGATCATTTTTGCAGTAAGTGGCAGCAAACGCTAAAATGTATACAGTTTGTTAAAAATCGGTTAACTTTAATAGATCGTAATCTTACAGACATACAAGTACCAAATCCACCCCAGACAAGATAATCCACAGACAGTATAATTGCTGTTAACGTCTGGTAAAGCATACGGGTGAGGTCTATTTATCAGCTTTGGTCGTTACCTGTATGCTTTACCGACGTTTTTTAACGGCTCTCAAAGTGTGCAATCTTTCAAATACATCTCCTGAAAAATCTCAAATTATTCGCTCAGATGCATGGAAATGGGGGTTTTGGGACCCTGGAATTTACAATTTTCGTACCACGGGCCGAACATAAAATTTTCGTACCACGGGCCGAACCATGGTCGGCCCGTCATACCGACGACCATCCATCGGTCGATCCAGCCCCCCCCCCCCCTCCCCACTCACTTTGAAAATCGTTCCGCCGCCCATGACTTGGTATATCTGGTCTTAGTCATTACATTCGTCACCCCTGCGGTGATCCAGCTGGATATGGGATAATTCATCACATTCGTCACCCTATGATGATCTAGCTGACGTAGACCCCACGCCCAAACATAATGATCTACCTCTTTGTCGCAGTCTAAACGACACGAACTTCAATGCGGGACTTGTTGCCGCTCTCATGTATTATGACGAGTAGTGGAGGGGGTCCTATATGCAGGTTGCGTCTTCCAACTTTGAAAAGCACCACTTTCTGCAGGCGTATATGATGGACCATATCTCTGGCCCCGTAACTGAAATGGTTAGATCTCAATTCCCCATCATGTGTCACATAACTAGTTCTAAGTTCATACGTTTTGGTCACAGTCTGTTTGCAATCACCCCATCTTCCCTACGAGGACAGGTAGACAGCCAGTCTGGCTATGCCACTTCCCACGGTACACTACTTATCACATTTGTGCAATATGTTTATTTGTAACCATTTTACATATATGTGTACCGTGAATAAAGAATCTGTATCCGACCCAACGCCTCCGAACTGGGACATAGTGACATAACTTCTGCCTGTGAGGACGAATGATAGATCTTGAGATGAAATCGGTGACAATATTTTTGTATAAGAATTGTTTTATTCCCCCGCCTTGGCGGGGGTATAGGTATATAGTATTCCCTGTGTCCGTCAGTCCGTCGGTCCTGAAGCTGTATCATACACCACACTCACACCTTTCAAGACAGCTCTCTGAAATTTTGTACAATTCAAAACTACATTCAGCACATTACCATGTTAGAAGGTCAGACAACTCTGAATGTTTTTTTTTTGTTTGTAACAGGTACCGCCGTCTATGAACTTAGAAAATTCCATGTATTTTTTAATTGAGGGTACTTCCATGGTGTAATCAACTCTTCCTTCGGTTGCTAATGAAGAGGGTTGAACTTTAGGATATGGTAAGACATGCCTTGAAGATGTACAACATCTATAATGTTTGCAGAAATTTTAACAAAATTATTGCCCTTTATCGACTTAGGAAATATCCAGAGTTTTTTAATTGAGGGTGCCTTATTGGGGTACCTTCATGGTGTAATCAACTCCTTCCACAGTTTGTAATGCAGGGATTTGAAACCTTATAGGATATAGTTACACATACAATGAATATATGCAATATCTCTACAGTTTGCGAAAAAATATTTTTTTCTCAAAATTATTGCCATTTATCAACTTGGAAAATTTCATGTGTTTTTAATTGAGGGTACCTTCATGGTGTAATCAACTCCTCTCTCAGTTTCTAATGTAGATGGTTGAAACTTTAGTATGTAATTACACATGCCTTGAAGATGTGCAACAGCTATACAGTTTGCAGAAAAAATATCTTTTAAAAAATATAGAGGATATTCACGAAAATTTGATGAATACCGAAAATATCTCGTGAGTGGCTACAAAGAAATATGAGGATCTTCACGAGCGACGCAGTCGCGAGTGAAGATCCTCATATTTCTTGTAGCCACGAACGAGATACTTTCGGTATTCATCAAATTTTCGTGAATTTTCTTTTTATTTAATGCTCTACGACTACAAACTCTCCAATTTGTGGCCTTTATTTGCCATTAAGGCGCAAAATTTATGTGCCGAACCGGCGTCCATACAAAAATTACAACAACCAAACTCCAACCATTGGAATGTGTGAATATCCGCACAAAAAGTAGTCCCGTCTTATTTCTCCCCTAACTTTACGATTTACCAAGGCTGGCGAATTGAAATAATCGCAATGTGTTTCGAAGAAATAGAACAATAACAAAAAACACCACTTTCTTATTTTCAATAACAAGACACGTCATTTTATTTTTTTTGAACTCAATGCACTGAAGACGTGTGAAGTTGAACTGACGAAATTTGAAAGTGATTTCGGCTTTTCGCTGGAAGGTGAATGAGAAAGTCAAACTTTGAAACCGCTGATTTAATGAATTGATTTAGTCACTGTCACTATCAATTATTCGAATTCGTTTGTATTTGGGACTCTGGAATTCATTACTGATGTGCTGACTCGTTTAAAGTAAATGTGATTCGTCATCCGAACCTACGATGAAATATCGATTTCTAAATATCATTTTGATATTTCGTTTTGCCGACCGACAGGGGAATATGACTTAATTTTTCAGCGTGAATTGATGCCTGAGCATTAAATAAATTTTGCTCTTTACGGACTTAGATAATTTCCAGTGTTGTTTATTTGAGGGTACCTTCATGGTGTAATCAACTCCTTCCTCGGTTTCTAATGCAGAGAGTTGAGACTTTAGGATATGGTTACACATGGCTTGAAGATGTATCTATAAAGTACGCAGAAGAATATTATCACAAAATTATTGCCCTTTATCGACTTAGAAAATTTCCGAAGTTTTTTAATTGAGGGTACCTTCATGCTGTAATCAACTCCCCCAACAGTTTACAGTGAAGAGGGTTTGAACTTTAGGGTTGTGTTTACAAATGCCTTGGAGACGTGAAACATACATAAAGTGTGAAAAATATTATTTCACAAAATTATTAAATTAAGTACCTCTTACATTTTGATAAAGAAGACTGGGTACCTTTTTGTGTCACCCTATGGTGACATTTAATAGTTTTTGTGATAATGCCCTAATGGTTTGTAATCTGTCAACGGTTCGTCGTCTGTCATCCTTCATCTGTCACCCAACAATAAATGTTTCATTTCTGCAATCCTACCTATGGTATACAGTCTGTTAGAAATTGGTTAACTTTAATAGATCGTAATCTTACAGACATATAAGTACCAAATCCACCCCCTGACAAGATAATCCACAGACAGTATAATTGCTGTTAACGTCTGGCAAAGCATAGAGGTGAGGTTTATTTATCAGCTTTGGTCGTTACGACCAAAGCTGATAAATAGACCTCACCAATATGTTTTACCGACGTTTTTAACGGCTCTCAAAGTGTGAAATCTTTCAAATACATCTCCTGAAAAATCTCAAATTATCCGCTCAGATGCATGGAAATGGGGGTTTTGGGACCATGGAATTTAAAATTTTCGTACCACGGGCGGAACCATAGTAGGCCCGTCATACCGACGGCCATCCATCGCCCGATCCAGCCCCCTCACTTTGAAAATCGTTCCGCCGCCCTTGTAAGAGTTAGCCAATTTTTCTTCTAAGGGTGAAAAATAGTCCAATTGGTATTCCGGTCATTTCATATTAATTTAGTTATACAGATTAAAAGTCAGATACGAACACAAGCTGTTTTTCAATGATCACCAGCATAAGGTTAACGTTTTGGTGCTCTAAACTCGATCCGGGAATTCGGCGGTCAAACGGCTGAAATTAACATTAAAAATATATGAGGCTTCGGATAAAGACAACGTCGTGTTGTGAATAAAATCGTATATGTGCTCGTTTCCCAAAACGTGTAACTCGCATTCAACACATTTCAAACAAATGCGAAATTCAATCAAGCGGACATTATGACGTACTTTGCAGTTTTTCTCTTTCGCGAACCCGTTCAGATCTGTACATCACGGTGTACGGTACGAACGCCATGGACTGGTCACTTTTCACGAGTGGGCAATATTTCCACAGCCGCAATAACAATACATTCCAAACACTAATTATAGGAATAATCATCAGAAATTTAATTAATGAAGCACCGGGTTGTACCCGGTGCTTCATTAATTAAATTTTTGATGATCATTCATCAATTAAAATTTTGCTGATGATAATTTTTATTACCTGGTAAACTCATATGTGGACATCACTGCCCATGCGTGGATTACGACCAGTTCACGGCGACTGTACTGTAAACTAGAACTTTTTAATCAATATTTCAGTGACTTTACGTGTAACAAAGCCCCCAAACTGTGACGTACATCACGAAATTCACCCACATATACACATACTCGTACACTTTTGGGAAATCGTAGCCTCTCCATTGTAAAAAAAAAATATTGTTAAAATTAAGATTAAAGCACTGGCAATCAATTGCCGTTATTGAACAGTAAATTTTGCCGTAAAGGCATTTAATGCTTAAAGTTTCATAATATGTAAATTAATAGGGTAGTGCTCATCTACAGTGGAGTAGCAAGTATGTATTTAACCTTTTAAATCCGAGAAACCGCTTTTCCGGTCCAGGAACATGTTACGTCATAATTTCATTAAATAGGATGGGTGCTAAGTGCATGTGTGGGTTAGACCAACATATATTTTCAACGTGCAGCCACGAGACTGCAGGTTCAAAATAGTATTTAGTCTACCCTCAAATAATGAATATGGACTCTTCCAAGTGATGCCTTTGAACTGGTAATGAAGATACCACCATGTTTCAAAGGGTTAAACGAAAGCATTTAACTATTCACTTCCTGCGTTTGCAAAATAGCGTCATCCAGGGCGTAAGGTGCCTTGTTTCAGAAGACCCAGTTTTTAATGTAGGGTCCTGCGCAGATTCGAAATTCGATTCCACTTCGAATCTTAAGTTGTATTCGGTTCGATTCCAAATCGGCAGTTCGATTCGTTTTCCTTCGAATCTTTTCACTGGAATTCGGCTTCGTATCAGTCATCTTTGTCGTCTCACAAAACGTACAGCTGAGATAGAAACTGCACATAAATAATGTTAAAAATAAAGACTGAGTGTAATTTCCGCTATATTAATATAAAAAGCATCTGTACCAATGCCATCATTCATGCTAATTCCAGTTTCACTAGTCACTGCCACTGCTGAAAGCAAATTTGAAGTTCCCAAGCAATATCGACGAGAGCTTACAGTTGCTAGCGGCTAGCCCCGTGCAGTGCCAAGTACAGAACCCTCGGACTCATTTCCGTTTTTGAACAAAAATCCTTACTGGGTGATATTCCAACTATATCACCAATGCATGCCTTCGATGAAGGCATGCCTTGATGATGTAATTGGAATATTTTATCAGCAGCGACTTCACAGACGTCTGTATGCGATTCGACGTTTGATTCGAATTCGAATAACAGACTCGATTCGATTCGCGATTCGAGTCGAGTCGAAAATATGTGATAAGCCGTATTTTAGGGTAGACTACTTAATAAATATCTTGCAGGTTAGATATATTAATTTGTCCACTTTGTATGACAAACCAACAGCCTTCTGGTGCAGTGATGTGAAATGAAATACCAGTTCCTCCGTTTTTGCTCAAGATCGAACAAAAGCGATGGACATTGCCAAATGTATTTAAGTACGGTATTTTACCGTAATAGTTTACGAAGGAAGTACTGGAAACTGGATTGCCAGTAATTTTATCATATTCTTAACGGCAATCTTTTACAATGTATCACAGTCATATTGTGGTTGACCTTCATTGCTAAACATTTATTTCAACCGAATTGATCCACAAAGACGATTGTGTTCGCAAATCGATTAAATCCGCAAACTGTGAGCCGATTTTGTCAGCAGGCTTGCGTTTTGCCAACATAATTGGCCAGAGGTCTGCCTGTGGACACAATCAGCACGTTTACGGTGATAACCGGCCTGCATTTGTGGAAGAAATCGGCTTGCGGGCACAGTCGGCTCGTTTACGGACATAATCGGCCTGCGTTTGTCGGAAGAAATCGGCCTGCGGACACAGTCGGCTCGTTTACGGACATAACTGGCCTGAATTTGAGGAAGAAATCGGCTTGCGGATACAGTCGGTTCGTTTATGGACATAATCGGCCTGCGTTTACGGAAGAAATCGGCTTCCGGACACAGTCGGTTCGTTTACGGACATAATCGGTCTGTGTTTGTCGGAAGAAATCGACTTCCGCACACTGTTGGCTCTATTCGGTCGGAAAAGACGTTCTCCAATTTAATTAATTTATTTATTTTATTGGTGTTTAGGGTCATTTGCGTCATCTTTGGTTACAGGTATGTAGTCAAGTTTGGTCAATCGTGTATACTTATACTGTCCACTTTAGAGAACTTCCACCCTAGGCGTTGATTTCAGGTCCTATTTCACCAGTAAAGCAGAAATTGTATACAGCAGTAAACAAGCACTCCACCACTTCCCGGGGTTCCCACAGGGTCGTTCTCCAATTGTGACAGGTCTGATAAATACCACACGGACAAGAGATTGTTAGACGAAAAATAAATGATTCTGTATATAGACATTCACTCATTATATTATTAGCAATCATACGTAATACCACATCAGAAAGTTTTCATTCTCCAGCCAGTTGAAATATACTTGTGGTATGGTCAGCTTGAGACCAGAAAATCATGTGAAGCAGTGCCCAGCTAATATCAAATTTCGTGCCGAATCGAATCCCGAATCGAATCAGACAGGGGATTTCGAATGTAAATGGATCTCAAATCGGATCGAACAGCTCTTCAAGTTGAAAACAATGCAACTTCTTTCAACCGTAAATTTCGGAATTTGCACTCAAGTGTTGCATTCAATGGCGACGCGTCTGTTTTGGCAAGTCAATCAAAGAATCGGTATATTCCAGAACGGAATCAAACTAGTTTCGGGAGCGGAACAACCTTGAACTCTTCTTCTACCATCAGGTCTCCTGAATAGGGGACATGTTTGTAGAAAAGGAGTTCGAGCAGGGAAACTTGGTAGGATTTTGAGGTCATCTCTGTAAATTTGCTGATCCCCGCGACTCCAATCGAATGGAATCGATTTCGAAGACTCGGGCAGTTCTAGTAATTCACCCTTGTATCCTCGACCAAAAGATTGCTGTGGAAAACTGGTGCTTCTACGGCAACTGTTGTGAAGCCTGTTCGATTGTGTAAAAATCATCAGGAGGCAGGGCATAGTCTCAATTGCCATGTATATGTGATATGCAGTGAAGTGAAAACTTTCAAGTAACTTTAACATGTGAAAGTAGTTAGAGATACGTGTGTATATAACCACAATCAAAGAGAAGAATCTTTCACTCAATTTGATAATGCCAATATCATGAACCATGTGAATGCTGAGAAAAAATCTTGGAAGTAAGCAGGCGGCTTGCTCAATATGTATAGTATGTGTGAAAATAAGATGCAGCATAACCGCAAACTAAGTATCTCACTGCTTCTATGTTGATTACACCAGAATCTGACACCAGTTTCTGGAAAGCTCTATAAGAGCTTTCCAGAAACTGATGTCAGATTCAGGTTTAATCAACATAGAAGAAGCAGAACATATAGTTTCTGGTGGTTATGCTGCAACTTGTACTGTAAATTGCTAGATTAGCAATATAGCATAGTGCAACCCACATGGTTTGCTTCCTTGTGTAACCTGGACATTGTGCAATTTCTGCCACCACAAGGCTTTCTGAAGAAGCCTTCCTCGGCAGTATTTTTGCTGTGGATATTCTTCGTTTCCTCGGCATTTTCCTCGGCACTGCTGATTGCTGAGGGTGGATTACCAGGGCTGCTTGGGGTGGGGGGGGGGGTGGGGGGGTCCCATTGTTAGAGTACTTTTCAATTCCGCAGGCCATCACTATCATTTGACAATTTGCTCCCCTCCCCGTCACCATCACAAACTGGAAAAAGAAGAACAAAAAATAGAAAAAATAGTCATATTCAAAAACACTTTGTTGCTGAAGATATATGACTTTCAAACGAAGACTTGAGCATGCCTCTCTCAGTGCACAAAACATCTCTATACTGTCGTCATCGCTTTGCTATTGACCAGAGACATAGGTAGATGGTGTTGAATGGAGGTATCAACCCGTCAATTGTTCCCCCAATCTTTCCACTCCCCCATCCCAGGTTAGAAGGTTTTCGACGGGTTGGCACACACATTCCAACCTTAGGGAAATACAGTTTTCTTTCTCTCTCAGGTAAGAATTTTCCGAGAGATGCAGGAAATAATTTACCTTTAAAACTTTGCGTAGCAACTGCCCAACGGGAAGTAGACACTTCTTGCATTTTTTGATGATTGTATAGCAATTTTCAGTCCGGAGAAAGTAGTCAAGTGAATTTTAAATTTGATAGATCTACGGTCCTCTTACACATTTGGCATAACAGCTTACCTTATGAATCAGTCGCATTCGTCCATGTATTTTACAAACTGACCAGTGGGAAAAAAATGTTCTTAATAACAAATCAACAAAACACGCTCGTTCCAATAAGGGGGTTGCATGATATGGTTTTGTTGAAATATTTTTAGAAATTTGAAACAAATAATTGAAATATTAAATTCTGATATCGTGTGTGTTGGGTAAAGGGTTAAACTAAAATCAAATGTAGTACAGTAGCCGTGGACTGGTCGTAATCCACGTGTGGTCATTGATGTCCATGCAGGCGCTAACCAGGTAACAAAAATCATCATTATCAAAATTTTAATTAATGAATCCCCGGGTTGTACAATTCAATTTTTGATATTTTTCCTAAAATTAGTATTTGCAATCTAATATTGCGTCCGTGGAAATACTGCCCACCCTGTGGAAAGTGACCAGTCCACGGCGGTCGTAATGTAGTTTTCAAAGAAAATCAATTCCCTTTTAAGCATAGAAGCATTTCAAGCACGTTTCGGGGAAGGAGCTGAAGTATGAGGACTTTCATGCGGATTAAATCACATCGCGTTTTTGCCAGTGGTCCCTATTTATTTATTATTTATTTATTTATTTATTTATTTATTTATTTATTTATTTCCGTTTAACGACACTTTCGACAGCCAGGGTCTCCTCGTGTCGGAAAGTTTTACGAGTGGAGGAAGCCGGAGCCCACGGAGAGAACCACAGAGCAACAGCAAGTAACTGTCAGACTCCCGAACCTACTATCTTCACACAAGCAAGGTTATCAATGTTTGAAAACAAGTACACCATCGACGTGCAGTACACTTGAGTACATAACGCCACCGTTCCCACACGTGGACAATCGGAATTAAGAGCCTTGCCCAATGGACACAACGCAGCTTCCCCTGGTGGGGATCTAACCGTTATGTTCCTTACAGTACGCGGAGAGTGTATTATCACTAAATCACCCGCAGAGTGGAGATTCCACCCAAGCAATAATTGCAAATTTGTTGCAAAGCACAACAAACACAAGCAAAGTTCCAGCCAATGGACCTCCGGGTTATACCCGGAGGT
The DNA here is from genome assembly GCA_031216915.1 of Pictodentalium vernedei. Taxonomy (NCBI): domain Eukaryota; kingdom Metazoa; phylum Mollusca; class Scaphopoda; order Dentaliida; family Dentaliidae; genus Pictodentalium; species Pictodentalium vernedei. Next base: position 206,447,839 of record CM062288.1, on the reverse strand, counting down.
CCATTGGCTGAAACATTGCTTGTGTTTTTGTCTACATGTACAGAATTTGACAGTGATGCTTTGGGTGATAACTCCACTCCTCGGGTGATTTAGTTACAATCCACTCTCCACGTACTGTATATTAGGCATCGCTAACCGTAGTGTTCCTTATATTGGGCATCGCAAAATGCGATGCGATACTGATTAAATTACTTCCTTGACAGATGGTTTTGGGAGTACGAAATTTCGACTGCGTCCACATAATTGTCAAAAGTTCGAACCCGTTCCAGTGAGGGCTGAAAAGTTGTGCTTTGGATGCAAAAATGAAAAGGTTTGGTTATTCTAGAATTATTTTGCAACTGTTGTCTCCTCTTCGAGTTGGATAAAGGGTTAATGTATACATTTCTAATATTGTATACAGAAATTTCGTCAAATTTGTGTCTCTATCAAACTATAAACACGGGTCTTCTGTGAATCTTGTAACTCATCTCTCGTCTCCAAGTGCCAGTCATTATCATTATAAGCTCATGAGAACGAGGGCAATATACCAAAACTTTACCTTGGAATATTTTATACCGACATTCCGTATTGTCGAGTCGTTTTTAAATCGCATTTATTTCACCACCGAAAATTTATCAAAAAATGATAAAAATATTCAAACAGAAAAAATGAAAAATACAAAAAGTACAAATTAATCGAAAAGTGCAGTATGATCTGGAAAAGAAACGGATTCTTCTTCCCTGTCGTTGATAAAAAAAACCGAATCAAATGCAATTTTTGCAAAGCTGTCTACAATGAAGTTAAGGGGTCGTCCAAGAAAACTTTTGACATTTTAAAAAAAAAAGTTCAACAATGCCCTGAATACGAATTAAAGTGGTGAATAGCGACATATTATATACCAAAAATAATCACAAAAGCACACAAAACTTGCATTTATCCACTTTTTCCCCAAAATATATATTTTTGCTTTTAATAGCAAAGAAAGTGCCAGCCGCAAGAGTAACTGACAAGAATAACAAGGAATAGATCGGTAATTCTAAAGTCTGAGTTGTAAATCAGGCCTGGCAGTCTAGAAAATCAAGGAGTGCAAAACAATTGCCCTCCTCAGATTGCTTGGGAGTGAAAAGTGTATTTTCAACACATATACTTGTATGGTGTTTTGTTTACAGTACACAGGCGGTGGATTGTTACCCAATCACCCATGGAGTGGAGGTATCACTCAAGGTACTGCTCTTAAATTCCCTACAGAAACACAAGCCAAGTTTCAACCAATGGACCTCCGGGTTTAACCCGGAGGTCCATTGGCTGAGACTTTGCTTATCATAATTACGCTTTGCATCAAATTAGCATTTATTGCTTGAGAGAAATCATCACACCGCAGGTGATTTATTGACAATACACTCCCTATGTACTGTATATTCACTTCAAGGTATTTCTATTGTGACTGAAATATTGTACTACATTCAGCTACATAGTGGAAAAATTGGCATACATATTCTCATTATTCAAAATGTTGTATTCAATTCTTATGTAACTGTCTTTTACACTCAAAATGTATCGCAGTGCGACAGAATGGGTCATGATCTATTGCAAATCAATGCAACATTGACAAATGATAATAGATTTTAAAGACAGTCCAAAACAGGTCCTATATTCCAGAAAATGAAGGGATGCAAAAAATTGCTCTCCTCAATTTTTTTCTAGGCGTGCAGTAGGCGTGCAGCACTCCTGCACTCCTAAAGAATGCCAGGCCTGGTAAATAAAAGACTCCACACTCGGAGAAAGCATATTCACTATTTCATCACCGACGTGTTAAAAACTCTCACAGGAAAATGAACGATCACGAAATATAGATTGTGTTAGGAACGATGACTACGTAATAATTACGAGATACAGTCCTTCGTAGCAATGTTGAATACTAGAAAGTAACACAAGTTTCAGCAAGGTATTAATACGCCACCGATTCGAACTACTATTATTTGGTTGTTGTCCATGAGCAAAACATAAAACTGGAAAATTATGTTTAAATATATTCACATCAACATACATTGCTGCCCTCACAATTGTATATGTACGAAAAAATAATTTGATTGTAACCGAACTATATTTGTGACGTAAAGAAGGTTTGGTGAAGTCTGCTAAACGAAAAAAGAAGACCAATTTGAAGGAGAATTTTCGGAAAGTTCTTTTACTGTTACCAAATATAGTGAAATTTAGTACCATCGTCAAATTTAAATTTCTTCCTCGCACAACCGTATTGTGTGAAAGATGGATCCATGCCGATTTTGATTGTTATTGGCACCAAAAGGTTGCAGAAATTTATGTGTATTGTGCAGTATGTTGACAGACATAGCATGGAGCCACCTGGTGGACAAAAATCACACGAATTACCGAATTGAGACCACAATGTCTCATCAGTTTTTAAATAAATGAATTTAATAACCAACATAATTGCGATGCTGTTCGGGCGTTTAATTCACTGCCTATAAAATTAGTATTGGTAAACAGATTAGCTATTAATTTTCTTAAATCTAAGGTGCAAGGAACAGTCAAGCATCCCCAAATAGCAACTACACAGAAGGGTTAAAGTTTCGAAACAAATGAAGCATACCAAACTATGTACACAAATGAATTAGAATCCATGCTTTCTAACTTAACGAAGCCGATTGATGTAAGTATTCTGCATGCATGGCAGGTCAATTGTTGTTGTTTTAGCCATACCTGAGCATTCACACGGCACTCTTAGCAGCTGTCATTGCGCGTCAAATACCAGAAATGGTCACAGATAATACCAAATGAGATCATTTGGTAGTTTTCTCAGGTTTTTTTTGTTGTATCAAACTCATCCCTTTTTTACCAATTTGACATAAATATCATGCAAAACGGCGCATAATTGTGGGTGGCATGATCACTGCAGGCTAATAAAAACCACACTGGGCATTTTTCATTTTACATTGATGCAGGGGTGGCGCCAGGGATTTCTCGACAGGGGGGCTGACCTGTCCGACAGGGGGACTATTTGACCTCCCAAACGAAGGAAAATGAGTGAAAATTGGTAAATTGGAGAACCAAAATAGAAGCAAATTGAGTATGTTTGTTGATTATTTAACCCTTTACCTAACCTGAAAAGCAGACGACACTTGCAAAAATAATTCTTGAATAACTAATTTTTTTCATTTTTTGTCTCAAAAACATAGGTTATGACCCCTTGTTGGAACGCGCTCGACGGGCTCGTTCCAACGAGGGGTCATAACCTATGTTTTTGAGAAAAAAAGCGAAAAAAATAATGAAAATTAATTGGCGATTTTTTAGAATAGCGCTGGCCGGTTTTGACCGTTACCTTAGGTAAAGGGTTAAAGTAAACATATTATAATAAGGTCGGGAAATATTTCATCTATAAAGCCAGTTTGACGAACGACATTAAGGAATTTCGTGAGAATCACTATTCTCTATCAGAGTTCCAGTGCTGCACGGGTTCGAGACTGACAAGACGATATATCTGCATTCGATTGCAGGAAATTTCTCGCGAAGTCGGGTTTACGAGACTCTCCGACGGACTGACTAAAAATCTCCGACGGAGGGGGAGCTGGACCTCTCCGACGGGGGGCTGTAGCCAACCCCCCTCCCCCTCCCCCCCCCCCCCCTTGGCACTCTAAATTACAATTAGTCTTACTATCCGTTCCATGCAAAAATGAGAAAACAATTTCTCCGAGTCTGCAGCAGAAGGATTGCAGAAAAGATATCTATTCAGTAAATTTAAGGTATAAAATCTGATCTCTTACTTATTCCATAGCAGACTTTCGGGCAGTGCTTTCTACTACATGGTAACAGTTCCATGGCAAATATTAGTTTCCACATGAACTATGCTTCAATAAAATATGATATATAATTTGTTGTGGTCATTCCTTTCTGACCGTTTTTGGACTTTCGAGAAAATTACGTGAAATTTGACCAAAGTTAGGTTGGATGTCACCTTAAGATTCGGTATTTTGGATATGAGCAATACGGTTCAAACTTTCGGGAGCTCTTAAACTAATTTTGAATGCAATCGTACGTGAAACCTAACACATGGCATGTTTGTCTGGTCACGTAACTTGTGTGTTCAAAATGTAGGTATAAACAATTCTATGAAAAAATAACAGTCCTTCTATTATTTTACTGTCAGCATGTTATTTATAGTTTTGATTATTCTTTCCACAAAACGTCACGTCGAATGTCTAAAGCTTTTATTCTTGAATGTTAGACTTGGTCGGCTTAATCTGACAGCACCGACAAAAAATCAACTCATGCTTCCCAAAATATATCCCACCTATCTATTTACTGACCGAATTTTGCATTAGGCTTCTCAATTCTTTCTCCGGAATCATCAAAAACTGCGTTTGAGTTGTTGGTTTCCACTTTGAGAGAGAGAGAGAGAGAGAGAGAGAGAGAGAGAGAGAGAGAGAGAAAGAGAAAGAGAGAGAGAAATCTCACTTATATTCTGGAGTAAAGGAATGGGAAAGACCCTACCGGACGAAAGACGCACTGAAAAAGGCAAACGCTGCTCCATCCGATCTCCAGGGCCGCCGAGGGCGAGGATGAGCCTCGGGCAATGTGTAGAAGGGGCTCTACGGGCCCTGCGAGCGCAAAGGCGCGAGGCGAGAAGCGGTGTGTCTTTTTTTACATCAGTGCTATGAGAAGTATTCTCCTGCATTTTTTGGACTCTACTCAGTTATTTCCGTACAATTTGGATAATTTATTACCCGTATTTCTGTATGTATGGTGCATTGTTTCTGTAAAAATAATCGTGACACATGATACAACCCGACATCATCCACAATGCAGGAAAGACCGTTGCAGAACCATGAAACTGGAACAAGTGTTTTCTATATGCATTACACCAGGTCCGCAATGCAACTACGCACTCTTGCCACCTCCACTAGCGTCGGGGCCCGTACCAAAAACCTTCCCACGACTTTCAGCTTTTCAAAACACCAAACACTCCGATCCATACTGGGATCCGGACCCCTGGGCAGTTGCCCTCCTTATCTCCCCTCTCCCTCGGTGCTAGTGTCGATCTCGTCTCCCTATTTCTTCCGTGAGTGGCTTATAAGCAAATGAGTGGATTTACACGGCCTTTAGGTGTCTATTACTGATCAGTCACTAATGACCCAAATCGGAAACTTGCCTTCGAGTCGATTCTCGATGTGGATGTAGTAACACCGTTAACGTTCAGAAATGGATCCGGTTCCATGGTATCTTCAAAGAATAATTCTCTCGCGTGGAGAAACTGGAAATTCAGAGCCTTTTTCGCAACCAAGCTTGCATCACGCACGCGAAAACACACGATATTCCATGTTTAAATTTTTATGTAATGCTAAATATACAGCGAAACTAATGACATCTTGACTACAGTGGGGCTATAGTATATAGGGCTTTAGACCACCACTTTCATTTTTGGCGAGATTTTGTGCAAATGTCTGTTGGCCATTTGAGAAAAAAAAAATAAATTCATTACTGAAGATTTTTGTACACAAATTTTTCAATGTTTTTTTTTTATTTTTGGGAACTTATTAATGATGTGCAGATTCGATGGAAGCTGCTTGAAGTATGCGTGTTTGTATAAGTTGAAGGAGGTGAGAGTGGCGTGGATCGAGTGGCACAAAAGGTCCAAGAGTTCCGATAAAAAGATATGTCTGCGTTTGTTAAACAGCACAGAACTTTAATTATTTATTTATGTTACAGGCGAAAAGATCAGCTTGATCCATTGATGTCAGTAGTAGGCCGGAGGTAACCTTCCCTCATCTTACCTAAAAGATGTGGAGGGGGAACTGACGTAACGTGACGTTATATTAACGTGACCTAGTTACGTCGTGTTGGGTTGCCATGGTAGCCCGTCTGAGCGGGTATGTCGTGACATTATTACCATAGTGGGTAGAGTCAGTGCGTATGCGCACCGAGAGTTGTTAAAGAGGTACGTGTTTCCGTCATTCATTTTGTGTACTGGAGGCCACCATCTACGTTTAAATGGTGGCACGTGGTTGCTATGTGACCCAAAACCCTCTAATAGGATGAGGGTATGTTCGGATGGATGTCATATTCGATTGAATAGGGGGTATATCTAATTACCACAAATAACCCTAAAATCTACCCCAAATCACCAAAAACGACTTTATTTTGTTAGGCTTCCTGGCGAATCCTTTCTATTGGAATAGTACGTAGTGTATAGAACGGAAATGGCACCAAAGGTTGTGTTCTATCCACGTGTTCGATTCGATAGTAGTACTTTTGATGGTTCGGATTTTCCCCAAATCATCGGTTACTGCCTTGAATTACCTAAATTGGCACAACATCTATTTTACTAGTTCCGATTCCTTTGGAATCCTCTGCTTCTATCTATAAGCTATGTTATTGTTTCTTCTACCCGGCCCTATTCGGTTGTTCTGGAGTTTGTTTCAGAAGAACCTATCCGTTGGAACAGTTTTAGCCTATTGTTACTATATTTGGTTTTCCTGGTCCGTTCTGGAAGCTCCGATCTCGGATTTTTAAAAACAGAACCTACTGCCAAAGGACAGGAGGGTGTTGTTCTGTTTTACAAGAGTATCATTACTGGCTCGGATTCCGCCAGCATTCTTGTTTGCTATCTATTATAGACGCTATTCTAGCTATTCTAACCCTGGCAGTCTATCCAGGCCTACCTACTATCCACTGCCCCTGGTTTCGACCTCTCACCTCTTCCAAGTCTTATAGTCACCATTCAGATCAGGTCACATTCCTTGTTTTCCAGTAATCTCTACCTACCCATATAGAGTTATATCCCCTGTGTATAACGCAGACATCTATGATTTTGAAACTCTAAAGACAATCGACAGTGACTGGAACAGACATCGCTCGATCGACTCGAATCTTATCGAGCAAATAAGCTATCGAGCAATTGCTCGATCGAGTGACTTCACATACGACTCTTCGACTCATCAGGGAGAAGTGGGCTGCCGCAATTGGGGTGCTGCAAGTGGAATCCCAAGCTCTTAAACAGCCACCAGTAGTCTTACCATTGGCTCCTTCTACGAATTCAACCATCTGTCCTATTATTAGCTTCCACTGTACTCACCCAATACAATTGTCTTCTACCACCCATTCAAGCTTGACCCATTTCTGCAGATTTATTGCACAACTTCAGACTTCATAGCTCTGACTCTGCCATCGGTAAGGTCTTTAACAGGCTCGATCAGACCGTCCCATTCATCTACGCTTTCTAAGTCTGTACAGTTGCTTCGCCTAGTGCAAGCCAGGTTACCTTGCATATAAGAAACAAACTATTGATCGTACCGAGATGTGCTTGTGTGCTATTGAACAATGTGTCATAATGTGTACATGTTGCGTGCAGCACATGGGACCATGCCAGATGTTCCGATATGTGCTCTGTCAGAATGCACAAAGTGTGCACAATACATGCATACGACGAAAAGGGGATTCGTGACCAAAGACATATGCTAAAAAGGGATCCCACGGAACGTGGGACTGACTGTTGGTGGAATGTTCGTACAGAACGTGGAGAGTGTATTATCACTAAATCACCCGCAGAGTGGAGATTCCACCCAAGCAATACTTGCAAATTTGTCGCAAAGCTTAACCAGCACAAGCAAAGTTTCAGCCAATGGACCTCCGGGTTAAACCCGGAGGTCCATTGGCTGAAACATTACTTGCATTTTTTGTCGATATGTACAAAATTTGAAAGTTATAGCTCGGGTGATAACTCCACTCCGCGGGTGATTTAGTTACAATCCACTCTTCACATACTCTGTATGTGCGTATGCGCAATGTGTCACAATGTGTACATTTTACATGCCGTCCATAGCAACATGCCGAATGTGCTGATATGTGCATACAATGCAGCACATAGGCGCGTGCTGGTGTGATTGTGTCCTGGGGCGCAAGGTGCACACAGCACATGCAGCACATAGGCACATACGAATTAAAAGGAACGTGGTACTGATGTTTGATGCACACACGTCAGATGTGCTAATATGTGCTTGTTTGAAAATGCACAATGTGCGCACAGCACGTGCACCACATAGGCACATGCAACGAAAAAAATATCTGTTATAGGAAAACTCATGTTAATTAAATAATGTCCATTGGCAAAATGGCTATTCAATTAACAGGGTTCCGCTGTAGTATGACGTACGGGTAATGGCACGCTTGGTGTGAGGCGTGGCGCGTACAGGTGATGGCATAGATTTTTACCCCTCATTTGGAATGAGTTTGAGGAACCTATTCCAATGAAAGGTCATAAGATATGTTCTGGAGGCACAGTTGATAAAATATTAAAATGTGCATGAGAAATTTGTGAAAAGCCCTGCCGGATATGGGCGTTTCGTGACGTAACGAGTTAACAGATGTATGAACGAGATTGGCGAGTTCACATCAAATAATCCAACAGAGTGATGCTTCAGCTTGTTTGTCAAACGATGAAAAAACATGAATAAAATTATGAAGAAAAAACTGTTTAAAAAACTTGCAAGATGCTTATACACTGTAAAAATTGCCGATAAAAATACTGGCAATCCAGCTGCCCATACTTCTTCAGTAAAATAGTACGGTGATAATACCGTAATACCGTTTTTAAATATGTTTTTAAATATGCGAAGCCGTCCTTTTTTGTTTGTTCTTAAGCAAAAACTAATGAACTGATATTTCGTTTCACTTCATGATACGAGAATGCTGTTGGTTTGTTATACCGAATAGACAGTAATATCATTAACCAGCAGCCATATGGTTTCAGGTTAAATAAATTAACTAGTCCGCCTCAGGGCCAGACTGGGTCAAGAAAAGTTACTGGGAATTTTTTTTTAGGATTTTTCGAAATGAAAGAACGCTGCTTCATTGCATCTGGGTGATCAATTACAGTCCACATAGATGACATATTTTATATCATTTTCGTCGCTCAAAACTGGTTTACCGGGTGTGGAGGAGGTTTGGGCCCGTCGAGTCGACTATGGGTCGACCTAACGGGAGAAAATTTTGCTTTTTCAAACTGACAGAACGCCATTTCCATGCATGTGAGTGATCAAATGCAGTGTAGGCTGCTGGTATATCGAAATGTCTCTATGTGGACTGCCGTTGGCAGTCCACATAGAGAGAATTTCGGTATACTGGCAGTCTGTGCAATTTGATCCATTTCGCCGGTTGGCCATTTTCACAAACTTTCATTCACCAACACGAGTTGAGCTGCATCAATCGTGGGGCCCCACGGGGACTCCCAATAGGGGCCCACCGGGAATTTTCCCGTGGACCATATGACCAGTCCGCCTCTGGTCTATCTTAGTAGCCATATGGCTGCAGGTTAAATATATTTATTAGTCTACCTTAAAAATTGAGAATTCTAAAACAAGACAACATTCGTCATTGTCGGCGCTTTTGGCAACAACAGGAATTAAAAGAGGTGAATGCGTTCGCTCTGAAAAAATAATTTGATCCACATTATATGGGAACTCGTTTCTTAATTTCGGGGGGGGGGGGGGGGTAGCTCAGTAGGTAAAGGTGCAGGCTGCAAGCCGAGAGGTCCTCGGTTCGAATTCCACCTCGGCAACCGCGTTGTGTCCTTGCGCAAGACGCTTCATCCTCATTGCCCACGTGGGGCACGGTGACGTTGTGTACTAAGGCGTACTGCACGTCGACCAATGCTAAACCTGCTTGTGTGGAGTTGGTATGTTGGGAAGCTGACAGTTGCTCGCCGTTGCTCGGTGGTTCTCTCCGGGTACTACGGCTTTCTCCACCCGTAAAACTGTCATAGTCATGATTAGCCAGTGTGCAGAAATATGTGACCTTAAACACCAATAAATTAATAAATAAATTTCTTTATTTCGAGATGCTGAAACGTTGAGCAGTAACAGTCATTGCCGTAAACTTTACGGCAGTAGTAACGGCAATCGGTTGCCAGTACGTCTAACACAATTTTATTTATTTATTTATTTATTTATTTATTTTGATGTGCAGCGAATCGTGTTTATTTACTCTCAACAACACAGAAGTAACATATCAAGGGACACAACTCAAATAGAAGACGAGTCCCAGGTTTGTTGTGAAGTTTCGGAAATGAATCCAGAAAACAAAGTCTGGGTCGAGTCTTTGGCGAGGTTCAGCGGCCGTAGTCCTAATTTACTGAAGGAGTTTCGTATATTTCATTAGGAACTGAGGTAGACTTGAAGATTCTATTTATTTTTTTTTTATCAAAAAGTGCTTACTATTTAAGGCCCCGAAGCGCCTTGTTAAAAAACATGTCTTGCATGGTTGAGCTCAAAAAAATAGTCCATAAGGACGTCGACATTTTGAGACATTTAATAATGGAATTTTAATGAAACAACAATTCAAAATTTATCAAAATGATGCAACCGGAAGTTGCTTTAACTAAGTCCTCGTCTAACGGGTCAACGATTAATATTTCGTGCAAGAATGCATTTGCGTACACCTCCGTATACGTCCGATATCTTATTGAGAGATCATCCTTGACACCAGAGTAAACTCATGGATTGGCACAGGGGCTCGACACAACCACGAATACTTTGCAACATGTGAGGATTCAAGACACACCGGCAAGAGCGTCAAATATGGCACCCACTAAAAAAACAACGGGTTTAATTCTAAACCTTTCACTCTAATTTTACTTTCCATCAAACTGTGAGAGCAATATAGCTCATTATTCGTAGAGTCGATGAGGTCAAGAATATATGTAAACACTCATCTACAGTACGTGGAGAGTGTATCATCACTAAATCACCCGCAGAGTGGAGATTCCACCCACGCAATGATTGCAAATTTGTACCAAGGCATAACAAGCACAAGCAAAGTTTCAGCCAATGGACCTCCGGGTTAAACCCGGAGGTCCATTGGCTGAAATATTACTTGCATTTTTTGTCGATATGTACAAAATTTGAAAGTTATAGTTTGGGTGATAACTCCACTCCGCGGCTGATTTAGTTACAATTCAATCTCCATGTACTGTTTTTTAAGCTTCAGTGATATATACAGTCGCGCTTCAGTTTTACACGATTTCCATCTCAGCACCGAAATTATTGAAGGTGGAAGTCTGTCTTCACGTTGAAGGTTCAAAGATTATCAAAATGGTATTACACCTCTCCTGAATAAACATGCTTTACAGTTAACCTTTCAAACACTGTTGGTATCTCCTATGTCCGTTTATATCGGGGAAGACCAGACCAATTCATACTTTCAACGTGCAGCCCCGTGGCTGAGAAGAATATTGATTGGTCCCACCCCACACATTCACTTAACAGACATTCCACTTAATGAATTGTGACGTATCTGGGCAGGAAAAGTGGGCTCGTGGGTTTATGAATATGGTTAACGCAAAGAAATACTCAAAATGAGAACTGTGAATCTTTGTTACACACTGCTGCCGTCTGTTGGAGAGTGGGGAGTAAGAAAGAGGACAAAAACGGCAGAGAATTACCCCCCCCCCCCCTCTCCATAAGCTATGTGCAATGTTTTACGAAGAAAGAATTCCTCTATTTGTTACACTCTAAAATCAGTTGGATTAAAAAACCAATTGGGTTCATACTCAGTTAACCCAGTTGATTTGGGGTGATTTATATCCCAACTAGTTTTAGACTGTAGAGAACAACATGAATGCCTATGGATCGGCCACCGTGCCAGATTCTATTCGATTTCGAATCCTTTCACTTATTCCATTCGGCTTCAAATTTCCTTAACCCTTTACCCAACGTAACGGCCAAAACCGGCAAGCGCTATTCACAAAAATCGCCAATTAATTTTCATTATTTTTTTTCATTTTTGTCTCAAAAACATTGGTTATGACCCCTCTTTGGAACGAGCTCGTCGAGCTCGAGGGGTCATAGGCTATGTGTTTGAGACAAAAAATGAAAAAATATTAGTTATTCAAAAATTTTGTTTGCAAATGTCGTCTGCTTTTCATGTTAGGTAAAGGGTTAATAATTTCAAAAATTCGAACCCCGCAGAGTTTTGATTTTCATACACTTCTTAATTATCGATTTTCTTAAGATGACACGTGACTGGCAATTTTCGTCACTGAAAGATATTTACGGGAAAAGTTCGCTCCCCTTAATTTCACAAAAAAACTGTCAGTGAATTTAACACTAAGGGTATGGGAATTTCACTTAAAAATTAAACTTTCGAGATGTTGGGGAATTTGTATCATCGATGTGCGCATAATTTCACAAACTTACCCTTTACCCAACGAATCGCCCGCATCCGCCCGCGTAATATGCAAATTCAGCAGCTGAAAAAATATTATTTTTCGAAAAATTTCAACAAAACCATATCATGTGACCCCTCTTTGGAACGAGCTCGTCGAGCTCGTTCCAAAGAGGGGTCACATGATATGGTTTTGTTGAAATTTTTTGAAAAAATTTAAAAATGATATTTCAAATAAAACAATTTGAAATCGTCTGCGTTGGGTAAAGGGTTAAGGGATGTTCCTGTAAAGTAGTATAAAAATACAAAAGCTGGCTTCTAACATTTTCTCCATTGTCCCTTGTTCTCCTTGGCGCCTTGTCCCATTCAAGGGACGATGTTTATATATTTTGCCGTCCACCTTGGTGATACATGGTCAATTCTCGTCGGAGTTGAGGCCCGTTGCTAATGTAACTGTGGTTGTGAGTTGTCACCTCTAGAATATTAAGAACAGAAAATGTCAAAACTCATTTTGGTTGTGACACATTCAAAACGATAGCTTCAAATAATTTGAATGTCAGTGCGTCAGACACCTGTCCAATATGGTTCGAATATTAATGACAGTTTGTTTGTCTTATTGGGGTTTAACGACACTTTCAACAGCCACGTTCACCTCGTGTCGGACAGTTTTACGGATGGATGAAGCCGTAGTATCCGGAGAAAACCCCCCGAGTAACGGCGAGCAACTGTCTGGCTCCCCAACGTACTAATTCCATACAACCATGCAGGGTTAGTATTGGATGAAGACAAGTGCGTCATCGACGTGCAGTACAACTTAGTACGCAATGCCACCGGCCCCCGCGTGAGCAATGGGGGTGAAGTGTCTTTCCCAAGGACACAACGCGGTTGCCGCAGGTGGGATTCGAATCGAGCACCTCTACCTACTGAGCCCCCCCCCCCCCCCCCCCCCCCCCATTACTGACAGTACGTGGCACATCGGGTCTATGCACAGGTCCATACCGGAACTTCTACACAGTATACCTTTGGTTGTCATATGAATATATTGTTCAACTTTTCAAAGAAGAGTGACAGGCAGACCTGGCAATCTAGAAAATCAAGGAGTGCAAAACAATTACCCTCCTACGATGGCTTGGGAGTGCAATTGCACCTGAAATTTTAAATGCAAAAACCTGTTATTTTGGTTATATTCACTTCAAGGTGTTAACCCTTTACCCAACGTAACGATCAAAACCGGCCAGCGCTATTCTCAAAAATCGCCAATTAATTTTCAAAATATTTTCATTTTTTGTCTCAAAAACATAGGTTATGACCCCTCGTCGAGCTCGTTCCAACGAGGGGTCATAACCTATGTTTTTGAGACAAAAAATGAAAAAAAATAGTTACTCAAGATTTTTTTTTGCAAGTGTCGTCTGCTTTTTATGTTAGGTAAAGGGTTAATATTGTGACTATACAACATTCAGCTACATAGTGGACAAATTGGCACACACGTCTTCTCATTATTCAAAATGTCGCATTCTATTCTTATGTGACTGTCTTCTACGCCCAAAATGTATCGAAATTTGACACAGAATGGGTCGTCGATTATTGCGAATCAGTGCACCATTAACAAATCGTCCCCCGAGTTCCAATGTGTTCCCAGTGCCAGTAGGCACAGAGAACACATTGAACCCAGGAGACAAAATGATAATATATATTAAAGGCAGTCCCAAAAAGGTCTGGCATTCCTGAAAATCAACGGGTGCAAAAAATTGCCCTCCTCAATTTTTTTCTAGGCGTGAAGTAGGCGTGCAGCACTCCTGCACTCCTAAAGAATGTCAGGCCTGGATAGGTCCACCACTTGCAGTTGCGGTTCGATGGTACGAAATAATTCAGTACGCATAATGAGACTGGGTTTACATATATAGGATAGAGACAGTAGAGCTGGAAGGTTTGGATTTTTAGGATTCGGTTTCGGTTCGGTTTAGGTTCAGTTTCAGGAAAAAATCCCGGTTTCAGTTCAGTATTTCTAAGTGTTAAGAACAGATGGTGAATAACACTACAGGCTCCCTAACTTGGAAAAAATTCACAATAGTTTGTAGGACGCCACTAACCACAAAGGCCTTGTCTGTTAGTGTCTCTCCCTTTGATTCTTCTTTGAGGTTCTAGGGGATCAGTTATTAAGCTTTTTCAATCAGAGAAAAATCAATAAATATGGGTAACAAATGAATAAAGTTCATCTAATCTACACTGCAAAAAATATAGGTTCTCTTTAGAACCAAAACTATAAAGATTAACATTAAGTATTAACAGAATTAAACATAAATTGAGGGGGTTTCAGTCGTAAGTTTAGGGCTTATACGAGGTTGTCTCAAATCATTATTAAGCAAAGGAGATATGAACAGTTGGTATACCGAACCAGTTTTGGTTCTATACAGAACCAAAACTGGTTCGATATGCCAACTGTTCATATCTCCTTTGTTTCAAAATGTTTGGCGACTGCGTTGAATTAGCTCCCAGTTTACTGCTGAATCTACTTCAGTTCATGTAATATTCTGTTAAAATTGAATGCTGATCTTGGTAAATTTATTTGATTTGAAATAAATACTGTTTAAACAGAACTGGTTCCATCTCAGGGACAAGATTAGAACCAGTTTTGGTTCTAAAGAGAATCTATATTTTTTGCAGTGTATGATGTGTTCTCATTGTCACATTTTCTTCCTTGTTGACTCGCTCGATAGAGTCCGGTAGAGTCCGGTGGACGAGTTAATAAGGGAAAAAATGTTACAATTTGTACACGACGCATTTATCACATTGCCGAATAGACCAAGTGACGAGAATCCATGGTGGTTACTAGTCTAGTTCCCTCCCAGTAAGATAGTTTGATTAGTTTATGATCACCACAAAAGCTTTGTCTGTGAGTATCCCAGACCTTCCCTTTGATTATTCTTTGAGGTTATGGTGGATTAGTTGCTAAGCCTATTCAGCCAGAGAAAAACCTATAAATTAGGGTAACAAATGAATAAATTTCATATAACCCTTTACCCAACGTAACGGCCAAAACCGGCCAGCGCTATTCTCAAAAATTGCCAATTAATTTTCATTATTTTTTTCATTTTTTGTCTCAAAAACATAGGTTATGACCCCTCGTTGGAACGAGCTCGTCGAGCTCGTTCCAACGAGGGGTCATAACCTATGTTTTTGAGACAAAAAATTAAAAAAATTAGTTATTCAAGAATTATTTTTGCAAGTGTCGTCTGCTTTCTACGTTAGGTAAAGGGTTAATCTATGTTGAGTTGTCATTGTCACATGTTCTCCCTATTGACCCGTCCGGTGGACAAGTCAATAAGGGTGGATGTAATCTTAGATCACTTTCCGGATAGACCAAGTGACGAGAATCCATCGTGGTCACTAGTCCAGTTCCCTCCCAGTAAGGGAGTTTGATCAATTTATGAACAGACACAGTAAACGTTCGGTCGGTTTTTGATTGGTCTTGCGGTTCGGCTTTCCGGTTTGCCACAATAATCGGAATCGAGCCGCAAAACTGACAAACCGCCCAACTCCAACAGATATACTTGTGTAAGGCAGTTGTGGTGTCGTAACAACTGGGAAGTGGATTCGAGTCGAGATTCGATTCGTTTTTATACATTTCTCCTGATTCAATTCGAGCTAAAAATCGTGATTCGGCGAGCCCTTGAACAGCCCTATAATACGGAGATGATCTCATCCGAGTACTCAGTGATGAACGGGTTAACCCTTTACCTAACATGAAAAGCAGACGATACTTGCAAACAAAATTCTTGAATAACTATTTTTTTCGTTTTTGTCTCAAAACATAGCCCATAAGCAGACGACACTTGCAAACAAAATTCTTGAATAACTAATTTTTTCATTTTTTGTCTAAAAAGCAGACGACACTTCCAAACAAAATTCTTGAATAACTAATTTTTTCTTTTTTTGTCTAAAAAGCAGACGACACTTGCAAACAAAATTCTTTAATAACTAATTGTTTCGTTTTTTGTCTCAAAAACATAGGTTATGACGAGCTCGTTCCAAACAGGGGTCATAACCTATGTTTTTGAGACAAAAAAATGAAAAAAAACAATGAAAATTAATTGGCGATTTTTTAGAATAGCGCTGGCCGGTTTTGGCCGTTACGTTGGGTAAAGGGTTAAAATCAAGACATAAGGTCCAGATGCTAATTTCAACAAAAATATAGTTTTATTTGGGGACTATTTGCAAAGACTATTATTTTTCACAAATCTGTATTTTACTATCCTAAATTCAATTTTCCATAAATAATCATCTGTCTTATAAAAATCTGAATTGACATGCGAAGGATTAGAATGAAGAATACAAAATATAATATATTGCCACTGTGAACCCCGTGAGCCCATAAAACATAAAGTCAATATTGTGGGTAAATTGAGAGCAGACAAAGTAATCATATTTGTGGTGGGCGAAATGATGATAAGCGTGTCCACTCCTTATACTTTTGGGAAAAAAGTTATATCATACAGTTAAAACTAGAAGTCTTGTCATGAAATGCGTACAAATAGCACGTCCATCTGCACGTTAATCTACGCGTTATGACCATAGTAAGGCTATCAAATTCTGTATATATGGTCTGTGCACAAGCAATGTTTCAGCCAATGGACCTCCGGGTAACCCGGAGGTCCATTGGTAGAAACATTGGCTGTGTTTGCTCTGAGTAACCAGGAGAATCTGCCGTGCTTTGGATGCCATTCGATATGGAAATTGCGCGCAATTCCTACGTGCAATTAAACCTATATAAGCGCTGTATATAAACTGTATTCCATTAAAACGAAGAGGAGTATGAAACTCAACCACGTGACTTTCTAAAATATACTGCTAAGATTTCAGCCTGCCGTGAACGTTGTTAAAACAAAGATCGGGGAGAATATAAGTGAAGCACAATTTTAGCGCTTCACATTTCGATACATCTGATAAAATAAAATGGTAAACTTAAAGCATAAAAAATAAAGATTAAGATAAAAACAAAAACTGCTAAATTTTGGATCCCCGAAAAAAATAGCCCATGACTCTCCATTGGAAGACGCTCGATGAGCTCGTTCCAATGATGGTTCATCAGATGTATCTTGAAGCCAAAGAATGAAAAACAACAAAATTGGAATGATAGTTTCATGAAATTCGCACTTACCCTACAAAGTGCATTATAATCTCTCTGAATATTGAGCTTTGCTTTCGCGAACTCTCTGGAGAAGCCGGGACGCTTTAGGGTTAGGTGAACTCTGCGTTGTATTATCAGCTCTTTAGATCACTTAACTGCTTCATTAAATAAACTGGAATAGACAAGGACTGGAAAGTTCGGAATGTCTGCACATATTTTCGAAAATTGTAGGAACACCAATGAAAATAATATGAAGCAATGTTTCATTAGTTTTGGGGGCGTTTTATAACTACACGATACTTCAAAATATATAATATTAATTATATACATTACTGAATAATAAAGTGCAGAAAAATATAAGTTAGTCCACCAAATAAAAGGTCGTGGTCATCTCACAAGTTTGATAAAATGATGTAGTTCTTGAAAGTGGAAAAAACCAGAACAACATATTTTTCCAACATGGAATATCTTATTCCAACACCGTTGGAATCAGCGGAATTAAACAAAAAAAAAACCCTTTAATCGAGAAAGGTGCTTGAATTAATACTGATAAAATTTTGTCTAATAGTTCTCAATTCTTTTATATTTAGCCTTCACGAGCAAACAAACAGCAGATGTGCAACTTTGTAACTGGAGCGAAAACATCATCTATCTACTCTGGCGTGCAACAAGAAATTTAACCCTTTGACCCCCGGTGGTATCTTCCATGCCTGTTCAATGGCAGCAATTAGAAGATTCCACATTCATTATTTGGGGTAGACCAATTAATATTTTCAACGTGCAGCCTTGAGGCTGCACGCTCAAAATATTGATTGGTCTACCACAAACTTTAACTGAGCAGCCCTCCTATTTAATGACGTTATGACGTATCATGCTCTGCCGGA
Source organism: Pictodentalium vernedei (assembly GCA_031216915.1). Classification (NCBI taxonomy): domain Eukaryota; kingdom Metazoa; phylum Mollusca; class Scaphopoda; order Dentaliida; family Dentaliidae; genus Pictodentalium; species Pictodentalium vernedei. The sequence goes on along the minus strand of CM062288.1, from coordinate 206,429,674 downwards.
AAAACGGTCGCTCGGGTCCAACGAGTTGAAGTCCCAAAGTGGGTTAAAGCATGAGCTGCAGCCTCAAACTACACTTACATTAACATTTGTAAATTCCAGACGAGGAAGAAGATATCGATTTTCGCTTCGCAATTCTGTTGAACTAGCAAATTCGTAAAATTCGGCTTTCAAATTCGGTTTTATTGCAGACTGCTTTAACTGCATATAAACCTTAATGGAAATACATAATGAATTACCACATTAACTCTTAGAAGCCGGGGAATCAGAACGAATTTATTGAACATGACATACCGCGAAAAACTTACAGTGAAGCAGGTGCTTCTTGTCAAGTGCCGCCTGCCTATTCAGGCAGACAACACTTGACCAGAAGCACCTGCTCAGTGTTAAATTCTCCCCCAGCCCAAAGGTAGCCGAATCGTCACTGCCAGATTACATGTCGTATAACATTGTATATCAAAGGCAAGAACACTCGACTCCCTGCTTCTAAGAGTTGAACATGGTTTGAAAACCTTTCTAGCGGTCTTTCAAGTTTTGACGACAGCAAATTCAAATGTAACTCCAACCACAGTTGAAGGACACGGAGATGGAGGAAGATTTCATAACATAAATCTAGAGACTATTCAGATAACAAAGCCCTGCATTCATGAACTTTCTCTTTAGATACATAATTTTATTGGGGTTTTCTCTCTTATTTGTTGTTTCAAACAAGTTAAAAAATCACTTTTCCCCGTTTGGCAAACTTGTCAGGAGCGTACTTATTTTTCAAGAGCGTATTTATGTTTAACCCTATCTCTGTCACCACGGCCGATTCGAACCCTTTCTGTCTGTTTCTACGTCTCTGCCTATCTCGTTAATTGTACGTATCTGTCTCTCTACAGATCTACGTCTCTGCCTATCTCGTTAATTGTACGTATCTGTCTCTCTACAGAGAGACAGAGAGAGACAGACAGACAGACAGACAGACAGACAGACAGACAGACAGACAGACAGACAGACAGAGAGAGAGAGAGAGAGAGAGAGAGACAGACAGACAGACAGACAGACAGACAGACAGACAGACAGACAGACAGATAATTCCCAACAAATCAAAATTCTCTCACCTGTAAACAACAAAAAAGAAATATGACCGATGAACTCATGAACGGGAGAGAGAGAGAAGAGAGAGGGAGAGGGAATGGGGAGGGGAGAGGGAGGGATGGAGAGAGAGAGAGAGAGAGAGAGAGAGAGAGAGAGAGAGAGAGAGAGAGAGAGAGGGAGGATTTCAAGGAAATAAAAATTCCCCCACCTGTAACCACCAAAAGACATATGACCTATGAACTCATAAACGTGAGAAAGAGAGCGAGCGAGCGAAAGAGAGAGAGAGAGAGAGAGAGAGAGAGAGAGAGAGAGAGTTAAAATCGACCATGGCGACAGAGACGGGATTAAGGAGCGTATTCACCTTTCAAACTGAGCGGACGGGTTTTCGGGCGAACAATTAGGCATATCAAGCCTTTCACACACCCGAGGTCATATGACGACAATCGGAATAAACCGAGGGAATCGAATACAAAACATATCGGGCGTGGATCCTCGTTTGGTAAAAATTTAATTTTGATGCTCTCTGATGTAATATTCTTGTACGCGTAAAAGTATTTTAGTAATATTGATTTTAATAGAAAATATACACTGACGATTTAGAATCACCTCAAAATCTCCATGCTCTACTCGCTATTGTCCACGGTCTTTTCTGAACTTTTTACACGGTCGTTCGAACAAAACGCAAGGGGAGTAAGCATCCCCACCCGAATCCCAACTCTCTGAATCGTATGTAAATGATACGGTAAAATAATTATATCTGACATGAAGTACCATTTCGGAGTTTCCTGCATCGAACCAACCATAAAACCAATGTACAGTACGTGGAGAGTGTATTATCACTAAATCACCCGTAGAGTGGAGATTCCACCCACGCAATGATTCCAAATTTGTTCCAAGGCATAACAAACACAATCAAAGTTTAAGCCAATGGACCTCCGGGTTAACCCTTTACCCAACGTAACGGCCAAAGCCGGCCAGCGCTATTCTCAAAAATCGCCAATTAATTTTCACTATTTTTTTCATTTTTTGTCTCAAAAACATAGGTTATGACCCCTCGTTGGAACGAGCTCGTCGAGCTCGTTCCAACGAGGGGTCATAACCTATGTTTTTGAGACAAAAAATGAAAAAAAATAGTTATTCAAGAATTTTTTTTTGCAAGTGTCGTCTGCTTTTCACGTTAGGTAAAGGGTTAAAACCGGAGTTCCATTGGCTGAAACATTACTTATATTTTTTGTCGATATGTACAAAATTTGAAAGTTATAATTTGGGTGACAACTCCACTCCGCGGGTGATTTAGTTACAATTCACTCTCCACGTACTGTATGCTCATTTCACCTTGAATAGAACTATAAATGCAGATTTTGAAAGTATTGCTCAATACAAAGAAACATCTTGCACAAAAACATTTTTCTCTAGTCATGTAGTCAAACTGCGCCCAGTATGTCATTTGATGATTGTTTTAAATAATAGCATCTAAAACCTATAACCTACAACATCATAAAAACAACCCTGGGTGACAAAGGAACACGTCACACATGTATCTTCCGGCGGCAAAGGGAAAGTTTATAATGCAAAAAGTCAAACCCTCAAATGAACTGAATATTCAAAACCAAAAGTAACTTTTTCAGTATTGTTAACAAAATAAGAAAGCAATGCGGAGTATTAGATAACCTTTCAGAAATTTTCGAAGTTAACAAAATTTGTGAAGATTACCGAAGAATATGGCAAATCCTAAATGGAGCTATCAATTGAACCAAACGTGCGGTGCAGTGAACATTACCCCCGTTATTTACTAAAACAATTAAGAAACAAATGCCACGTGTGAGATAGCAGAGGAATTCAATAATCATTTTGGACAAAAAAGGAAAGCTAGCATCTAAACAAATATTCCTCCTCACATTACATGGACACTGACGTTTCAAAATAACTTCTACTTTACGATCAACAAACCATCTATAAGGTACTTTTGAGAAAAGCAAAATGTTCAAATCGACAAGGACTGCGCAGATATCACAATGCGTACCCTCAAACTCCTTGTGAACGAAATTGCAGGCCCCGCCCACTACACACGTTATTCATCAACAGTTTCTTCATTAAGTCTTTACCTAACAAGAAAAGCAGACGACACTTGCAAAAAAATTTCTTGAATAACTCATTTTTTTCATTTTTTGTCTCAAAAACATAGGTTATGACCCCTCATTGGAACGAGTTCGACGAGCTTGTTCCAACGAGGGGTCATAACCTATGTTTTTGAGACAAAAAATGAAAAAGTAATGAAAATTAACTGGCGATGTTTGAGAATAGCGCTGACCGTTAAGTTGGGTAAAGGGTTAATGAGACAGTGCTAAATGGTATTAAAGTTATAAAAGTGATGCATATTAAAACAGATGACGAGCGCGGTTTCTCTAGTTCTAGACCCAGAGTTTGATACCTATATTTATCATATGACTATGACATTTTTACCCTAAATATCACTACTGTTTGACGATGTTTTCCAAACTGTTGTATCACACCGGGTGAGATTTTTCCGGATCAAAAGTCCATATGACACTCTTACGGAAATCAAAAATCCATATCACACTCCCACGGAAATATCCGAGAGTTTCCGTGAATAGTTTTCGTAACTAGGGAAGTCGTTGTTGTTTCGTCTGTTATTTTGTAACCGGCTTTTCACCGCATATTAATTAAAATGGCATATTTGGGTGAATTTGACATCGAAACAATGTCATATGATAAACATATCATCATAACAGTGTGTTGATCCGTGTCGTCGCATCACGTCTCGTTGAGGTGGCCAGATTTTCGGATCACACGAGCTGCCTGCGGCAGCTCTTGTGATTCGAAAATCTGGCCACCTCAATTCGACGTGATACGACGACACGGATCAACACACTGTTATGATAATATCTATTTTCCTAAGTATCGGAAAAGATTAACTCATTTAGCCCTTTTACTGCTGAGCAATTTGGTAACATCCTGGTCTGAACCATTTATAGTGGGGGAAATGGGGTTAAACTGAAAAACATGAAAACGCTAGGAACGTACCCTTATTTATAATTTTAAATAGTAAGGACATATTTGAACATCATGTGACAAACTCATTCAGAAACTCAGTGTTGAAATGTTAAACAATGGTGTTACTTGTGTACATACTCACCCTCCCTCTCCAACCCACATTCTCAAAATCTCATTAGAATGGACGCCCGGTCCTAGTGTCTTACTATTAAAATTTAGGTCCTATTTGACAGTTGACAAAAATCACCAATGATATTTATTTTTTTCAATTTTTGCTCAAAAACATAGTTATGACCCGCCTGCTATTTGTATTAGATAGACAGTGAAATATAAGGGAAGATTAAATTAATTCTACCTCCAAACCCAACTCACAACGTTAGACGCCAACGTTGATTTCTGACGTCATTCCCCTAACAGACGTTTTGTGAACGATATGTTTTGGCTATTTAGTGGTGATTATGTGATAAAAAGAATATATCTCCTTTTCTGACAGTTTTTGTTTTGGAAAAAAGGTAGAATAATTAAGGCTGATAATTTGTTTAAACTCCATCCTTCTCTCTGCGTTTTTGTTTGGCGAAATGGGAGACTATTGGCATGCCACAAAAGAGTTTAGTATTGTAGACCTTCTGGTCTCTTATATTTGATAAATGAAACCGATTGGAAAAGTGGCAGGTAAGTTCCAGAAATTCTACACTCAAAAATCAGTTGGGACAAAAATCTACCCAAATCAACTAGGTTGAGTGAATGTGAACCCAATTGGGTTCACATTCACTCAATCCAGTTGATTTGGGGGAATTTTAAACCCAACTGATTTTAGTGTATACATGTTTAATCAGAGTAAGATTTAAAGAACAGATGCTACATACATTTCTGCGAATATAAATAAATACAGCCACTGCGTAAGTCACATTGAGGCTGGATGAGTTGGTGGGTGCCTGGAATTCCGTATCTCCTAATATTCGCGATAAACAGGCTAGGCCAAGTGCTCATATGTGCTTATGGTAAAATTACCTATAATTACTGAAATGCTGAGCCAAGATAAACATTAAAAATCCAACAGCAGTATATCCGAGCACAGCGTTTCTGAAGTGTTCCGGTTGTCAACTGTTTCAATACTGTTGCTGTTGTGTTGCTGAAATCTGTCGTCATTCTTTTGTTAACTAGTGACTAGTCCAGTGTGTCGGGCTGCGTGATGATTGACCTTCTATACCTTGACCGCTACACCGTTTCATACCCGCCCCCATAAATCTCAATCAAGTTCCTCCTCAAAGCGACCGAGCCACTGATTTCAGTCCCCACGACAGCGGACGAGAGAAACTTACCTTTTCGCAGTTCCAAGACACCTCCCGCCGACTTTTACCTGACTCGACTGTTTAAAACACTGGTATATCACCGCATTGCTATGTGGCTGATGATTTTTTTTTTATTGGGGTTCAACGACACTTTCGGCAGACAGGGTCACATCGTGTTGGGCAGTTTTACGGGTGAGGGAAGGCGGAAGACCCGGAGAGAACCACCGATCAACGGCGAGAAACCCCCCAACGTAGTAACTCCATGCAAGAAGGGTAAGCATTGGTTGAAGACAATTGCACCATCGACGTGTAGTACGCCTTAGTACACAACGCAACTGTACACCTACGGACTGATGACTATATTACAAGAAATGACCCTTGTTATGATTAAAAGTAAGGAGTTATCTGGAGTTTTATCTAACAATCATATAGAGTTTGGCCCGAAAACCACGAGAAACGGTACGTATCACATAATGTAATCCGATTCCGTATCATATAGACGACTTATTCTGATTCCGTATCATCTAGAAGACTCGTTTCCGGTAACGCAACGGGCTATCATAACAGGCGCATGAATATATTCTATGTGCGTTTCAATAATCGAATCAGCCACGGGGAATATCAATCTCCCTGACAAAACAAACCAAAATTCCTTACAGTTAGCGACAGAACTGTTAATAGCCAATGATCCCCACCCTCACAAATAAATAGTAACTGCACAATTCAATATTAAACCTATCCGGTTCCCCAGGAGGTGCCCACGTCGCACACTCGTAAATTCAAGCGGATCATCATAGGAAATGACACTGAGAGTGAGTAATTTGACAACACAACTTTGAAAATTGCGGTGACCGCGTTACTCATTGTTTGTTAGAGTGCACAGCAATATAGTTCCACAAAAAACCTTGTCTCGCCCAACATTATGTCCCAAAACTGTATTAATAATTTAATATTTAATTTTTTTATGTGACAGAATTGTTAGATAAATGAATTATCATGATAATGTGCATGTCTTGTGATTTGTATCAGATTCTCGGCGGAGTCCAAAAATGGGACCACAACTCGCCGGCAAAGCCAGCTCGTTGAGATCCCATTCTGGACACCACCTCAAATCTGATACAAATCACAGGACATGCACATAATCATGATAATCTGTATATATTAAAAATGTTGAGAAATGTTTCTGGAATATTGTATGACTATCATGTTCCTAATTTTTTATTCATGTACAGTGTACATGCACGCCAAATATGCTATTGGGCTCTTTTTTAATTTTTTTTTATTATTTAATCTTATTTGTTTTACAAGGATTGGCGAACAAGTTATGCTACTTATATTAACGCCTCTCCTTGGCCCAATGGCGTAGGTGTGTGGGATGACCTTCATAGCGGCAACTTCGTGGCCTAGCTCTTCTCGAATACCACGAAGGGATCTTTAGCCTGCACGGAGTGTGTCTCTCTCCGCACAGAGGACAGCCATTTTACGTCCCCACCCGATAGGACGGTACGCTGTGACAGCATCAATCCCACAATTGATGCTGACAGAGAGTGTTCGGACACCTCGAGAACTTTCCCCTACCGGGAATTGTTACATTACCAATTGTGGTAGGCAGATAATACACGCGCTAGAGCTGAAACGGTTATGGAATTTTCTTGATCGATTAATCACGTGGATTAACCTTGGTTAACCGATTAATCACTTGCCCACATAGCTATCTGAATTTTACAGCATGAACCCTTTACTCAACGTGACAAATAAACCCGACTAGGCCTATATACAAAAATCTCCATTCACATTTATCATGTTTCCAATTTTTATCTCAAAAACATAGTTCATGATCCCCCATTGGAACGAGCTCGTTGAGCTCGTTCCAATGAGGGGTCATCACCTATGTTTTTGAGACAAAAATTGAAAATTTTTAGTAATTCATGAATTTGTTTTGCAAGTATCGTCTGCTACCCGCAATGGATGAAGGGTTAAGAATGACCATTTCCAGCTACTGATACAGTATGATGACCATGCAAGTAAACAAGTATGTCAGCAAGTAACTTGCATGCTTTACCCTGTCTCATATAAGTGATGTGAGTTAGTGTGACAATGTTTGCCTGTTTTGGAGCAAGTTTGTTCCTTTGTTAACCCATACAATACAGTAGTTCAAAAGTAACGGTTAATCGATCAATTACTTTTTGGATCGATCAAGATGTTGATCATTGATTAATCGATTAATCGGTTAACCGTTTCAGCTCTAACGCGCACTTCAGGACAGTTCGGACAAGCATACATGACCCACAATGGTTATTGCCATTCTCATGTTCATAAAGGAATCGGGTGGTCCAAAAGCTGACCTGGAGCCCTTGCGGCCAAAAAGGCCGTATTTTAGTTTATTTATTTATATAACAGATCTCACAGAATGATTTCTAACTCATCGAAGGTGTGATCACGATTTTGGGTCATATATATATTTACACCCCTCTTGGTCCGAAACTCAAAAGTCAGACTGTTTCAATTGATGCTGTCATAGAGTGAACTTAGCCTGGGAAGCATTACCACGAAACGTATGCCTATGGAGATAGGCCTAAAACAGGGGTGTATCCTTTCGCCGATCCTGTTTGCATTGTACATCAAAGGTTTAGGACATGAACTCCTGCGTAGCGAGGAGGGGGTAGCAGTTGGGGACTTGAAGATCCCAGGGCTATTTTTTGCAGACGATATGGTTCTAGTATCAGAAAGCGAAGAGGGGCTAACGAAAATGCTGGGAATTGTTGGGACATATGGGAGCAAATGGAGACTCGAACTTAATGAAAGCAAGAGCAAAATTATACCTGTGGGCCGCAAAGTGGACCCCACTCGAAGGTGGAGAGTGGGGGAGTTCTGCATTCCGGAAGCAAACTTCTCAGTGTGGGAGAGACAGGTGATTACGAGTATTTGGGGGTAAATATAAACATTACAGGAAGAGGCATCTACCGGAACCACACAAATAAATTGATTCTGAAGGGGAAGCGAATCCTTAACCAAATGAAACTTATAGGGAGAAACAGTTTCAATAAGGTTTTCGTGGGGAAAACCATTTGGGAAATGGTGGGGCTGCCAAGTATAACATACGGTACGGAAGTGGTACCCCTAAACCAGACGGCCGTAAAGAGCTTGGAAATCCTGCAGAATGATGCAGGCCGATGGATAACGGGGTCGAGTAATGCCGCAGCTCTGGAAGCAATCAGGGGTGAGCTTGGGTGGATGAGGGTCAAGGACAGGATAGACCTGTTGAAGCTCGGTTATCTTAATTATTTGGTAAATCTCCCCGACAGCCGATGGTGTAAAGTAATGTTCCTGAGAATTTTCAGCTCAAATATCAAGACGGGGTGGATGGTCCAAGTGAGGGAGCTAGTAGAAAACTACTCATTGGAGATCTCGGACCTGGACGTTGGGGCAAACGAGGGTAAAAAAAATCGTCAGAGAAAGGGTCATGGAGGATTGTAACCGTAATTGGCGAGAGGGGGTCAAATCAAAGAGGTCTTTGGGTGGCCTGCGTGATAAAGAGAAGCCAGGTTTTGAAAAGTACCTTGATGGCACCTTTGGGGGGTCAGTGTTGTTCAAGCTGAGGTCGCGATCCCTGGAGCTGAGGGGAAAAATTGGGAAAGACGGTGAAAGGGAGTGCCAGATGTGTAACTTGGACATGGTGGAGACCCTGGAACACTTTCTTCTAGAATGCCCAAAGTATCAGTCTAAAAGAATGAGATTCACTGGGAGTATAATGGGGAAGTGGGATGGGAGAATGAAGGACATGTGGTTAAGGGGAGACTCAAAGGAGAGGGTTAATATGCTAATCGGAGAGATTGGGAAGAAGGGGACAAGGGATATCATCAAGCAGTTCGTCTCCGAGTGTTGGGAGGAGAGGAGAAGCGTGGGAATAGGGAGGCAGTTGGGAGTACAGGGGTAACCATGGCCTTCTCGTCCGAGAACCGCGACAAATCAGCGGCTGGCCAAAGTGTTATTATGCTGTACGTAGCCTCTTTCTCGGGTGATCTGTAATTAATTGGGTTCATTTGAACAATTTGGAATGTCCTCTTCGACAAAAAATGAAACGATAGTTTGGCTGAAAAATTTCACTTAGTCATCTCTGACTTATATCGTTATGAAAATCGACTTTTGACAAATAAGACGCGCGAGGAAAATCTAATTAAGATTTAAGAAACATATAACTGTTGAGAAAACACCTATGGCATCAGTAGAAAATGAAGTAGTCAGGTTTCATTTTCTTACTTTTAAAAAACGAAAACAACAGACAGCTCACAAACTGCTGTTTTTTTAAGTAATGATACGGATGCAATTCTGTCCTTACTATAAAAAACGTTCGGCAACCCCCCTCCCTTTCAAATGTGCACTTTGTCAGACAAATCTGATTGTTTACGTGACATTTTGGTCCATTCGGCCCAGTGCTATTTTGTATTTAATTATTGATGAAGCCTTATTGACGTAAAGCACATGTCACAATAACAAGGAAATTACAACTCTAAAAATGTTAACGGGGCGGGGCACCTGGTGCTATAAATGAACAATGCTCAGCAACAACAAACTTTTTAGAATGTTTTCAATTTTCCGATGCCTAGCAATCGCCAATCGCGTTTAACCCTTTGCCTAATATGAAAAGCAGACGACATATGCAAACAACATTCTTGAATAACTATTTTTTTCATTTTTTGTCTCAAAAACATAGGCTATGACCCCTCGTTGGAACGAGCTAGTTCCAAAGAGGGGCCACAACCTATATTTTTGAGACAAACATGAAAAAATAATGAAAATTAACTGGCGACTTTTGTGAATAGCGCTGGTCGGTTTTGGCCGTTATGTTGATTAAGGGTTAAAGAACATACTATGTTGTCTGTTCTGAGAAATGAATATTTTGATGATATGCACATTTTCGAAGAAATGTATTTATTTATTTATTTATTTATTTATTTATTTATTTATTTATTTATTTATTTATTTATTTATTTATTTATTTATTGGGATTTTACGACATCTTCTACAGCCATGGTCACCTCGATTGTGTCATGTATCCGTGCGCGGAAACGAAGCAGCTTTACAGTGGGTGTAATGGGGACTTCATTGTTTTTTTAACCCTTCACCTAACATGAAAAGCCAACGACACTTGCAAAAAAATTCTTGAACAACTAATGTTTTCATTTTTGTCTCAAAAACATAGGTTATGACCCCTCATTGGAACGAGCTCGACGAGCTCGTTCCAATGAGGGGTCGTAACCTATGTTTTAGAGACAAAAAATGAAAAAATAATGAAAATTAATTGCCGATTTTTTAGATTAGCGCTGGTCGGTTTTAGCCGTTACGTTAGATAAAGGGTTAAATAATATAATTATCGTTAATAATGAAAAGTAATAAACAGAGTAATCGTTTGACTGGACTGGTTACGTGAAATAATTAATTCGATGCGAGGGACTATATTGTAAAACACTCGTGCGCATTCGCGCACTCGTGTTTGTACAACGTCCCTCACCTCTCATGAAGTATTTCACGTAACCAGTCCAGTCAAGCGATTACTCTCTATTTATTATATGCTACGTGACATTTTACTGCGTAATTTTCAGCACAATTTCGCTGCATACACGAACCCTTCAAACCAGTAACAAAGATCAGCTGATCGTTCATTCAAGGCGACGTTCAAGGCGATGTCATACACCGAACGTCATTTAGAAAAAATTCAACGTGTGGACCTGAAAATATTATTTTTCACTCGCGCAAGCGCCCGTGAAAAATAAAACTCTCAAGTCCACACTCACGAGATAATTCCGATACTGACTAAAATACAGCAGGTTTTCTTTTCATTATATGATACGTGACATTTGATTGCGCAATATTCAGCCTAATTTCACTGCAAGCACGTACGTTTCAAAACAACAACAAACATCAGCTGATTGTTCCTTCAAGGCAACGTCATGCGCCGAAGCGTGACGTCATTTAGGAAGCTACGGAGGAATATTTCTCGATATCTATCGAGTCGATGGATATCGAGAAATATCTTTTAGGTAATTTGCGATAATTCACAGGCTTGCATATAATAAAAATCGATTATTCACAGCATATTTCACTTATATTATTTACAAAAAATGGTGTCGAGTTTGGAAAGCTGATACCGTGTTACAAACTGAGACCCCTCTCAGTTTAAATACACTTCATTGCCTGATATATCGCAGTTCGTGATTATCTTAGGAGGCAGAGGCGGCGGAACCGGGGGGGGGGGGGGGGGGGCACAGGTGACTATTATAGAACTTTATTGCAATAAATCACCCGCACTGGGGCAGATTGCATGTATAATAGTACAATATTAATATAATTAAGAACATTTGATACAGCATCATCAGCAATAGAATATCCTGTCATGTCTCAATATAGTCCTTTTCTAATATATAATGAGAAATATATAATGATATTTTGAACACATGTATATACACATGTACACATATGCACACACACACATCTATACTCGTACATTCCTACACCCAGACACACCATTCACACACACACTCACATCTCCACGCCCTGCACACATGCGCACTGTGCTAGTGTGCGGGGGCGTGGGGATGTGGGTGTGTGAGTGTGTGAGTGTTATGGGATGTGAGTGTGTGAGTGGGGATGTGAGTGTGTGAGTGTTATGATCCACGTTGAGTCTGGAGGTGGGATGGGGAAATTTCCCCCGAGGGGCAAGATATTTGAACCAGACTCGAGACTTGCCGGGACTCTGGTTCAAATATCTTGCCCCGAGGGTGAGATTTCCCCATTCCCACCTTCAGACTCATCGAGGATGATTTTTCTCCCCACACACGAGGATTACGTCATTATAGATAATTGGCGGTCACGTGCTGACAAACCCAATTTATCAAATCGTAGTCCTTTAGAAAAACGAACAATTTCATCGGAAAAATCGTACAAAAGTTAGGTATATATACCATAGGTATATACTAAAAAAAATGATTTGTAACACTATCCGTTAAGGGGTTAATGGATTTGCGCGTGTCAAACTCTAATGTAAATGGCATTGTGAGAGTATTGATCGATCGATAAATTCGCGCAGTGATATTATTAAATCTGCAGAGAAACATGAGGTTGAAACAAATCAAGTTTAATACTTGAATAATAATTAAATATTGAGTCTATATTTGCAAATCGTGAAGCCATGTTGTTTATTTACAATTGTGCAAACGATGATGAAATAGTTCCGGCGACCTAACAAAATATGCAAATGAGTATGTCACGTGGGGTGGGTGGGATAGAAATATACCACCCTGCTCTCTCAACCGGGACACGCGTATGTTTCACGTATAGTGGGGGGGGGGGGGGGGGGGAGAAAAGTGCCCCTCCACTTTTTTCTACAGATATGTTGCGTGATTACACCATGAGTTAAATGAGCGCATGCAAACGTGCCAATGTACAGTCAGTCCTGTAATATATTATTTGCAAATCCATACAGCATTTGGCCAATGAATATCCCACCTTCGGTCACTTCGGTCCGTTTCTTCTACTTCGACCATCTTCCAACCCGAAGGATCGAAGTAGAAGAAATGGATAAGACAGTGACCACGGCATGCTCATCTAAAGAAGACACTATAGTGTGTCACGGTACATTTATCGATATACGAATGCAACTTTTCATCCCACTGGGCTGAACTATGGTAGCTTTGAACATTTGTGCCCCTTCACTTTTATCGAGCTTCCGCCGCCTCTTTTAGGAGAGGCATCACGAATATAGCCGATTGGGAGGGAGGGAGGGGGTAGACCTGATTTGCCCCAACTAGGATGGCTGAAGTTCTGATTGACTAACAGGCCAACTACGTCATAAAGGCATGCCTTCATCGAAGGCATGCCTTGATGACGTAGTTGGAATATTAGTTAGCTGGGATCAGAATTATAGTTTAACAAGCTCGAGACTTCTTGGAAATTTATTTCTGAATAAACAAAATATACATGTAGACCTAGTAGTCGTGCTGCAACGTCTTAACCCTTTACCTAACATGAAAAGCAGACGACACTTGCAAAAAAATTCTTGAATAACTCATTTTTTCATTTTTTGACTCAAAAACATAGGTTATGACCTCTCATTGGAACGAGCTCGACAAGCTCATTCCAATGAGGGGGGTCATAACCTATGTTTTTGAGACAGAATATGAAAAAATAATGGAAATTAATTGGCGGTTTTTGAGAACAGCGCTGGTCGGTTTTGGCCTTTACGTTGGGTAAAGGGTTAATTGACACGTACTGAACCGATACTCTAAATTGATCATACCACCCCACCCCCCACCCCCCAACAAAAAAACCCACCTCCATTTGTATAACTGACTGCGTGTTTGGCACAGATCCAAGTATCAAATTTAGTCTTTCAGGATCTTTTAAGAAGGTACATTTATTACAAGCAAGAAAGAATTGACATCTTAATCTCCAGTCCTGGCAAAAATATTGCGACTGGAAAATTATTGGGGGAGGGGAGCTCACACCCTTACACCCCCAGCCCATAGTTACACCACTGTAATATTAGCACAAGGAATAGCCCACTTTTGGAATTCTGAAAAAGTAATTGTGCTACGGTGTAGTTATATTATTAATTTATTTATTGGTGTTTATGGTCACATAGCTACGGTGTAATTTAACTCACCAGAAGCAATGGAATATCAGAGTAAGATGATATATTAATCCTTTGATTGACTTTCTATTGATTATGAGTAGTAAAATCACTTACCTAGTTATCCACCTTCCTTTGTGGAATTTCAGAATCCACCTGTAGTTAAAAGAAAATGTTTAATTACTTCAAATTATTCATAAGATCTCCTGAAAAATAGAATCGGAAGTCGGTGCCATGAGCTGTCATCCGTCACGAAGCTTATGACCCGTAGTCAGCCGTTTATTTTGTTCTCCCAGCTTATTATAAACTTTTCGAGTAGCAAAAACTTCAGGTTGAGTGAGTTCAGCTACCCGCGGCACATACTGTTGACTCCTGCACTAGAATTATACATACAATACTTAACTTTAACTTTACTTTACTCAAGTTACGCTCAAACCAAATTTATGGTACATGGGGTACAGCAAATAAAAATAACAACGAACAATTAGAATGAGGACAATGGAGCAGGTAACCAAAATGTAGAGGGACACAATGTAAATAAAGGGGTGCCCCAACATTAATGGTATTGTTGGTAGGTGAATAATAGTGAGGTGGGTATGAGGTGCGGTCAGAGTTTTACAAACCTATATTCCATGAACTTGGTGTGAGTTTCGTGTAGCAATTCGTCTCATGAGCGCGCCAAGGCGCTACTGGCAGTCTCAGACTTCCAGATGTAGTCCTGGTGCACCTGGGGGCGAATTGATTCTGTATGAGGACAGCCTTTTAGTAAATGTCGCGACCACTTGCCAGGTTGCCAACCGTGTTGGAGAGGACGAAGGGGGTAGGTTGAATATGAATAAGGGGTATTACTTTGATATTACTATATTTTAATTGTCCAGTCTGTATAATCACACTTGACACAATTGTTTACCCAAGGTTATGTCTTCAGTTTAAAGGTTAGCAACAGGAGTACTCAGTTTCTGGCTCACAGGTCAAGACATTTTAATCAGTGATCCATCCACAGTATTTTGTTTGTGTGGGCCATATTGTCTCATTTCCTCAATATTTTTTGTCTTTAAATGTTTATGGTATATCTTCAGGGCGGAGATTAAAAATTTAATATGTTTGTTATCACTTATTTGACTGGCTGTGGATATATAATTTTATATTACTGAAAATAAACTTGTTATCAATCCTTAAATCTGTTTTCTCTTATTATGTTAAATATTGGTGTTTAAAAAGACACAATTTAAACATGTTTAAGTGTTTAAAAAGTGGGTATTAAACATGTTTATGGTGTTTTTAATCTGTTGCAAGGTGTTAAACATGTTGGGGTATTTAACAAAATAAATTAAACATGTTTAAGAAGCATTTAAAATTTAAACATGTTTGACAGGCATTTAAAAATTAAATATGTTCAAATATTAAACCTTTTGAACAGGCATTTAAAAATTAAACACGTTTTAAATATTAAACAAGTTTTAAAGTATTAAACATGTTTACAAAATAAACATGTTTAGGCATTTATAATCTGTTGCATACAGGCGTTTATTTATTAAACACTTGTTTTTTACAGTGTTATAGAGGGGATATAAAGATTCGTTTATATGAGATTTAAAAAAATATTTATTATTACAGATGAAAAATAGAAAGTGTATACATGTCATAATATTTTCAGATAGCCCCGCCCTTTCAAAAACCAGGGCATATGACACTCCGTCGCTTACTGGTGTCAACAGGCCGTCTTGGTCAAACATTACTAATGATTTTTCAGGATTACGGGTTAATAATGAAAAATGTCGGCACTTAACCCTTTGAAGACTGATGGTATCTTCCATGTCAGTTCAATGGAAGCAATTGGAAGGGTCCATATTTATTATTTGGGGATAGATCAATTAATATTTCCAACGTGCAGTCTTGGGGCTGCACGTTGAAAATATTGATTGGTCTCCCCACACTTCAACTCAGCGGCTATCCTTCAAAATGAAAGTATGACATATCTTGTTTCTGGACCAGAATAGCGCCGCTCGGTTTCAAAGGGTTAAAATATAAAAAAATTATGTAAGTTGATCGAGCCGATTTCACCGCCGCAAAGATCTAGTGGTTATTCAGCCTTGGTATAAAAGGTTCAGAGGATTGAGTCATAAAGGACCGCCTTGCCTCTCTAGCCGCGAAGAACCATGATCGGCTAGCCGATAGTCAACTAATATCCGAACTACAGGTAATTTGCGAAAGCAGACAAAAACCCCAAAACGTCAAAACCTAATGAGATACTAATTAGGACTTTTTAATGAGAGCAAAATGCCCAAAACCTTAAGGAAATAATAATTAGGACTTATATCTGAGGACGAGAGAGGAAAGTAACACCCCCGGGTGTGGCTCTGTGTGTAAGCCTGTTCTTCGCCTCAAAACTAATTAGGGAACGAACGAGAAGGTGAACTAACAGGCAGATTAACAGCTTAGCTGTGGCCTTCTACCAGAAAGGACTGCCTTTACCGACTCAACTAAAATTACATCACGTTGAAATACTGTATAAAACTAAACATGCTCGAGAAAAATAGGGAACGAGAAGGTCAGCTAACAGGCAGATTAACAGCTCAGCTGTGGCATTCTACCAGAAAGGGCTGCCTTCACTGACTCAACTAAAATTGCATCACGTTTAAAGACTGTACAAAACTAAACATGCTCGACAAAAAATAGGGAATGAGAAGGTGGGCTAACAGGCAGATTAACAGCTTAACTGTGGCCTTCTACCCTAAAGGGCTGCCTTCACCGACTCAGCTAAAACTACATCATATTCAAAGAATGCACCAAACTAAATATGCTATTTTTATTCTTGTATTTTACATATTCTAATGAAAACTAATTCTGCCTTCTTCTTTTAGCAGGTACACAGAAGATGCTTTTTGATCAGCATCCCAATAACCGCTATGGAAACTATAATCGTTACGGAAACTGTATCCCCCGTGGTTCCAGAACATCCCCCACTCCATCCCTACAAGTGGTCGTCCACTTGAAGGGAGGCGAGCCTTGGTTCTGCGTCCCGCCTCTGCCCGTTTTTGTAAGCGTCCACATTGCGCATGTTTTGTTCCAACCAAATAGGATTATAATGCAGGCCTGCCCCCGAACCAGGAAAGTTCGGGTCTTCTTCCGGTGGTCCCCGAAAGGGTTCGTTGTTGTTTTCTTTCTAAGCTATCCTACCACAAACAAGAGACAGCCTGAGGCAGATTATACTTGCCAGTGATGGCCAGCATTTAAAACTATCTCCGAAGTGGCAGACTATACTTGCCTGAAAACCTAAAACTACTGCACCCTCGGGGAGACGGAGTCCCTTTGTGAGAGGACCCAACCTCCCACACTGGTCCTCACCCGAGGGTTCAACCTACATCAGTCACCAAAACCACCCACCCGTTACGCCTCGACCGGAGACAACTGCCGAGTACCAAAACCTTTTCCTCCTTCAACACGCCTTGACATGAGACAGAATTGATCCTATACAGCCACTGGGGGTCGAAAGGGGCTTGCTCAAACCGTCCCCGAACGCCTTCGGCGCGCGAAACCATTCGCTCATCGTCGCCTAGTCAGTTAAGGAGCACCTCTAGCCAACCAAGAATAGCTTATTTTCCTGCCTCTGTGTTCATATCTGAATATTCAATTAATATTACTGTTCTCATGTGCTGGGCACATAAATCTTTGTCTACTTTAATTACAACTTTTGAAGTATTGGTCAATACAAAACCCATTTTAATTCGGTGTGATTCTACACTGAAGCTCGTTTTTTAGCTGGTCTCCAATGGGAACGGGTCAATTCGGCCTTGAGTCAATTCGGCCCGAGTCAATTCAGCCTGAGTTAATTCAGCCTTGGGTCGATTAGACCTGACAACTAGTGGGTCAACTGGGAATGATTCAGGTCGTGTGAGACACAGTTAACAACAAATTTTCAAGCTGTATTACATTTTATTTCACAATCTTTGTCATTTCAGTAAATTATACTTGAAATGAAAAAAAAATTAAAATGTAAAACAATAATGAGCAGTAGATGGCGTGGAAAAATACTTAGTGTGCTCCGTGACATGAAAACTTAATTCTTATCCCCTGGGGAGACTTAGGACCTTCACTATAGAGGATAGACCCTTCTAAAACCAGCGTGAGGTGTAAATGACGAGTTTGGGGGGGGGGATATTTTGTGCTGCATTATTGCAGCAGACAACTATTTCGCCTGTGGAAGACAATTTTCGTCATTGGAAGCGATTTACGGAAAAGTTAGCTCCCCTTGATTTTCTAAATCTGTCAGTAAATATAACATTAAGAGTATGGGAATTTCATATAAAGATTCAAATTTCGAAATATTGGCGAATTTGTATGATCGATGTGCGCATCTTTTCACAAATTTCAGGCATTTTCGTGTGAAGTAATATAAAAATAAGAAACTGGCTTTTTACAATTTTTTCCCAATAAATTGGAAGGTTTGACTAATACTTTCTATTGAAACCGCTTTTAAAAAAATATGAAAATGGCGTTTCACCCATACCCAAAAAATTGTCCGGTCGGTTGTACGCATGCGTGTGCTAAGGAAATAAATCGGCGATGTTTTTAACACTGAAGCCTATGGAGATTTTTTTTTAAAACGTTTATTGTCGGAAATCCTTTGATAAAATCCACCCATCCCGCATCTGGTCGAAAAATGTGACATTTCGTCTTTCATTACGCGTGATTATTTTATTGGTCAGATATTTAATGTTTGCTTCCATTTTAATTTGAAAAATAGAAGTGAATTGTGCGTAGAACGTCTGTAAAAATTAGGAAAATCGATGACCCCTATTACCTTTAACACTTTCGCTGCCAAAAGCGACTGTAGTCACCTATTTTATGATGCTTAGGCCTAAAAAATTTAAAAAAAACTGTTTCTCAGACCCTACTGCATGGTCCTTTTGGCTGCCACTTGCTCTCTTTTTACAACAAATGTACACTTAAAAAAATAAAATTTAAATCGTTAATGTCTGATATTTTACCAAAGTTAAAAAAACTGATAAATTTGACCCTTGAGTGCAAGAAGGCTTTGCAGTGCTTTAACACTGCAAAGCCTTCTTGCTCTCAAGGGACGAAATACACCACCACCCATGCTATTCCGCAGATCATGCAGCCTAAAACATAAACCAAGTACATGAACTTTTGATGGCAAAGAAATAATTACAGAAATAAAAAATAAAATAAAAAACCAAAAGCCCACCCGCCCGCATGTAATATTACAAATAATGGCCTGAGAAACAGAAGATCTATTTTGTGTGGCCTTATCTGTACGTTCTGGTAGGCGCAGATCACACTTACCATCTGATTACTTGTTAGAAATGGCCCAGGAAGCCCTTTCCAACAATTATTCAGATGATAGAGTTTTAACCCTTTACCTAACCTGAAAAGCAGACGACACTTGCAAAAATAATTCTTGAATGACTAAATGTTTTCATTTTTTGTCTCAAAAACATAGGTTATAACCCCTCGTTGGAACGAGCTCGACGAGCTCGTTCCAACGAGGGGTCATAACCTATGTTTTTGAGACAAAAAATGAAAAAAATGATGAAAATTAATTGGTGATTTTTGAGAATAGCGCTGCCCGTTTTTGACCGTTACGTTAGGTAAAGGGTTAAGTATGTCATAAATTTTATTAAACTTCCTCGCACACAGGTGCACATAGGGGTTCTCCAAACATGGCTAAAGTGGGCGTGGCAGCAAAAGGGCTAAAACAATTTTACAGCTTTATAAAATTTATTTTTTGTACCATCCCGCATCAGGCATGAAATTACAAATAGTTTGTTGGAGTGCTGTAACGACTCTTTGCTTCCAAATGACTTTGAAAAATGCACCCTTTTACGTTTTTTGTTTATCTGACATGACATCGTGACACGACCGCTGTGATGTGATTCGACAGCAATGAATCTTACTTAAGAGAAGTCCTCTGTGCGTTTTTTTTTAATCAATTGTCAAAATTATCATCAATTCACAGTTTGGGGGAAAGCCTGAAAGAGGTTTGTTTTAGTCCTTCATTCTTGAATGAGATTTTAATATTTGATCTTAATGTTTTTCAGTAATTCACACGGGTGTGCTATCACAATAAATTGGAATGTGCGGATCAGGTGTTGCTCAGTTTGGGAGAGATCTATTTTCTAAGATTGGGACGGTGCCAATGAAAATTCCAGTAGAATATTATGAATGTTTGTTAATTCTGTCACATTTTGTTGTAAAGATCGCTGCATTTACGCTATCAGCGTTCACATAAAAATACGAAGAGAACTGGGTTCCTTTTTAGTTGACTGACCCATAATAGCGCTAATTACTCAACTCCTTTTATCTCCGATTAATTTGTCTTCTCACACTTGTCGGCAGTCAATTGAAACCTCTCGAAGGACGAGTTATCGAACTTCCCGACGGGTCAGATTTCTGGACTTGATCTTTTGATGTTCTAGTTTAAACAGTATTTATTGAAGAATAAGTTAAATGTATACAGTTCACAATTTTTGTTCCAAAAATAAATTATCAAGATACAAAATACAGTAGTATACAAGAAACCAATAAATAGAAGTAGTAAAGATAGTTGATGTGTAGAAAAGGGATTCGACAGAAAGCTTAAAGCTTATATAAGTCGTCTCCCTAACGCATTAAAAAACTACTCGTTCAGGTGGTATAAATCGGCAAAAGAGCTCACGTATCGTTGCATGAAGGCCGAGGCCCCCATGTTCCCCTTCAATCTACACTAATCTAGACAAAGTTGCTGGAAGCCAATGATATTTAAATACGAGACGAGGGTCGCCTCGGCCGTCCGGCAACGATACGTGGGATTGTTTAGACTTTAAGTTGAATGGGAAAAGACAAGAAAGTCCCGGAATAAACGATGAAAAAAGGAAGAGAAGAGAAAGTTCAGAGAAAAGAACAGAACACAATTATTTCCGCCAACTTGAATACAGGATATATTGACGTGTTTGATGTTCTGTTACTTTTTTATTGTTTATATATCAACAATGTGTGCAGCTTGACAAAAAATACAGACAATGTCCTTTTCATTAATACATAAGTTTAGGAGGTAAGGTTTTCTTTTTTTTCCTGAGAGTAATAAAAACTTGCAAATTACAGTAAAAACACATTCGTTAACTCTTTTGGCGCGACAGGCGACTGAAGTCGAAAGGTACTGCAGTAGTCATTTTAGCCAACTGAGTGTGTCCATTTTCAAGTGCTTTTAACCCTTTACCCACCGCAGACGATATCAAAATTTATTATTTTAAATATCATTTTTTTCAAATTTTTCAAAAACTTTCAACGAACCCATACCATGTGACCCCTCGTTGGAACGAGCTCGACGAGCTCGTTCCAACAAGGGGTCACATGATATAGTTTTGTTGAAATTGTTTGAAAAATAATATTTTGTCAACTGCTGAAGTTGCATAGTTCGCGGGCGGATGCGTCCGATTCGTTGGGTAAAGGGTTAAACAAAGAAACGTATTCCTATGTTTCATGCACCATTTATGTCCTATCCATAAACAACGATATCGTCCCTTGAAAGTATAAAGGTGACATTTAAATTTATACAGAAAATCATTTGAAAAACTGTTAATGAGATCATTAGAACATCTTTTAAAATAATAATGCTTTAGTCTAACAACCTATACTTTCTGTAAAATTCCTGATGAATATTAGGCGCTAAGAATTCTGTTTCACAGATTATTCCGCGCCAAAAGAGTTAAACAAGAAGACAAAGTGGATATATGTGTTGGGATGTGTGGCACTGATAGATATTCTTAATGACGGATTACCTGTGAACTAGAAGCTTATAATTAGCTTGCCATAAAAAGCCAGGTTTCCTTTGGTTAATTTTAATAAAAGAAAACAACAGACAGCCCCGGGAGCTATCTGTTGTTTGAGTTTATTAAAAGTAACAAAAGGAAACTTCACTTTATTTGCTACTGATATCATAGGGCACATGTATTTTCCCAACAATCACCTGCTTCTAAATTGGATCTTTCTCGCGTGTCAAATAATTTCAAGGAAGATAACTTTATCGAAAGTCGATGTTTACCAGGATATAGGTCAGGGATATCAGCCTACTCCCACCCACCCCATACGCGTCATTTAGACTGAATCCACCACTGATTTTTTGCATCAACATTTATATTCTATGGTGGAACTCATGATAACAGAATGTGATTTAAATTAGTAAGTTGTATGTGCTGCAGTTATATTCAACAAAAACGAAATAGAAAGAAAAAATACTCTGGGATTTTTTAACCGTCTTTCTCCTAGAAATTTGGATATGGGTCTGAAAAAAATTCTAAAAAGTGACCGGATCTGGGACTGAAGAACAAATTTGATGCGCCACCTCTCTTTCCCTAACTGTGAAACGGCGAATGTTATATTGTGAGAATATGGCGTTCGTTGCTTCTGAGAGTTTTCTTGACAAACGATTCAATAAATATATCCGGAACATTTATTTATTTATTTATTTATTTATTTATTTATTTATTTATTTATTTATTTATTTATTTATTTATTTACTGGTGTTTAACGTCCCATCAGCAGCTAAGGCTATATTGTGGCGAGAAAACGATAGAAATTAAAATGTTAATTATGAATAAAAAAGAATGAATAAAATAGGAAATAATCACAACGTATATGTTGCAAAGACAATTATGACCCGACTAGTAATCAGTGAGGATAAAAGCAAAGTGAAAGCATATAAATCACCCTGATGATTCTATATTAACCATTTGATACTTCTGTACGTCTTATGGCGTACGGAATCAAACAACGCGTTGATATTTTGTGGTCATTTGTTTTGTTATTATTTTTCTATTTTGAAAGTTTTAACCTCAATTCCTATTTTGTCCTGAATATTGCTCAGTGACAACCGTTGAGCCAAATGTTATCGCAGCTTAAAATACTAATATAATCCTGCTGTCAAGACTTCTTAACTGGTTGAGTGCTAGAAGCCACCATCAGGGCTTTCAAAAAATGAGGATACCAGAGTAAAAGCCACACTCTCCTTGCTTATGATTCATATTCAATTTTTTTATATTCAAACATAAATAATATTTTGTTTATATAAATTTGTTTTATTAAAAATTATTGGAGAGTGCCTGTTGGCACTCTCCAATAATTTGTAATAAAACAAGTTTTGAATAACAAATTCAGACCACCAAAAATAATCTAGCCATCAACCAGATAATCACTAATGTGAAAAATATCTTCTAAACTTGTACTTTCCGACGTTTAACGTCGCATTTTAAAAAGTATTGAAGAAACTGAATTCCTAGTGACGTTTGAACGTCAGGATAATTTAAAGTCTCAAAGGGTTAAAAGAATAAAATGCAATTTTAAAATTTATTGAAAAGGTTGATTACGAATAATCGGTCACAGTATGGAGAACCACCAACACGACAAGAAACGCAAGGCGATCCTCACCACCGACTTAGTCACGCGGGTAGCATATTAATGAATGGTGATACAAGAAAAGGTATAAATCAACCTCAGGATTTTTAGACTTGAAGAGTCTAGCTTTAAAGAATAAAAACAATTTTAAAATTTATTTAAAAAGGTTGATTACTTTGAGAAATGATAGAACTTTGTGCGGGCTAGTATGATAAAATACATCTCTAAGCACTTGCTGGCAATGATCACACGCTGGTCGCATATTACCCTCCAACAAAAAGGAATGTGTAAGTCTTGTAAGACCAATATGACATCGTGTCAAAACTACATGATCTGTTACAAAGGTTACTACTAGACGATTTGTGATAAAAAATATTTGGTCGGAAGCAATGGAGCTTGTTATTTGTCGACCCATCCCACTCCCCCCGCCACACAGATTTGATGTATTTACTGATATGCGGTTTATAATCACCGAATGGAATCTTGAAATCAGTGATAGGCTTGTTTGAAGCCTGTTTTCTGCACTATCTGCTCTGGAGATCCCAACATGTCCAGGTTACCAGAAAAACACCATATCGTACTGAGAGTATTAAACTTCTCACGCAATTCCAAAATAAGAGGGTTTTTCAACTTGGGGTCGAGTAAAGCAATCAATGAGGAAAGAGAGTCGGAAAATATTATCGACTCCCTTTACTGTACATTCTCGATGTGTGCAAGCGCAAGTTGCAAAGCTTTAACTTCAGCTGTGAAAATAGAACTTTTATTTGGTTTTCTGATCGAAGCGATCCGATCACCAATAACAACGGCTGATGATACATTATCACCATCTTTCACCATCCCTCTGTACATGGGCGGATACAGGGGGCGGATACGAGAGGGGTGGTGGATAGGGTGGATCCCCCCCCCCCCCTGATATTTGAAAGGGGAGACAACAAGCAATTTTTCAAAGACAAACTCAACCTGTATTGAAATTATCTTTACACGGGGAGTTCTCGCGACTAGACACCATCGTATAAACGATTGGTAGAATGTATGGTCTGTAGTCTGTACCTCAATGAGGTACAGACTACAGACCATACATTGTACCAATCGTAGTCAACATAAATGTCGATTCATCAACGAAAATAGTCTGATACATGTTATTTGGATGAAATATTATCACCATAAAGGTTCATGCGATGAATAATGACTGGCCAGTCATACGCCGAGGGTGCTTGGAAATATAACGTTCACAATTTTCCTGTTTTGAAACAGGTAACTCAAAAACCCGTGCATTGCGGTAACGGCGAGGTCCGATAAACGCTCAGTTGTCATGCCGCTTCGCAGCCACGTATGGATCGTTCGTGACTCCGCCATTCAATTTTCCAATCCCCTTTTTCAATCCTGGATCCGCCACTGCTGTATAGCACCTTGTACAAGCACTATATTCAGATTTTATTTCTGCATATTCCTGTTTAAACTGCAGAGTTTGTCTCAGATTTTTTGGAGGAAGCTACGTCTAAAATGACAGTTGGTTTCCTTAGATGCCAAGAAGGAATGTGTGGCTCACGGTTCTCTTTTATAGAAACAGCTTCAATCGTGGCGGATTCCATATGGGGTTTAATTCTGATTCCCAATGGGGGAATATCTTTCTGGTGTCTGTTACAGAATTCTATATTTTGAGATCTGAGACACAATGATAAGGTTTGATGGGTTAGCCAATAGCTTGGGAAATATTGGAGGGACAGTTCAATCCTGCGCTTCTCAAGAGAAGGCTCTCCTGCCCCAACAAGCAATTTATTGGCGACGTTCTGAATGCGCCGAGACTAATTCTTATACCACTATTATGGATTGCATCAAGTTGATTGCACAGCCGTAATTTAACTTTAATATAACAAGTGCTCTATACAGATGGAGTAATGTTTTTAGTCACTATCAACTATCTTCAGTAGGTTCAGTGCCCTTTCACATTTAACCTTTAGCTGTTTTATGTGAGAAGTGAAATTCAGTTTAGCCCGGAACATTTTGTATTTCAATTCCAAAACGAGGTCTCCAAATTTATGTGCATCGATGAATTTATTGCACGATTTCCTTTATTTACCACCTTTGAGGAAAGTTAATGAAATACTCATTTTAAGACGATATGATTGATTGAATCTTTATTTCACAATAAAACATATACAGAATAAAAAACAACAATGACAGTGATAAAATTACATGAAAACACATATGTTTACTGTGGGGAATAACATAGCCAGATTTGCTGTCTTCCTGTTATCCCCAATTTAAATTCTATAGCAACGTTGTACTACTGGACATTATGAAATTCTAAACAGAGTACAAGTACTACTGAATATTACTTGGACCACATTGAAACATACAGATAGTATAGGACTAATGTGGGACTTGATGGCTGCTGTGTAATTCAGACTCCCCACCGCACCCCCGCCTCCATCCATATCCAGGGCAAAAAAATCTATCTGTCTCGAATACTATTTGGCTGGGCTTGGTAGGGAGAATGCTGTGACGAGCTTGAAAGACAATTGGGTATCACACAAAATATTTCATTTATTATTTTCGCTATTGATTTTTAAGATCACCTTTATCGTCATTGCTAAGTACATGTCTTCAATTATGTTTTCAACATAGGTGTTAGTCAGGTTTAGTCAATCGCATTTTATTCAGTGATAATTGCGGGATAAGTGTATTCACTAAAACACCCCGTGAGTGAGAATATTTATTCGACACTTATTCACAATCATGAACAAATTTCACAAGACTATATTAGATTAAATATATATATATAAATATTAGAGATGGGCAATATACCAAAAAACCTAAGCGACACCGATATCACGGAGATACCGAAAAACTGCACCGAACCCATCATTGGATACCAAAACTGTCTGAATTTTCACAGTTTCCTCCATTTGCTACTTACAAGACCTTGTTGATCCTCAATAGCAGTTGAAGGGTTTATTTTCATGAAAGAAGTTACAGAAATTCTTTTCAGTTTTGTTAACCCTCAACGGCTAGGAAAATAAATTGCTGCCCTGCATTCTCACTAAACTATAACCTGTACGCGTCCAGTTACATAGCAAGTTAGCAGAGATTCCTAGTCAAGTCTTGGCTGCCTGTACAGGCAGCCAAGACTTGACTAGAAACCACTGCCCCCGCGATTTATCAATTGTCATCAGGGCCTCCTAATGATAGCATGTTAGTGGCTCATGTTCTGAGATCGCAAAAGCCTGAATAGGCTTTTGGAGGTTAATGTGTGTTTGGACCAAGTCACAAAATTACTGTAGATGTGGGAGCGAGGTGGCTCAGTGGTATACTGTTGGACTTCTATGCTAGAGGTCCCGTGTTCGATCCCCGTCCGGAACGACAAGAATTGAGTCCATGAGCAAGGCACTTTATCCCGGTTGCCTACAAGGGGGGGGGGGGGGGGGGCGTGATGACGCAGTGTACTAAGACGTACTGCACGTCGATGGTGCACATGTCTTCAACCACTGAAACCCTGCTTGAGCGGAGCTTGAACAGAGTTAGAATGGTGAGGAGCTGAAAGTTGCTCGTCGGTGCTAGGTGGTTCTCTCCGGGTACTCCGGCTTCCTCCGCCCGTAAATCTGTCACGGCCACGATTAGCAATATGTGACCTTAAACACCCATAAACAAATAAATAAATAAACAAATAAATAAATACTGTAGATGTGATTTTGTTGGCAAAAGAATGCCAACGTTGAGCTCATTGGCAGTGTCATTTGTGGCGCTGAGTTAGAGTGATATAGATCAACAAATTCTGCGTTTTTCTGTGGTGAATTCCCTTTGGTACTATCGGCAAATCTCAGTTGAGTCAGACACCGAATACCGAACCGATAACGCGGCATACTCCTCTTAAAATACCGAAACCGAACTAAAAATTCCAATATCGCCCAGTTCCAATAAATATTATTAAACTACAAAGTGCAAATCTCGGCCGCTGGACAATGCAACAGTGCTTCTATACAAAATGAAAAAGAAGTGACCGTTTAGCTCATAGACAACCACCCGTGGTCCATGAGCTGAAAAATTGCTTGACGTTCCGGTGAGTTTTCTCAGAAATAACATTCGGATATTGTGTTCGATCAACACTCTCGCCACGTTTTAAAATCATTAACTTGGTGTAGATTAGGGTGTTCGTCATAATAAAAGTTTATTAGAAACTCCAGTTAATTATTTTAACATTCCGCATAACCGTAGGTCAGAAAATGGAGGATGGGTAGGCATGTACATTAAAGAAGATTTCAAACGACTGAGGTAGCTAAAGAAATTGGATGGGTAAAAGTTAGTCTAAACAAGAGGCCCCAAGGGGTCTTAATCGCTCATCTGATAAAATTGTTTGAAGAAGGATTTAAGGCCTTCAGCATCTGCATGTTAATAAACATAATCTTTTTTAGCTAGGGTCTGTTAGGAGAATTTTTGTTTTCGTAAAATCATACACACAAAAAAATAAATCTCCCAATGAAGTCCCGCTCACCCCTCTCCCATCCCACCAGGATGAAAGTTCCCCTTTTCATAAAATCTTTTAAAATATCTTCTTCTCGAGCAAAGAATTTTTTGCCCGATGCACGCCTGGTGCTCTCATTTGAGAAAACATTCTTATATACTCACATTCACATCAAATTAACATTTAGCACAATTAGCTCTGTCAGAATCTGACTCGTGGATGTAGAGAAGAAGATTTTTTAAAGAATTGTCTTTATACAACATTCAGTTAAAAGTTGGGATACCACAGCAAGCCGAAACGTGACCATGGCACTTGATTTGAGCAAACTGGAATATGAAGCTCCTAAGGTTGCAGCATATCAAATATCAAAAGATTCTGACTGGTGGATGTGAAGAATATTTTTAAAGGAATTTCCGCATGTTGCACTAATTTCAAATTTAAATGCCATAGGGAGCCCAAATATGAACGCAGGGACTTCATTTGATCAATTTGGAATTTGACCCTACGAAGGATACTGCAAAGCAAATATCAAAATATTCTGACTGATGGATCTGAAGAAGAGGATTTTAAAAGAATATTCCTCATATTGCACTAAATTCAAATTTGGGCTCCCATGGGACTTGATTTGAACAAACGTGAATCTGAACCTTCTAATGATATTGCATATCAAATATCAAAAGATTCTGACTGGTGGATCTGAAGAAGAAGATTTTTAACCCTTTACCTAACGTAACGGCCAAAACCGGCCAGCGCTATTCTCAAAAATCGCCAATTAATTTTCACTATTTTTTTCATTTTTTGTCTCAAAAACATAGGTTATGACCCCTCGTTGGAACGAGCTCGGTGAGCTCGTTCCAACGAGGGGTCATAACCTATGTTTTTGAGACAAAAAAATGAAAAAAATTAGTTATTCAAGAATTATTTTTGCAAGTGTCGTCTGCTTTTCATGTTAGGTAAAGGGTTAAAGAATATTCCTCATAATGCAATAAGGTAAAGTTCGAGTTTATATACAGAGCCTAAATATGACCCCATGGACCTGATTTGAACAAACTTGAATCTGACACACTCTAAGGAGACTATATATCAACCATCAAAATATTCTGACTGGTGGATCTAACAAAAAAAATTAAAATTAAGAAACCAGGGACTTGGTTTGAAGAAACTTGAATCTCAACCCACTGAGGACGCTACATACCAAATATCAAAAGATTCTGACTGGTGGATCTGTAGAAGATTTTTTGAAAATATTCCTTATGTTACACTAAGTTAAAATTCGGGATCCCACAGTGAGCCCAAATATGATTCCAGGGACTTAATTTGGACAATCGGCAACCTGACCTCCGTAAAGTATGCAATATACCAAATATCAGGAGATTTTCTCTGGTGGATCTGAAGAAGAAGATTTTTAAATAAATTTCCTCATATTGCACCAAGTTAAAATTCGGGTTCCCACAGGGAGCCCAAAATAAACGCAGGGACTTGTTTCGAGCAAACCTGAATCTGACTCCTGTAAGGATGTTGTATACCAACTATCAAAACATTCTGATTCGTTATAGTTCTGGAGAAGATTTAAAATATATATATATATGGGTGCAAACAGAATTATTCTCCTTCTGGTTCCCCCTGCGGGCATGGTAATCTCATTTTAACACACTTAAACTGACATATGATAAGAGCCATATATATCAAGTTTGGTTCAATTCGGCCCATTGGTTTATGAGGAGAGGTTGATAATATAAAGTTCACGCCGGACGGACAGACGACGTCAGAAAGTGATCACGAAAGCTCTCACTGACCTTCGCTCAGGTAAGCCAAAACAAGTGTTGCCCTTGGGATTGTGTACTGTGGAGGGGAGGGGAGCAAACCTGAGTGGAATGACTGAATATACTCATCCCTCAGGTCCAATATCACGGAATTAGAAAACAGTGGAATCGGTAAATTCTGATGGGAGATTTTGATGGACACATGGGTGATAAGAAAGAAGGCATATAGGGCGGGGATAAGAAAGTCAACGCGAATGCGAATGGAAGGACTTCACAAGTGGGTTCGGTCTGAAAATTCTGAACACGGATGTGAGATGTCAGGTAAACTGGACCTGGGAGAGGAACGACAGAACAATAATCGACTATATTTTCATAAATACCGATTTATGGAGGGAGGTGATAGAGGTAGAAGTGGACAATGAAGGTAAAAGGGAGTTGGATAGTCATCACAACTTGATTACAGGTACGATCAGGGGCAAAAACCGAGTAAGAAGTAAAATACGTTTTAAGAGATTTGGGAACTCAGAAAGGATGCTGACTGGACGCTGTTTGAAGGAAAATGAAACAAAAGCTTGAGAATGTACACAAGGAGGCCAATGTCCATGAAATGGTAGATTCCCAAGTTGTAAGCCTCTTGGAGGCTGGGAAGAAAAGTATAGGAAAGACTAGGGTGCCAACACGGGACAGAGTGAATGACGAATTGAAAAGGCTTTTAACAACAGAAAAGTCCAATCTGCTGCGTACAGAAAGAGCAGAAAACGCACGGGAGTGAAAAGCAACGAGGCCAGGGTAGTCGAAGAAGAAATATAGTGAATAAGATTAAAGACGATTATCGGAGAATGGGAACCACAATCTTATTAGGACGATAAGAATGACAGAGGGGTCGAGCTCGAACATATTTTAGAAATGGGTGAAAAAAAGAAACAAGTGAAGCATTTTACCTTATTATTAACGTGGAGGAAGAAATACAGGCGATCAAGACCAAATCGCATCAGAACAAGTCAAAGACTTGGGACATGAGGAAGCCATCGGAGTAACACCTTGGTCGAGGAAACTTTACCGAACTTTGTATGCAGCGTAACAAATGTAGATGAGGTACGAAAGGTTGTCTCAAAATTAAGGAACGGAAAAGCGGGAGGGAGATAGGGATGACATTTCTAACGAGTTCCTAAAAATGAGAGAGAGAGCAACTCTGCAAAAAGCATAACGGACCTATTCAATTTAGCCATAGAAATAAGAGGTTTATAAGCTTAATCATTTACCTAACATGAAAAGCAGGCGACACTTGCAAAACAAATTCTTGAATAACTATTTTTTTCATTTTTTGTCTCAAAAACATAGGTTATGACCCCTTATTGGAATGAGCTCGTTCCAATGAGGGATCAGAACCTGTGTTTTTGAGACAAAAAAAAATGAACAAATAATGAAAATTAATTGGCGATGTTTGAGAATAACGCTGGCCGGTTTTGACCGTTACGTTGGGTAAAAGGGTTAAGGGGCACATGGACGTGTTGGATAATTATCGCGGGATCTCTGTCAGTACCAACATTGGAAAAGTTTTCTGTAAAGTCCTATATGGGAGATTAGAGGATGTGATCGAAGAGAAGGTGTTTTTTTTTTTTTTTTTTTTTTTTGGGGGGGGGGGGGGGTATCCAGAATGGCTTCAGGAAGAGAGAGAGAGAGAGAGAGAGAGAGAGAGAGAGAGGGAGGGAGAGAGAGAGAGAGAGAGAGAGAGAGAGACAGACAGACAGACAGACAGACAGACAGACAGACAGACAGACAGACAGACAGACAGACAGACAGACAGACAGACAGACAGACAGACAGACAGAGTCACTGACCATCTTTTCAGCCAAAAAGAAAAAGATGTTTATGGCCTTTCTGGATGTTAAAAAGGCATATGATAGAGTATGGAGGGAGGGAATGTGGCGAAATCCTTAGGCCTTGAGCCTGGAAAGTGAGTTTGTTGGATTTCTGAAAACATCATATAAAGATGTACAAAGTGAACTTCGTCTGGGTAACTAACATAACAACAAATGTGCGCCTGCGGAGGTAGGCCTAAATCAGGGGTACACCCTTTCGTCAATCCTTTTTTGAATTGTACATCAAAGATTTAGAAGATGAACTCCCGTATAGCGACAAATGGGTAGCAGTTGGGGACCTGAACATATTTCGCTGATGATATGGTACTAGTGTCAGAAATCAAAGGAGGGTTAGAAAAAATATTGGTAATTATTGGGAGATATGGGAACAAATGGAGACTCGAACTGAATGAGACCATAAACAAAGTTATACCCATGGACCGTAAAGTGGGAAAAAAAATCAGGGTAGAGAGAGGGGATCTCTGTATTCCAGAGGCTAGCTGCAAACTTCCCAGTGTGGGAGAGAGAGGTGACAACGTGTATTTGGGGCAAATATACACATTACGGGAAGAGGCATCTACTTAAACTAACCGCGAAGGGGAAGTGAACTCTGAATCAAATGAAACTTATAGGGAGCAAGAGCTTCAGTAAGGTTTTCGTGTGGAAAAACATTTGGGAAACGGTGGGTGTACCACCAAGTATAACATATGGTACGGAAGTGATACCTCAAACCCAAACGGTTCTAAAAAGCTTGAAAACCTTGCAGAACGATGGGTTCCAACGAATAATAGGGTCGAGTAATGTCTCAGAACTAGAAGCAATCAGAGGTGAGATTGGGTGGATGAGGAGGATCAAAGAGAGAATAGATTTAATGAAACTCTGTTATCCTAACTATTTGGTAAATCTCTCACACAACCGGTAGTGTAAAGAATGTTCCAGGATATTTGGAATTCAAAAACAAAGCCAGGGTTGATGGACCAGGTGAGGTGGGTTAACCCTTTACCCAACGAATCTCCCGCATCCGCCCGCGTAATATGCAAATTCAGCAGCTGAAAAAATATTATTTTTCGAAAAATTTCAACAAAACCATATCATGTGGCCCCTCGTTGGAACGAGCTCGTCGAGATCGTTCCAACGAGGGGTCACATGATATGGTTTTGTTGAAATGTTTTGAAAAATTTGAAAAAATTATATTTAAAATAATCAGTTTTGATATCGTCTGCGTTGGGTAAAGGGTTAAACTAAATAAATTTCCAGTAATTCTAGAGTTTATTAACCCTAATCTCGACTGACTAACATTCCAACTACATCATCCAGACATGCCTTCGACGTAATGTCGTACGTAAAAATTACCCTGCCAATGTTACTCAGGGCAAAAAGTAGATCCCTTGAAAAATGACTGATGGACCGCGTCAGCGTGGATCCAGAACCACACCAGATTATTTTAAACAGAAATAACGTTACGGTAAGTAAAAGTGCTCCCGCGTAAGCTATACACCTACAGCCTACTTAAGCACCCCCGTTCCAAAGAGGGGTCACATGATATGGTTTTATGGAAATTTTAAAAAAAAAATTTAAAACATGATATTTAAAATAATAAATTTTGATATCGTCTGCGTTGGGTAAAGGGTTAATAGAAAACTATTCAATGAATATATCTGACATAGAAGTAGGTGCAACCCAGGATGAAAAAAATCGTCAGAGAAAGGGTAATGGGGGATTGTAACCGGAATTGGTGAGAGGGGGGTTCAAAGCAAAGGGTTATTTTGGTGATCTGCGTGATAAAGAGAAGCCACGTTTTGAAGAGGACCTTGATGGCCCCTTCGGGGGCACTGCTGTTCTAGCTTAGGACCCGGTCGCTGGGGCTAAGAGGACAATATGGGAAAGACAGTAAAAGTGCAAATGTCTAATTTAGGAGTAGTGGAGACCCTGGGAAAACTTTCCATTAGAATATCCAAAATATCAGTTTAACAGAGCACGATTTACTGGGAGTATAATGTCGAAGTGGGATGGGAGAATGGGGGGATATGTGGTTAGTGGGTGTACTCAAAGGAGAGGGAGAGGGTTAGTATGCTTATCATAGAGATTAGGAAGAATAGGATAGGATATGTCATCAAACAGTTCGTTTCCGGGTGTTGAGAGGAGAGAAGAGGCATTGGGATGGGGAGCATTTGGGAGCACATGATTAATCAAGGCCTTCTCACCAGAGAATCACGGCCAAAGTACTATTATTATTATTACGAGTCACTAAAACACCCCCAACGTTCTCGGCAAGCCGCCTACTTATCAAACGTACTGATACAGAATAAAAAATAGTCAAAGACTTTTTCTCTCGTGCGCCTCCAATAAACTGTAAAAGGATAATTAAAATAACGATGTTTAGGCCTAAAAAAAAGTTAAAACTATGTTTCTCAGGCCCTCCCGCGTAGTCTCTTTGGCTGCCACAGGCTCTCTTTTTATAACCAATGTAAACTTAAAAAAATATTAGTTTATGTCTAACATTTCACCCAAGTTAATAAAATTGATAATTTTTGCAGAACTTTGCAATGCATTAGCATTGCAAAGCCTTCTTGCACTGAAGGGACGAAATACACCACCACCCATGTTATTCTGTAAATTATGAGGTCAAAAACATAAAACAAACGAAGAACATGAACTTTTGCTGGCAAAGAAATAATTATAAAAATAAACAATAAAATAAAAAACGCCCGCCCACATGCAGTTTTACACAAAAAATGGCCCGCGAAACAAAAGATCTACTTTGTGAGGCCTTATGGACGTTAACCGAACTCGTCAGTTGGACAGCAAATTGTGAACAGAGAGTTTATGTTGAAATAAAATGAAAAGAGAAAAAAACACACATTTAGGCATTTCATTTTGATAGTGTCCTGATATCAGCTTAAAGCATTGGTCCAGTTGAATAAATGTGTTGACACACTGAGCGCAATGAGCGTGTTACAAGTGGTGCGAATGCATTATTATTAACTCTCTGCGTGCTGCTGGTGGATATTCCTGCCCAGCACAGAGTTTCTCTTGTCTCTGAAATTGGTATAATTTGTGCATATTTAATCAAATTGTCTCCCTGTAATTGGAATGGGTTTTTCACCAATGATTTGCTGAGTTACATTTAGATTTATTTTTCATCAAATCTAGCCAGACTAGATTTGATGAAAAATATCTATAAAATATTCAGCGGGTTTAAGAGTTAACGACTTTTCTGCTCATCTTGCAATTTTGACCTATGTTATGTCTGTAATCAGTTTTGTAGTTTTGTTTTATTGGGGTTTAACGACACTTTCAACAGCCAGGATCACATCGAGTCAGGCAGTTTTACGTGTGGAGGAAGCCGGAGCATCCGGATAGAACCACCGAGCAGCGGCAAACAAGTGTCAGACTCCATAACAAACCAATTCTACACAAGCAGGTTTATAAGTGGTTGCAGGCAATCGCCTCATGGGCCAAGGACTCAACACAGTTAGCACTGGTTGAAGACATACCTTCGGCGTGCAGTACGCTTTAGTACACAGCGCCACCTTGCCGCCTCCCCCCCCCCCCCCCCGTGGGCAATCAGGATTAAGTGCCTTGCCCAGGGACACAACGATGTTACCCCTGGCGGGGATCGGTTTGAAGTCCAATGACGTAACCACTGAGCCACCGCGCTCCCAGCAGATTGTTTAGTCAATTATATGATACATGGACATTAATTTGAAGAAGTGTGCCTGATAGAGCTGAAACGGTTAAGGGATTTTCTTGATCGATTAATACCGTGGATTAACCTGGTTAACCGATTAATCACTTGTCCAAATAGATATCTGAATAACTGCCATACCGTTGATGATTTACAGCATGAACCCTTTACCCAACGTAACAAACAAAACCGACTAGGCCTATGTACAAAAATCTCCATTCAAATTTATTATGTTTTCAATTTTGGTCTCAAAAACAAAGCTTATTACCCCTCATTGGAACGAGCTCGTTCCATTGAGGGGTCATAAGCTATGTTTTTGAGACAAAAATTAAAAATGTTTAGTAATTCATTAATTTATTTTGCAAGTATCGTCTGTTACCCGCTATGGGTAAAGGGTTAAGAATGTCCATTTCCAGCTACTGATACAGTATGATGATCATGCAAGTAAACAAGTATGTCAGCAAGTAACTTGCATGCTTTACTCTGTCTCATATAATTGATGTGGGTCAATGTGACAATGTTTACCTGTTTTGGAGCAAGTTTGTTCCTTTGTTAACCCATATAATACAGTAGTTCAAAAGTAACGGTTAATCGATCAATTACTTTTGGATCGATCAAGATGTTGACCATTGATTAATCGATTAATCTGTTAACCGTTTCAACTCTAGTGCCTGATGGCCAAATATCAAAATTTCTGGCAGCAATTTTTTCCCATAATGCAACGAGCATTTTTTTCCAATTCAATCTCGTTTGACAGAGCTCAATGAACACTATCAAACAAGATTAGATTGGGTAAATTCCTACTTGCATTATCGGGAAAATTAGCAGCTTCAAATGTGAATATTTGAATATCAGTGCACAGAGAGTTAAAATATTTTATTTATGAACCATTTGTCGCAAAATATCACATTCTAAGGGTAGTTTAGATTGATGGTCGAGTCAGTCTATAAATATGAAATGTGTTTTGTTAGGAACAAATTCATAACTGAGTGCAAATTACGATATTTTGCATAACGATGAGCCTGCCACATAAATAATGAAAACATCACTTAAATAAAGGAAAGAAACCTTCGAAGATAAAACTCCTCTGGTTGTCTGGAAGAGCGGTTATGCAATCAATAGATCAAGTGGGAGATAATTAAAAAAAACACAGTGCAGCCATCCATGTCTCCAGAATTTTGTATCAACTTTCATCAACTGATTTCCAATGCTTGCGTTTTTGAATTTCTGGCATTAAATTATTTGATATTCGGTCCTTATTTGCAGAACAAGTGGAAGCACCATACACCATACAAGTGGAAACACCATAGGCAGACAGTGTCGCATTGCCCCACATCAATTATATGAGACAGAGTAAAGCATGCAAGTTACTTGCTGACATACTTGTTTACTCGCATGATCATCATACTGTATCAGTAGCTGGAAATGGACATTCTTAACCCTTTCCCCACTGCGGGTAGCAGACGATATTTGCAAAATAAATTCATGAATTACTAAAAAAATTTCAATTTTTGTCTAAAAAACTTAGCTTATGACCCCTCATTGGAACGATCTCAACGAGCTCGTTTCAATGAGGGGTCATAAGCTATGTTTTTAAGACAAAAATTGAAAACATAATAAATTTGAATGGAGATTTTTGTACATAGGCCTAGTCGGTTTTATTTGTTACGTTGGGTAAAGGGTTTATGCTGTAAATCATAAACGATATGGCAGTTATTCAGATATCTCAGATATCTATTTGGACAAGGTTAATCCACGTGAATAATCGATCAAGAAATCCCCCAATCGTTTCAGCTCTATCAGGCACACTTCAAATTAACGTCCATGTATCATATAATTGACTAAACAATCTGCTGGGAGCACGGTGGCTCAGTGGTTATGGCATTGGACACTTCAAACCGATCCCCGCCAGGGGTAACCGCGTTGTGTCTTTGGGCAAGCTACTTAATCACGATTGCCCATGCGGGAGGCACGGTGGCGCTGTGTACTAAGGCGCACTGCACGTCGTTGGTGCACCTGTCTTCAACCAATGCTAACCCTGTTTGTGTGGAGTAAGTACGTTGGGAAGTATGACAGTTGCTCGCTGCTGCTCGGTGCTTCTCTCCGGGGTACTCCGGCTTCCTCCAACCGTAAGACTGTCCGACATGAGATGACCCTGGCTGTTGAATGTGTCGTTAAATCCCAATAAATAAATCAATTAAATAAATGACTGCAGGATTTGTTAATTGACGAACCGTCAAATCGATCTACCTTGATATCACTTGGCAATTATCGCACTGAAAGGATTATTTAAAAACCGATTGGCTGTTTCCGTTAATCAATTTTTCATTGATATTGTCAACAGCAGAGACTCAAAATATAAATGTTTGTGAGAATGTGTGTGTGGGGGGGGGGGGGGGGGGGATTCTAGCTTTCCAGATAAGACGTAACTGGGTGTTAACGTACTGATTTAACCCTTTACCCAACGTAACGATCAAAACCGGCCAGCGCTATCCACAAAAATCGCCAATTATTTTCAGTATTTTTTCATTTTTGTTTCAAAAACCCAGGTTATGACCCCTCTTCGTTCCAATGAGGGGTAAAAACCTATCTTTTGAGACAAAAGATGAAAAAAATTAGACGCAAACACGAAGACCCTACAAATAAATTCCCAGAGATCATCAACACCGCCCCAGCTTTTGAGAAGCACCTAGATGAATCTTGGGAGGGGGCGGGGCGGGGAGGGGAGGGGGGTCTCTGTTGTTTAAAATGAGATCGAAGTCACGGAAGTTGAGGGGGAAAATCGGAAAAGGCGAGGAAAGAGTTTGCCAAATGTGTAATTTAGGAGAAACGGAAACCCTGGAACATTTCATTCTAAAATGACCCAAATATTTGCCTTGCAGAACAAGACTCCTTAGGATACTAATGAAAAAATGGGATGAAAACCTGAAGGATAGGTGGATGGGGAATGACATGAGGGAAAGGGCCAATTTTATAGTTAGGGCGATCGAGAGAACGCTAATGGTTGGAATTAAGAAACAATTTTTGACTGAATGCTAGAAGATTTGGAGGAAGAGTGGGGGACTGGGTTAATGTAGACCTCCTCGTTAGAGGATTGCGACAAATAAGCGGAAAGCCGAATAATTATTATTATATTCAAACAGGATTTTTATGCATCATGCATCTAAGAACCCCAGAAGCTGAATCGGTGTAGGTTTGAGTTCACCATTACCTCTGTCTTATTCCGCTTTTTGGGCAGCTACATGGACAAAACCACTACCATTAACCCTTTGAACTCTAGTGGTATCTTCCATGCCAATTCAATGGCAGCAATCAGAAGAATCCATATTCATTATTTGGAGTAGTCCAATCGATATTTTCAACGTGCAGCCCCGGGCCGGGGCTGCACGTTGAAAATATTGATTGGTGTATCCCCACACATTTACTGAATAACCATCCTATATAATGACGTTATGACGTATCATGTTCCAGGCCGGAAAACGGTCGCTTGTTTCAAAGGGTTAAATACTATATATATTAAAACTATTACTTCATGAAGACATGGATTTCGTTTAATTGGTTGAGTGCTGGAAGCCCTTATTTGAGACTGTATCTGGAGTGCAGGTATATAGCACAGGCAGGGACTGCAGGGAAATGAAAGTGATCACTCTCACACGCCATCACCCTCCTAAACGTTTCAGTGGGGGGGGGGGGGGGGGGGGGAGTAATTAATCACTCGCCTTCATGATGTGTGTGGAAATTACGTCCAAACATCAATGTATTGCATTTCAATCACCCATTACCTGACCCAACTGGGAGACGATACTTGCAAAACATTATCTCGTATAAATAAAATGTTTCATTTTTTGCTTAAAACATAGCTTATGACACCTCATTGGAATGAGCTCAAAGAGATTGTTCCAGTGATGATCATACGCTATGACTTCAGCGCAAAAAGGAAAAAAAATGAAAAAAAATTGTATGGTCATTTTCGTGTTTTGTGTTGGCCAGTTTGGGCTGTCACGTTGGGTAAGGGGTTAAAATCACTCTCCTGAATTTTTCACTCTCGCAAAACTAAAATACCGAGAGTGATTAGTCACTCGCCAGCATTATCTTCCCGGGCAGTCACTGCACAAGACTTCATAATTCAAAGATGTGCCTCCAATTATCTTTGACGTGAAGTTATTTACCCTGAATGGATTTGCCTTGTTATAATTGATAGGAGAATGTCTGTGGGCACTCTCCCATTAATGTAGTAGTAGTAGTAGAATATTTTATTTAAGTGTCACATTTCAATACATATACATAATATACATAAAGTATTTACAAAATATTTATATGAAATCCAGCCTATGAAGGCTTATGAGACACATTTTCATCAGAGGTAGGTCATTTTTACAGTAGTTCATAAAAAAAAAACAAAAAAAAAAAACAAACAAAAAAAACCCAAACACGAAAAAACCAAAACACATGCACATACACCAACACACATACACACACTTGCGCACTCGCACACCCTTGCGCACACGCACACCCTTGCGCACACGCACACCCTTGCACACACACATGCACTTGCGTATACTTTCGTGTACTAATTTTCTTTCACATTTTCTTACTCCCCCCCCCCCCCACCCCCATCACCTATATCTGTCTCTCTCTATCTCTTTCCCACTGAAGTGTACTCTCTCTTAGAATGGCACATTCGCAGATATTTTAATTCGGCGTCTCCCTTACATTCACCCACGTATTATTAATTGTAACAAGGCGAAAACAACTGGACAATTTCGACGATATAGAATAATTTAACACTCGACCAGTTAATGTACATTTATAAGAATACAAGGAAGGTATTTTCTTGGTCACCGTTTGATTCTCCGAAAGTGAGTAATAAAAATAAAAAATAAAATTATCCCCAACCCCAAAATCCGATGATAATCTGTGTCTTTATTTTTATGGCCTAATAATGCGCTTAAAATTTTCAACAAAACGACAAAAAAAGCGCATGCGGATAATCTATTGCTCGCGTTAACCCTTTACCCAACGTAACGGCCATAACCGGCCAGCGCAATTCTCAAGAATCGCCAATTAATTTTTATTATTTTTTTCATTTTTTGTCTCAAAAACATAGGTTATGACCCCTCGTTGGAACGAGCTCGTCGAGCTCGTTCCAACGAGGGGTCATAACCTATGTTTTTGAGACAAAAAATGAAAAAAAAATAGTTATTTAAGAATTATTTTTGCAAGTATCGTCTGCTTTTCAGGTTAGGTAAAGGGTTAAAAAAATCACTGATGTCTTTTATCAGGAATGCTCGACGGGAGCCGAGAAGTCGAACAATTATATCTGATAACAGTTTTTCATCGAAAAATGATATTTAAAAACATTTTTGTTTGATTTAATAGAATTTATCACAAAAATATTAACATATATTATTTTCTTCATTTCTCTTCCTCTCCCAAGCCAGTGGAGACGATCCACTTATTCTTTTTTTTTATTTTTTCCTATAAAACATAGCTTATGAACCCTCGTTGAGATGAGGTTGTTCAGCACCTTCAAAGAGTGCAAGGCTTTTTAGGCAAA
Source organism: Pictodentalium vernedei (assembly GCA_031216915.1). Taxonomy (NCBI): domain Eukaryota; kingdom Metazoa; phylum Mollusca; class Scaphopoda; order Dentaliida; family Dentaliidae; genus Pictodentalium; species Pictodentalium vernedei. The sequence goes on along the minus strand of CM062288.1, from coordinate 206,388,936 downwards.
AATGGACTTTTAGTTTTACACATGTTTTTGGCAAGTGTCGCTTTCCTATTTGTGTTAGGCAAATTGTTAAATAATAATACTACTACTACTACTACTACTACTACTACTACTAATAATAATAATAATAATAATAATAATAATAATAATAATAATAATAATAATAATAACAACAATAATAATAATAATAATAAATAAATAAATAAATAAATAAATAAATAAATAAATAAATAAATAAATAAATGTTGATTAAAATTCGTTCATTTTTTTTTATATCAAAAGTGTGGGGAGGGGGCAAAATATGTGTCCTTAAAAAGTGAAGAGCTCCCTCCACCCCTCGTCCGTTTGTGTCGCAACTGTTTCAAGCATTTGTCCAGGGTGGACCATTTGGTCTGATATAAAATCTACGCATTGGAGGGGATTAGCTCGCTTTAAGTCAACCCTCAGTCATGTAAAAATACCTCGATTTCATATTGTAAATTTTACCAACATACAACTAAGAATTTAACCAATTCAGTCTTCTTGGACAGAGCTCGATGTCCATGCGATTGAATTATTTAAAATCCAAGTTGCACTGTGGGAAAAAATGTTTGTTGAAAATTCGATATTTTAACCTCAATTTGTAGGGTCTTAACACATATTTGGAAAAATTCCTAGAGTTAAAATTAGCTTTGCTAAAAAAACTTTGAAGGAGGGAGGGAGGAACTATCTATTAAAAAATCCATCCTGGAGCTCAAGGGGCATTCACTGAAGCAGTTAAAAATGCACCTGAGAAAATTTGCATCCCGTGACTATGAACTGGCCAAAACAACTCATTTTCACTATTATTACAGGAGACGTGACAATATTTATAAAAAAGTTATTTTTCGGAATAGACAGTGTGAAGGTTAATTCAACAATATTCTCCGAGTTTATGATAGTTTAATTGGTTAAGGTCCGATTTTGTTATTCAAATTTGTTTAATTACAAATTATTGGAGAGTGCCCACAGGCACTCTCCAATAATTTGTAATAGAACAAATTTAAATAAACAAAATATTATTTACGTTTAACTGAATATTAAACATGAGCAAGGAAAAGATTGTTTTTTGTTACAGTACACTCATATTTTTGAAAGCCCTGATAGTGTGGCTTCTAGCACTCAACCAGTAAAAACGGAACTTTTCTGCAATGGCCACTACTGAGCCCCCACATAAATTTCACTTCAATTGTATAACCACTCCTCGCCACGAATGAATATTCACGCACAACACCAATTAACGACTTTCGAACGCATCAATTTTCTGCAGTGTTATGGAGTGGGGGTGGAAGTATTTCTAGTTGAAGAGGCACAAATCTGTTTTTATGAGTTACAGCCTGCAGAATGGACAAGTTTCCCTTTCTCACAAATCTTTGCTATATATCTGGATTCACTATAAAAATATGTATACACGGGTAGTTTATAACTCGTGGAGTATACAGTTTACTAAGATTTTGCTACACGTTACTGGAGAGACGATTCTGTAGCATTTTAGTAGCACATTTAAGTTATTTTTCAACGGCTTTAGTTTATGTTCTATCAACACCTACCTACCCCGAACCCAACGGTCTCCCTACTTCGAGATTGTTACCTTTTACCAACCTAACGAGTCGACCGCATCCGCCTGAGTAATTAACAAACTTAGCAATTAAAAAAATCATTTCAAACAATTTAAAAAAGAAGATATCATTTGACAACTAATTGGAACGAGCTCGAAGAGCTCGTTCCAATCAGGGGGTCAAATGATATGGTTTTGTTTAAATTTTGCGAAAAAATTGAAAACAAAAATTAGAGAAAAAAAAATTGTGATATCGTGTGCGTTGGGTAAATAGTTGAACATATTAAATGTACATATATTTATTTAATCCCTTATCCCACACGAATATTGATGACGCCTGCCCCCCCCCCCCCCCTCCACCTACCTTCAAAAACATAATGTGAATAGCAAAAAAGTTTCTTTTCTCTGTTCCCAAACCATAGTTTAAGCTCCATTAAAAAATGAATAAATAAAATTTGAGGGCGATTTTCGTAATAAGCGCTGAATGGTTTCACCAGGGCTATGGACACGGGTTAATTCTGTCTCAATTTTGTTTGTGCATTTACAGCGTTCTGTATAGAACGGGTCCCCCCCCCCCCCCCAATCTTGCAATAGTTTTAGTCTCCTCAAACCCAGTTTTTTACCCACCCCGCTAAATTGTTAAAAGGGAAAATTTCATATTTTTTTTTTAGATTCTCCTGTTCATTTTTAGAGTTTAGTTTCATTTTTGTTGTTTTACTTTTCATAATTCTCTTCAACTTTATGTTGTTGCAGCAGTCTTAATTTCGCTTGTTTATTTTTCACGGTCGGGAAGACTAGTAATGCAGTTTTATGTATTTGTATTACTTTTCATTTTACCTAAATACGTTCTGTTTACTTCAATGACAAATTTATTATTCCTTGTGTGAATGCATTGGGTTTGTTGTGGTGATATTTGAAACATGGAGTCTTATCTTGAGTCATCGGAAGACATGTATATATATTGGGCATAACATATGGAGATTAGATGCCAATACCATGGCTTGTGCTCTTTCCACTAGTGTAGGGCGAGACAAGGGCAAAGATATACCAGCTTCTCAACACTAATGCTTTTGAAACAATTGTGATTAAGAGGGTAATACAGTCAGGTAGCTGAGTACGTTTTCGCACTGCACAACTGACTAAGTGGAGTATTCATAATGTTGGCAAAAAACAGTACGTGGAGAGTGGATTGTAAATAAATCATCCGCAGAGTGGAGTTATCACCCAAACTTCAACTTTAAAATTTTATATATATCGACAAAAAACACAAGCAATGTTTCCGCCAATGGACCTCCGGGTTTAACCCGGAGGTCCATTGGCTGAAACTTTGCTGGTGCTGGTTATGCTTTGCAACAAATTTGCAATTATTGCTCGGGTGGAATCTCCACTCTGCGGGTGATATGGTGATAATACACTCTCCACGTACTGTACAAGTCATGACGGATTGATGGGAGTCTCGAGAAATGCTTTGTAATTTACTGTGCCGTATACGATACGTGGAGAGTGGATTGTAACTAAATCACCAGGGGAGTGGAGTTACCAACAAGTATAACATTCAAATTCTGTGCATGTGGGCAAAAAACACAAACAATGTTTCAGTCAATGGACCTCCGGGTATAACCCAGAGGTACATTGGCTGGAACTTTGCTCGTGTTTGTTATGCTTTGCAGCACATTTGCAATTATTGCATGGGTGGAATCTCCACTCTGCATGTGATTTAGTGATAATACACCCTCCACGTACTGTTTGTACTGGAAATTAAGTTTTCCATTAATTTAGAAATATGTTTTTGGTACCTGATATTCGGTCACTTTTGCACAGCTGCACAAGCACCATACAACGTAATTTTACGGCACTCTAAAATCAGTTGGGTTAAAAATTAACCCAAATCGACTGGGTTGTGTGAATATGAACCCAATTGGGTTCATATTCACTCAACCCAGTCGATTTGGGTTAATTTTTAACCCAACTGATTTTAGAGTGCATGTAAGGGTACGGCGTTAAGATAGGCTTAACCTGTTCGCCAAACCCGGTTTCAAATGAATGAAATAAAAAATATTGTTTACAAAAATACCTGACCCCCTTACATATGTCTAACATGCTATCCGATGCACCAGGGAATGTAATTGTACACTAATATTTAGAAATGAGAACATTGTTAAGGTTTTATGCACTGTATTTATTCAAAATACGTTGGGTGTTTTTCTCTGTGGTTGGTACTGGAGCCCAGCGAAGCTTCGAAATTCGATTCGAGTCGAAATCCCCCGATGATTCGATTTCAGCCGGACTGTTTCGGAATTTTCGGATCGTCGACATATTCTCAATAATCTTAGCAAGTTTCTCATCTTGAACTCTTCTTCTATCACGAGGTCTCCTGTACAGGAGGGAGGAGGCTCCGCTTCCGAAACTACTTTCGATTTAATTTCTGGAATATTCTGCTTGTTTGATTGACTATCCAAACAGACGAAATCGCCACTGAATCCAGAACGTTAGTGGGGCCTGATAACACTGGCTGTACTCCACGGCTGTAAGAAGGTGCGGTATCTATAACTTGAAAATTCGAGAGATTCGATCAGATTCAAAATCCTCTGCTTGATTTGATTCGAAATTCAAGATTCACGGGGTCCTTATGAAGACAACCTCATACAATCAGAATACCAGTGCTGTTATGTATCGCACGGGGACTAGGGCTCCATCAAGACACACATACATGGAGCTAGATGTGTTTTAGATAGCCCAACCATGCAGAGAAGGGTGTGTTTAATGTAAATAAAGAACAAATTTGCAGTCTAAAATCGGTTGGGTTAAAATTCACCCCAAATCAACTGGGTTGAGTAAATATGAACCCAATTCGGTTCATATTCACTCAACCCAGCTGATTTGGGTTAATTTTTAACTGATTTTAACCCAACTGATTTTAGAGTGCGAGTAAATTTGGGTATAGGAAATAAATTGTATTATTTTATTTCTAGTCGTTTTTCTCCCCTAAAACAAGTCGTATTCCTACTCCCACTCGCCGAAAATGGTATTCCACTCCCAGCATCGTATTCTACTCTCAGCGATGGCGGACTTTTTTTATTGTTTACAAATCGGTTATGCTGAATCAATTATAAAGGGTTGTTTGGGGAAAACAAATAAGGAGAAAATAAAATAAATACAAAACTTCACTGCTCTGATTCGAGCCGTGCGGATTATTATGCTCGTGGGCGCGACCGGATTTTTCACTAGGCTAACGCCTCGTGAAATAATCCTCCGCACGCCCCACTCGAGGATAAAAGTCGTACTCGAAATCGAGCAGTGAACTATTGTCTATTTATTGATTTTTGCCTGGTCTCCAACCAACTACCCGTCTCTACTTTGTGTATGGGGAATAATTACTGAACCCCTCCCCTTACTTGTTCTATCCTTAATCTTTTGCTAATTTCTTTCATATCGTACACGACATCGTATTCCCTTCGAAATAGACAGAACGAAAGGGTGGGGGTTAATAGGTGTACCCCTCCTCCATGTCCCAATGGACAAACATATGTTGACGTATTATTACATGTCTCATCAAACCTGTTATGGACTAATTATCCCTCTACATGCAGAAATATGAAAATTTCAAGAAGCACATTTCCACATGAAGCAACCAGGAACATGAAAAGCAGACGACACTTGCAAAAAAAATTCTTGAATAACTATTTTTTTTCATTTTTTGTCTCAAAAACATAGGTTATGACCCCTCATTGGAACGATCTCGACGAGCTCGTTCCAATGAGGGGTCATAACCTATGTTTTTGAGACAAAAAATGAAAAAATAATTAAAATTAACTGGCGATTTTTGAGAATAGCGCTGGCCGGTTTTGGCCGTTAAATCTTTTCGAAAGAGCTCATTGAGTGGAATTTGTTTTTCCTAGTTGCATTATGTGAAACAAATTCCTGCTTGAAAATTTGATCTTTCGACACTGGTGTTCAGGGAGTCAAAGAAACAGTTAGGTATAGTCTAATTTTTTTAAAAAAGGTCTTTGAGTGGAATTCGATTTTCCTAGTTACATTTTGTGAAACAAATTCCTGCTCGAAAATTTGATCTTTCGACACTGGTGTGCAGAGAGTTAAAGAAACAGTTAGGTATAGTCCTAGGTTGAAAAACTTCAACCAGCAAATTTCCCCATTTAAACGAGGAATTTACCCAATCCAATCTTGCCTGACAAAGCTCATTGAGCACAATCATTTAGATTTGAGGGTATAAATATTCCCGCCCGCCCAATACTTTTGCCGTGAATGTATAGATTTGTCAGACAATTTTACTCGCCCGTAAATTAATTTTCAGTGGAATAATAATTAACCAGGGATGTAGATACAAGAGGAAGCGGTAAGAGTTTTTTTTTTTTTTAATTGCTTGTGGCCAAAATTTGTCTTGGTTGATGCACGTACTATTTAAACGAATGAAGGTAGAAAGAAGTGTACATCTTTCAGACATCCATTTTTTCTAACTTTTCCACGCTTGGTGGCGCTTCGAGGTGCGCTGTCGCGCCAACGATGCATACTATCGAGGTGCACTCTGCTGGATACTAGCACAACGATGCATCAGTTAAACGTAGACAATATTTTGTTGATTGATTTTGGCCAATATTTTCAAATGAATAGTAAGGGAGTATTCCCGAAATTACTCTATTGCGCAATGTATTTTAATTGGAGAGGTAACTGAATATAGAACCAAATAGATGGGGAGAAGAAACAAAGGCAAAGTGTCACCTAGTGCACTCTGAAACCAGTTGGGTTAAAAACCAACCCAAATCAACTGGGTTGAGTGAATATGAACCCAAATGGGTTCATATTCACTCAACCCAGTTGATTTGGGTTGATTTTAACCCAACTTATTTTAGAGTGTGGACTTTTAGGTTTAATAGGTCCATTAGCTGAAACTTTTATAGCGATATTTTTGTTTTTCTGTAAAGAACTGGAGAGGCATTATCTAGAACAAAACTCTATTCTGAGTACTTTAGCAGTGATGCACTACCACCACCCACCTCCATTTTACAGGTTAGAAACAGTTTTCTCATTTGAGGTTCGCTATTTGTAGCTCAGCGCACCTTAACAGTTTGGGTGAAGTGGAAGCATAAAACTCAGCATTTTTTTAAAAAATACCTGGTCTCCTCAATTTCCGTGTGTTTATTTTCATTCCACGTTATCTTCCCAAGAAATAACTGTTTCAGACCCAACAGTATTGTATTTAGCAGGCTTTTTAATTCTTTTCGTCCTTTAAACTTAACATCCCGAGAAACAGAATCTCCATCATCTTGAAGTGGACTAAAATGGGAGATATCTGTAATAGTTTCGAGTCAGGACAGTAAGACCAATTGTGAGTAGGGGCGTGCTAACCTTTGTTCCTACTACACGGACCTTAATGATTTCTCCCAATTGTTACCAATTGTCCTTGCGGCAGGTGGCGCTTTATAATACAGGCGGACAATAAACAGAAGGAAAGTGTGTACTATTGTGACACAATCAACAAAATGGGTATAAAAAGGGTTAAATCCAATTTGTTTCACCCAATTTCCTGAAAATATGATAAAGAGTTGTAAATTTATTTATTTATTCGGGCTTAAGGGCACTTTCGGCAGCCAGGGTTGCCTCGTGTCGGAAAGAATAGTGAAAATGAAACAATGTTGAGGCCAGCTATTTCTTTGCATAAATTGTAGAGTCCCCTACAGTACAGCCGCCGTGGACTGGTCGTAATCCACGCGTGGGCAGTTACATCCACGCATGCAGTTACCAGTTAATAAAAATCATCAGCAGCAAAATTTTAATTAATGAAGCTCAGGGTCGTACCTCGTGCTTCATTAAGTAAATTTTTAATGAGTATTCCTATAATTAGTGTTTGGGGTCTTATATTATTGCGTCCGCGTAAATATTGCCCATCCGTGGAAAGTGACCAGTCCACGGCGGCCGTACAATGTATTCTTCACCTTTAACATAATTTTTGATGTACTCTTAAGGCCATGGAATGTCCGACAGCAATTAGAATTTTTGGCAAGTGGTGATGCAGTTCATCGCTAATTTCTGTCTATAACGTTATGGTATCGTGCTGCCACACTATAGAGAGTAATCGCTTGACTGGACGGGTTAAGTGAAATAATTCATGAGAGGTGAGGGACGTTGTACAAACACGAGTGCGCGAATATGAATTATTTCACGAAACCAGTCCAGTCAAGCGATTACTCTGTTTATTACTTTTCATTATTAACGATAATTATATTATTTAATCATTTACCTAACGTAACGGCCAGCACTGTTCTCAAAAATCGCCAATTAATTTTCATTATTTTTCCATTTTTGTCTCTAAAACATAGGTTATTACCCCCCCCCCCCCCCCCCACTGGAACGAGCTCGTTCCAATGAGGGGTCATAACCTATGTTTTTGAGACAAAAAATAAAAATAATAGCTATTCAAGAATTTTTTTGCAAGTGTCGTCTGCTTTTCATATTAGGTAAAGGGTTAAAAAAACTATGAAGTCCCCATTACACCCACGCAAATCGTCTTCGTTTGCGCGCACGGATACATGACACAATTGTTGATTGCATAATTCACTTATGAAGTTATCGTTTATAATCAAACCCGGAAATCCCGGTAAATCACAAAATAGTTATTTACACAATTGAGAATAATTGTTACTTACTGTCAGTAATTCTAAGATTGCCATGAGAAAAAAATGAAACCTGGTAGAATCCAAGAATCTACCTGCAGAAGTTGGAATTACACGTTTTACCGGTATAATTTGGAATTGCACCAAAAGTGTAATCATTAAAATTTTGTTTCAGAAAAAATAAGGTAGGGGAAGTGAGGAAAATAGGATGAAAATAATAAAAATTGTCAATAGAAAATTCTAAATTCTCTTACTATGCATAAAATGTAAACTATTGAAGAAAATATGTTTCTGGCATTGCTTAGTTTCTCCTCATTTTATTTTGTCAAACCAGGACTTGAATAAATTAAAATCACAAATTAATATTTATTTATTTATTTATTTATTTATTTGCTGATTAATTTATTTATTTATGTCATTTTTAGCAGTTGTGGCTTATCACGACCGCAACATAGGTATGAAGTCAAGTTTAGTCAATCGTTTACACTTATGCTGCCGACTTTAGAGGATTTCCACCCCAGGCGTTGGTTCCAGGTTCTATTTTAACAGTGAAGCAAAACTTGTTTACCACAATAAACAAGCAATGCCTAAATTCCCGGCGTTCCCAGGGCGAAATACTCATGGATTCATAATTTACAACTCAGCCCGAAGAACCTGAAGTTTGAAATTGAAAAAAATAATTTTAAGTTGTATGAATTGATATTGGAATTTCAATTTTTCCCAGTAAAATATGTCAGAACAACTTTTCGACCTACTGTAATTTTTTTTTTTCACGAGCTTTCGAGCTTGTCGGCCTTCTTCTGGTGACAGTATGGTAAAACTATGTTATCAAAGGTCGAACAGGGGTTACTTTTTCTCCATCTTCATAAAAGGTCGAGGACATAATACGTTTGGGGGAAAATTGTTTTAAAATTCTTCGTTAACTAACAGATTGCATTTTTTTTTGGGGGGGGGGGGGGGTGGTGGAGGAGGTTGTCAGAATTTGTTCACATGTTTTTGCCTTGTTTCAATTTATGGGGGCGTGCCTTAAGGAACTCTCCCATAAATTGTAACAAGGAAAATCCAAAGACTAAATAACTTCACCTCAAAGATAATATGAAGCACATCCACATCCACAGAATATTAAACCTTTAACCCTTTACCTAACATAAAAAGCAGACGACACTTGCAAACAAAATTCTTGAATAACTTAATTTTTTTTCATTTTCAGAATATGAAGCCTTTAACCCTTTATCTAACATGAAAAGCAGACGACACTTGCAAACAAAATCTTTGAATAACTAATTTTTTTCATTTTTGTCTCAAAAACATAGGTTATGACCCGTCTTTGAAACGAGCTCGTCGAGCTCGTCCCAAAGAGGGGTTATAACCTATGTTTTTGAGACAAAAAATGAAAAAATAATAAAAATGAATTGGAGATTTTTGAGAATAGCACTGGCAGGTTTTTGCCGTTACGTTGGCAAAAGGGTTAAATTGAAGTACATGTACTTCAGAATGAATCTCAGATGTGAGTTCCCAGCACTCAACCAGTTAAGGGGGAGGGAGTGTTCTTTTTTAATTCTAGATGTCGAGATCACAACACTTCCCACAGAGTAACATTACTAGTGTCTGTCGGCAATTTTCAAAGCTTCCCGTACCAGGAAAATTTATCTACTTTAAATCGGCATGAAATTAACATTGCCTTACTTTAGATATTTTTTAATATTTTAATTGCTTACTTCAACATCACAATTTATAAGCACTCGCTGGAATGAGCTGTGGTTTGTGCAAAATACTCGTATAAAATAATAGATTTGTGTAAGTTTGAAACAAATTGTTGGTTATGCTGCCAGTAACTTGTGAAAGAATAAAACTTAAGTTTTATGATATTGTTTTCAGAGACAATCAGTCAAACAACGTTTTTGAACTACTTCTATATAATTCGGGGACATTTTTTTGAATGTATATAATCTTAGTAAGATTGTTGAAAGAAATTAATTATTCTCTTCAAGATTACATGTTCATAAACCACCCCCTCCCCTCACAATCTCCTTTATCGCAATCCGGACGTAAGTCGAAAAAAATCCTAGTTCGCTTTGCCGTCGTTGATATTTTTAGAGGCCCCGGAAGATAGATTTTATATTTTTTATCTTACAACTTATTTTACCAAGTAGTTGTCAACTCTCAGTATCAACCAGAAACAATATATGAAAACTGTTGTCCTCAATTCACGACATAATTTCTCAACCCGTGGCCCTTTCTGGGGACCAAACAATAAGCGTTGAACGAAATGTGGAAAATGTTTCCCTGTTTTTCATTTTATTCAAACCACTGGCGGTGAAAATGGGGGTCGAGAGACCCACTCCCACCTCTACCAATTTTTAACATCATATATTTTGCCCCCCCCCCCCCCCCGCCCCTCTTATTTAAATCTTTGACAAGCACGAATAGCAGACAACACTTGTCAAAAAATGGAATCACTATGGAATGTCATTGTTTTGCCTGAAAAACATAGCTTAAGACCCCTCACTGGAACGGTCTAATGAGGGTGCGGGATGGGAGGGGGATCATGAGTCATTTTTGGGCGAAACGTGAAAAATAAATCATTTTAGTTCCGCTGCCACTGATTCAAACCTGGAAATTGCACATCGCAGTCGATAAATAATACGGCTATCAAATATTTATTCATTTATTTATTTATTGGTGTTTAAGGTCACATATTTCTGCACAATGGCTAATCATGACCGCTACACTGAGATACAGTTAAGTTCAGTCAATCTTGTATGCCCATGATGTCCATTGTAGAGGACTTCCACTCCAAGCACTGGTGGCTGGGTCCTGTTTTACCAGTAAAACAGAGCTTGTCTACCACAGTAAACAAGCATTACTTCACATCCGGGTTTTCCCCACGGAGGTACGGAAATGAATAATATACTTTCCAAAGTTACTTTTTTAAAATACCCACACGTCTTCTTATAAATAGTTACAGACTGGTGTTATAGGGAAATGAAAGGAAGTTAACCCTTTACCCAACGCAGACGATATCAAAATTTGCGATTTAAAAAATATTTCTTAAAATTTTTCAAAAAATGTCAACAAAACCACATCACCTGACCCCCTCATTGGAACGAGCTCAATGAGCTCGTTCCAATGTGGGGGTCACATGATATGGTTTTGCTGATTTTTTTGGTTGAAAAATTCATTCTTTTTTAACTCCCCAATTTTCAAATTACGCAACCGGATGCGTCTGATTCGTTTAGTAAAGGGTAAATGTTTACCGGGTTTTATACCGCGTTCCTCCCCGCTTTCACTGAACTTCATGCCCCGCCTGAAAAAAGAAGCGTTCGTACTATTACGACTTGAGAAAAATAACAGGGCAAATCTCTACTTAGAACGAGTAGAACCGCATATTTGTTCCGACTATTCCCCAACCCTTATCCCACAATCCGCAACAATCAGTAGCCGCTGCACTGAAGTCACTAACTTTTGCTAAGGATGTCATTGGTGTGTTTGAAAGAGGCATTGCCGCGAAAAGGTGCAACTACCAGCCTAATATCTCAAATGTTTGTATGATAATTTAGAAAGTATATATATATATGTGTGTGTGTGTGTGTGTGTTTGACAACTTAGTCAGACTAACATAAGCTTCGATCTGCCATAAATTGTTATCGTCAGAAATACTTACATATAACAAAAGAGCTAGGTGTGGCTCGTCTTCCGTCGATATCGTCTGCATCTCTACCTTAGATTACGTAACCGTGTTATGAATACATGACTCGTTCCGACATAACTACTTCAAAAATAGCTTAAGCATTGAAAAATATACCTAGACATACATAAACGTACCATGTTTAATACCGGCAGACGTTCTATCTGTTTGGGTCGCCACACATCAAATTTCAAGTTGATAATTCTTCAAAGAAAACATATCGGCGACGTCACACCAACCGAGTGCGTTCCTTCTCGGAGATTGTGGAGAACGAAGCGCATAGATCCCAATTTATACTTGTTGAGAAAGAACGGGAAAAGAGTCCCAGACTGTTGCAACAAAAGACAGACAATCTCGCGCGCGCACTATTAATATCAATGTCAGACTGACCTGCGTATTGGTTCACAGGCAGGCAAGTATTAGGAAAGCTAGACTCTCGATAACCTCTTTGCCATAAAAACAGGATTTGTCTGGATTTTTTCCCAATCTGTCTCCGCAAATTTAATTGTCCGAGAAAGTCATACGGAAGCAACGAATAAATACAGGCGTGGACAAAGGGCTTATATCACACCCGTTGGCAGGTTACGCTACACAGCATGGGGGTAACACATAGAAAAATGGGGGTTGTGATGCTTGTTCGCCTTCTCTGTTTTTACTTCCCCAGTCACGCTGTTTTGTGTCTTAACGGGATTCCCGCCTAAATAAATATCAACAACAACTGCACGATCTCGCCGATGCTCTTTTTAAATTATTCTCCTGCACTCTCTCTCTCTCTCTCTCTCTCCTCTCTCTCTCTCTCTCTCTCTCTCATCATATCTGCTCTGCTGATGTCGACGGAATCTACACGGTGGAAATCTTTCCAAAATCAATTGGCATACATAAATGTTTGTTTGAAATTCTAGAGTATGTTTTCTACCCTGGTATGATTTGAGGTTAATTAACTAATTGGTACTCGACTCGGTTCAATCCACGGCCTTTGAGCCATGAGCAAATGAATGCTCTTACGACTCGAATCCCATTGAGCAAATGAGTTACAGAGCAATTGTACGAAAGAGTGACTCCAAATACTGCTCATCTCGGTGTTTGAGGATACCTATCACATGTTATTGTACAGTGTACTATTTGAGGATAACTTTTGAGGATATCTTTTGAGGATACCGTTTGCATGATGTCTATTTGAAGATAGTTATGGCTCCTTGCTCAGATACAGCTCAGAGCCCATCCATCACCTTCATAGCTCCAAGGCTGCAACTTGTCCATCGTCAGTATCATCTGTCCAATGATCAGCCTCTCTTGTATTTACCTTTATATGGTGTTCTACCAACATTACAGGCTTGTACCATTAAGGCCTTGTACCATAACCATTGGCTACAGCTATTCTATCCTGTGGATTAACCATTACTAACTTGTGACACTACTAGGGCTCTTAGTACATTAACCCTTTGAACCCGCGTTTCTTGGAATGGTGTCGCCTTTGAGTAGACTTACAGAGAGATGGGTCAGTCCAATATCCATATACAGGGATGATAAAATAATAACTGCAGTCTGCAGCCAGACGGCTGCAGACTGCAGTTATTATTTTATCATCAATGCCCCGCGTTTAGACCTCTTATAATAAGACAAAATGGGACGAAATTATGCCTTGGATCGAAATATCGGTTTTACCGTTCAAAGGGTTAATGCCACTACGAGTCCTAGTTCGTATCACTATCATTTCCATACTGCTTGTTCGAACGACTCGAATCTAATCGCGCAAATAAGCTATAGAGCAATTGCTCGAACGAGTGACTCCCAATACTGCGGAGCTGCTCATTTCGGAAAAAAGGGATTCTGTGACCACAGACATGTTCTAGATGCGGGATTGATGATTTCATCGAATGAGCTAAAGAGCTATGATAGTAATTAATCCATGAGCAAAAGCTCTAGCGACTCGAATCTCATCGAGCAAATGAGCTATAGAATTGCTCGATGGAGTAACTCCACATACGACTCTACGACTAATCTCGGTATTTGGGTTCTCAAGACTGTGGTGATTTTGGGGACTATTGAAGGATACTTGTCGTACAAGTTTCTACATCCTGGTACTTCACGTTATATCATGGTACGTCTGTTGGGTAGTTGATAAAAATAACAATACATAACAGTTCTATAATTTTATTCCATTCACAGAATACAGTTTACAAATCAATTGCCCAGGGCATCTTCTTCACCGAATATATGTCTCCAGATCTTCTTCTGTCTTCTCTCATGGGATGAGCATCTCATCACAGACTGCTTGTTGATCTCTAACGAGGTTTCCTCACATTGTCTGGCTAGGCCTTTCCTTATGATAAAACACGTTCGCTCATAGAATGCTGTTAGCTTGGCTTTGTTGGTTGCTTTGATTTTTGGAGATGGCGGCCTCAAATATATAAAATAGACGACCGAAACACGTATCACCCTTACAACACGCGCCGCGCACACGCACTGACAAAACGTATCACTATGGTAATTAAGTCACAACATGGCCGCTTACGCGGGCTACAATGACAACCAAAATGGCGCCACTGAGTCATGTGGCTATGGCGTCACATTATATCCCCGATAAGATCCACCCAAAAGGCATGAAAACCACATTACATGTTACTAATGTAGCCACCGACATGACATCACCCGCGGGGTGCGGCCCGGGGTCCGGTAAATATTGATCGTCCGGGTACATGACATACTACTGATATCCTATGCGACGTTCCTTATGTTACCCAGCTTGTTAAACATCACTAACGCCTTTTCAATCTCGAATCGAATCCCATCCCTCTTCAGGTTGTGGATATTGCATCTATATTTTTTTCATAACAGTCAGTCTCCAATCAAGCATTGTATTCATAGGACACTCGTTTGTTTTGGCAAGTCAACCAAAGAGCTCAATGTTCCAGAACAGAGTAGTTTCGGAAGCTGAACTTCCCTGAACTTTGTTTCTACCATAGCGGACTTGATGATAGAAGAAGAGTTCACCTGTAGACACCTGATAGGATTTTGATGGGAACATCCCGATGATTCGAAACTTTTTGAATCAGCGTGACGTGAATCGAATACATCGAATCGCCGGGACGATTTCGAATGGGTCGAATTTCGAAGCTCCCAATTATACGAGGCTAGAAATGCAAACACACAGACAAAAGTTTATCTTATGCACACACTGTATTCCACCATCATTTCTTATTTAACTTGTTGATGACTAGATTATTTTGGGTGATCTAAATTTGTTATAAACATTTTGTTTAATTACAAATTATTGGAGAGTGCAAACAGCCACTCTCCAATAATTTGTAATGGAACAAACTTGTATACACAAAATATTATTTCACTCGAGGTTACCTTCTAGTGTCGACAACGATGCCGACAAATCAAATCTGAATGATCTCTCGGGTATTTGCTGCCAGGTCTACATTCTTAGGGCCTACAGGCAGCTCTCGCTGTGTGCATGGATGCGGTGCCCCGGCTTGACATGTGGCTGATGATCAAGCTGGCGATCGAACACAGGCCATGGGTTCCAGGCGGCGATATATGAGTCCATCTGCTACAGTACGTGGAGAGTGGATTGTAAGCAAACCACCGCGGAGTGGAGTTATCACTCAAAGTATCATTTTCAAATTCAGGACATATGGACAAAAAACACAAGCAATGTTTCAGCCAATGGACCTCCGGGTTTAACCCGGAGGTCCATTGGCTGGAACCTTGCTTGTGATGGTTATGCTTTGCCACAAATTTGCAATTATTGCACGGGTGGAATCTCCACTCTGCGGGTGATTTAATGATAATACACTCTCCACGTACTGTATATTATACACCTTTTTTGTGTAAATTTATGAATGACCCCGGGAGATGACTAACATAAGCTCCCAGCTTTCTGTCAGATCCCCCATTACATATTAATATGGTATTTTGTTAGTGTATGTTATATTCTTGATGTTCTCTATATATACTGTTACTTTTCTTGTTGTTCAATATTGTAACATATAGCATACTTATTGAATAAATATTGTTTAAACTAAAATATTATTTGTATTTGAATGAATAGGAAACATGAGCATGGAATATGTTGGCTTTTGCTCTGGTACAGTCTTTTTTGAAAGTCCTGATAGTGGCTTCTAGCACTCAACCAGGTAATCTTTGCTAGATACATGTTCCCTACTTCCAAAAAGAGGAACACGGTGGAATATTAAGACAGAACACAACGAGGGTGGAGTAAGGGGGACCGGAATTAATGATCCGAGGTGGAGTTTTCCTTGTATTTCACGTGCGTCGAATGCGCGCGTGAAATACAGGAAAAACTCCACCAATCACCATTGATTCATTTCTCCCGCACACTATAAAGGGAGTGCCAGATGTGTAACTTGGACATGGTGGAGACCCTGGAACACTTTCTTCTAGAATGCCCAAAGTATCAGTCTAAAAGAATGAGATTCACTGGGAGTATAATGGGAAAGTGGGATGTGAGAATGAAGGGCATGTGGTTAGGGGGAGACTCAAAGGAGAGGGTTAATATGCTAATCGGAGAGATTGGGAAGAATGGGACAAGGGATATCATCAAGCAGTTCCCGAGTTGTGTTCTGTATTTATACCACGATTAAAATTAAATTAAATGAATGAAGCTGATATTTTTGAAGATAAATATCACTTATGGCGATTTGATAACTTTCTCGCTTGACGATGTTTTGTGTCGAAGCATGCAATTTCATAACATCGCTCAGACGCTAAACGACCAATCATATATGTTCTTACATGACGTTCTTACACGTAATCCGGATTATTATTATTATTATTTATTGGTGTTTAAGGTCGCATACTTATGCACAATGGCTAATCGTGGCCGTGACAGTTTTACGGGTGGAAGAAGCCGGAGTACCCGGAGAGAACCACCGAGCATCGACGAGCAACTGTCCGCTCCTCAACATTCCAACTCTGTTCAAGCTCCGCACAAGCAGGGTTACAGCGGTTGAAGACATGTGCACCATCGAAGTGCAGTACGCCTTAGTACACGGCGCCATCGTGCCCCAATGTAGGCAACTCGGATAAAGTGCCTTGCCCAAGTACACAACGCAGGTCGTCCTGGAGGGGATCGAACTCGGGACCTCTAGCATAGAAGTCCAACAGTCTACCACTGAGCCACCGCGCTCCCTCGTAATCCGGATTCCACGCGTGATGTATCTAGAACATTTCCCAATGTCTGTATTGTACCGCGCAACGGTGAAAACACACAGAAATCGTGGAATTAACAAGTTTATCTTATTTATCCATATTATTCCACCGTTGTTTCTTGTTTAATCTGTGCTAAATTACAAAATGCATGTTTCAGAGTTCCAAAAAGAGGTACACGGCGGAATATAAAAACAAGATGAAAAATGAGACAAAATTAAATAAAAGTTCAGGGCGGAATAAAAGTACGGAGTTGGAGAAAAATTATGATAAAGATTTATTTATTTATTATCAACTGGTGCTTAACGACACTTTCGACAGCCGGGGTCACGTCATGTCGAACAGTTTTACGGGTGGAGTAAACCGGAGAGGACCACCGAGCAACGGCGAACAACTGTCAGACTCGCCCAGCGTACTAACTCCGCGCGTGCAGATTTAGTATTGGTTGAAGACAAAGTGCACCATCGACGCGCAGTACGATTTAGTGCACAGCGCAACCAAGCCCCCCCCCCCCTGCCCCCACCCCTACGTGGGCAATCGAGATTAAGTGCCTTGCCAAAGGACACAACGCAGTTACCCACGGCGGGGATCGAACCGTGGACCTTTTGCTTTGAAGTCCAATGCCGTAACCACTGAACCACCGCGCTCCTTATATGATAAAGAGGCCAATAGCGATGCCAGGACATCCTGTCAAGCGAGTCTCAACACGTCTATGTCCATTAACTCTTAGAAGCCGGGAGTCGAGCTTTTTGCCTGTGATGTAATACCGCAGGTAATCTGGCTTTGGGCTGGGGGGGAATTAAACACTGAGCAGGTGCTTCTAGTGAAGTGTCGTCTGCCTGAATAGGCAGACGACACTTGACTAGAAGTACCTGCTTACTGTAAGTTTGTCGCGGTATGTCATGTTCAATAAATTCATTCTGATTCCATGGCTTCTAAAAGTTAATAGAACAGCAGGAGTAGCATTGTACATTTGATCATATTTAATATGTCCTCAAAGACGGCTAGTATGGACTGTTATGTGTAAATAGATGTCCCTTCGTATTAGAATTCTGGAATAAATGGAATTGGGACACAAAGTAAGCTTTCACCTGGTAAGAATGCCATGTTAAATAAACATACATGCCCAAATAAGCTTCAGGCACGGTTGAAACTTTCAAAAATCAAAAAGCATGCATAATTGCTCGTTTGAAACTCTAGAGAACATATGTCATCTACTCGTGGTATGATTTGAGGTTAATTAACTAACTGGTACTCGGCTAATTAGGTGATCGGAATGCTTGAGTGTTCATCTCCATGGGTCATTGTTGTTGTGATTGGATTAGATTCGTAAATTCTGTCCCCGGAACAGTTTACTCCTACACGCCCACGCCAGCTAACAGGACGACGTGTAAACCATATGCATCGAAAGCAACAAGCCCGAGCATTACCAGCATTGGTGATTTTTACTTTTATAACTTCAGTTATCGGTCGTAAAAATAGCCCAATGTTCTTTAACACTTTATTGTGATGTTTTGTGCGTTCTGACCAGCGCACAGATGAACACTATCACATATTTAATGATCAGAGCAGACCCGAAGCTAGGTGCGTTAAAATCACCCGACATAGAGGGGCGAAGTGGCAGCTATATGCCGAAGTTATACCCGAGGTGCGTAGCATGGAGATGGGGCCTGGGGAGAGTATTGTAGGGGGTCGCCCTTCATGTGGTGGGGGTTCGGGGGACCTTCCCCGAGAAAATTCTTAAACAACAAGCCTCTGATAATGATTCTAGGGTATCTTAGTTTAAACAATATATATTTCCGAGTTCAATAGACGCAATAATAGAAAACAATTACAGATGATATATATAGAACAAAAATGGAAAATGGATTCAGCAGCAAGCATATGCTTATGTGAGCTGTTTCCGTTGTATTTGCACACATTATTTATATATCAGCAAGGCGAGAACAATTGTTTTACATAAAGATTAGCTGGGATACACCGGTGTTCGGGAATGATAAGTAGTGAAAGAGATTTAAAAAAGTAAAAAAGGGAGAAGACAAAAAATAGAATAAAAAAAATCAAAACAGTTGAGAAAAATAGATATTTGTGTGAGTTTGTATTAAGACAGGACCAGTTGATGGCAGAACTGTGGGTGGTGGTTAACTCTTTACCCAACGTAACGGCCAAAACCGGCCAGCGCTATTCTCAAAAATCGCCAATTAATTTTCAAAATATTTTCATTTTTTGTCTCAAAAACATAGGTTATGACCCCTCGTTGGAACGAGCTCGTCGAGCTCGTCCCAACGAGGGGTCATAACCTATGTTTTTGAGACAAAAAATGAAAAAAATTAGTTATTCAAGAATTTTTTTTGCAAGTGTCGTCTGCTTTTCATGTTAGGTAAAGGGTTAAGAGTTGGATAAGCCATGAGTGGACTAACAGCACCGGTATGTTATTTTCGCTCTTATGTTTTTCTTCGTCAGAAAAGAGTTTGTAGTTTCGAAGGGTGACCGTAAATTTCAAACACATTGTGATGGATTCACAATCAGCTCGAGATACACCGGCACCCTTCATATCAAAGTGCTGTTGTCCTCACAAAACTTTGGGTGTTAGGAATTGGGTGGAATTAGGTAGCTAGGACCCAAGAAGTCTATGTACAAACTTGCTGCCGTAAGAGGGGACACCAGTAATATATAATTAAGTATTTAATTAGTGTTTAGCCTAGCTGGGCGCAGTCGTTTGAGAAGTTAATCACCGAAGGCAGAGGGGGGGGGGGGGGGGGTCCCATTAAACCATTAAACCAAGTACCTCCTGGACAGATTTTGGTTTAAACAATATTTATTTCGAGAATATAATAACAGAAATTGATACATACATTGATGTGGATTCGGCAGGAAGCTGTAAGCTTATACAAGGCCGTTTCCACCAAAACAAGATTACATGTAGTTACCAATGACAATAGCAGGTATATGGATGACTTTATGTCCTTAGTTGAACAGTATTTGCATACATAACACAGGCGTCAGTAGTCGAGCTCATACATCGTTGTCCGTGGGTCCCCGCCCCGTACTCCAGGCCAACACCTTACCCCACACAGATATAGTACGAGTATTGGACAAGAGACGTTTTTAACCCCTAAACATTTATTTTCCGTTTCAAAAACACAGCTCTTCGGCCCCCAATGGAGCGGGCTCAATAAGCTCACTCCAGTGGAGGGTCGCGAGCCACGTTTGTGAGTCCAAAATTGTAAAGGAAGTAAATTTTGATTACGTGGAGTATTTGTTAATAGGACCACCCAATCTTGGCCATCGCGTGAGGCAAGAGCAGGGACCACCGGAAGACGATGTGTTAGAATATTGAGACTACAGGCTAGTCAGCTTGAATACATGGTGCATTTACTACACAGGAATAACATAAGTAACTTCATTCGAATCGTTTCGCAGAAGATTATATGTACAAACCGTGAATACAGTCCGAGTGGCGCTGAGCTGCAATGAGAGTTGAGTGGTGGTGAGGTCTTTAATCGTTCCGTTTAGCTAGTTTGATAACCATATTCATAACAATTTTAATATTATGACCGGTTTAATACGATGATACAAATTAATCATTGGAATCGCTTACTTGATAATATAAAATCGTGTACCACTTCAAAGATAAGACGGCTGTCTTCATTGTTCAAGAATTCCGAACCAAAAAGAAGTGTAGATACGTCCGCCCCAAAAGGAAGTAGATTAATTGTATAATTACGAGCGTCTGTGAAAATAGGACAATGCAAGAGAAAGTGATCAGTAGTCTCTCGCTCGCCACACTGGCATGTGGGGTTTGGTAATAAATGATTATCATATAAGTGTGAATTGAGGTTACTGCACCCCAGTCGTAGTCTACAATGGTATATTTGGGCTGTGCGAGATTTCGCATTACTATAGAACTTTGGAGGTCGTTGATTACCATCGTTTAGGAAAGTTTTAAAATTAATCAATGACGAGTTCTCACGAACAGGCAGGGGCAGGTTATTCCATTGGTCGGTAACGCTGGGGATGAATGAAGACTTGTACAGTTCGGTCCGACTGTAGGGAACACGATGGTTTTGACTTGATCGGAGGCTGAGTAGTGGATTGGTCAAAGAGACAAGTGGAGGGACTTTACTGGAGATGTGTGGAGGTACCATGCGATGGTGCATTTTAAAGAACTGAATCAACATGTGTTTGCGACGTCTTTCTTGTAATGGGTCCCATCTTGTTTCTAAATAAAGTGAGGCCTTACTAGCACTAACAGTTGCCCCAACAGATTTTGAACTGGGAAGGGGGAAGTGTCACAATATTTCAGAAAATAATAACATCCCTGCCCTGTATCTAGGTGGCTGGGTGGTTGTGAATAACACCTACCAGTCTAAGTACTAATTAAGTATTAAGCCAAACTGGGCGCACCAGTTTGAGAAGTTATTCACCAAAAGCAAAGGGGGAATTCCCATTAAACCAAGTATCTTCTAGAAAGATTTTAGGACTGGGAAGAGGAGGGGGCACAATATTTCAAACCATGCAGATTAACTGCCCTCTGCCCGCCCTGTATCAGGGTCGTTGAATGGTTATGACTAAAACCTACCAGCTTCCTGAATGTCGTCATGGAGGCAACTCGCAATTCTCTGGTTAATCTGGGCATCGTAAAGCGGATTTCCATATAAGAGAATGTTCGTGTCGATGGGATATGTAAGGCGATCGAGAGTTTCGCGCCTTGCTTCTGTATACAGATGGCAATTAAAAAGGTAGTGTTCAGTAGATTCCCAATTGCCACAGCTGCAGTCTGGAGAGCTTATTAAATGATTGTTATATAAATCCTCATTGAGATTGCTGCACCTCAGGCGCAATCTGCAATGGAGCACTTGCGTTCTGCGCGACTTATTAAAGTAAAAAGTACTGGGGATAAAAGGCTTTTCTTGGTTGATATAGGATTTGAAGTTTGTAATCGAATTGTTTTCTCTGATTGCTATTGGTAAGCTGTTCCATAGTCGGGTAGTAGATGGTATAAATGATCTTTGATGTAATGCAGTACGACTTGAAGGTACAGACTAATCTGTAGTATTGCCACGAAGTGAGTATCTTGGCTTATGATATCCAGCTTTTCTAGCACCTCAATAGGGCATAGTTAAGATAAGGTGGTTTTTCGGTGCCTCTAAGAATGAGCGAGGAATCGGGTGTTTTGTAGCTAGACTGTAATGCAGAAGAGGAATATAATGTGTTGCGGATGTTCATTTCCGACAGATTCTCTCGATCTTTCGGCAATATTCGGAATATTGTCGAACGACCGAGAGAATACACTCTTATAATTCAAAGTGTTGCTGCAACACTTCAGGTGTTGTCTGGTACACTATCCAAGTTCTCCCACAGTGACAGCACAGAAAGTACTGCACTAAAACTTGGGAAAGTGTTGAACCCAGAACACTACACAAGTGTTATTAACAACACTTCAGGTGTGGCATTATAACACTAAACAAGTGTCGTTTCAACGCTTTTCAAGTGTTAAGTTTGAACTTGTTAAGTGCTAAATTACACTTTGAAGTGTTGGCAGGGAACTCATTGAGTGCTATAAATATCATACTTAGTGGTATTAGCGAGGCACCCTTAAGTACTATAACATTGCACTTTGCAGTGTTGGTAGAAAACATCCATACCATCGCCAAGCTGGAACCGAATAGAGCCCACTCTCTAATAGTCTTAATGGTTGAGGGATTGATCTTTGACAATCTATCACTCCAATGCAAACTGCCGGGAATTCTAACCGCGTGCATACCCCTTCAGACCCCATTTAAGGCAATAGGAAAGCTAGGCCTGAGTGATCCTAGATCCAAGTGAAATAAAATAAGGCTAACCGGGTCGCAAGGGATTTGTAAATCCCATATCGTCCCTGCGCGCCTTCGGCGTGCTAAAACCTTTCATTCATCTCTGGTAGAAAACAACACTTTTACATTGAATTTCAGTCAAACTAAATTGTTAAACATGAAATTTGGAGAAAATACATCATATATCCGGGAGAAAATATGCTGGTGTGATTGTTTTGGTTTTTGAACGAGGTTTGATGGGTAAATTTGGTACCGGAATAAGCATACAGTTAAAACTAGAAGTCCTGTCACGAACTGTGCGCTTATCTAGGCTTAATTGTGCGTAGGAATTGCGCGCAATTGCCATATCGAATGGCACCCAAAGCACGGCAGGTTCTCCTGGTTACTCATCGCAAACACAGGCAATGTGTCTGCCAATGGATCTCCGGGTTACCCGGAAGTCCATTGGCTGACATATTGCTTGTGCACAGGCCATATGTACAGAATTTGATAAGTAGCCTTACTATGGTCATAACGCGTAGATTAACGCGCAGATCGACGTGCTATTTGTGCGCATTTCATGACAGGACTTCTAGTTTTAATTGTAGGCTTTCCCATTCAAAATAGGACGCTTTAGCTCCCTCTTAATTTATATGTTGAATTTTTTGCGAATGATAAAACAGTGTTCTTAAGAAGATGTGGCATTCTGTTCTCCATAATAATGTGATATTAAACAATCTAATGTACTCACGAAGGTGGTTCAGATTCTGATCACGTAAAGATTTTCGGTGTGAAGATATGTTGCCCCAAATCAGATTTAAAATGGCGTAGTCCCTCCAACTCGTGTGAAGCATGGATGCACATCATCGATGACGCAATTCAAAAGCCAATCAAAGAAGGATTGGGTTTTTTCCATCTCTGACACTTGAAATTACTTTTCCATTTTCGTTGGAGTGTCTCAATTGTGACACACGGCGTGTTAATATAACACCCCCGTTTGCAAACCATGTTTAACACTTGGTGGGTGTGGTGTTTTGACACTTGAGTTTTAAGCGTGTGTATCAGAAGTGGACATCCGTACGACTAGGTTTTGTCGGTCCAAAATTTTTCCGACGGCTATTGAAACTTTCCGACGGGGACTGCCATAGGGCTTCACAGGCCTTTAAATTCTTCCCAACTACCGACGGTAAACGCTGTGCCCAAATGAGGTAATTGCGCCAAAATTATGCGGAGTTTGAAACTTTTTCCAAAGTTTTGCAGTGTTTCGGCAAAATATGGTTTAGCCAGTTTTTCCTGTTGCTCGCAATATAGCTTAGAGCTTACTTCGAATCAAACAATGCAACAGATAAATAATTTTTTAAAAAACCCACAGAGTTCGACATAGAAAAGCAATCGGCGTCGACAGTGTAGTATACGACACTGTCGACGCCGATTGTTTTTCTGTGACGAATTCTATATGACCATGCACTTAAAGCTGGAGATCAATTATATTCATGTTTGTGGCATTTCTGAGTAAACGCCATGCGTAATTTAGCTTACATTCAAATAGGCCTTTGGGTCGACACTAGGAAACTAAGAAGCCTTCTCGAGTTGGTCAAGTAAACTTACGTCAAATGGTGGTGGGAACCAGTGATAATGGTGAAGACCTACAACAAGAGGTTGTAAACTAGCATTTCAAGATGGGGGACCTAAAACCTAAAACAGACACCAAGAAGAAGAAAATACCAGTGTTTTTTCTCCAACCATGCAGGTCACATCCATATTTGCTGTTGTACCCAAATTAGACTGACCTAAAGGTCTGGGGCTTCGTCCCCCTAGCACCCCACTAGCTTCGGTCCTGAGTCGTATAGTCAAATATATATTGGTCCCATATTGCCATTTCTAGCAGTTAATGAGATGATGGTATTCCAAGTGTGTTATATATATATGTTATCACCACTATATACATGTTGATCGAGAAAGTTGTATCAAATCGAGATGACCTTCGTATTAGGTATACCATCGAGGTTTGATACAACTTTCTCGATCAATACATTATCAGCACCAAATAGTCGATTACGGAAAATATCGTTCACAGGTCTTAAGAAACTAATACGTGAATGACGCGAGAAGGCAACGTCGACGTGGTAACGTTGTAAGTGGGATGGTTTTGGAAGTAGAATTGAATTAATCTTTTATTTTTGATCAACTGTCTTCCTTATACAAACAGCAGACGACATTTGCAGAAAACATTTCCCGTATAACTAAATATTTTCTTGATCTCGTTGCAGTTTGGGGTCATAAGCTATGTTTTTGAGGCAAAGATTGGAGAAAAAAATAATAAAATTTGGCCAGCGATATTGTGAACATCACTGGTAACCTTAATCATTACGTAAGCTCAAAGGTTAAATTACACGATATGTGAAAAACAGAATCTCAAATTCGTCACGATTTAGCATGAAATTTCTAAAAGACCAATCCTGGTAATTTATCCTTGTTTGCTCGGCAAAAAATTGCTGTGGAAAACTGGTGCATCTACGGCAATTGCTGTGAAGCCTGTTCGATTGTGTAAAAATCATCAGGGGGCAGGGCATAGCATAGTCTCAATTGCCATGTACATGTATATGTAGCATGCAGTAAAGTGAAAACTTTTAGGTAACTTTAACATGTGAAAGTAGTTCAAGATACATGTGTATATAATCTCAATCAATGTGCAGAATCTTTCACTCAATTATATCATGCCAATATCATGAACCATGTGAATTCTCAATTATATCATGCCAATATCATGAACCATGTGAATTCTGCGAAAATATCTTAGAAGTAAGCAGGTGACTTGCTCAATGTGTATAGTATGAGTGAAAATAAGATGCAGCAAAAGCACAAACTAAGTATCTCACTGCTTCTATGTTGATAACACTAGAATCAGACATCAGTTTCTGGAAAGCTCTGTAAGAGCTTTCCAGAAACTGATGTCAGATTCTGGTGTTATCAACATAGAAGAAGCAGAACACATAGTTTCTAGTGGTTATGCTGCAAATTGTACTGTAAATTGTAAGATTGGCAATACAGCATCCATGTAGTGCAACCACATGGTTTGATTCCTTGTGTAACCTGGAGGTTGTGCAATTTCTGCCACCACAAGGCTTTCTGAAGAAGCCATCCTCGGCAGTATTTTTGCTGTGGATATTTTTACTTTCCTCGGTATTTTCCGTGGCACTGCTGATTGCTGAGGGTGAATTACCAGGGCTGAAAAGACAGGAACTAACAAGAGAAATACACGTTTCATGTGACTCCATCTTGGTCGTGATAGCAACCCTCCCCCCACCCCCACCCCGGTTCTCTAGCAGCGGTGTAAAAATATTTTGGAAAAGATACTGTTGACCTAATATCTCTCACCCTCTTCCGGTTTCCTCCAACAAGTCCAGGAAAAGAGCTCAGAGTCTCCGATGCGGGCGGTTCTATCCTTTAACATCAACATGAAAAAAAAGTTAATAGGAAAAAAGAAAACGTTAAAATTAGTAACTACAGGTTATTATTCTGAAGCTCTTGATCTCTGATTGAGCAGCCATATTAGTACGTAATTAATCGATATTCTTTACCCGTAGAGACCAATGAGCCACTGCGCCCCAGACAAATTAGCATATTGTCCACTGAGTGCAACAAGGCGCCATCTGCAATGCATTAGCATTGGAGATGGCGTCTTTTCGCTCTCAAAGGACGATATGTTGCTGAATAAAACCAAAACCAGTCACCAGTAAAATCTGCAAAGTATCCCCGTGGACACCGGGTGATTGATTTAAGGTGCTATATTTTTTGTAATGAAAAAGAAGCTTGAAAATAGGTGATAGGTTATTTTCGATGTCGTCAAAAATCTAAACAAAATAATAATTTGTTACATTTTTCCTGTCCATCCGCATTTATGAACAACGTTTTGCAGTTTTGAACACTAAAAATTTAAAAATTATGACATTTTTTTTTATATAAGATGGCATCTAAAATAACATGTCACTTATTTTCAAGCTAAATTTCCCATCACTTATACAACACCTTAAAACACTTCCCATCACAAATGTAGTTTCTAATACGTAACTAATCAACACTTATTATATGACTATATCAATTATGATCTTGACTTTATTAGCATTTCATCTGATTGCATCACAACTGCCGGAAACATTCCTGACACGCATAAATAGAACATGGGATTAATTCGTGTAAATTTCTTACTTCGACAAAATAAATTTCAACCACGTGAAAAATGAAGTTTATCTCGATAATTCAACATTGGACTCCGTCAGTCACACAAACGAAAACGTGACCTGGAACCTACCGCACGAGTATGCAAGAAGCCTAGTACGGGCTCGGGTGCAGAAAATAAGCTTGTACTCACCTCTTCGATGCCACAACCCTGTCTCCAGTCACTGTTGCCAATCCCACCAACAGAGTTGCGCGCGCATGGAGGACTTTTTGAGCTGAACATCTATTAAGGTCACATGCGATTGTGTAAAATGGGTCACGTGTTTTTAAAAGGCTGACTCAGCTGTAATGTGTGTATATTTTTCTTGTACTTGAGACACTGATCATAAAGCATACATATGCAGATAGACGGATGTTGCACCCAACATCCGGATAGCAACGTATAAATACATTTCAGGTTGCACTGAAGATACAAGCTGTGACGTCATCAAGTTTAAATGCACGCCCGTGGAACAACAGTACAGGGAGAACGTTTTAATAAACAGCCCTTGGAGTCATGGAGTTCAAACCCACGATGATTCATTCGGGGTTCTTGGAAAGAAGTGCAAGATTTTAAAACCCATAGATGTATCACCATGTTTGCTTGTTTGTTTGTTATTGGGGTTAAACGGCACTGTTAACGACTAGGGTCGGACAATTTTGCGGGTGAATTAAACCGTAGTATCCATAGAGAACTAATGAGCAGCGGTGAACAGCTGTCAGGTTCTCCGACTTACTAACACGACACAGGCAGAAATAGGGGCGGTTGAAGGCAAGTGCACCATCTACGTGCCGCGCAAAATAAATTGTTAAACATGAAATTTGGAGAAAATGCATCATATATCCGGGAGAAAAATGACTTATGTTATATGCTGGTGTGTTTGTTTTGGTTTTTGAACGAGGTTTGGTGGGTAAATTTGTACCGGAATAAGCACAGGCTTTCCCATTCAAAATAGGACGCTTTAGCTCCCTCTTAATTTATACGTTGAATTTTGTGCGAATGATAAAAAATATTCTTAAGAAGATGTGGCATTCTGTTTCCACAATAATGTGATATTAAACAATCTAATGTACTCACGAAGATGGTTCAGATTCTGATCACGTAAAGATTTTCGGTGTGAAGATATGCTGCCCCAAATCAGATTTAAAATGGCGTAGTCCCTCCGACTCGTGTAAAACATGGATGCACATCATCGATGACGCAATTCAAAAGCCAATCAAAGAAGGGTTGGGTTTTTTCCATCTCTGACACTTGAAATTACTTTGCCATTTTCGTTGGAGTGTCTCAATTGTGACACCCGGCGTGTTAATATAACACCCCCGTT
Source organism: Pictodentalium vernedei (assembly GCA_031216915.1). Lineage (NCBI taxonomy): Eukaryota > Metazoa > Mollusca > Scaphopoda > Dentaliida > Dentaliidae > Pictodentalium > Pictodentalium vernedei. Next base: position 206,360,530 of record CM062288.1, on the reverse strand, counting down.
TGCAAACCATGTATAACACTTGGTGGGTGTGGTGTTTTGACACTTGAGTTTTAAGCGTGTGTATCAGAAGCGGACATCCGTACGACTAGGCTTTGTCGGTCCCAAATTTTTCCGACGGCTATTGAAAATTTCCGACGGGGACTGTCATAGGGCTTCGCAGGCCTTTAAATTCTTCCCAACTACCGACGGTAAACGCTGTGCACAAATGAGATAATTGCGCCAAAATTATGCGGAGTTTGAAACTTTTTCCAAAGTTTTGCAGTGTTTCGGCAAAATATGGTTTAGCCAGTGTTTCCTTTTGCTCGCAATATAGCTTAGAGCTTACTCCGAATCAAACAATGCAACAGATAAATAATTTTTTTAAAAACCCACAGAGTTCGACATAGAAAAGCAATCGGCGTCGATAGTGTGGTATACGACACTGTCGACGCCGATTGCTTTTCTGTGACGAATTCTATATGACCATGCACTTAAGGCTGGAGATCTATTATATTCATGTTTGTGGCATTTCTGAGTAAACGTCATGCGTAATTTAGCTTACATTCAAATAGGCCTTTGGGTCGACACTAGGAAACTAAGAAGCCTTCTCGAGTTAGTCAAGTAACCTTACGTCAAATGGTGGTGGGAACCAGTGATAATGGTGAAGACCTACAACAAGGGGCTGTGAACTAGCATTTCAAGATGGGGGACCTAAAACCTAAAACAGACACCAAGAAGAAGAAAATAACAGTGTTTTTCTCCAACCATGCAGGTCACATTCATATTTGCTGTTGTACCCAAATTAGACTGACCTAAAGGTCTGGGGCTTCGTCCCCCTTGCACCCCACTAGCTTCGGTCCTGAGTCGTATAGTCAAATATATATTGGTCCCATATTGCCATTTCCAGCAGTTAATGAGATGATGGTATTCCATGTGTGTTTATATATATGTTATCACCACTATATACATGTTGATCGAGAAAGTTGTATCAAATCGAGATGACCTTCGTATTAGGTACACCATCGAGGTTTTAGACAACTTTCTCGATCAATACATTATCAGCACCAAATAGTCGATTACGGAAAATATCGCTTCAGGTCTTAAGAAACTAATACGTGAATGACGCGAGAAGGCAACGTCGACGTGGTAACGTTGTAAGTGGGATGGTTTTGGAAGTAGAATTGAATTAATCTTTTATTTATGATCAACTGTCTTCCTTATACAAACAGCAGACGACGTTTGCAGAAAACATTTCCCGTATAACTAAATATTTTCTTGATCTCGTTGCAGTTTGGGGTCATAAGCTATGTTTTTGAGGCAAAGATTGGAGAAAAAAATAATAAAATTTGGCCAGCGATATTGTGAACATCACTGGTAACCTTAATCATTACGTAAGCCCAAAGGTTAAATTACACGATATGTGAAAAACAGAATCTCAAATTCGTCACGATTTAGCATGAAATTTCTAAAAGACCAATCCTGGTAATTTATCCTTGTTTGCTCGGCAAAAAATTGCTGTGGAAAACTGGTGCATCTACGGCAATTGCTGTGAAGCCTGTTCGATTGTGTAAAAATCATCAGGGGGCAGGGCATAGCATAGTCTCAATTGCCATGTACATGTATACGTAGCATGCAGTAAAGTGAAAACTTTTAGGTAACTTTAACATGTGAAAGTAGTTCAAGATACATGTGTATATAATCTCAATCAATGTGCAGAATCTTTCACTCAATTATATCATGCCAATATCATGAACCATGTGAATTCTCAATTATATCATGCCAATATCATGAACCATGTGAATTCTGCGAAAATATCTTAGAAGTAAGCAGGTGACTTGCTCAATGTGTATAGTATGAGTGAAAATAAGATGCAGCAAAAGCACAAACAAAGTATCTCACTGCTTCTATGTTGATAACACTAGAATCTGACATCAGTTTCTGGAAAGCTCTGTAAGAGCTTTCCAGAAACTGATGTCAGATTCTGGTGTTATCAACATAGAAGAAGCAGAACACATAGTTTCTAGTGGTTATGCTGCAAATTGTACTGTAAATTGTAAGATTGGCAATACAGCATACATGTAGTGCAACCACATGGTTTGATTCCTTGTGTAACCTGGAGGTTGTGCAATTTCTGCCACCACAAGGCTTTCTGAAGAAGCCATCCTCGGCAGTATTTTTGCTGTGGATATTTTTACTTTCCTCGGTATTTTCCGCGGCACTGCTGATTGCTGAGGGTGAATTACCAGGGCTGAAAAGACAGGAACTAACAAGAGAAATACACGTTTCATGTGACTCCATCTTGGTCGTGATAGCAACCCCCCCCCCCCCCCACCCCCACCCCGGTTCTCTAGCAGCGGTGTAAAAATATTTTGGAAAAGATACTGTTGACCTAATATCTCTGACCCTCTTCCGGTTTCCCCCAACAAGTTCACGAAAAGAGCTCAGAGCCTCCGACGCGGTTCTATCCTTTAAAATCAACATGAAAAAAAGTTAATAATAAAAAAGAAAACGTTAAAATTAGTAACTACAGGTTATTGTTCTGAAGCTCTTGATCTCTGATTGAGCAGCCATATTAGTACATAATTAATCGATATTCTTTACCCGTAGAGACCAATGAGCCACTGCGCCCCCAGGCAAATTAGCATATTGTCCATTGAGTGCAACAAGGCGCCATCTGCAATACATTAGCATTTCAGATGGCGTCTTTTCGCTCTCAAAGGACGATATGTTGCTGAATAAAACCAAAACCAGTCACCAGGAAAATCTGCAAAGTATCTCCGTGGACACCGGGTGATTGATTTGAGGTGCTATATTTTTTGTAATGAAAATGAGGCTTGAAAATAGATGATAGGTTATTTTCGATGTCGTCAAAAATCTAAACAAAATAATAATTTGTTACATTTTTCCTGTCCATCCGCATTTATGAACAACGTTTTGCAGTTTTGAACACCAAAAATTTAAAAATTATGACATTTTTTTTATATAAGATGGCATCTAAAATAACATGTCACTTATTTTCAAGCTAAATTTTCCATTACTTATACAACACCTTAAAACACTTACAATCACAAATGTAGTTTCTAATACGTAACTAATCAACACTTATTATAGGACAATATCAATTATGATCTTGACTTTATTAGCATTTCATCTGATTGCATCACAACTGCCGAAAAGATTCCTGACGCGCATAAATAGAACATGGGATTTATTCGCGTAAATTTCATACTTCGTAAAATTAAATTACAATCACGTGAAAAATGAAGTTTAACTCGATATTCCAACATTGGACCCCGTCAGACACACAAAAGAAAACGTGACCTGGAACCTACCGCACGAGTATGCAAAGAAGCCTAGTACAGGCTCAGGTGCAAAACATAAGCTTGTACTCACTTCTTCGATGCCACAACCCGGGCTTCAGTCACTGTTGCCAATCCCACCAACAGAGTTGCGCGCGCATGGAGGACTTTTTGAGCTGAACATGTAAAAGGCTGACTCAGCTGTAATGTGTGTACGTCTTTCTTGTACTTGAGACACACTGATCATAAATCATACATATGCAGATAGACGGATGTTGCACCCAACATCCGGATAGCAACGTATAAATACATTTCAGGTTGCACTGAAGATACAAGCTATGACGTCATCAAGTTTAAATCCACGCCTGTGGAACAACAGTACAGGGAGAACGTTTTAATAAACAGCCCTTGGGGTCATGGAGTTCAAACCCACGATTGGGAAGAAGTGCAAGATTTTAAAACCCATAGATGTATCAGCATTTTTGCTTGTTTGTTTGTTATTGGGGTTAAACGGCACTCTCAATGGCCAGGGTTGGACAGTTTTGTGGGTAAATTAAACCGTAGTATCCATAGAGAACTAATGAGCAGCGGCGAACAGCTGTCAGGTTCTCCGACTTACTAACACGACACAGGCAGAAATAGCGGCGGTTGAAGGTAAGTGCACCATCTACGTGCTGTGCGCATTAGTACACAGCTCCACTGTGCCCCCCATATGGGCAATCAAGATTAAGGGGCTTTCTCGAACCACAGCGGCCGCTTTTCCAGCCAGGAACATGATACGTGATAACGTCATTATATAAGATGGATGTTCAGTAAATATTGTGAGATAGACCAATCAATCTTTTCAACGTGCAGCCCGAGGCTGCATGTTGAAAATACTGATTGCTCTACCCCAAATAATGCATATGAACTCTTCGAATTGCTGCCATTGAACTGGCATGGAATATACCACTAGAGTTCAAAGGGTTAAGTTGTAAGAAACAGTAATATGACTTAATTATGTACTTTATTTATTCACACAGTGTGTCGAAATGCGAACCTTTCGTGCGATAAGTAGATTAGTATAACAGATCCAAGATTATTGTCAGTTAGGAACTTATACAGAGTTTGATGCCTCATATTCGTGTGCAGTCAATATTTATGTTTTTGGGTTTGTTTACCGTAAGTGTCGAATCTGAGACAACAGGGTGTGTCGCAGTTGCAAAATTGCGATGAAAAAGCATTATATAGGATGGGGATGAGGAGGTATTAATCTTGAAACTCGGGAATTCCAGGTCTGCCAAGGATTAGCAAAACAAGATGCGCGTTGAATTGGAATAAAAGCCGCCGGCCATTTACGGCCAAAAGGTGAGGGCTTCGTTAAGACGCTTAGTGTGTTATCTGAATAATTTCATTAATTCACACCGGGATTCCAGGCAAGGTCGAAAATAGTTCAGGTTTAATAGATGTGCCAAGGTTAGAAACATGCTCCAACTGAAAAAAAAGAAGTAGAACCAAGATAGATCTACCTGCGTGCAAGGAAAGAACATACTGAATCGAGAACGGAGTGTTGGTACCGAATGCAGAAAACTTTAGGTGACAAGAATTTAAACGGCAATAAAATGTTTTGAGTGTTTCAGACTCTCTGATTACCAAATCATTACCTACATAGATTACTAATTTTCATTTTCAATGTAAGATTGTCTGGTATGCTCGTCCTGGCTGGCACCATCGGGTTCCGCCTGATCCTTGCATTTGATACACGACCCGACTGCTTCGTGCTTTGGAACCTTACAGGATGGACAGAACCGGAAGGGGCCAGCCCAATAGGTTCCTCCCACCACTCGCACCATTTACAAATGCAATTGTTGATCTATTCTTTAAAAAAAAACAATACTGGCACTTCATGATGTTGCATCACAACTTTATTTTATTTTTTTCCTTTTCGATCTAGATATTCTTTTATTTTCTTTCTGTACTTTCTTCTACATACCTGTTCCTATCTACCTACCTCTTACTCTCTTTCTCCCTCACCTTGGGGAAGGCAGGAAGACAGCCAATCTGGCTATGCCTCTCCCTGCCGGTATACTTAAGTAACTTATTGGTCTCAAACTTATTGATTTGATTTCTGTATTGTGATTTGTACATTATATGTAAATTGTGTTTTATTTTCTGTATACTGGTGAAATAAAATCTATCTATCTATCTATCTATCTATCTATCTATCTATCTATCTATCTATCTATCTATCTATCTATCTATCTATCTATCTATCTATCCATCCATCTATCTATCCATCCATCCATCCATCCATCCATCCATCCATCCATCCATCCATCCATCCATCCATCCATCCATCCATCCCAACCATCCATCCATCCATCCATCCCATCCATCCATCCATCCATCCATCCATCCACCCATCCATCCATCTATCTATCCTATGCGTGATGGTGCTCAGTCATTACAGAGAGGTGGGGACCGAGATCAAAGAACTACATCAACCACAGACATCTTCGAAGATAACATAAAAGATTCCATTGACAATCAATAATAATCACATTTTTTATACAACGAAGGGGGAAAGCATATCGTCCCCTGAGTTCCAATGTGTTCTATGTGCCTACTGGCACAAAGAACACAATGGAACCCAGGGGACGATATGCATACCCAACACTAGATAAGTATTCTGAAGAATGTAAATGTATCAGAGGATAGCAGAATAAGATCGATCACGCTTATATATTTCAATAATACGGCAGCGTATTAATGCCATTGAAATTTAATATTCCGGATTATTATGTACTTTACAAATAACCACATTTCTTTTGGCTGGATCTTGTACACGTGGCTGGTACTCAAAAAGCCAGGTACACCGGTTTTTCAGTGAATATCAACTTTCTAAATATAGCTTTTGGAAATCCTCTCTCTGGTTCTATTTCAGTCGACGCAATCTCTATAACATTGTTTATTTTTATGTTATTCTGCAGATGATAACTATTTTATTGTTGAATAAAAGTATTTCTGGTTGATATGATTGAACTTTTGACAAATAGAAGATTGTTTTTTTAGGATTGTGTATATAATACAACAGTTATGGACATTTGGGGTGGTAAATATGATGTGATATGAACCTAAAACAACTTATATTGACCTCGGCTAACGCCTCGGTCAATATAAGTTTTTTAGGTTCATATCACATCATATTCACCACTACAAAGGTCCATAAATGTATACTGTTAAACTGTTAACACAGTTTAACTAAAGTGTTATAACAGTTTAATAAATATATATAGCCATATCAATATTGCATAACTAATAAGGCTATATCCAGTAGAACATCAACCTTCAAGTTGAATGATGTTAAAAAACGAACTAAAGCACATTCAGTATTGATACTGATATATTAACTGAGCTGAATATCCTTGATGCACAAGTGGTGGACAAAATTAATTTTCAGTTTCTGCTTAGTAGCCTTTACGAATTCGTGAACACGCTTTTCTATTTCGTTGTCACCTATGTGTGCCAAAGAAACATTCGGTCGACTGAGACGCGGGAATACCAATTTTTAGTTACGCAATACATCATTGGTACATAATACGGCTACAAACCCCTATACTCCGATACTGTTTCCACTGACGAAATGGCTGAACAAGACAACTTCAAAACCCGAGGCGGTCATCCAAAGCACACGTCTTGAGATGATCACATGGTAAATCGATCGTTTGTACATATTTTGACCGTGAATATCACGAAAAGCCGTTAAACAAGAAGTTTCTTTGGAAAACATTTTCTACTTTCTACGTGTCTTTTGTCTTGACGGTACATAGAACTTTATTTGATAATCCATTCAGCGATTTCACGTTTCGATTTTTGAATGAGTATGTCTATGCACGTGCATGCTCTGGATTTTCTAAAAACGGTATCACATGTGGCATCGAAATTTGTTAATAAAAAATATGGTGTTTCCCTTGAACAGAACCCAAATAATTTGGTTACTTACTTCCCACACAAAAACGGTTGCAAATTTAACTTGTCTGATGTTCTAGCCTTGTGCATATATGTCCGAGGCAACTTTAGCCATAGACAGTTTGTTGTAATTACCTCCGTCAGAGCTGGGTGTTTTTCGGTTTTCCGGTTCGGTTCCGGTTTTTGCGACAAAAACCCAGCAAAAAGCGACCGAACGATTTAACTGTGTTTGTACAAAAACTGATCAAACTAGCTTGCTGGTTGGACAGTGGCGTAGCCAGGGGAGGGGGTACATGCCCCCCCCCCTCCCCACCCCCATGTTCCCATGTTCACCCATATAGGGAACACCAGGCAAGAAATTTTAATATCTAGCAATTTACTTGATTCTGAGTCCGTTTGTGTCTATAATTTATAAGTTGTGAAAGGCTTCAATAATTAGGCCATTGTGGCCTAATTATTGATGCCTTACACAACTTGTTAGCCCACCTTGTGGCCTAATTATTGATGCCTTTCACAACTTATAAATCATGGACACAGACGGACTCAGAGTCAAGAAAATTATGGTGTTTTTGTTTCGAATTTCAAACTTTTTCCCGGGGGGAAAGCCAATGAGAGGGGACGCCCTCTTGTGATCGCCCACATCTTGCTGCTGCACGGTTCGAATGATGGAGCGAAACATATTCTGTGTACCCTCCTAGATATTACTCTTATCTCCCTAACTTTGATATCCTGGCTACGCGCCTGTAGTAGGGAACTGGACTAGTGATTCCTTTGGACTCTCGACCCGACAAGAGGTAAATTTGTGGTGTTCTGATTGTCTCATTTTCCCCCTTATTAACTCGTCCACTGGACGAGATAATATGGAAGAAAATGTGACAATGAAAACACTACACAGATCAGATGAACTTGATGCATTTGTTACCCATGATTTATGGCTTTTTCTGACTTAATAAGCTTATCAACTTATCCAGAAGAACCCCTAAGAATGATCAAAGGGACAATAGGCTGAACCTACTGGATATACTTACAGACAGGGCTTTTACGTTAAGTGCCGTTGTACAATCTATTGAGGTTTTTTTTTCAATGTAATGAGTCTGAAGTGTTGTTTACTATCTGTTCTTGATACGCAGAAAAGAAACGGACCGAAATCTTTTTCTGAAACAGAACCGAAACCTGAGCCGAATCTGACAAATCAAATCCTCCCAGCTCTAACCCCCGTTTATAGTTCTCAGTGAAATGCTGTTTAGATGTAGATAAACATTCGAACGGTTCTATGCAACGTCACATTCATTTTGATAAACAACGAATTTCTGAATCAAGACATTTTGCGATAAATATGTTAGCGTTTGAGGATTCAACCTGGAAATAAATATTACCTTTCAAAGCTGAAAAACACCGAACATACATGTTTCTATCTCCGCCATCACATTTTAGTTTCTTTAGATCCAACTGGACTATACAGAAATGTATATTTTTGTGGAAATTGACCGGATTATACGATCTGTTCCTGATCTAGTTTAAACCCTTTACCCAACGCAACGGCCAAAACCGGCCAGCGCTATTCACAAAAAATCGCCAATTAATTTTCATTATTTTTTCAATTTTTGTTTCAAAAATATAGGTTATGACCCCTCTTTGGAACGAGCTCGTCGAGCTCGTTCCAATAAAGGGTCATAACCTATGTTTTTGAGACAAAAAAAATGAAAAACATTAGTTATTCAAAAATTTTTGTTTGCAAGTGTCGTCTGCTTTTCATGTTTGGTAAATGGTTAATGGGGTTAACATTTTAAAATACAAAGAGGGTGCATTATGCGAGTATGCAAATAGCAACTCAAATACTGCCCGTTAGTGTGGTGTGTTTTCACGTGCAAATTTTACAATATTTTGGGGGAACATTTAGATATTTATTAATCCTGACCTGGGAAGGTCTGGTGGAAATCAAAAAGACAATTTTTGTTGACTTTTATTTTTTTATTTATCAATATTTCTTACATAGTATTATTCTATCACAATTGTAGATGACAATTGACTCCCCATAAAAGAAACTATATGAAGTTCTTTAACCATTGTCAAAGTAATCTTTGAACACAAATCAAAGTTTCAGCTATGTTTGGTTATGAAACCTTCACCTTAAGGAGTGTTGACTAGTAAAATATATTTGTGAGGCACATTGAGAAAGGTAGTTTTACATAACACACACGCTTAACCCTTTACCCAACGTAACGGCCAAAAACGGCCAGCGCTATTCACAAAAATCGCCAATTTATTTTAATTATTTTTTCATTTTTGAAACCAAAACCTCATAAATGCTAAAAATTCAGTACAGCTGTGATCAAAATGCGAAGTGTTTTGAGAATATTTTGTTTTACTTCTGACATGTAGATAGAAGGGGGGAGGGGGAACATTGAACATGAAAAGAGAAAACTTGTCATGAAAGTAAGTGTTAAATGAACTTCAGTTGTTAGTTCTAAATCAGTTAACTTTTGAAAACAATAAAATGTCGGTTAATCAATTGTGTATGAGTGGTGCAGAGTGCAAGGTGGAAAAACATTCAATCTCTGTTGGATAATTAGATAGTCGCATGTTTGAAAGAAAAACTCCTTTCCATTTCCATTACTAGGCATAAAGTGGTAATCAGTTCTACTGTAATTATGCATGTTTGTTTTTGTTTGCCAGCACTCTCCCGTGAATTGTAACAAGGCAAATTCATACAGGCTAAATTATTTAACTTCAAAGATAATATGAAGCACATCCACAGGTTACGAAGCCAATTCAAGATGCGGCATTTGCACTTCAGAATAAAGCCCAAATATGGGCTTGCAGCACTCTACCAGTTAAGCTGCTATTTATTACTTTCCAAAGTGTGATTTACTGGGATTTCCGGGTTTGATTATAAACGATAACTTCACAAGTGAATTATGCAATCAACAATTGTGTCATGTATCCGTGCGCGCAAACGAAGACGCCTTGCCGTGGGTGTAATGGGGACTTCATTGGTTTTTTTTGCTTTTTTTTAACCCTTCACCTAATATGAAAAGCAGACGACACTTGCAAAAAAAATTCTTGAATGCTATTATTTTCATTTTTGTCTCAAAACATAGGTTATGACCCCTCATTGGAACGAGCTCGATGAGCTCGTTCCAATGAGGGGTCATAACCTATGTTTTAGAGGCAAAAAAAAAGAAAAAAATAATGAAAATTAATTGGCGATTTTTGAGAATAGCTCTGCGTTACGTTAGGTAAAGGGTTAAATAATATAATTATCGTTAATAATGAAAAGTAATAAACAGAGTAATCGCTTGACTGGACTCGTTACGTGAAATAATTCATTCGAGGCGAGGGACTATATTGTAAAACACTAGGGCATTCGCGCACTCATGTTTGTACAACATCCCTCACCTCTCATGAATTATTTCACGTAACCAGTCCAGTCAAGCGATTACTCTTTATATAAATAATGGAAAGTTAGCTTGATAGGTGATGATTATCTTCGATGTCGTCAAACATCTAAACAAAACAATAATTTGTCACTTTTTTGCTGTCCATCCGTATTGTTTTTATGGACAACGTCTCACAGTTTTGAACACCAAAAAACAAATGAGAAATTATAACATTTTGTAGATATATGACGTCATCGAAAATACCGCGTCACCTATTTTCAAGCTAAATATCACGTTACTTATATAACACCTTAAGGTGCTATATATGTAATAGAAATTTGTTTGCTTCGAAATTCCCATCTGTGATATTCCAGCAAATGCCAAACTCCCCAATGCACTAAATCCACACAAACGATGTTAGCATTGGTTGAAGACAATTGCACCGTGGACGTGCAGTATGCCTTAGTTCACAGCGCCACAGTGCCCACACGTGGGGATTCGGGATTAAGTGTCTTGCCCAAGGACACGACGCAGTTACCTCTTGCGGGAATCGAACCATGGACCTTTCGGTTTGAAGTCCAATCCCGTAACCACTAAGCCACCGCGCTTACGAATGTTTGTATAAAAACAATAGCTGTGTATTGTTTAACAGAATGCCCAGTATTTCTTTTGAGAATGCCCGGTCATTCATAAAAAATAATGCAGACATATCCATATGTGGTTATTATTTCGGATAACAGGGTGGATGAAATAAAGGGATGAGAGTCATGGCGTCCATTTAAGGGGAACGGTTTATGATAGCATGCTTTTCTAGTGTAACTCAGGTCACATGTTCTGATCAGTCAACCTGTAATATCACCCATCACACTGGTACTTCTGTAATATATACACAGATCCCTTAAATGGACACCATGACACCCATGCACATGGTTATATAGAAATATCTGATTTATTCATTATTCCAATTGAAGAATGTTTTCTGTGTTTTTTTGTGACTCCGGGTACTCCGACTTCCCCCACCCGTAAAACTGTCCGGCGCGAGGGGACCCTGGTTATCGAAAGTGTCGTTAAATCCAATAAATAAATAAATATTCAACGTGACATGACCAGGTTTTTACTTCAACTTTCTACCGAAACATCCAGGCGCAGCATGCTATTACCATCAATTAATTATTTCAATAACTACAATTCACTGATTAACAAGTGCACTACCAGGCGTGGCAAAATACCCACGTTCTTAGTCGAAAAAGTGACGTAACACATGTAAAAATAATCGGACGGAACACATATTCAAACTTGGTCAGTATTCTTAGCTGGAAAATACACTTACCAACTTTAGTTGAGATCAAATGATCCTCACAGGAGTTATCGGTCTGAAACCAAAAATATTGATAGATGGTCGAACTCTAAGTCAAAAAAGGGCCGTAAGTCATGTAAAAATAATTGGACGTAATCCATATTTGAACTTGGCCTGTATTACTAGCTGGGTAATACACATACCTGCTTTGGTTCAGATCACATAATAATCCAAACTGGAGTTATCGGTCGGAAACCAAAAATGTTGATAGACAGTCGAATTCTAAGTCAAAAAGGGCCGTAACTCCTGTAAAAGTTGGACGGAAACCATATTCGAACTTGGCCTGTATTACTAGCTGGGAAATACACATACCAATTGGAGATTAAAAAAAATCCAAACCCAAGTTATCAGACGCAACCAATTGTTCATGGCCGGCCGGCCGGACGGACGGCCTGACAGACGAAACCATTTACATAATACGATCGTTTTCACAAATGGGCGTATAAACACCGAACAAAACCGATTCACATTTTCAATTATTTATTCTCTCCAAAGTGAGAAAATCATTTCATTTCAAGCATTGAAGCAAAAATTTAAGTGGGTTCTTAATAAGAGAATGCATTCGACCCAGGGTATTCGGCCAGATAATGCTCCCGGGTTTCGCCCTTGACCATATTCTGACCGAATGACCTGCGTCTCATGCATTATCCTTCACAGAAACCAATTCACGGTCATGTGCAAAACAATACTCACCAGCGCAAACACAAGGCTTATGTTTCATCTAAAACCGGGAGAATCCATTTGGATTCTCACGAAAACGGTTGCGGGAATCCATACCTGCTATACGTGTCCCAAGATCTAACGAGGTCACCATGGTTGAACGCCTGTTGTATACAGGTAACACATATTAACCCTTTACCCACCACAGCTTAATTTTTAAAACATAAACTGAATTTGATAATGTTTTAAAAAATAAACAATATTTACCAATAAAACTTACAAATATGTCATTGGAGTCAGCTCATTCAGCTGGTTACAATGACATTCATATATGTACAATTTTACTTTCAACGTGTCAAGATATTTCAGGTCAAGTTAACATTTTATTGGTTAATTTACAAACGCAATGTTAGGTAAAGGGTTAAATTGACTCATCTCTTTTCACGCGAATCCCAGCAAAGGTACAGCGAAAATCTACATGGATTATCGCTGGTTTTGTTGCATGAATCGATTCTCGGATTCTCGTTGAAATGTGAGCCCTGCAAACAAGTTAGAATGAATAGTTTATGGTATTGAGGTCGGTTCTCGTCAGATCACCGAAGTTAAGCAACGCCGAGCCCTTGGATGGGTGAACGTCTGAACGATCGATTCGGTCTCCCGCGTTGTGTCATTGGACAAGGCACTTAACCCTGATGGTCCACATGGGGTCACAATGACGCCATGTACTAAGGCATACTGCACGTCGATGGTGCGCTTGTCTTCAACCAATCTAACCCTGCCTGTGCTGTAGTGTAGAGTTACGATGTTGGGGAGCTGGCAGCTGCTCGTCGTTGCTCGGTGGTTCTCTCCGGGTACTCCGGCTTCCTCCACCCTTAAAACTGTCATTGACACGATATGACCTTGGCTGTAGTGCCGTTAAACCTTAAAAAATAATAATAATATATTTTGAAGTCACTAATACTTTATTTTGGCTAAAAACAGAATAGAATACAAAGCGCCGTTCAAAATTAAAGGGAGTGAAAAAAGAGATATAGTACACCAAGTATTGGATCGAGTGTCATTTATTTATTATTTATTTATTGGAGTTTAAGGACACTTTCAACAGCCAGGGTCACCTCGTGTCGGCACTTTTACGAGTGGAGGAAGCCGGAGTACCTGGAGACAACCATCGAGCAACGGCGAGCAACTGTCAGACTCCCCAAAGTATTAATTCCACACAAGCAGGGTTAGCATTGGTTGAAGACAGGTGCACCATCGCCAGCGCCACCGTACCCCCGCCCCACCCACGTGGGCAATCGGGATTAAGTGCCTTGCCCAAGGACATAACTCAGTTACGCTTGGCGGGGATCGAACCGTGAGCCTCTCGGTTTCAAGTTCAATGCCGTAACCGCAGAGCCACCACGCTCCCATTTATTCTATTATATCTTATTTGGCAGAGCTCATAGAGCTCTGCCAAACAAGATATAATAGATTAAATGCCTGTATTAGATGTACTGAGGCCAAAAATGTCTTTAAACAAGATGACTTTGGTGATTTTCAAGATAATTTCTCGACATATTGCAAGATTTTTTATTCAATAAACAGGGGTATATTCTGTAACCCATATGCAATTTACAGGTGAATTTGTACTGAAGGTATGGGAAATGGTTTTGTGTTTGGAAGTTCTGTTCTATTAACAGGGATATATAATTAACAGATATTCAGTTAAGTGGTCTCCGCTGTATTGACTGTCGCAGTTTATGAGAGATTCACGTTTGAAATAAATCTTTATTCAGCATAGGTCGGATACCACAAAAATATATAAAGTGCATTGGCATATTTTTGAGATGTCGAAAAAACGCATTTTATTTTTCTCCCCGCCCATGTTCGAACTCTAAGATTCGGACACGAAATTAACTTGTAATAACTTAAGTAGTACGCGTGTTGACACACAAGGGGACTTCAAAACACAATCATGAAGTCTAATAATGTATTCGACAAGTTGACTATGGTTGTCGATCATCATCTCTGAACACAAGATTTGCAATCTCAGTCACGAATCATGGGAATAACACACGTGTGCAAGTTATTTTCATGATAAAAGTACAATATACCATTGACCTCATTAATGGTCCATCTATTCAATAAGTCCGACCGAAACCGGCCAGGTCTGAACTTTTTCTTCCAAAATTGACCTCAGCAAAAGTATTTATACGTATATTTTATTGAGATACCTTCTTTGTTCCGTGCAAAAGTCCGTTTTTCATTAAAATGGGGAAACTTATGAAATAAAACAAAATGGAATGATTCTCACTGGCTTTGCGTTTGCAATGAGCTCGAAGGAACCTAGTACTTTTTAGATTATTGAAAACTAGAACAAGACACTATGAATTTGATTCTCACTGACTTTCTGTGCATGACATGAGCTCAGTAATGATTTTCCATACACCAAAGGTATTCTTTTTCGACATCAGATCGCGATACCACCGCTGCAAACTAGGACCCGTTTGAGATTGAATCATGGAAAGTTATGGATTTCATATATTTCTTGGTTGTTGACTTTCTGAAGATGACAATTCATCCTGCAATTTTCAGATGAACGAGATTGGCCGTATCCAGCCTTGCTAGATAACACAAATTTAGTCAGATAATTCCTAAAAATATCATTTCAAGCGATAACGGAGATCGCTTTACGTCCAGTTTGCACAATATATCACCCTCTGAGTGGGATAAGGAGCCATTTGCAATGCCAAAGCATTGCAGATGGCGCCTTGTTCCACTCGAGAATCGACATATGGGGTTTTCTCCGTCCATTATGGTGATAGCCTACCTAATCAATTCTGGTTTGAGCCTAGACCCGTTGATGAGATAATTGTGTGAGAGTACTGTTGTCACCACTGGAAGACTAAAAACAGGAAATGTCCAAACCATTTTTAGTAATGATAGAGTCTAAGCGATATCGACGAATAATTTAGATGCCAGTTCGTCAGAACCTCCGTCCTGCGCCGTTCTAATTAATGAATGCACGTCGGTTCCATGCACTGATCCATGCCAAAATTTCTACACTGAATACCTTTGGTTATCAAATGAATAAATTGTTCGACCTTCGAGAAGCAAGTGATAGGTCATCTAAATGTACCTGCGGCTCGATGGTATGAAATAGTCTAACCAGGTGCCAATACTATAAAACTTTTACAGTTGTATTTTCTAGAATTGTATTTTCTATTTATGACTTTTAAATTGGTTAAAATGAACCATCAGCATTTTCAAAGATCTGGCATTTTGCAAGTTGGCAAATTGCCATATCTTTTAAAATGCTAATGATTCATTTCAGCCAGTCATATTAATGCTAATGATTCATTTCAGCCAGTCATATTAATAGATAGAAAATACAATTCTAGAAAATACTATTGTAAAAGTTTTATAGTATTGCATTTTGACACTGGGTTCACATGAGAGAAACACATGAGAGAAAGACTGCACTGATAAGACAGTCGTAGTATCGTAACAATTGTGAAGTGGTTTCGATTCGAGATTCGATAGAGTTTCGAATCTTTTGCCTTATTCGATTTGAGATTCGATTCGAGCGAAAAATCGCGTTTCCGGCTCTACAAAACACAGCAATGGGTCGGCATTTCGTAAATAACTTACTGCGAAATCAAGACCGAATCACGAAAAAGAAATGAATATGACATTTCATATTAATTTTTTTTTTTTTTTTTTAAATTCAATTTTTGCCCAAACAGTTTTCGATGGCTGGGATTCGATACTGTTGCGATGAGAAAAGTGGATAAGGAATTTCAACCGGATCGCGAATCCATCGCGATCCGGTCGAAATTCTTGGTCAGCTCTTGTGGTCACAGTACAGTATTTCATTGCGTGTGCATGAAATAAAACTGTGATAATGTTTAACCCTATTCCACATATTAAGTGATGACAAAATATAAGTCGACTAATAAAAAGTGTCGTATACATCAGGGTTTTTTTGTATGGAACAAAACAAGGTGCAACGCCACTGGTATCCTCCACCGAGAAGTGGTTTACTAAACAGAAACCATAAAAAATTGCAATTTTCTAAGTCGAAAAAAGTCTCAAAAGGCCCATAACTCTTAAAAAAAATGATTGGACAAAACGCGTTACTAGTGAATAAACTTTTCCACATGATGGTCCATCAGCATACCAAAGATCGTTCAAATCCGAGATGCGCTGATCGAGATACAGAGGTCTAAAGTTGTTACGGACGAACGGACGGACGGACCCCATTGCTAGATCCACGGCAAACTTCGTTTTGGCGGGGGATAATAACATATTTTTTTCAGCCACGCATGTACATGATACACATATTTACACATACGGCCCCAGTTGACAGCGAAAACCTGGATGGAGTTTTAGTGTGTGGCTTAAGGTTCTATATGCATAGCAACAAACACATTTACTATGAAACTTCCAAGTCTGATATTTCGTGGAATGCAAATAATTACAAACAAATTAAAACCGAAAAGAAGGTTGTGGGGTATAGAACACGAAAAATAAATACTTTTGACTCACGCGAGTCCTGAATGGCAATTTTAGGAACCATTCAGTCCTATCACCAGCTACGCAGCTGATGATAGGACAGAATGGTTCCTAACATTGCCAAGTTTGCTCAAGATATTCAAGAACAAAGCTTCGAATGCAAAAAAAATCAAAAAGCAGCTACAGGGCTGCGTTGGGAGAAATCGTCCCCTGAGTTCCAATGTGTTCTATGTGCCAGTAGGCACATAGAACACATTGGAACTCAGGAGACGAAATGCCAATACTGTTTGTCTTTTTTCTTCAAGAAGGACGATAGGCCAAAGTATTTGTGTTTGTCGTGTGATTTCACTCAATTTGATAAGGAAATGGTTTCGGAATTCTAGGAAATTCAAAAATGGTGTCATGATACCTTGTCAGTTATATGCCAACTGTGTAGTTTTCATATGATTACAGTGTATAGTGTGAATGTCTCATGATGTACTTTTTGAATGAATTGTATGTCGGTGATTTTTTTTACCTTGCTAACCTTGGCCTAAACATGAACAAATAGCGTGGTGTTCTTCTCAAAAGAAAGCCGACAGTGAAATTTCCCCCAACGCAGCCCGGTCGATGCAGCTTGGGCTGTTTTGAATTTCCAACTTTCTTCTTGAATATCTCAGCGCATTTGGTCACGAATTGTTCTCATGAAATATTATTGTATTATCACTTCTGGTACGAACGCGATGGCAGACTTCCAGGAACAAGTCAGTGCGGCCATTAACTATGCGAGTGAAAAGCATGTATTGTTTCGTGTTCTAGAAATACGCCGCACCCTTCCTTTTAGTGTATAATGTGTATATATTTATTTGGATTTTATGGAATTTCAGATTTAAGATTTTCATAGTTTTTGTTGTTATTTTCACAGCACCTTAAGACACATACTAAAACCATAACCAAGATTTTCGCTGTCAACCTGGAACGTTAATGCAAATCTTGTATCGTGTGTATGCGTGGCATGAAAAATATGTTATTTAGTTTCAAACAAAAATTCCGAAGTAAACGACACAACATTAGTTTAGTTATGTTTTCGTCATCACTTGGTATGCATAATAGGAGTAAACATTACTATAACTTTTTAGCCGCCGTGGACTGGTCACTTTCCACTAGGGCTGAAACGGTTGGCTCATTTTCGTAACCGACTAACCAAGAGCTATAACCGGATAATATCCGGCTATCCGTGGCCATTATTTCACCAAATATGGGATCAAAACTATAGGAATTGGAAAGAAGTATTCTCAAACTATTCCGTAGTGTGCATACAAACGAACGTTGTCGAGTACTCGACAACGTTCGTTTGTACACACACTACGGAATAGTTTCTGCGATTATTCATTAATTACGGAAATTGCCGATCATTTACGAAGTTTTGAACGCCAAAGTCGATTATTTCTCAATATATACAACGCGGCTTCGATGTGTAATCTATCACAAAGGAGAAGCGGCAGATTTACTTTGTTTTAAACGTGGAATGACGAGCACTATCGATATTTCGGATAACCGGTTGACGGTTTTTCTAATCGGTTAGGTAGCTTACTGGTTTCAGACCGATTATCCGGTTAACCATTTCAGTACTACTTTCCACGGATGGGCAATATTTCTACGGACGTAATAATATTAGATTCTAAATACTAATTCTAGTAATAATCATCAAAAGATTAATTAATGATGCTCCGGGTACATCCCGGTACTTCATTAATTAAAATTTTGTTGATGATGATTATTACCTGGTAAACGCATGCGTGGACATCACTGCCCCGCGTGAATTATGTCCAGTCCACGGCAACTATACAGCACATGGTAATAAAAATACAGTTCTGGGATCACAAAAATGGAATGAGTATTTCAAACGGATTTCGCGATCCGGTGGAAATTCTCGGGCCTCTTTGCTCCTAGCTACTCCATGGAGCCTCACTTTGACGGACATCGGAATGCGATTTTTCACTCGTCCTGCACAATATGTACTCGTCACTGGAGCGAATGAGTGGAAATAATCTGCATTTTGTTATGGAGTAATCGTTTTCTAGGACTGATTAGAGATTTTATCTTAACAAACATACATTTGTGCGAGCGTTTCAAATCGAAATATATTTTCTTAGAAAATGGTATGTCATTTCAAATAGCTTGCATGTAAATATATTCACACCAGTATCCTCAAGTCGTTGGGTAAAGGAGTGGAAAGAAGTGCGGGGAGCCGTTGGTTAGCGCATTGGGTGTGAGAACGAAAGGTCGCAGGTACGATGTTGGCCCAAATATTTCCACCACTCCTTGAGAGAAATGGAGTTGTAAGTGACCCCAAGACCATAGCCGACACTTTAAACAAATACTTTATTAGTCAAAGCAATGCTGTTATTGGTAAAGAACTGCCAAGTATCCCCATTACTGAGCACCAACTAAACTTTGTTGACGTTATATCAGCCTAGGTAAAAACTCTATCTTCAAATCTCGATGTCAAGGAGGCTTGTGGTACAGATCTTTAAAAAAATTCTCTTCACCGTTAGTGGTACCACTTCGTCGCCTGAGTGCTAGAATGTTCTATGTCTCCTATGGGACATAGAACATTCTAGCACTCAGGCGACGACTTAGTAGACTATTCAATTTCTCGTTGTCTCAAAGTAAATTTCCCTGTTTGTGGAAGCATGCCAATGTGATCCCAATTCATAGAAAGTCGTCTGTGAATTTAAAAGAGAATTATCAACCCGTTTCTTTGACTTCGAGCGTAAGTAAAGTGTTTGAAAAATAATTTTTGAACATGGCTTTCGATTTCTTGTGGATAATAAACTGTTGATCGATTTTCAGTCCGGTCTTATACGAGGTGATAGCACAGTTTGTCAACTAATGGATCTAGATCACAATTTAAGAGTGGCGCTAGACGAAAAACAAAGAAATTCGTTTTCTATTTTGTGATATAAGTAAGGTGTTTGACAGAGTGTGACATGCCGGACTTATTCACAAACGTAACGGAAAGGGAAGAAGGGGTCATTTGCTATCCTGATTTGAGGATTATCTAAAAGGACGAAGCCAGGTAGTTGTCGTCAACGGGCAAACCTCAGGAACCGAAGTCATACAAGCAGTTGTTCCGCAAAGGTCGGTTCTCGGCCCGCTACTGTTTAAGATTTATATAAACGACATTGTTAATGACATCCAGTCAGATATTCGTTTTTATACCATGATTACCTATTCTACTGTACATGAAAAGACTATGACATAAATTTTAGCTTTACACACCAACCGTGGTGAACACGTCAGCAATGGGATTTCGGTAGCTAAAATTTACACGTACAGTGGAACTACATCCAAGTTGACCTTTGGTGACGTCGACCTGAGTGCGAACTTGTCTAAATTTATCGCACGTCGCCTCGCGAAGAGTGAAATGAAAGAGGCAATTATTTATTACGTTTTTAAATGAGTTTACCCCATAAAACACAAAAAATTAACAAACATGCATTGTGTCATGTTAATAAAGCATCCATAACTCGAAATAGTATGTTATTATGTTGTTAAAATGAAAAAGGTCCTCTTTCTTTTTCAATTTCGTTTCCGTGATAAAATTGACAGCGGAAGTACCACCCACCGTTCCTCATGTAAACAAAAACAAATTCGCGCGTATTTACGGTTGCTGCTCAGTTAAATCGAGAAAAAATAATAGCGACTCTTAATAATCTGACGATCGTGGTATAAATACACCAAGCTACTATGGTTATATTCTATATAAATGCTGATGATATGTCACTGTCTTTACTAGTGGAAGACCCATTTATGGTAAGTAAGATGATGAACTTAGATCTTATTGAGATCGCAAAATGGTCCAAAAAATGGTTGGTAAATTTTAGTCCACAAAAAACAGTTTACGTAAGTATCTCACGTAAAACTGTTCCTAATCCAAAACCTCCGTTATATTTATTGTATAAAGTTATTAAAGAATCCACTCATCATAAACATTTGGGAAGTACTTTTCAAGGTACTGTTTCTTGTGACATGTGTATTGATGGCACAGTAAGTAAGATAAATCCAATGATAAATTGTTTCGGAGCTTAAAATATAGATTATCACGCTCATCTCTAATAACATTGTACAGTCACTTTATACTTCGTCTCTGTTTGATTATGCTGGCGCAAGGGCGTCATGCTAGGGAAAAATCTTGGGGCGGGGAAGCGGATCGGTAACACCATCTAAGCGGAGCGACACCATCGGTTGGCAAGTAGCGTGCCTAAAACAATTGGCAAAAAATGCCTCCCAGATTGCCGGAAATGGCAGTTCCCAGGCCTTCACCGAAAATATCTGGGGGGGGGGGGGCGCAGTCATGAACTTCTTTATAGAGAAACTGGATTTGTCTTTCTGAAAATCCGACGAACACGACACAAATTAACATTCTGCTACAAAATGATAAATGGACTTGCCCCAAATTATATATGTAGACGAATCCCTCGAATCGTTGTACAAAGGTCCACATGTTCACTCAGAAATGAAGGACAACTGTGCACTATATTCTGTAGAACAAAAGGTTTTTCAGATTAATTTTTGCCATCTATAACTGAGCTGTGGAATGAGTTGGCTTCTGAATCACGCAACTGTCTAACAAATAATTCTTGAATTAACTAATTGTTTCAAGGTCGCTCCAAAGAGGGTCATAACCTATGTTTTTGAGACAAAAAATGAAAAAAATAATGAAAATTAATTGGCGATTTTGGTGAATAGCGCTGGGTGGTTTTGGTCGCTACGTTGGGTAAAGGGTTAATTGTCAACTCTATACAGCCCAGAGAATCTCAACAATTTGAAAAATGGTAACGTAAAACTAAATACTCTTTTATTTGGCAACCCATAGTCTTCGGATGAGTTTAGCAACGAACTATTTCTCGTACTTCAACAATATATAATTAACACCGGGAGATTCGACGATCGTTGTAGGTGAGTGTGAGTGGAAGATGTCTATTCACATAACCCATCGGTGACTACCGAATCTTACGGCGTCACTTCTTGGCTGATACTTGGCGACTATTCGCGTCGACGCAGACAGAATAATCCATGGCTGTCACCTGTTTGAAAGTCTTGTCAGATGTTACCTTAAGTGTCAGTGTGCCAAATCACAAAAAGAAAACACAGTCAGTTTCTTCCCAAACATACAGTTTACAAAAGAGTTTTGTTTCACATATGCATTATTCTATGACCAATTTGTAGTGATCATAATATTTTTCAGTCCATGTGTACTTCACTCCTTATTTAATATTATTTATTTATCGGTGGTTAAGGTCATATATAATAATTATGCACAATGGCTAATCGTAACCATGACAGTTTTACGGGTGGAGGAAGCCGGAGTTCCCGGAGAGAACCACCGAGCATCGACGAGCAACTGTCAGCTCCTCAACATTCTAACTCTGTTCAAGCTCCGCTCAGGCAGGGTTACAGCGGTTGAAGACATGTGCACCATGAACGTGCAGTACGCCTTCGTACACGGCGTCATTGTGCCCCAATGTAGGCAACTGGGGTAAAATGCCTTGCCCAAGGACACAATGCGGGTCGCCCCGGAATGGGATCGAACTCGGAACCTCTAGTATAGAAGTCAACAGTCTACCACATGCACCGTTTCAGTGGCTTTTTTCTTTGCTAGAATAGAATATTCTTATGGGGGAGGAAGGGGGTGGGGTGGGGATGGGGAGAGGGGTGGGGGGCGCTTATATAGGCTGAGTCTGCTCGCTAAACCCTGTTTCATCTTAAAGGAAATGAAATTAGGCCTCACAAAGTAGATCTTCTGTTTTGCCAGTATTTGTAAAATTGCATGCGGGCGAGTGGTTTTTTATTTTATTTTTTATTTCTATAATTATTTCTTTGCCATCAAAAGTTCGTGTTCTTGATTTATGTTTTAGGCCTCATTATCTACGGAGTAGCATGGGTGGTGGTGTAATTCGTCCCTCGAGAGCAAGAAGGCTTTGCAATGCTAAAGCACTCAAGGGACAAATTTATCAATTTTTTAACTTGGATAAAATATCAAACATAAAACATTTAATTTTTATTTTTTTAAGTTTACATTGGTTATAAAAAGAGAGCATACGGCAGACAAAAGTACCATGCGGGAGGCCCTGAGAAACAGATTTTTAATTTTTTTTTTGGCCTTACTAGTAAAAAATAAAAAAAAATGCTGGCCCACGTCATCTGAGGTATGTTCTTGGGCAAGATACCTGATCCCAATTACCCAAACGGGAGAGCGGAGCAGCAATTTGCTGAGGCGTACAACATGTTTGTGCTACAGTTGCCCTCAAACAATGTAAACTCTACTAACGCCGTGAAAGTATGCTGAAGTGGCCAACTGTTACTCGCCACCGATTGGTATTTATCAACGGAAAATTCGACTTTTTCTACCCCCTAAAATTGCCCTACGCTAACAGATCTACGCTAGCAACCCGAAGTCGAAACATTAAACAAGAGATTGTTATTGGGACATTTGACAAGTATCACCTTCCCAAAAGCTTTGACAGTCGCATAAAAATCACAACTCGAGAAAAAATCTTGAAGGTTATGGTGCGGGTAAAACTGTCATGTTGCTGTTGTTCCCTAGCTTTGGGTTTCTAAGTTACGTAATACTTGTTATGTGAGGGCAAATAAATAGAGTAGCTGTGTTTACGACACTTGACTCAGGATTGGATCTTCTCAGCCAATCAGATTGAAGTTAACCAGGATGTGATGTGAAAAGAGTCTTCTCATATATATATATTTGTTTGTGGAAGTATATGCTTCTATCAAACATAACGGTTTTTATGATGTCAGCACTTTCTCAAAATTCGTCATTAAAATTAGTTTATTTTTTTCAATCTTTTACCATAAGGCATAACTTAGGACCTATCACTGGACTGAGCTCGTTCCACTGATGGGGCCATAGGGTATTTTTTAGACAAAAGTGAACATATTTAGTTATTCAAGAAAATATGTGTGCAAATGTCTTCGTTAGGGAAGGAGAGTTCGATCCCCGTCCGGGACGACCCGCGTTGTGTCCGTGGGCAAGGCACTTTATCTCGGTTGCCTACATGGGGGCACAATGACGCCGTGTACTAAGGCGTATTGCACGTCGATGGTGCATATGTCTTCAACCGCTGTAACCCTGCTTGAGCGGAGTTTGAACAGAGTTAGAATGTTGAGGAGCTGACAGTTGCTTGTCGATACTCGGTGGTTCTCTCCGGGTACTCCGGCTTCCTCCACCTGTAAAACTGTCACGGTCACGATTAGCCATTGTGCATAAGGATGTGACCTTAAACACCAATAAAAAATAAATAAATAAATAAATATAAATAAATAGTGTACCAAACATAACGGTTTTCATGATGTCAGCACTTTTCTCAAAATTCGTCATTAAAATTATTTTATTTTTCAGTCTTGTACTATAAGACGTAGCTTATGACCTATCACTGCAATGAGCTCGAAGAGCTCGTTCAACTGATAGGGTCATAAGCTATTTTTTAGATAAAATGAAAATATTTAGTTATTCAAGAAAATATGCGCGCAAATGTCTTCGTTAGGGAAGGAGAAATAGGCCATAAATCACAATCAACAGTTGGTAATGGTATCAAAGACTCGATCGAAGGCCATTGATTGTGGGCCGAATGTTTGTATGTTTACTGGATTTTAACCACACTTTCAGTAATCAGAGTTACATCGTGTCAAAAAAGTTCTACGGGTGGAGGATGTCGGTGGTGTACCCGGAGAAAACCACCGAACACCGACGATTAACTGTCGGACTCCCCAACTTACTAACCCTACAAAACCAATGGGAGCTGTGGTTGAAGGCAAGTGAACAATCGACGTGTAGACGTCTTGGAACACTGTATCCCCAAATGGCTAACCGGGATGAGTTGACTTGTCAAGGACATAGGAGGTCCTGCTTATAATAGACAAATCACCTGGGCAGTGATTTCTAGACAAATCTTGGCTGCCTCAACAGGCATTTGATTCGTGGATAATACCATTTGGCAAAAGGATAAATTGAAGAGATGAATGCGTTCATTCAGAAAATGTTTTAATTCACCGAGGCGCAGTGGTTACGGAATTGCAATTCAGCCCGAAAGGTTCATGGTACGATCTCCGCCAGGAGTAACTGCGTCGTGTCCTTTGGCAAGACACTTTATCCCAATTGCCCACGTGGGGGCACGGTGGCGGTGTGTACTAATACAAACTGTACGCTGTTGGTGCACTTGACTTCAACATTGTTAACTCTGCTTGTGTGGAGCTTGGACGCTGGGAAGTCTGACAGTTGCTCGCTGCTGCTGGGTAATTCTCTACGGGTACTCTGGCTTCCTCCACCTGTAAGACTGTCGGCACGAGATGATCATGGCTGCCGAAAGTGTCGTTAAATCCCAATAAGTAATAATAAATAATACTTCACCGAATACAAGCATTGCTCAGCTCCATCTCATGTTCCATAGATATGCTGTTCTCCTCTGCTTAACCTGATGCGAGGAGCGAGTCGAGCTTGGAGGTTGATGCTCTCCCCCGGTGTGACAGGAATAGAAGTCCGTAGGAACGTTAGTCCCTCTGGACTATTATTCCGCGGAATTATAGTCCTAGGTCTAACATTTCTAGGAATAGTAGTCCGGCGGACTACTATTCCTAGAAATGTTAGACCTAGGACTATAATTCCGCGGAATAATAGTCCAGAGGGACTAATTTTCCTACGGACTTCCATTCCTGTCACACCGGTTCTGTCTTATGTAAGCTTAGTACAGTCGAGCTGTAGTCAGGTGGTCAGAGGTGCGAGGTAAAGAGAAAATGGTGGCTTTCTCTGCCCTTTGGCCCCTTTCCTCCATGTCCTTCCTGTTTGCAAAAATCTCCATTTATTTAATGTTTGCTTCCGAAAGAAAGCTTTTGATCACCAATCTGGATCAAGTTTGTTAAGCTCGTTCCCTAACACTGTTTACTCATTTTGAGCAATAATCTGTTTGAATCCGACGCACATTGGTAGGACATCCCCAGCAATAAACGTATGTGACATACGGACCGAAGTACAAACGTGCGAATAGAAATTCGGACGAATGTATAAACGAACAAATGTGCAAACAGGCGAACACACGCACGGTAGTTCTCACATAAACAAACATAAGTGGGAATTAGTTTCAAGGACTTGAGCATTTTGCTACATTATTATTTGACAATTATTCGCTGTTCCATCCTCTCTACGACAGTAGAGTACAATGTATTCAAATTGGATACCCAACACCTTTTCAAGAGCTTCCTTGTTCTGAAGTATACCGAGGCTCATTTCTACCAAGTTACCATCAACTCTTTCAGTACAGTAAGCATAATTTTGAGTTAGCATAATTTTAAATAAAGATTTCATAATCATATGACCCCGTAAATGACATCGTGTCATCGGTTTTCGCCGCACATGGGAACGGCGTTTTTTACTCAAGGGCAACAATCTAGCAACTGACTCGATCGCGTTTTTTTTATAATTGGACTGGACAAGGGACTACATTGTCTCTTTGTGGCACTTCTGAGCCAATGCTTTATTTACAAACTTATAAGAAGTAGTGTAATGGAGGATCGTCTCCCATTATACGTCGAAGTCACATCCCGTTCCAAAAGGACTCGTTCAGCCGATAACGAATGTCGAATAAGGAACTGGGAATAAGTAACGGTTGTCATGTCCTCGATATTTTTTCAGTATTTGATGCAACAGTTCAATCAATGCATTTGTCCCGATTCGGTGCTGAAAAGTTTTGAAGAACCAACAGAAGCTCTACTACTTGAATCTTATGCGAAGTCTTGTTTGTTAAATCTTATGCGAGGTCTTACTCGTTAAATCTTATGAAAAGTCTTACAGTTAAAACTAGAAGTCCTGTCACGAATTGTACGCTTATCTAGGCTTAATTACGCGTAGGAATTGCGTGCAATTGCCATATTGAATGACATCCAAAGCACGGCAGGTTCTCCTGGTTACTCTTAGCAATCACATGCAATGTTTCTGCCAATGGACCTCCGGGTTACCCGGAGGTCCATTGGCTGAAACATTGCTTGTGCACAGGCCACATGTATGGAATTTGATAGCTTTACTATGGTCATAACGCGTAGATTAACGCGCAGATCGGCGTGCTATTTGTGCGCATTTCATGACAGGACTTCCAGTTTTAACTGTATTCGTTGAATCTTACGAGAAGTACCATTGTCTGTACCATAACATGTACAATATGCACCAGACTCCAATTATTGTCTTATTGTGCTAGTGCGCCTTCTTTATACCATGATTACCTATTCTACTATATATATATGGAAAGCCTATGACAAAATTTTTAGCTTTAAACACCAACCGTGATGGACACACCAGCAATGAGATTTCAGTAGTAAAAATTTACACCTACAGTAGAACTACATTCCCGTTGACCTTTGGTGACGTCGACCGGAATGCAAACTTCGCTAAATTTATCGCACATTGCCTCGCGAAGAGTGAAATGGAAGTGGCAATTATTTATTACGTTTTTAAATGGGTTTACCTCATAAGATGCCAAAAATTAACAAACATGCATTGTCCCATGTTAATAAAGCATGCATAACTCGAAATAGTATGCTATTATTGTTATTAAAATGAACATGGCTCTATTTCTTTTTTATTTCGTTTCGGCGATAAAATTGACAGCGGAAGTACCGCCCACCGATGCTCGTTTAAACAAAAACAGATTCGCTCGCATGTACGTCTGGTGCTCAGTAAAATCGAGAAACAGTAACAGCGATTCTTAATAATCTGACGATCATGGTATAAATAAAATATACCCAAAGTAGCTTGGTGTACCAAATGTTCACCACTCGTGTTGAAGTGGTGTTAACCGCGCGCCGAAGGCTCGCGGTTAACACCACTTCACCACTCGTGGTGAACATTTGGTACACCAAGCTACTATGGGTATATTCTGTATTTTAATAATGTCTTGGAAAGGTTCCAAAATGACGTTGACTTCGTGAAAAGTAAAGGTGGCATTGCCATTTGACGGTTTTGTTTTACTTAAATTTTAAATGTTTTTTGTCATAAGATAGCCAAAGATGCTGAATGAGGCTTCAAATATCAATGATTAAATAAATGACCTTCTGATTACTTGATCATAAACATCAAACTTCAATAAAAGTTGATGAACAGCCTCATATTAACACTAATGTGGATAAGATTATAGTCGTCGTGAATTGTTGAAAATAGAGAATGTTCTTTGTGAATTTCACTCCACTCTAATGTTCATACTAACTTGAAAATCAGATTCAATAGAACTTGGCATAATAGTATTGATGGTTCGCGCCTTTTTACACATCCCAAGCTATGATATTTATGTGTCTGAATGACTTGATTCCTGTAACCACACTCTGCCGCACAGCTAGTTGGACAAAAAATCTCGTTTGTCACGTTTTTATAAATTTTGTACACATTCCAGCCTCAATGTTGCATGAATGTACAATTTCTGGGACTTTATTCCAAAGAAAAGGGAAGGAGTTGTTCCTAAAATTTATTTCATAATTGTTTATCATGTGTATATATCTGTCTCAGGTTCCTGACATCAAGGTTCTGTTTCACGTAAAAGGTAATTATTTCTTCTATCCATACAGATTGCTGCAACAGTCCATTGATCTGTGTTGTATTCCGTCTCGTTGACGAGATGAGATCGGCCAGATCACACTCGACGCCGCAAGGTAATTATTTCTTCTATCCATACAGATTACTGCAACAGTCCATTGATCTGTGTTGTTGTATTCCGTCGAGTTGATGAGATGAGATCGGCCAGAATAAACGAGACGCCGCAGGCCAGATCAAACTCGACGCCGCAAGGTAAATATTTCTTCTATCCATACAGATTACTGCAACAGTCCATTGATCTGTGTTGTTGTATTCCGTCGAGTTGATGAGATGAGATCGGCCAGATTAACCGAGACGCCGCAGGCGTCGAGTTTGATCTGGCCGATCTCATCTCGTCAACGAGACGGAATACAACAACACAGATCAATTGACTGTTGTAGTAATTTGTTTATTATATGGCAATTAGTATTTTAAACTGACCACAACACCTGTAGACGCAAATGCAACAAGAATTATATTAGCCAAATAACCATTTACAATTCATGGAATTGGAGAATCCCAAAGGCTAAGCAATAGCGAACGTTCGTTTCAAACATGAAACTTGAAAGTCAAAACAATCGAGGCAAGACTTGAATTTCAATCGGAATCGCTTTCGATAACACAGATTCTCCTACGTTTTGTTGGATTTGATCTTGAAAATAGTTGTTAACTGTTATTTTGCAATTGTTCAGCACGGCATTTTCAAATAGACCTCAACTGGAATGTTTGTGGACGGAGTTTAATGAGGAGACGCAATAAATATTTGTCATTTGGCAACGGGCCTCGAGTACGTTCGATTCGCTATAATATTGTAATCGATTCTCATTTCTCTTTCAATCGCAATCGTGAAACGCGTAAACTGCGTAATTGTTTTTATTGAGTTCTATAACCGGTCATAGAAAAGCAGCGTTTTCTCATACGGTATTAATAAACCATTCAAGATCGAACGCACGCATTACGGGATTCCCTGGTGTATTGCTGGAATTTACCAATTTATTTATAGGTCTCTGGTAGAAATAGTCCGTTCACGTGCGCCTCATTTGAGACAGACATGATAACGATCTCGAAAACTTGACATTCTGTTATCCGGACAGCCAGATTTGATGGGCAACTACATTCGTATTGAGGTGCTATTTGTGGTAGTCATATAACAAAAAATTGAACCAGATGTTTACGTCAAATTACGTCGCGCCTGCTGTGATTCACTTTACCAACGTACCCGTGGACTCCAAACATATACCATTTTCCGACATATCCTTGGTTTTAACCTGATGTGTTGAACAAAATTATTTTCCACCTTCGATAAAGGATCTTTTCTCGAAATCGCCAAAAGGTGCAAAACATCACAAGGAGTCGTTAAAAGAAGTAGATCTTCTGGTGGTTTCTCAAAACTTTTCAGTATGAAATCGGGACAAGTGCATTGATCGAACTGTTCCAGCACGCACAGAAAAATATCAGGGACGTGACAACCGTTATCGGTTGATAACGAATGTCGAATAAGGAACTGGGAATAAGTAACAGTTGTCACGTCCTTAAAATATCAAAAATACTTTTCCGGATGCTATTTCCCTTTTACTCAGTCGTTCGTACTTTCTACTTCTTGTCCCTACACTCATATATGGCCACCGACTTGGCCCGCGACTGTTCCTACTCTAAATATGTGCTCTGTGGCACACCTTACATTGCAACGTGCCTATACTTTCGCACCAATGCGGCACCTCCTCTAACCTATAGCATGGGACATCCCCAGCTCCTCAACAACGACCCACAGTCTTACATGCCTTGAGACTGGAATGATTTTTTTGAGAAAACCCCTGACTATTATTCGATCGCGAGGACATTAATTCGCATTTTAATTGCTTCTCTCAAACTTGACCTCTTAGATCTATCTTACTTTAAAATTCTCTTTTAAGTCTCTTTCAAAGGCTCGTATTTTCGATACATACTGTGATTCGCTGACAGACCAGATACGTAATACGGGTGTGTGTCCAGAACATGTGCGATGTGGTGTTTGTACGGCCATTACCTATTAACTGGACATAATTACATAGATAATGACAGCAAGAGAACACTGGTCTTTTACTTCCTTAAATCTATTACCAGACAACTCATTGTGGCGTTCAGCACGCGCAGTAATTGCCATCAACTTCCATGCTCAATCAGCAGCGCATGAATTATTGCTGGTCTGTTTAAAGACAAATCGGTTTTCGGGGTCCCTTGGATACCTATCTTTGCGCTTTATATTAAACACGAGTGAGAAATATTAGCAAAAATATGTACACTTTTAAACAACAAATCGTATATTGCAAGCTGTCACCTTGATACTATAGACAACAAAATCTGCACGTGTCATGCAATTCAAAGACAATATATCGAGCGAAAGTAAATCTTTCTCCATCTTTAATATCAACTGCCGTTGTCTAAATGCTAATTTCGAAAATTTCCGTAATCTATCGGGCTATCTACAATTGGATAACCTAAAGAGCTCTGTGCCACGAACTGGAGGGTTATCACTCCCTTACCTACAGCACACGGCCTGATAATGGTGATGGTAGAGTTGGTGTTGGTTTATTTGTAAACGATAATATGTCCTTCAAAATACGCAATGATTCTTCAGTTTTTATCCCTTTATTTCTTCGAATCATTATTCATAGAAATCACTGACAGAACTAAATGTATAATTGATTCCATCTATAGACCAAATTCTACTCCAAAAGCAGACCTCGAGCTTTTTCTATCCAAATTATTTCGGCTACTGGATCTAATAAGCTTCGAGAATAAACGGGCTTATCTCATGGGCGACTTTAATATTGATCTCCTAAACTTCAACAGCCATACTAACACCAACTCTTATATAGATTCTCTATTCAGTACAAGTTTCATGCCAGCTACCACAAGGCCAACGAGAGTAACGGATACTTTTGCAACATTAATCGATCATATATTTAGCAACAATCCTAACTCATATGAATCAGGAATTGTAATTACCGATGTTAGCGACCACTTCGCAACATTTTATTACGATGACAAAAATAACTGTTCGGCCCGCGCAACTCTAACTATAAAACGCGTGTTCAAATGGACGAATATTAGTCAATTTAAGCACTTTTATAGAAGTGCGACTTTTCAGACGTTCTCATTACAGAATGCCCGAATGGAGCGTATGATCTTTTCCTCGACAAATTCTGTTTCCTCTTTGACAAAGCGTTCCAATCGGAAGTGAGTCAACTTCAAAGACATACATAAAACGCGAGCCATGGATGACACATGGAAATCCCCATTTAATAAAACAAATTTTATGTTATAGAGATCAACGAAAGGCTGCGCCCGTTAGATTGTGTGAAGCCTTTCGATAGCATTGACCATGATATTCTGCTAAAGAGACTGGAATATTATGGCATTCGAGGGTTAGCTAATTCCTGGTTTAACCCTTTACCTAACCTGAAAAGCAGACGACACTTGCAAAAATAATTCTTGAATAACTCATTTTTTTCATTTTTTGTCTCAAAAACATAAGTTATGACCCCTCGTTGGAACGAGCTCGACGAGCTCGTTCCAACGAGGGGTCATAACCTATGTTTTTGAGACAAAAAATGAAAAAAATAATGAAAATGAATTGGCTATTTTTGAGAATATCGCTGGCCGGTTTTGGCCGTTACGTTAGGTAAAGGGTTAAAGATTATTTAACAGAAAGAAGCTAGTCTGTTTATTTCCAGGATGAAGTATTCGGCAAAAGAGAGATCATTACAGGTATACTCCAAGGTGCTATCCTCGGGTCCATTTTATGTGTACTATATATCAAAGACATCAACAAATCGTCTTTGATTAATGTCTTCTCGTTCGCAGATGACACAACAGCGTATGAAGCAAGAAATAGTTTGGACACTCTGATAGAAAATGTAAACACTGAGTTATATAGCATAAGTGATTGGTGCTTTGCGAATAAATTAGCTCTAGCCGTCTCAACAGCAATATTCATGTAATTCCATCCCCAAAATGATACGCAAGGGGCGAAGGACAAGAGCATATCATTGAATGATTATACTATATATATACACTGAATATTACACTTGTCGGTAACCATCAAGAGGCGACAACATTTAAATTTCTGGGTATTCACGTGAATGAAAATATCAAATTCGAACAACACGTCTCCACCGTTTGCTTGAAAATAGTCAGGGCTAATTTTTGCCATAAATCGGGCAAAAAAAATGTATTCCCCGAGTAGGTCTAGATTATTGTATATCTCTCAGATCAAACGTCACTTAATATATGGGGTCCAAGTCTGAGGGACACTCTGCAGCCACAAATAGGATTCCCGGCCTACAAAAAAGCTATTCGAGTGATAACGAAATGATCATATACTTCACACACCGATCACCTTTCAAAAAGTTGTGGTATACTAAAATTCAGAGGCCTCTATACACTACATACTCTCTTGATCATACATGACAGGTGTAATAATAAACTACCTGAGTCCATCAACAACACATTTGAAAAATTTATACGAACCCATCCGACAGGAACACTGTACAGTCTGGTAATACACACACACAAAAGCTCAGAGCCAGCTTCTCCGTTGAACTCCCGTTCCATTCTTTCCCACGGATTTGAAATGACACTGAACCATCAAATGCGGCGCATCAGTAGATACCAATTTAAGAAAGCGATAACAGACAAGGCTCTAAATTCATATTTTATAGATGCCTCTTGTTATAACCCGATTGTACTTCCATTTCGCCTGGATCTAAACATTTAGAGTCTCAGCATTTTAGAGTCTAGGCGTTGTTAATTAGATCATGCAATTTCTGTAATTTTTGTAATGCAATTTCTGTATTACTTTGTCCCCTTTACCAAGCTCAATGGCCGTGTCCGGCTTGCACTGTTTACAAAGATCGCATTTCCGATTTTGTCCTTTTTCCTGTTCTTGCCCACAGAGTAGGGCTCATGGTTCCGCACTGGAGTGAGCTCATCGAGGTCATTCTGTGAAGAGGGGGGGGGGGGGGGACATGGCCTTGCTTTTGGGCTGGGATTGAAAGCAAAGGAACAGAAAAAGTCAAGAGAATCTCTTGCAAAAATAGTGTTCTGTGTGTACCGGGCGAGGCGTTAAATAATTAAGTAATACAAGTGCCTCCTCAAGAATTCAGCAATTGTTTTCAACTTTGATGCAAGGACTAATTACATTTTTTAATATGGGAACGGCAGGAAGACAGCCCTCAATGCTATGCTGTTTCCATGCAGTGTTCCTTTACTTCTGTACATCTACAAATTATTCATTATGCTCCGTGTAAACGTATACTGCAAATACATTTCATTTTGGACTGCTATAAGACAGTACCTTGTCGCTATGACTGTGACACTTCTGAGCCAATCATTTATTGACAAACTTATAAGAGGATGTGTAATGGAGGATCGTCTCTTTTAATACATCATAGTCTCACCCCGCTTCGAAAGACGTCGTTCGGAAGCTGCGAGGGGTTAAGCTTCTGACAAGCTGTAAAAAAGAACGTTACATACACGACGAAGATATATAACGGTTGAACAGGGAAATAGCAGCCGTAAAAGTATTTTTGATATTTTAACGGACGTACTACAAAACTTTTCAGCATGGAATCGGGACAAGTGCATTGATCGAACAGTTCCTGCACAAACAGAAAAAATATCGGGGATGTGACTACCGTTACTTATTCCCAGTTTCTTATTCGACATTCGTTATCAACCGATAATCGGTTGATAACGGAAGTCGAATAAGGAACTGATAATAAGTAACGGTTGTCACGTCCCCGATATTTTTCTGTATGTGCAGGAACTGTTCGATCAATGCACTTGTCTCGATTCCATGCTGAAAAGTTTTGTGAAACCACCAGAAGATCTTTTAACGACTCCGTGTGATGTTCTGCACCTGTTGGCGATTTTCGAGAAAAGATCATTTATCGAAGGTGAAAATAATTTTGTTCAACACAGCAGGTTGAAAGCTGGGATATCTCAACAAACTGTATAGGTTTCGAGTCCGCGGGTACGTTAGTAAAGTGAACCACAGCTGGCGCGACGGAATTTGACGTAAACATCTGGTTCAAATTTATATATCCCTTAGAGCTCCGTCATCATCAATTAAAAGTTGAGCTTTATTTTCAATATACAGCACCAACATGCACTGCAAAAATTTTGTTCATTTCATTGTCTCGGTCATGTACATTTTTCATGTTTTTCTCGTATATTTAACTTTATTAAAGAACCATTTTATTCTAACCGCCAGTAAAGGCAACTGGTTGACAGTACTTCCACAGTAATTAGTCTGTGTAAAACACACAGACTATTGTTTAGGTACGGTTTCTTTGTCTTCTCCTTCTTCTTCTTCCCTCTTCTTCTTTTTTTCTAAATCTCCTGCTTCTGTTTTCTATGCACTTCCTTGTCCGCGCGATAACTCAAAAACAAATTGTCCTATCTCGCTGATGTTTTGGCATACTAATAGACAGTCAAGAGTTCTCGCCCTCCTATGTTTTTCAGGTCGCTGGAGCCCTTGAGTATGACCCAGTCGGCCCCGGGGGTTTTCACGGCCTCTAATTTTCTGTAAGTTACCCCGAAGCAATACTATGTTATATTTATTCTCACTGGAGACAATGTAAACAGAAGTGGAGTTAGCTGTCAAACAATAAATGTTATCATGCTATTTCAATCAGATGTCAGTTCCTCAAACCAAGTTGAGAGAAACGCTTTGCTTTGAAAGGAAATAAAGTATAAATTATTCAGTTCAATTCTTTTAACCCTCTCAAGACTAAAATGTGGGGTCAAAAATATCTCATATGTCCATATCTGATTCCTTGATCGAACCCTTTAAATGCCGTGCACATATATGCTTTTTCTTGTTTCTTGGAAAATGTATCCGATTCCTTTATGAATATCTTTAAATACTATTAACGAAAACGTATTTCTGATTTCTTTAAAAATAGTTCACACCCCCCCCCAAATAAACCTTCATAAATTCTCTTTCTATTTTGTTTATTAACGATACTTTAACCCCTTTCACACAGACTTCAATTTACTGGATACAGTAAATTCAGTTTCTCTAGTTTCAATGAAACTTTTTACAGTGAACTTCGGTCCATTTCGAGACCAGGGATGATTGTTTCAAACGCTTTTGTTCACGACGGACCAATACTATAGAATTTTTACAATTGTATTTTCTAGAATTATATTTTCTAGTTATCACTTCAAATGGATTGAAATGAACCATTAGCATTTTCAAAGATGTGGCAATTTGCCAGTTGGCAAATTGCCATACCTTTTAAAATGCTGATGATTCATTTTAGTCAGTTATATTAATAGGTAGAAAATAAAATTCTAGAAAACACAATTGTAACAGTTTTTTATAGTATTGGCTCCTGGACTGTTATGACATGGAGCTTTTCATAGTTTAGACAGGTTTCATCGACAGTTAATTTGTAAACGAATCGATATTTACTATTGCAACATTTAAAGACTGTAATTAAAATAGAGAGGCAATGGATACACAATGAAAGTGTGGCGGGGAGGTTCAACTGCAGTGGCGTAACAGCCAACCACACAACGAGGTTAGGGCGTCTCCTAAGGGCCCCCGACAATTGCAGTTTTTAGGGGCCGCCAACAATTCCAACATTTTGGGAAAATCATTTTTAAGGGTCTCAAAACAGTGTTGTAGTTGAAGCATTGAGGTTGGATGATTCAATACCAGCTTGCAAAAAGAATCAGGCCGATATTCTCCGAGACCAATTACGGGGTTGTGTACGTGGCACATGACAACATGAGACGCCAGTTCAAATGATGAAACAACTTTAATTTTAATTCATTTACAAATGCGGATGCATTCTGTACAAGTTGTTACATCAAACTGTCGAAGCAGTGTCCGAAATCAACCAATGTCAACATGACTCCTTCTCGTTTAAGGTACTGACCAACTAACGAAGGAACGAACACAGAAACGAAAGAAAGGTCGAACGAAAATCACCATCGGAAACATTTTATTTAAATTTTTTACTATTACTCCTATAATTAGTGTTTGGAATCTAACATTATTGCGACCGCGGAAATATTGCCATCCGTGGAAAGTGACCAGTCCATGACGGCCATACTGTAACCACTAACCATCACTAGAACTTATAAAGCTCGTCAAGGCCAGATGGATATTATACTGAATAGAATGTTTGTACCCAGTCAGTGTGCTAGAATGTAACATTACAATGTACTGAATAATTCCAGTATATGGCCTAGTCCCCCCAATAGTACTGTTACGTTACTGCTGTAGCAGTCGAGGTATAAAGGCCATTTACCAATCAGCCTGGTTGGTCCGGATCTCTTAGTCTCGTGATAAATCGGTCGATTTGTGTGCTAGAGGTCGACGGTTCGAACCCCGGCTCCCGCACTTATCTCTCCTCCTGTTACATTTGGGGACTCGTCCGATCCTCAGCAGTAGGTGGCACTGCGGGTGTTTCGACTGTTCTGAGGGAGGAACTTGGGTGAGATTCACATGTGTTGAATCTCAAAAGAAGGGGAGAGTAGTGTAGCGGTCGAGGTATAAAGGTCATTTACCAACCAGCCTGGCTGGTCCGGGTATTTTAGTCTCGTGGTAAATCGGTCGCTTTGTGTGCTGGAGGTCGACGGTTCGAACCCCGGCTCCCGCACTTATCTCTCCTCCTGTTACACTGCTAAACTGTTCAAGACATACTTGAACTACCATGGTTGGGACCGTACGAAAAACATTGAAAAATGGGGCCACAAAAAATGTCTTCTCCTTGATTTTCAGGTCTTGATGACTGTGGCGGAATGTGATAAAAAGTTATTGCGTGCTTGGGTGAAGGTATGACTAAAATACTGCGTCATTCAGAATGAATTCCAATATGTTATACTCCCTTAATATGCTTAATCCATCAATGAATTTAACATTAATGGTGCGGGGGGGGGGGGTATTTCGAATATAAAAAATTCGGAATGTTACAGAAATTGAATCAACGGTCTGCGCAACATTTTAGAAAACTAAAGACGTTGTCCTCTGGGTGATCTATAAAGTGGATCCTCTCCATTTTTCCGAGTGATCTGGCAGAACACGTTTTATTGTTGGGGTTAATTGGAATTCGAAGTTCTCACGACCCTCCCGTATTTCAAACCCATCAGAAGAATTAATGGGTTTGGAACATTACAATTATAACTGCTATTGACAGGAACTTTCTTATGTAATGATACCATTTTCTTTCCCATTGATATGTTTCGGATACATACGCGTGAGTGAATGTTCTGGGGAGGTGTGTGTTTTCTTGTACATCGAGGGCAGGAAAGATGTTTGAAAAGTATGCAAGCTGCACAAGCGCCCTTTTAAAGGAGTGAACACATTCGGAAAAGGAGATTAACAATAATAATAAAAGTTACCAACGTTTGTAACAAGAAATAGAAGAGAACCTTCCAATACCACTGGGGAGAACTACTTTCCATTGAATCGAATCTGTTCCTGCCTGTTTTCCAGTTCGCTTCCTTAAAATTACCCCAGTGCGCTACCTATCATTGTTTTTAATAAGACGTCGCCGTCCTGTTGCTGCTAACACCTATCGCGGAGAAAACGTTTTCCGACAGCAATCAGCGAAGATGGTAAGTAGATATTTAGCGGATATTAAACTATTCCTGCTCGGGTTTACCGTATTCCATGGTCAAATGTCGATGATCACTCAGTTTTCCTTGCAAAAATATCGATTGCTGCTGTAATGTCTATTTTATGGTCTTCGGGGGAAAGCATTTGAGTAAACTTTCGGCAGTTGCTTCATGACACCACGTGTTAGTTCCAGTTCACTAAAAACAGGGTTGCGGTCCACTCCACTTTAGAAATCATCGGCTCCAGTTCACTTATCTACAAATCGAGCCGAATCAATCCGTCTTTTTTGCGTACTGAGTGGCAAAATTGGCAAGGACGTAGGAAATACCAAGGCGTTGGACGTTTTTTTTTGTACAGCCAGACCACAAACTTCACGAAAACTCTAATATGATGTGAACCTAAAGCCACAAGTTCAAAGTTGCTGGAGAAATGATTGCTCGTCTATCAGGTATCCCAGTCAGACACACAAATGGGTCTATCCATTGGTACGTTAGTTAAACCACAACCAGGAACAACCTGGAGCTATTATTTACATGTTTTGGCTATAGCATGATCATTCTTGATGATGTATACACATATCTCCAGCTTGGCTAGTGAGATACACTTTTACGCAGGGATATTCATGTATAGCTGCCGAACTATATCTGATGATTTTGTTACAGTCAGATCTATATGACAATTTGCCCGTGACATAAATGGGGAACATTTTCATACACCATGTAGCTAGAAATTGGAATTTAGAACTGAATTACGAAGAAAGAACCAAATACTGTTAAAACTAGAAGTCCTGTCACGAACTGTGCACTTATCTAGGCTTAAGTGCGCGTAGGAATTGCGCGCAGTTGCCATTTTGAATGACATCCAAAGCATGGCAGGTTCTCCTGGTTACTCACAGCAAACACAGGCAATGTTTCTGCCAATGGACCTCCGGGTTACCCGGAGGTCCATTGGCTGAAACATTGCTTGTGCACATGCCATATGTACAGAATGTGATAGCCTTACTATGGTCATAACGCGTAGATTAACGCGCAGATCGACGTGCTATTTGTGCGCATTTCATGACAGGACTTCTAGTTTTAACTGTAGGTCTCCCATTTCATGGCTACATATATGCAACAATCGATATAAATCGTACTTTTATTGTTGGGATTTGATGGTAATATCGTATATTGGTTATCGCATTTTGTTTACGTTTGTTTGCGCTTTTTGTTCACTTTGTTTAATAGTAAGAATGTCGCCTGCACTAAAGTTCCCGGATCAGGATAAAATTTCAATTTAAATGCGCCATTTAAAAATACACTAGTGAACCGGTCGGAACAGTAGTGATCAGTGGTCAACTGGTTCCTTTTTCGGAATATTTATCTCATCAGATTTTATCAGGAAACTGGGCTTTTCAGCTGTCAACCAGTTTGGATAATATAGACTATGACTATATCTTGCCGCACGCGTAAAATTGTTCGGCAAAAGACGCTTTATTGGGGTAAAATCAGAGAGTGAAAAATTGAAGCGACAGCCCAATTCCGCCAACGGGATTTGCACACAACATATTATTGTCAGTTTGAAGCGCCGTGTCTGGTGAAATTATGATCTTTGCTGTGTATTTCGTAGTTCCTTTGGTTAGTCGGGGTAAGAATCCACAATTAAATCACACAACAAGCGTATGAAACTTACCTAAATCCGTTCATTTTTTCTGAAATTTAGAAATTTCTGAAGACGTCGGTATGCAACTAGAAAAAAGATCGGCAGAGAATCGATTCAATGGAACGTAGTTCCTCCCCAATGAATACATAACCTCGTGTAGTCAGTCAAGCTCGACATCATGATCACCATTAACCCTTTACCCAACATAGCGATCAAAACCAGCCCGCGTAATCCACAAAAATCACCATTCAATTTTCCTTATTTTTTTCATTTTTCTGTCTCCATAAACACAGTTTATGACCCCTCAATGAAACGAGCGCGTTGAGCTCGTTCCAATGTGGGGTCATAAGCTATGTATCTAAGGTGAAAAAAAATAGTTATTCAAGAATTTTATTTGCAAGTGTCGTCTGCCTTTCGTTCTCGGTAAAGGTTTAACCCTTTACCCAACGTAACGGCCAAAACCGGCCAGCGCGATTCTCAAAAATCGCCAATGAATTTTTATTATTTTTTCATTTTTTGTCTCAAAAACATAGGTTATGACCCCTCGTTGGAACGAGCTCGTCGAGCTCGTTCCAACGAGGGGTCATAACCTATGTTTTTGAGACAAAAAATGAAAAAAATTAGTTATTCAAGAATTTTTTTTGCAAGTGTCGTCTGCTTTTCATGTTAGGTAAAGGTTTAAATAGCTTATCGGTTTTGCGTAGAGAACTAACCAAGCTTCTGGATCTACAGGACATTGTAGTTAGTTTGTGCTATACTTATAGGAAATGCTAAATACGGTTTCTGAAATGATGAAATTATGCAAACACCATAAAGGTGGAGATAATACTACCGGGGACCCTATAAAAGTGCATAATAGGAGTAACTGCTAATTATTACATATAATCAACATTTGAAGGTAGCTTCAGGTATTTGAGTTTATGTTAACTTGGCTGTCCGTACTTATCGGCTTTCTTGACATAACTTCAATTTTGATATAAATATCGCGATGTTTGCATTTCGTTTTGACTCTCTCAAAGCCTCTCGAGTGACGAATATGGCGACTTTTTCAAAACGTACTGAACCATGGTCGTCCGGTTGGTCCGGGTGCTCTCTAGCTCCCCCCACCCGTCGGGGATCATAGCCCCCGCGTCGCCGAAATCTAGCACCACCCCTGATTTGAATTGCAATTAAAACTCACAAATGCCAAAATGTGCAGAGATATCAATCTACATTTATTGCACAATGCACGTCACTCCTGGGGCCATTACTATAAAACCTTTACAATTGTATTTTCTAGAACTGTATTTTCTAGTTACGACTTTAAATGGGTTGAAATGAACCATAGCATTTTCAAAGATCCTGCAATTCGCCAACTGGCATATTGCCATATCTTTTAAAATACTAATGAATCATTTTAGTCAGTGTTATATAATACAATTGCAGAAGTTTTATAGTATTGGCTCCTGGAGAGTTATTCTCTATTATCTATCTTGACAAGATATCTAAAAATAGTTTTTAAAACATTTCCGCTAACTTAGAAGGATGCTGAAGTAGTAGATCATATACCCGATCGTCCCTCATTACCCGGATTTATGCCGGTGCAGCTAGTGTTAAATTCCCATAGGAACCGCATTTTTGCCGGTGCAACTTTTGCCAGTGCAAAATGATGGCACCATCCAGCTACAACAGGCACGTGGTGTGCTATGGTATGTATAGTGATATATGTACACCCAGAGCTATGGGTATATATTATGGCTATGTGATAGAAAATGGAAGGGGAAGGTGAGTTTTCTTGAAAGTTTTTCTCCGCGAAACGGTGGACGTTGCAATTGACGTCGTGACGTCAAGATGCGCACGCGACGTCATAGAGATGTTGACCACTGTTGTTGTCCACTATACATTTACTGCACAGTGGTATATTGATGAGATCCTGGATGTCCACGTCAGGTTGTATGCAGGTACAGTGGGTGATAGATTCATTCTGATGGACGGTAATGTCAGTCCTCATGTTGCCCATGTTGTCTGGGAGTACCGACAGAAGGAGGGGATTGAGCGTATAGACTGGCGAACAAGATCCCCTGGCCTCAATCCAATCCAACATGTCTGGAATGAGTTGCAGCTTGCAATTTCAGCCCGTCCAGTCCAGCCAAGAAGTGTTCAGGAGCTTGGCGCCATGCTGGTCCAAGAATGGAACAACACCCCAAAAAATGACCACCAGGAACCTGATTGGGAGCTTGAGAAGGCTTTGTCAAGCTGTACTTAACATTAATGGGTCTCATACTCGATACTGAACCCATACAGTTCGCTCCGTCAACTTTTTGGCAAATTTGAAAAATTTCCTCTTTTACCAATAATATCCATTTTCCATGGATATCGTATTCAAAAGCTAAAAAAATAATGTCAAACACAATTAAAATCTTAATTTCTGTACTTAAATCATTAAAGATATAATTAAATAAAAAATATATACACTTTTCATAACAATATTTCAACTAAAACGTAAAACAGGTAGTTAGTTCTATATACTTGGTGCTTAGCAAACTCAGTAGTATGTAATCGTTTGTTCAGAACGGGAGCATAGGATGCACGGTATATACCCCTGTAGGTCCCCTGTTAGTCCTCGATATTATTAACCAACCAATTGCTTTGTATTATTATGACTGGTATAGGTAGTATGCTATGGCAGGTCAAGTGGTTTTGTGGGATGGGGTGGGGGTAATGCCTTGTAGTATAGAAGAGCTGTGTAGTATGGGCGATATATACCTCTGTGCACCCCTTCGAAATCCGTGGGTACTACTAATCGACTTGATGCTTTGTGTCGTCCTATGACTGTTTTAGGTAGTATGTAATGCAGACATTATTGTGGGGTGGGTGTAATGCATGGTCGCCTTGTGTGGCAGTATAGGATGGACGCGTTTGTACCCCAACAGGTCCCATGTTAGCCCTTAGTACTATTAATCCACCTAATGCTTGATGTTATCCTACGACTGGTATAGGTAGTATGTAATGCTACGCCTAGCGGTATTGTGGGTAGGGATAATGCCTGGTAGTTTAGAACAGTAGTATAGAATGGACGGTATATACCCCATGTAGGCCTCCTGCTGGTGCTTGGTACTATTAACGAACCGATTGCTTCGTTTTATTATATGGCTGGTATAGGTAGTACGTTATGGTAGGTCAAGTGGTATTATGGGGTGGGGGTATTGCTTGGTAGTTTAGAACGGTAGTATAGCATGGTCTGTAGGTCTCTTGTTAGCCCTTGGTACAGCTAATTCACCAGATGCTTCATATTATCAAGCGGTATTGTAGGGTGGGGTTAATGCCTGTTAGTACAGAGCGGCAGCAGAGTATGGTTGGTATATGCCCCTCTAGGTCCCATCTTAACCGTTGCTTGTGTTAACCTCTCGAATACTTTGTATCAGCCTATTACTGGTAAGGTGGTACATAATGTCAGTAGTTCCTACCACATTCCAGGTACACTTGTTCTTGTTTCATTTATCCAGATCATTCAATCAGTTCATTTTACGGAAGTTGATTAACCAATCATATTGCTTCATTTCCCGCAATTTAAACATATCCATGCAAAGTTGTCTCCCTTCTGTATAACAAAAACCAATATCATTCCAATAGCCAATAAGCTATCGCACAAGCGCTCGCGAAAAATAAACATTTGTCACAGTCAATCATGAGATATCGTTATCAACTCAAAAACAATAGATATCCTCTATTTTCTATATCTTCTTAATAGCAGGTTGCGACGTGCATTCCCATCACGCTTTGTATATTATAATCGTATGCCACAAATCTTCGAATATTCGCCCGTCTGTCTTTTTTTATTTTGCATGCAACGTCCTGGTGTTGGTCCGATGTGTTTCTTCCACTTCAACTATTTTCCAGCCCGAAGGATAACCTTCGGGCTGGAAAATTAGTTGAAGTACAAAAAATAGACGGAACCCGTCGAATGTGGAATTCATTGACTAAATGCTACTCAAATGATTTCCATATGTAGATAATATAGGACACGTATTTTGACAAATTTCCAAACTCTTAAATTATAAAATTCATCGTGTAAGTCTGAACGATATGCCCCCCCCCCCCCCCCACTCCACATCCCACAACATTAATCCACCTCCTTTCGATCTGCTCTGTGTTGTTTGCATCCCTGCAATCATTTTGACCTTGAATGAAACGTGGGGAAATTTTTCGTCATCAGAACGTAGAATTTTCTTCCGATACACTTGATTTTTACCTTTTTTTCTATTTTTGTCGTTTCAGTTTTTCTTGGTATTTTTCTCTAAACTTCTGTGTTTGCGTTGGTTTCAGTGAAACGAATGGCTCGCACCTTAAGTTATCTCGAAAGAAATAAACTACCGAGATGCAAACATTCTCATCAGGAGTTTTGTTAACTAAGAAGAGAGGCTTTATTTATTTATTTATTTATTTATTTATTTATTTATTTATTTGTAGGGTTTAACGACACTTTCGACTTATTAAATGATTGAACATCGGGTATCTCCCAAGCGGACATTACCCCAGGGAGGACATTTCAACAGCGCACTTTTCTTCAATGTTGGTGGTCATTACCAAAGACATTTCCGCATAGATGGGCGGACATTATGAGATAGTAACAACACTTTAGAAGCTAAAACACTACAAGGGTGACCATAAAAGAAGGTCCTGGTATCGTTTCAAGAACTTGAAAAGATTTGCATTCTATTTTTTCTGTCGTGATAAAATCTGTTTTGAGAGAGCGTCCCAAGTAGTGACACCAGGATCTGGTTTTATCAACGCAGACAAAATATAATTCGAATCGTTTCAAGTTCTTCTTGAAGTTTACGCTTTAGTTCATTTATCTGTACTGTATTTATTTAAAAAACAAACACAAAGAAACAAGCAATGTCTACTGCACACAAAGTATGCGAGTT
Organism: Pictodentalium vernedei; assembly: GCA_031216915.1. Taxonomy (NCBI): domain Eukaryota; kingdom Metazoa; phylum Mollusca; class Scaphopoda; order Dentaliida; family Dentaliidae; genus Pictodentalium; species Pictodentalium vernedei. Next base: position 206,315,635 of record CM062288.1, on the reverse strand, counting down.
TAAGTTTAATCATCGTTTATTACTTTCCAAAGTGTGATTTACTGGGATTTCCGGGTTTGATTATAAACGATAACTTCACAAGTGAATTATGCAATCAACAATTGTGTCGTGTATCCGAGCGCACAAACGAAGACGCTTTGCCGTGGGTGTAATGAGTACATCATTGTTTTTTTTTTGGTTTTTTAAACCCTTTACGTAACATGAAAAGCAGACGCCACTTGCAAAAAGAATTCTTGAACAACTATTATTTTCATTTTTTGTCTGAAAAACATAGATTATGATCCCTCATTGGAACGAGCTCGACGAGCTCGTACCACTGAAAGGTCATAACGTATGTTTTAGAGACAAAAAATGAAAAAATAATGAAAATTAATTGGCGAGTTTTGAGAATAGCGCTGGCCGTTTTTGGCCGTTACGTTAGGTAAAGGGTTAAATAATAGAATTATCGTTAATAATGAAAAGTATTAAACAGAGTAATCGCTTGACTGGACTGGTTACGTCAAATAATTCACTCGAGGCGAGGGACTATATTGTAAAACACTCGTGCGCATTCGTGCACTCGTGTTTGTACAACGCCCCTCACCTCACATGAATTATTCCACGTAATCCGTCCAGTCAAGCGATTACTCTCTATATAAAAAATAAAAGTCGACTCGAAAACAAAGAGCGTAATTCAACATACATGTGGAAATGTTATAAAAACAAAACAAACAAAAACGGAAATTTAACACAAAACAAATTAAAGTATCACAGAAAAAGAACTGGGGAAATGTCCACTTATCTGAAAAGAGGCCCGAGGAAATGTCTGCCCGCCATGTATGGGGTAATGTCCGCTGGAGAAATTTCCGAACGCGAAATGATTGGCAGCGAGTAATTACAGAGAAAACTTAACATTTTATACTTCAGAAAAGAATTAGATTGTTGGACAACTCATCATGTTTTCGAAATACTAAGGGGGATGTTTATTCGAGGCTGGTTGGTTTCGACAAGCAGTTCATAATTAACCCTTTGATACCTTTGTACGTCTTATGACGTACGAAATCAAACAGCGCGTTGATACTTTGTGGTCATTTGTTTTGTTGGGAGCGCGGTAGCTCAGTCGGTAGAGGTGCAGGCTGCAAGCCGAGAGGTCCTCGGTTCGAATCCCACCTGTGGCAACCGCGTTGTGTCCTTGGGCAAGACACTTCATCCCCATTGCCCGCGTGGGGACACGATGACGCCGTGTACTAAGGCGTACTTCACGTCGATGGTGCGCATGTCTTCAACCAATCTAACCCTGCCTGTGCTGCAGTGCGGAGTTACGATGTTGGGGAGCTGGCAGCTGCTCGTCGTTGCTCGGAGGTTCTCTCCGGGTACTCCGGCTTCCTCCATCCGTAAAACTGTCACGGTCATGATTAGCCACTGTGCATAAATATGTGACCTTAAACATCAATAAATAAATAAATAATTTGTTTTGTTATTATTTTTCGATTGTTTAAAGTTTTAACCTCATTTCCCATTTTCGCCCGAATAGTGCTCAGTGACAATCGTTGAGCAAATGTTATAGCAGCTTAATTAAAATACTAATATAATCCTGCTGTCAAGGCTTCTTAGCTCTTCGAGTGCCAGACACCACTGTCAGGGCTTTCAAAAAATGAGGATACCAGAGCAAAAGCCAACAATTTCCATGCTTATATTCCATAATCAGTCAATCACAAATAATATTTTGTTTATATAAATGGGTTTTATTACAAATTATTGGAGAGTGCCTGTGGGCACTCTCCAATAATTTGTAATAAAACAAGTTTGGAATAACAATTCAGACCACCAAAAATAATCTAGCCCTCAACCAGATAATCACTAATGTGAAAAATATCTTGTTATTTGTACTTAGTTTAAACATATTTTATTGTCATTAGATTGAAAACTGACAAAAGGATTGGAACACAAGTTATTAAACTTATATAAGTTTCTCTCCTAAAACATTCAATGGCAGCTAACAAAAATATACAAGAACAAACCAAACAAAAAAAAAAATTATATCTACAATGCAATAAACATGCTTCAAATAAGGTAACAGGAAACCAATTCATAGTAGCTGGAGAGAAGTGAGAGACACGACATGCAGGTATAGGATAAGATGGTATAAAGCAAAAGAAAACAGAGGAGAGTTGGGTGATGTGTCCTTATCGTACGGATGCGGCCATCGCAAGTCATCACCGAGCCTTATCTTGTTGTTAGAGAAAAGGCACACCAAAAAGGGGGAGGGGTGAGAGTTAACTAAAACGATTGCTACCTGAAATAAAGGACTGTACTAACATAAAGATCAGATTGTTTTCATTTTGTGATAAATTAGGTTTCCCGAAAAGAACATCGTCCGTGGAGTTAATGTTAAAATGAGAAAGTCGTCTGAAGAGGATTCCACGCTGGAATACGCAGTGAGGGCATTCGAAGAAGTAATGAAAACTGTTTTCAAGTGCGAGTCCACAATTTCACCTGGACGTATCAGATATATAATTTGCATACTTATCACCGTTCAGTTCGCTACAACCATTCCTTAACCTGCAATGTAGAATGTTCAGTTTCCTTGCTCCGAAGGAGAAATAGAGCGGAGGTTTCACGTCAGGATTTAATTTTAATAGCTTAATTTTAGTTTTAAACTCCTTTACAGTTTCAGCTGATGACACATACTGAGGTAAATTGTTCCAAGCCACTACCATGGATGGCAAGAAGGATCTTTTAAAATGTTCGGTTCGGGATTGATACATGGTAAAATGATATGCGTTGCGTAGGTTGTAGGTCCCTCGATCCCCAACACGCGGAGGTAATAAGTTAAATAATCAGGGACTTTTTGGTTTACTATTTTATACATTATGCAGTGTTTGTGTATTTCACGACGCTGTGCTAGACTACACCAACCTAACTCCAAAAGAATAGTCTCTGCAGAGGTTGATCTTGTCAGACCTGTGACAATGCGTCCTGCTTCCACGTGTTATCTATCGAGTCGTTTGAGAAGGTAATTAGGCGCACAGTCCCAAACAACATGCCCAAAGTCCATAAGAGGTAATATGTATGATAGGTACAACTTTTCCAAGGTTTTACGAGAAAGCTTTAATTTAAGTTTCCTTAACTGTGATAATATGGGTGCAACTTTTTTACAAATTTCGTTAATTTGAACATCCCATTTTAAATTGCTTTGGATAGATATTCCTAAATGTTTGTGAGAGTTACATGGGCGAATGCTAGTATTATTAAAAATAATATATGGAAGGTCGGGATTTGGTGTGTACGAGAAGAATATTACCTTCGTTTTATGGAGGTTAAATGAAACTAGCCATTGTTTTTCCCATATATTTATTTTCTCCATGTCGTGGTTCATAGTATTTACCAGAGTTTCTATTTCGTTTCTACATGAGGTCAGGCATGTATCATCAGCATACATTCGCGCCAATGAATCGAGGACATTGGCCAAGTCATTGATGTAAACTAAGAAGAGAAATGGGCCCAACACTGATTCTTGTGGGACACCAGCTATTAGTGTTTTGTACTGAGAGAAAGCATTGTTAATCAACACTCTTTGTTAACGATCTTGTAGGCCAGGAATGAAACCAGACTGGTATTGATAGAGGAGATTATTTTCTTGGAAGTAAGAAAAGATATATTTTCGGGCAACTTTTTCCAGTACTTTACCAAGACATGACAAGAGTGAAATCGGTCTATAATTAGATTTATCTGCTGGGTCATCCTTTTTATACACAGGTGTAACAGTTGCTTTCTTCCAACTATCAGGCAACTTGCAGGAACAGAATGAAAGCTGAAATAGTAAATACAGGGGAGCGGAGATACTTAGCACTGTACCTTTTAACATTCTCACGCTGATGTTATCGTGGCCGTGTGCTTTGTTAGTTTTCAAAGAGTTAATAGCCGAGACAATGTCGTTGACGTCGAAGGCAATTTCCTTTAGTTTAAGACTACATTGAGCAGCGAATTTTGGAAGTTTGTGATCTGTGTCTTCAATATCTCCGTTCTTTATAAAGGTGTCGTTTAATAAGTTTGCCTTTCTTCGTCTGTTATCGCTACGTTACTGGGCGTGCTTTTATCACATTTGTATAGGGGTGGAATCCCGGATGATTTTTTCCTAATGAGCAATTCCTTAATAACGTGCCAGAAATTCTTTGAGGGTGTATCAGTCAATAATAAATTTTCAAGGCTGGATTCAAACTGGCGTTTGGCATATTTTTTCATATTATTTACTGAATTTCGTATTGGTTTGTATTTATAACAATCTTCCTGTAACAACGACCTCGTGGACTTTTTCCTAGATCTGTCTCGCTGACGTATTTTACATCGCTATTCTTATGAAAACCAGTGCTTATCTTTCGGGCGGATAAGAACTGTAGATTTTTGGATACATCTATCTATTATATCCAAGAATGTGTGAGTAAAAGTTTCAGTGGCAACATTGATGTCTTCAGTATTTTGAATTAGATCACCCCAATTCACCTGGGTAATAAGATCATTCGCAAGATCGAAATCTGCATTTTTTTAATTCCTAACAACTCTAGTATAGGGTGTATTTAACGGATAGTCAAATTTAATGCAGCAGTAGACTGCGAGGTGATCGGAAACCTCAAGATCGAGGGTATCACATTCCATTATGTCGATTTGATCACTGGCCAAAATTGGATCAAGAAGAGTGCTGGTACTAGCAGTAACTCGTGTGGGTTTATCTATATATTTGTGGTCTGAAGAAGGTCCGAATTAAAATCCCCGATGAGAATTAGGGACTGGTTGATGTCTAGTGCTTTTGTTGCAGTGAAAATGTCTAGGAGGTCCCAATAATTCGAAGGCTCGTAGTATTCTGATCTGTATGAAACCCACAGAAGAAACGTTTTTAACTTGGAATTTACTTAAAAACACATTATAGAGCTATGAAATTCCAGGTCCTGTCTACGGATGTACAATAAACTTTGACCGAAGCAGACGGCGATACCACCTCCACTATGGTCCCTCTGCTTTCTAACAGGATCTGAGAAACCCGGAATACGGATATAACTAGAACAGAAATTCCCATCCAAATGTGTCTCTGTGAAACATATGATATTGAATTCTTGTATTACTTCAGAAATCTCTGATAGTTTGTACCTAATACTACGGATATTTTGGAGGAAAATAGTCAACAAATGAGGAGGTTTGCTAGTTCCATTATCTGGGCCTGGGTTCGATTCGATGTCTCCGGCTAGGATCAGCAGGACCGTGCATAAAATTAGAGGCACAATCATATGACAAGAGATACTGAAAAGAGGATGTCTTGAAGCGATAAGCCTTCTCGGAATACATTTTGGACCGCCGTGGAAGATGCCTATTGTGGCTCTATACTGTTGTATTGATAGACCCATAGAATTTTAAGGAACTGGAATATAGGGTATGTTTTTGGGTAGGCATCCTCGGCGTCATATATACCATCCATACTACTTTAAGACAGACCAGGGATAACAGACCGCGAGAGACGCATACGTACCTCAGACCACACTTGTTTTCAAAATGAAATCCACTCATTACCTCTAGAATTTGCATGTCAGAGAAGGAATTATTTGGAAGTAGAAACAGAAATGAAATAAAGAAAAGGAATGAATTTACTTTGTACAAATGATGCAAATATTGTATCGTTAAGGTTTGTTTGATCATTACAGTTATTTAAAAAAGAAAAAAAAATGCATAGTCGAATGCGACATTATGTTTTAAAAGTTATGTTCTTGTGAAAGAATCCAGTAGTTACATCAGTGTAGCTAGAAAGTAGAGCAAGACAGATCACAGCCGAGCATTGCTCGACGAGAACTCCAAATTATGAAAAATGTGTAAAAATAGAAAAATAAATAGCCGTACAGAGCGGCACATGTATGCCTATAATCAGTCTCAAATGGATAGCGGTAACTACTCAACAAATGTACCTGAAGTAAACTCAGAAGTAAAGAGTGTGCTTTACGTGCCTGCAATGCTATGTTTCAATTCCTAATTGAATTTGAACCCCGTCACTGGACATTTCTTTTCTCCCCCACTGCATGTGTAACATACGTGTGTCCCGGGTGACATAGCAGGGAGAGACAGATGTATCCCACCCCACCCACGAGACGTTATACATTTATAACGTTATTATGACGTTTTGCATATCATATCAGTTTCTTGCTACCAAATAATTCATATCGACGTCAGAATGCCGTGTGATCAAAGTTTGATGCTCTAAAACTCATTAAACCCCAAGATGCCACCGTTCCTAATTGATTTCGTCGTAAATACCTTTGGTATATACATAACTTTTGCATGCTCTTTCCGATGGTGTCATTAGTTTTTCAAAACAACGAATACCAAATGAGTTGATTATATCAGCACGTGACCGCCGATTACCTCTGGCTAACGTAACCGCTGTATGGTGGGGGGGGGGGGAATAATCCCTGATGGTTACGGGTGTGGGATGGGAAAATCCCACACCCATACCCATCAGGGATTATAATATTCCGCGTTTCAGTATCTTCCAAAATTAGTAGACCCAGAAGACTTTACGTTATTTGTACTTTCCGACGTATGACTTCTCATTTTGAAAAACGTTGAAGAAACTGAATTCCCAGTGAGATTTGAACGTAAGGATTATTATAATCCCTGATGGGTACGGGTGTGGGATGGGAAAATCTCACCCGAGGGCAAGATATTTGGGCCAGACACGAGGCCGAGTGTCTAGACCAAATATCTTGTCCCGAAGGTGAGATTTTCCCATCCCACACCCGTACCCATCAGGGATTATTTCCCCCTCCCCCCCCCCCCACCACACAGCGTTTACGTTAGCCAGAAGTAATCGGCGGTCTCGTGCTGATATAATCAACTCATTTGGTATTCGTTGTTTTGAAAAACTAATGACACCATCGGAAAGAGTATGCAAAAGTTATGTATATACCAAAGGTATATACCATGAAATCAATTGGAACGGTTCTTGGGGTTTACAGAGTTTTAGAGTATCAAACTTTGATCACACGGCATTCTGATGACGTCAATATGAATTAGTTGGTAGCAAGAAACTGATACGATATGCATAACGTCATAATAACGTTGTAAATGTATAACGTCTCGTGGGTGGGGTGGGATACATCTGTCTCTCCCTGCTATCTCACCCGGGACACACGTATGTTACACATGCAGTGGGGGAGAAAATTAAAGTCTCAGAGGGTGAACGAAACCAAACGTCTGAGAAAACGTATAAACATATCCACATGAAAAGTAAACTTTATATAAAGCATTATATATAATATAAATATTATACATATTATATATATAAGGCATTGAAATTCTCAATAGTGTTTTTTTATAAATCGGTGTTTTGTATAACGAAGAAAATTAATTTTCACATTGATTTGGAAGAATAGGGTTTTTGGGTTATTTTATATCGAAGCTTTTCCATCGGCTTTTTAATAAACTGGAACTTAAAGAGCATCAAAACATGATTAATAATGAAAATAACTCTTCCGTGAGACAAAATTTAAAATAGTATTTTAAAGCCATATTGGTCATCACAGCAAACATCAGTTCACATGTGTATGCGATCACAAAGATGGAGCTGGATTAAAGCTGGAAAGCCAAGGGGAATATATTTAAAACGATTTAGCATTTGTGAAGAATCTAAAAGGGTCCTTCTACCCCTTCATAATGAATGCATAACCGATTTTAATAAGAAATATTTTATAGCTATAAATTAGACCAATGAATTTGGCCAACGAGTTGCCTGAGGTAAAAAATTTAATAGTTCTGGTTTCCCGATCGACCGTAATCTTCTGCCCGATCCTAATCTTTTTATATGCACTTGACAAAAATGTTATATCCATTTAATATATATTGGAAGATAGGTATGGACCAGGCGTCAGATACATGTGCACTGCGAAAATATGCCACATATTCCAACTCCTCACCCAACACAAACGGCAGGTGACACTTTAGAAAAATGCAGAGCAGAAAATTTTCATTTTGTACCTCAAACACATAGCCTTTGACCCGTCAGTGAGCCCGTTGCAGTGAGGGTTCATAAGCCATGCTTTTGAGATAAAAAAAAATGGAAACAAAAATTTGAATGGCTATTTTTGTCAATGGCAATGGTCTGTTTGGTCGTTACGTTAAAAGGTTAACCCTTTGAACACTGGTGGTATCTTCCATGCCAGTTAAATGGCAGAAATTGGAAGAGTCCACATCCATTATTTGGGGGTAGAGTAATTAATATTTTCAACGTGCAGCCTTCAGGCTGCACGTTGAAAATATTAATTGTTCTACCACACACGTTCACTTAGTAGCCATCCTACTTACTGAAATTATGACGTATCGTGTTGTTGGACAGGAAAATCGGCCCCTCATGTTGAAACAGTTGAGCGACTGTATGAGAAAATAAAATATAAAAAAAACAAAATCAAACAGAAACAAAACCATCCGACCGACTCTTTGGCCACCAGGATCGACATAGGATTATGCTTTTTGTTTGCTACAGCCGGCACCAAACCCGATCAACTGTACCCAATATGCATAGGTGGCAATTTCGCTTTTGGTGGCATCCGATTGTCCCTGTCTGTACCCCGTATTATCTTCATGTCAGTGATTAGCAAATGGGCCACTACCACGGGATGTTCTTCCGTTCTAAAATCCTATGCAACAGCCTTCCTATCTTAAAATTCCTTTTCACCAAGCTCTTGTATATATCCTGAATCTGCAACGCCTTAAATTGTGACTTAACAGAAACAAAGCCACTCTTGACATTTTCCATCGTACATTTCAGTAAATATCTTCGCTTTGGATGACCCTGAAGGTTCCAGAGTTTATTGTGGGAGTTCCTATGGACAATTTCAGTAAATTTCTTCGCAAGCACTGTGCCGAAGCATGCAGAAATGTTTTGGAACTTGTAATATGGGGATTCCTAATCCGAATTTGTATATTATGGCGTCATTTTAAACGAAACTTGTTGCGGCGAACTTTTAGCGCCTGTTTCAACGTCTAGTGCAAAACACTAACCGCATGGAAACGTAACTTTCCATAGGTGTTATTCTATGGGGTTATTTGTTCACAGAGAGTTCAAAACGTTCTCAAAAACGCCCAACAACGTTTTCGTAAATGAGCATTTTGTAAGCACGTTTTGTGAAAACTTTCCAGAGCACTAAACACCTTTTAAGCACTTTCTGAGCACATGGATAGATAAACATGTACTCTAAACTGCTCATAACACTTGCTCATATGGTCACACGGGTAATCAAATGCATCCTCCAGGACACAAATTAACCCTATGATCTCTGAAAAGGCACGTTATCGTCTTATGGTGAAGTGTAATCGTGAAAGTGCAAGTCGTTTTCAAACTCATTGTCATTCTATTACGCAGATAGCGTTCTTAGTTCTTTTCTATCTCTCTTTCCATGGGGTTTGGTTTGTGCATCATAATAAGTTTCTATGTCCCAATAAGACTAAAATACTCCTCCTCTGATTGGTCGAGAGCTCGCTTAGTATATTCTATGCTTACGGCTCCAGTGGCAAATGTTACCGTCTGACGTCACAGTGCGAAATATTTGCAATGACGTCGTCCGTTTCGTAACTGCTTCATCAACGGAGTGACTAGCAAGACGCTTCATTTTTCTGGATGTTTCATATGTGCATCAGACGGTGTTTCGGATGAAGTGTTGTTTAAATTACAAACGATTTACGATTTGAACTAAGATGGGTTGAGTTTATCTGGTTTATTGATTATTTATCCAGTGCCGACGTGGAGACACGAGAGGTTTATTTACTAAACCTGTGATCGTCAAAAGTTGCCTGGAACAAGGCAACTTTTAACGATCACAAGTTTAGTAAATAAGCCTCTCGTGTTTCATGATGTAGGTTTTTGGCTATGGGTAGTGTCTATTGGAACATATACGTTATTGTGATGAATTCACGGTAACATGGTCTGAGGTTTGCGGCTCGGAGCGTATGTTCAACCTCGACGCTTCGCGTCTCGGTTGAACATAAGCTCCGAGCCGCAAACCTCAGACCATGTTACCGTCAATTCATAACAATAAGTTTTTATGTTTGACGCTATAAATGCCATAAAGGGCACTGTAAATGTAGGGTCCGGTAAATCACGATATATCTCTCGAATCGAATCAAGCAAATGGTTCGAAACCGAATCGAATTATTATTATTAATCATATTTTATTTGTTATAACAAAATGGATTGGATAACAAGCGCAGAGCACTTAGATAATATCCTTTCCTTAATATACATTTGAAAATTTCAAATTGAGTTTACAAATATTTACAAAAAGTTACATAAATGTGCATATAATGGCAAAGCAAACGTATGAATAATTAAAACAATATTGTGTATGTACACTCTTCGAGATGAATGCTGATGAGCATTCGACTTCACAAGAGTCAGAACAGATAGGTGAGAGGGAGGAGAGAAGAAAGGTGAAAGGTGAACTGCCACATCACAACACTGCTGGCTTTGGTCAACTAGCCAACGGGTCATATTTCGCCACAATCGCGATTCCTGCGGAACCGCGATTCAAGCGGAGCCCCGTTACCACTGCTATAATAGCCATCTCGAATCGAACCCACTTTTCACTTGCTACGATACTACGGCCTACTGGTTTTGTCTATCTCCGTTGGGAACCCAATATCAATAGGCATACTAAACTATTAGAAAATTGAAGGTATCACTAAGGTAGTCGTAGTGAAACTCATTTATCGTCCTTTGAGTGCAACAAGGCACCATCTGCAATGCTAAAGCATTGCAGATGGTGCCTTGGAGCACTTGACGGGTGATATCGTGTGCAAACGAGCCATAACGCAATCTTCACTAAGCTTCAAATGTCATTTTATGAATTCTCCGACGGAAATTGTGCTATCTAGTTAGACGAGATACGTTCAATATTTGCATCAGAAAACTCCAGGGTGAGTTTTTATCTTCAGAAAGTTGACAAAGGAGACGACTAACATAAGCTATTAGCTTTCTGTCGAATCCCTACCTTACATAGCAACCCATATCTATTTGTATATCTTTGTTATTTTGTGTTCTGTTGTATTTCGTGTTGTATACATCGTTTAGCTTAATGTACACAAATAACAAATTCTTGAATAAATATTGTTTAAACTAAAGTTGACAAAGAGGAATGGTATGAAATCCAAATCTCTTCAGAGTTCGATTTTTTTCGAATAATCGAGATGGTTTCCAATGAAATCAATGACATGATTTGAAATCGAATCGAATCTCGAACGCTCTCCTGACCCTATGTTCCAATAAGAGTAAAAGCCTCGCATTCTGTTTGGATAAAAGCTGGCGTAGTTTTTTTTTAATGTTTATGGCACCAGTAGCAAATGTTACAGGTTGACGTCACAACGCGAAATATTTGAAATGACGTCGCCCGTTTCGTAATTGCTTCATCAGCGGAGTGACAAGCAAGCCCCTTCATTTTTCTGAATTTTTCACACGTGTAGCAGACGGTGTTACGGATGAAGTGTTATCTGGTTTATTGATTATTTATCCAGTGGCGGGGTACACAAGAGGTTTATTTACTAAATCTGTGAACGTTAAAAGTTGCCTTGAACAAGGCAACTTTTAACGATCAAAGGTTTAGTAAATACGCCTCCCGAGTTTCACGGCGTAGGTTTTGGGCTATGGGCAGTGTCTTATAGGAACATACACGTTATTGTTATGAGTTGATGGTAACATGATCTTAGGTTTGTGGCTCGGAGCGTATGTTCAACCTCGACGCTTCGCGTCTCGGTTGAACATAAGCTTCGAGGCGCAAACCTCAGATCTGTTACCGTCAATTCATCACAATAACTTATAATGTAGATCCTGTAATAAAATGTGCTATAATTGTAGATATTTATTTATTTATTTATTTATTGATGTTTAAGGTCATATATTTATGCACAATGGCTAATCATGACCGTGACAGTTTTACGGGTGGAGGAAGCCGGAGTACCCGGAGAGAACCTCCGAGCAACGACGAGCAGCTGCCAGCTCCCCAACATCGTAACTCCGCACTGCAGCACAGGCAGGGTTAGATTGGTTGAAGACATGCGTACCATCGACGTGCAGTACGCCTTAGTACACGGCGTCATCGTGCCCCCACGCGGGCAATGGAGATGAAGTGTCTTGCCCAAGGACACAACGCGGTTGCCGCAGGTGGGATTCGAACCGAGGACCTCTCGGCTTGCAGCCTGCACCTCTACCTACTGAGCCACCGCGCTCCCTATAATTGTAGATGTGTTGCAAAAATTAATGAAGGTGTCATACATCAAATTATTGACAGCCTATAATTATACAGAAACTATATGTAGTATCTTCTTTGAGAACATTGATAGTCATAATAAACAGCGACAACTTCAGTCCAGTAAAAACTTCAAGCACCCATCCCCAATGATTGGTACTAAGTCCACTACTCTTTCCGATCAACTGTAGAATTTTTAAAAAACTCAAAAAACGATGCAAAGTAAGCTATTATAGAGATATCTTAGCGGAAAACAAAATAGTATTCGAGGAACCTGACAAATATTAAATGAGGTTATCAATAAAGCAAAACGTGCAGCGAAATTACCTTCGTTCTTTACATTTAACAACAAAGTAATATATTCCCCGAGCGATATGAATTTAATAACTTTTTTGTTAATATAGGAAAACATACATCTGAAAAAATACAAAAATTAAATAAGTCCTACACAGATTATATGAACAGCAGAGTTTCAATTAATTTCAATCTGAGACCAAAAAGTCCACTTGAAGTTACTTTCATAATAAATAAGATGAAATCTAAATTTACAAAAGGTTGTGACGATCTCACCACATGTCTCCTGAAGCATACGGCAAATGAAATTGCTGCCCCACTTGCGCACATTATTAACACTTCTTTTTCTAACGGTATAGTTCTAGATAAGATGATAATCGCAAAGGTAATACACATTTTCAAAGCGGGTGACGAACACATCTTTACCAATTATAGTCCCATCAGTCTGCTACCTGTATTTTCGAAAGTGCTGGAAAGGCTTATGTCCGTTAGACTTCCATATTTCCAAGATACATTTAAAATTTTACATTCCCATCAACATGGAGTCAGAAAACACCATTGTACCTTTCTTACAGTCCTTCAGCTAGTAAATAGCACTGCAGTAGAAAATTACAAACAAGGAAATCACAACACTGTACCTTTATTTGTTGATTTATCCAAAGCCTTCGATACCATTAATCACGATATTGTGTTGGGTAAACTGGAAACCTATGGCATCAGGGGACATGGTTTAAAAGCTACCTATAAAACAGATCTCAGTATGTTGAGTATGGCGCTCATAAACCAGACCTTGCTAATTTCAACTGCGGTGTTTCACAGGGATCGATATTAGTACCTATCTTATTTCTCTTGTACATCAACGGTATTAGTAACCCAACATCACTTAACTTTTTATCTTTTGCGGATGACACCTCAGTGTATGACTCAGGCCCCGATAATGATCTTCTAGCGGTGTACTTCAACGAGGAGGTTCAGAAAATATTTGAATGATGCTTTGCAAATCATCTACTACTAAACGCCACTAAAACTAAGTATATTATTCTTAATTCAAATTATAAGTACAATGGCAACATGCGCCAGGAAATTCATATAAATAAGCAAGTAACTGATAAAGTAGGGACCCAGGACACAGAAGACTCACTGAAATTTCTCGGGATAAGTATCGACGAACACTTATCCTATAAGCCATACATATCCCAAACATGCTCTTAAACAGCCCGAGCAAATTACAGTCTAAATAGAGTCAAAACTATTCTTCCTCTTGAAGCCATGAAAACTCTTTACTATGCCCTAATACACGGTCATTTGACATATGAATTTAAATGTGGGACAAATACATAGAACGACACGCTTGTGTGAATGGGTTAATCGATATGACACGAGTGCCAGCGCGGAAGGATAGAACGAGAGGCCGCAAGCCTCGAGTTTTATCCTTCCGCGATGGCACAAGTGCCATATCGATTATCCCATTCATACACGCTTGTCATTCTGTGTTTATTACACGCCTTCGCGTCTATAAAAACAATTATTAAAAGGACACTCAGCAATTCATTTGACAATTATCAACAAAAAGAACACATTTTATCGCCAACCAAATTTGCTAGGGGAACCCGTGTTACTATTTCGCCCCCCGAGTTCCAACGTGTTCTATGTGCCTAGTGGCACATAGAGCACATTGAAAATCGGGAGACGATTTTTATCTATCGCTAGAGATTCAATTTGTAACTGCGGTGCACGATTTGTAGAAATTCCAGTGAAATTTCGCTTCATTATAAAAATAGTCCGTCAACGGTTTCTGTTCCGCACATATGTGCGGAACGGATTTTCATTTTACGCATGGTTTAGTGTTGCTGTAGATGGGGGTTTCGTTGAACAGACGTGTAATAAATCTAGGGGTACAATAAAATTAGTGATTATGAAGAAGAGCTCGCTGCGAATAATAAATAACACAGGATACAATGCTCACTCTGACCCCGTTTGCTAACGACAAAATACTTAGAGTTGAGGACTTGTTTAAGCACAACGCTGCTCTATTCGTCTTTGACTGGAGAATTAATAAATTACCCTCATCCTTCGACAAAATAGTTTGTATTACGAAAAATCCCTCTGGTAAGACTACGACAAATGAGTCTCCTTCGAGTGGAGAAAACACGAACAAAAGCTTTAGATAATTTCCCGGTACACGATTTTTCTAGAATCTTGAATGAGCTGGACATTGAAACAAGAAGAATATGCAATAGACAAACTTTTAAGAATACATTGATCTCTACATTAATTTCGTCATACCTATTAAATGTCAGTTGTAAGAACCCTTAAGGCTCCGATGGTGTACCATAAAACTAGAACAATTGATAAGAGTATTGCATTTCCTCAAGATGAGAACCCGATTTATTACTTGCTCGGGTCATGGCATAGCCATGATTGTTGAAAGTATTCTTAAACACCAAATGATAAATAAATCGAGTGCTAGTGATAAAGTAAGGACAGCTGAAGAACGCCTATTGTACAATTGCCTATAACAAGTTTTGAGTATAAACAATTCTTTTGTATCAACCTTGACTTTTTATTTGTTGTCTTCATTACACAGCCAGTGGTGTTGAACGTGGTTTCATACAAGTATCAATAAGCAAATAATGAAATATATCGATTACAATACGTCACCTGGGTGCTAGAATACCCCATGTCCCATAGGGGACATAGGACGTCCTTGCACTCAGGCAACGAATAGGCATGCTCGGTGCATAAGTCTGAACCCTCGTTCAGACTGGCTTTTCTTAGCCTCCCTCCCCCGACCACATGATTGTCCGATTCTATTTTATTACTTTTCGTCGGCAGTTATTTTCAGATTCTTTTTTTTATGCCCTGCTTGCAATTTCATATCTTTTCTGTTCTAGGGGTTGACAGGTAGACAGCCAGTCTGGCTATGTCACCCCCTACAGTAAAGGTATTTCCGCATTCTGTTAAAATTTGTGTTATGAATTGATTTTATATATCTTGTATACTGTGAATAACAAATCAATCAATCACTCAATCAACTTGAATGATCTCCCCATCAGTCCGACTAGTAGCACCAAACAAAAGAAACCCCATAATCCTGTGAAGACTACAAGGAACTCTAAACGACATCGAAACACGGTGCTCCAAATGGAGTATAAAACTAAACACAACAGGAACTAAAGTAATCCTCCCTCACAAAAAAAAAAACAGAACCAAACATCAAATTAACGTTACTCGGAGAAGCCAGAAAATGTGACGATATTACCTTACTAAGCATCACTGTAGACAAAGAAAACTCACCGTACAGACACACCAAAAGGTGTGTAAAGAGACAAGAAATAGTATCAGCCTACTAAAAGGAAACAAACTCGGGTACCAATGGCCTAAGACTCATATAACTCTACAAATACTTCGTTCGATCAGTACTGGAATACGCGGAGCAATCATCCCCCAATCTCTTTAAAGCAGCACCCCAGAGATACAACAAACAAAACATTACGCAATCCGAACCGCCCTTATGCCATCAAGAGACAGAAAGATAAAATACCTTCACGACACAGAAAACATCCCAACCACAGAAGCATGCAACAACCTCCACAATAAACCATCACTAGGATAACCGAACGTTAACTTTTGACCTGATCGCCCGTATCACTCTACTAGAAATTTTCTAGTTGAGTGATCCGGAAGGTTAGATCTCATAGAAAACAGAAGACAAAATCAATCACTGAGTGAAAACCCCACCCCGGCAGTGGTAGTACCTCCCGGGGAAATAAAACACTACTCACCTTGGTCCAAAGTCAGAGGGAGTTTTCGCTCTAATTAAAATTCCTGCTCAAACCGACAAAATATCTCCAAACGCAATGAAAGACAGCCACTTAAGAAAGTTTCGTCTGACTAAATCAACCAATACAACAGTAAAGAAGCATCACCAAAACACAGACACTAGGAAAATAGCCCAATACAAGATGAGATGAAGGTGCATCCACTAGATCCGACCCACCCGGGATATAACCGGTCCAATCCAGGATCGGCTAAACATGGAAAAAGTTTTCCTTATACTATAATCGTGGGCCTATCAGGTATCAGCGTTTGAACGACTGGCATAACGCATAACGCTCTGAGAAGAGTAAGCTTTTCGTTGGATTATGAGTTACAGTACAGTCGTCGAGGACTGGTCGTAATCCACGTGTGGGCAGTGATGTCCACACATGCGTTTACCAGGTAATAAAAACCATCAGCAGCAAAATTTCAATTAATGAAGTACCGGGTTGTACCCGGTGCTTCATTAATTAATTTTTTGATGATTATTCCTATAATTAGTATCTGGCATGTGTATATTATGTATGTGGAAATATTACCTAGCCGTGGAAAGTGACCAGTCCTCGACGGCTGTATAACAAGTACTAGTCGTTTTTTACAGAATAAGTTCCATTACACGGGAGTATCCGTATGTTAAAATTGTAATATGCCAATCTGACGAATATAAAAAGTCTATTGCATGCAATTGCATCTAACCTTTTGTCGTGTTTGGCGCTACTGAGTTGAAGATAATCGTGTTTATGAATTTATGAAAAATGTTTGGTTCCAGTTGGACCCATAAATTTGCCGTACAGCTGTGTAATTCTCAGCTTTCCATAAGCTACGGTCTCTACATACTTATACAACAGTCGTTATGGAATTGAAGTTCTATTACGACTATGCAGAAAGTATATTACACCTGAGTGCATCCAACGTAAAGTCGTGTTTGGTCTTACGAAGTTGAAGATGATCGATCGTGTTTATTAGTTTAGAATTTAATGTTCTTTAACACATACGCTGTCGAAAGCGACTACTGTCACCTATTTTATGATGATTATCTGTGCGTCCTGCAGATCAAACCTACCATCTGATTAATTGTAGGAAAGGGTTCAGAGATAGAGTTTCAAGTATGTCATACATTTTATTAAACTTCCTCGCATATAGGGGTATGTAGAGGACCTCCATATATTGCGAAAATGGACGTGGCAGTACAAGGGTTAATGCTAGTCAATTTACTTGCATATGATTGGTCGAGGTGAGTTTTTTTCACATCTCGACGATTAATTTTCCTATTGAATGAATGCTTTTGCTTTGCCCCGATCATTTGTCAAATACAATATTCTGGTCTGCATTTCAACTGCAATTGCTCAGGTGGGCTGTTAGGTAGTTAGTATTCCTGTGGCTTGTTCGCACTATTTTGTTTTGTCTTGATTATTGGAGAGCACGTATATGAGCACAAGTTGTTGTACACAGTCTGTATCTAGAACAAGGTCATAAAATTTGTTTGGATACGCTAAAATTGATTTTGATACCCGCAAACTCCTGCAGCGAGAGTCAAGTTTTAAACAATTTAGAATTTAAATAATTTAGAATTTGAGAGTGCCGTTATTCCATTTTGAAACATATTCAGTAGTTAAAACAAACAATAAATATATTTATATATTTACTAAAGTTTAACCTTTAACCCTTTGAACAATAGTGATGTATTCCATGATTGTCCAGTGTCAGCAATTGGAAGAGCCCATATTCAATATTTCCAGGGGTGACAAATTAATATTTGGGACAGCATGTTAAAAATATTGATTGGTCTATCCCACCCATTCACGTAGCAGCAATCCTACTTTATGAAACTGTGTCGTATCATGTCCCCGGAGAGGAAAAGCGGTCTTTCGGGTTAACCCTTTACCTAACCTGAAAAGCAGACGACACTTGCAAAAATAATTCTTGAAAAACTAATTTTTTTCATTTTTTGTCTCAAAAACATAGGTTATGACCCCTCGTTGGAACGAGCTCGTCGAGCTCGTTCCAACGAGGGGTCATAACCTATGTTTTTGAGACAAAAAATGAAAAAAATAATGAAAATTAATTGGCGATTTTTGAGAATATCACTGGCCGGTTTTGGTCGTTACGTTGGGTAAAGGGTTAAAGGGTTAAGGGACTAGTTGTAATTTGGGTAATTTTCTTGACTTGTAAACATGTACATGTCGAACACATTTTCCAATATACATGCTTTGGTTGATCTTGCTGGGAAGGTTACAGTACCTTGACAGTGGCCTCTAGTGAAGACTTGACTGCCTGTAAAGAACAATCGAAGCCGTCGACCTCTCATCCAATATTACCCATCCGCCCAAATCTATCTCGTACGGTAAAATGTGACAGTTCGAACGCGAATGCCGTTTTGTCTATATCCTGACTGTTATTCCAACTACATCATCAAGGCATGGCTTCAACAAAGACATGCCTTGATGATGTAGTCGGAATAACTGATCAGTAGGGATTTGAGCGATCACAGTTCGGAGAAATCAGGTTTACATCCCGATGTAGGACACGATGACCAGGGAATGTAAGCAGACGAAATAACCGACTTTTGCGTGTTAATGTACAAAAAGGTATATTTATTTCTGCAAAGTGAGAATATGGCCGCCTGAATATTCCGCCTTTTGGCTAAAAAAGAGTGTTTTGATTCTCAGGCAATCCCTCATTGAATTTGAACCCCCTCATTAGACATTTTTATTGCCTTCATTGTCTTCCAATATTAGTATAAACTCAGGGAGACACTAAACTTTTTACATTTTTTGATGGATGCATATTTATTTTGTTGCGTCCCCAGTATGTTTGCCTTGTACAATTTATGGGAGAGTGCCTATAGACACTCTCCCATCAATTGTAACGAGGCAAATCCCCATAGATTAAACCCTTTTATTTCAAAGATAATATGAAAAACATCAAAAGAATATGAAGCCTTTGAATTGCAGTACCTACAGTTTGTTTTTAGAGGAATGTTTTATTTTTCAAATTAAAATTTATTTGTATAAATATGCACTTTCTATATTTCTGTGTATAAAAAGACTGCCAAATTCCTCTCCATGTTTCGTCACGCTTTGCAAAAGAAAAAAAAAATAAAACCCTCCCTCCCTCCCTCACTGATTTGAAAACAAATGCCAGAGAATCAATTAATTTATTTTGTGTGGCCTTATAGAGTTTTTAAAAAAAATACAAAACTACAGAAATGCTTTCATTACCTCTATATTCAAACAGAAAGACAGAAGCAATAAACTTAAGATGGAACCTAATAGATAAAATTCTTGGATTTATATTTATTTATTTATTTATTTATTTATTTATTTATTTATTTATTTATTTATTCATTTATTTATTTATTTATTTAATTATTAGGTTTAACGACACTTTAACAGCCAATGTCATATCGTGTCGGTGACAGTTTTATGGGTGGAGGAAGCCGGAGTACCCGGAGAGAACCAATGAGCAACGACGAGCAGCTGCCAGCTCCCCAACATCGTAACTCCGCACTGCATCACAGGCAGTTTAGATTGGTTGAAGACATGCGCACCATCGACGTGCAGTACGCCTTAGTACACGGCGTCATCATGCCCCAAGCGGACAATCGGGGTTAAGTGCCTTGCCCAAGGACACAACGCGGGAGTCGGAATCGATCGCTCTACGACCACCCATCCAAGGACTAACCGGGCTCGAGGTTGCTAAACTTCGGTGATCTGACGAGAACCAAATTCTTGGATAAATGATAACCAATATTCATGTCTAATTTCAACTTCTATTTTCTCCTAGACATAGTTCGTGTTTTCTCCAATGGAAGGACTCTGTTTGCTCCTGTCTGGACTCGCCCAAAATCTTCCGTTCTGCTTTGCCAGGGGCTTAGTAGGATGAGGATTTTTGGGAAATCTCAAAAGACATCATAATAAGAGAGATAACTATTTGTTACTCTCTTGACACTTTTCCATGGAGCGACGTATCTATTTTTCTAACTTTTCTTCGAATCGGCTGGCGGAAGAAATAAACCTTGTTTCACTAGTTAAATAAAAGAGTATGGAGAGCACCTGCTACACACTTTCAATAATGGAACAATTTAACTTTGAAGTAGACTAGTGTTTATAATATGAATACAAAGGATACCCATCTGTTAAAATGATGCATTGCTCAAACACTTTATTATATGACTATGTAATTTAACCGCTAAATTTAACTACTGATACCTGGGAAATCCACAGTGTGGAATCCGATTCCTTATCACTGGGGTATGATGGAATATTTAAGTTCTTCATTACTTCAATCCAATTTACCAAAAAGGTTGGGGGAATTGTTAATGCTAGCGATGGCGTGTGATGTTGAACTACAAGTCATATAATAAACCTTTCATCGCTACAGGAAGTGATCTGGGTCGTCGCATCACGGCTCGGTGAGAAGGTCAGATCGCCGGATCAAACTCTCTGCTTTCGGCATCTCGCTTGCTCCGGCGATCTGACCTTCTCAACTCGACGTGATACTACGACCCAAAAACTGTAGCGATAATATGCGTGTACAAAATTTTATATCTGAATAAAAGTATAAAAATGAAAACAAAAAAAACCCCAGCAAAACAAGTGTTTACACCGCCACCCCCAATTTGTCCTCTACGAGACTCATGGCTGAAAGCGGAAACTGGACAACTGAGAATTACCATGATCACAAAACGTTCTTTTTTTCAACTGGATCACAATCTGGTCTCGACACGTTTGCACCAGTGGATCGAGACATCATAAAGACGAAATTACGAAATGAATTAGGAAAAAACAAACGAAAATGTTATTGCGTTACTTTCTTTTACGTGCCGGGCCGCCGCAATCTGTTCAAAATCCCCTGTCAACTTTTGGAATGACAATACTGTACTTCTCCAGAAATTTAAAAATACTGTTATCGAGAAATTAAAGGAGAGAAATACCCCACCAATCTCTTCCCTAGCTCGTCCCCATCAGTCTTTGTAATGTGAATCAGCACCTTTGACCGAGTGTATCACTGCGTTTTAAAACAGGAAATATGTTATTTTTAGCATTTCTATTTTAACAGCGAAATGATTTTATTTATTTATTTATTTATTTATTTATTTATTATGTTCGGGTTTAACGATACTTACCACAGTAATTGTGTTGGACAGTTTTTTACTGGCGGGGGAAGTCGTTTGTACCCGGAATGAAACACCGACCATAGGCGCGTAACGGACGGACTGTTCGACTTTCTAACCCGACACAAGGAGGGTTAATATCGGCATGTGTACCATCGATGTGCAGTACGCCTTATAGTACACTTCGCCACCGTGCTTCCACTTTGGCAATTGGTATTAATTGTCTTGCCTGAGAAAACAATGCAGGTGCGCGAGCTGAAAGGTTTTGATTTTGATGATGTAGTTGGAATATTTGAGCTGGAAGGTTTTGATTTTTCAGATCCGGTTTCGTTTCGGTTTCGAGAAGAAACCGCGGTTTCGGTTCGGTGTTTCTATGTGTTGGGAACAGAATGTAAATAACTCTTCAGTCTCCCTAACTTGGAAGAACTTCGCAATAGTTTGACACCGCACACCACAAAAGCCCTGTCCCTAAGTATATCCAGCCTAACTCCCCTTTGATCATTCTTTGAGGCTCCAAGGGATTAGGTTAAACATATTTTATTTGCAAACAAGAAAGCACAGGGATTGGAGGAAAGTGCTCAACACTTAGCCAAGCCTCCTCTCCATTACATTAACAATCCAGTATGTTACGAGAGCTGTTGACAATGTACAAAAATAATAATGGTTTTTGCAGATTAAAAAGAGAAAAGAAAAAGAACAAAGGCATTAACGAACAAATGTGTAGCAGAAAGATAAGGCAAAAGCGAAGGGGAAAGGTCTGTAGTTGATTTAGATACATTGATTAAATAATTGGTATGTAAAACTTTCCACTAAGCTAGTTCAGTTTTGTAAGGGTTTGGCTGGCTCAGGGGCGCAGACACACACTCTCGGACTCAGACGTGCACCCACACAACAATCACACACACGCAGATCCACACACTTACAACTCACATACATCCAGATCTTCTTCTATTCTGAACAGGTCAGCGGACAGAGAGCAAAGTGCAACAGTACAAATCGAAGCTGGTTTGACACCTTTTAAGCCCGGAAGGAGTGCAATTAGTAGAACACAAGTTATCCCTGGCGAAGTTTGGATACTGTTCATGACTGCAGAAACAGGACCACACCCACCTAGGCCTGTCGAGCTTCGTGAGCTGGACTAAGCTTAGTGTCCCTTAACCACATGGAGAAGTACCGAAAATTATATATTTATACGACAATTTTAGGCTCTAAGGAATCAGTTGCTGAGCCTTTTCAGTCAAAAAAGGCGTAAATTAGGGTAACAAATGAATGTTGCGTACTCATTGTCACATATTATCTCCCTTATTGACTCGTCCTGCTTAACTCTTTACCTAACATGAAAAGACGACACTTGCAAACAAAATTCTTGAATAACTATTTTTTCAATGTTTGTCTCAAAAACATAGGTTATGACCCCTCATTGGAACGAGCTCGACGAGCTCGTTCCAATGAGGGGTCATAACCTATGTTTTTGATACAACAAATGAAAATATAATGCAAATTAATAGGCGATTTTTGAGAATAGCGCTGGCCGGTTTTGGCTGTTACGTTGGGAAACGGGTTAGTTTATAAATTACGCGAGCTGAAGCGGCCGATTCGTTAGGGAAAGACTTAACATCCCGTGGTTTCGCAACTCGTCAAAACCTTTTCTTATTTCAAATAAATGTAACCGCAATAAATCGTAATTGTGGCTGCACGTAAACATCGGATACACTTTAAAATTAAAACCACACAGGTCAACACAATACGTATTAAATGCCATTGTATCAACAATTCACCGAAATAATGTAGTCAGTTGACACGCAAGATCTAAAGTTGGATTGACAAACCCACTGTCAGATACAAGTGCAGCAAGAGACGATCCAAAGCGGCGACACCCAGTAAACAGATTATGGTATCACAGTACTAAATATATTCCCATTGGCGACCATTCTAACGTTCTGGCAAAAAGGAAAATGATCGCATCACTTTGACATTCAAATATATTTGTGAAGTATAGACCTTCAGACAACTTTTTTTGACCCGAAAACAGGGAGTCAGCAACAAAGAAGAGAGAAAAACTGCCAGGAAGAGAAGTACCGGTCACGTCACTCACGTGCACATATTTTTTTAGGGAATTCTCAACAAAAACGCACCAATGGTCAATTGTATTTTTTAGATCCAAAAAGTGATCAAATCACCCTCTTTATTTATCTGGAATATTCAACAATAATGCAAGATGTCAGTACAATGATTCAAACGTTTATTGAAACATTATATTTTCCTAAGGCTGTTCAGTTTCTGAGATTGCATTATTTCCGAGGGCAACTTTTCAAAGCAGGTAACTCCGATTCAAACATTTAGTACAGCCACACTTTATATCGACCCTGGAACAAGGTGGAACAAGGCGCCATCTACAATGCTTTACTTCCACTCAAGGGACAACAAATTGTGTCCAAGCGTATAGAGGGTTGTTTCCGAGACACAACTTACATTGGGTAGGAACTACGTTCCATTGAATCGATTCTGTTCCGACTTTTTTCCAGTTCACTTCCGAAAAATTACTCCAGTGCGCTATCTGTCATCGTTTTTAATGTGACGTCGCAGGCTTGTTGCTGCTAAAACCTATCGCGGAGAAAACTTTTTGCGACAGCAATCAGCGAAGATGGTAAGTAGATATTTAGCGGATATCAAACTATATCCTGCTTGGGCTACCTATGTACCGAATTCCATGGTCAAATGTGGATGATCACTCCGTTTTCCTTGCAAAAATATCGATTGCTGCTGTAATGTCTTTATTTTATGGTCTACAGAGAAAAGCATTTGTATAAACTTTCGGCAGCTGCTTCACGAATACTTCGGTGTCATATCAAGGAAAATAACAGAAGAAAAGTTGCTATCATAACCCAATAATACGCAATGAAGTGACACCAGGTGTAAACCTCAGTTCACTATCAACAGGGTTCCGGTGTGACAGGAATGATAGTCCGTAGGAACGTTAGTCCCTCTGGACTATTATTCCGCGGAATTATAGTCCCAGGTCTAACATTTCTAGGAATAGTAGTCCGGCGGACTACTATTCCTAGAAATGTTAGACCTAGGACTATAATTCCGCGGAAAATAGTCCAGAGGGACTAATTTTCCTACGGACTATCATTCCTGTCACACCGGTTCACAGCAGTTTAAAAATCACCGATACCAGTTGACTAATCTAAAGATCGAGCCGAATCAATTAGTCATTTGTTTTGTACTGCTTGGCAAAATTGGCAATGACGGAGGAAATACCAAGGCGTTGGTGCCTTAAAATGTAAAGCCAGACAACAAACTTCACGAAAACTCGAAAATGATGTGAGACGGATGCCACAAGTTCAAAGTTGCTGGATAAATGATTGCTCATCTATCAGGTATCCCAGTCAGACACACAAATCGGTCTACCCAATTGGCATGTTAGTTAAACCACAACCAAGAACAACCTGGAGCTATTATTTATATGCTTTGACTGTAGCATGATCCTCCATGAAGATGTAAACACATTTCTCCAGCTTGTCTAATGCGATGTGACACTTTTACACAGGGACAGTCAAGTACAGCTGCCGAACTATATCTGATGATTTTGTTACCGTCAGATCTATATGCACATTTGTCCTTGGAATAATAGGGTACATTTTCAAACCCCATGCAGCTAGATGTTGGAATTTAAAACTGAATTACGAATAAAGAACCAAATAGGTCTCCTTCATAGCTACTTATATGCAAAATTCGAATAAATCGCACTTTTGTCGTTGGGATTTGATGGTTATCTCGTATATTGGTTATCGCATTTTGTTTGCGTTTGTTTGCGTTTTTTGAAAAGCAGACGACACTTGCAAAAACAATTATTGAATAACTATTTTTTTCATTTTTTGTCTCAAAAACATTGGTTATGACCCCTCATTGGAACGAGCTCGACGAGCTCGTTCCAACAAGGGGTCATAACCTATGTTTTTGAGACAAAAAAAAGAAAAAAATAATGAAAATTAACTGGCGATTTTCTGAGAATCGCGCTGGCGGGTTTTGACCGTTACGTTGGGTAAAGGGTTAATAGTAAGGCTGTCGTCTGTACCAAAGTTCTCGGATCATGCTGAAATTTCAATGACGCAACAAGTTTGTATGCCAACATTGATTTTGGGTTTTGCCAGACCGTTTTTGGAGCACATTGTTTCAGTTTTTGTTCAATATTCTTTCTGAATAGCAGCCAACCAGCCACCGATAGCCAAATTATGTACATATGCACCATATTTTGATTAAAGGCGTCTGATAAAAATGCCCCAGTAAACAGATCAGAACAGTAGTGATCAGTGGTAAAGTGGGTCCTTCTTCGGAATATTTATCTCATCAGATTTTATCAGGAAACTGGACTTTTTTAACTGTCAACCAGTTTGGATAATATAGAATGAGAATACATCTTGTCGCATGCATTATATTGTACGACAGAAAGCGCTTTTTTGGGGTAAAATCAGAGAGTGAAAAATCGGCAGCCCAATTCCGCCAACGGGATTTGTACACAAAATGATATTGTCAGGTTGAAGTGCCGTGTCCGGTAAAATTATCGTCTTAGCTTTTGTATTTCGTAGTTCCTATGGTCAGTCGAGGTAAGAATCCACGATTAAATCACACAATAAACGTATAAAACTTAACAAAATCCGCATATTTTCTGAAATTAAGATTTCAAAATTCCGAATTGACGTCGAAAGACGTCGAAAGTGAATTGGAAAAAAGTCGGAACAGAATCGATTCAATGAAACGTAGTTCCTCCCCAGTGACTTATTACAGTTATGATCCCCTAACATTCATACAGACGAAGTGACTTTCCTGTACCAACTTTCAAAATGGTGCATTTGGCGTGGAAGGTCGTGTTCAGTGATGGAAAATTCTGCAAAGCGGCGAAGGGCCCTTTTTTTGTCAATTCCTGACCATGTGGTCATGATTGAGAAAAAAAAATATGGATTGCCATGGGTAAATTGGCTCACCAGACAATAAAATCCGGCAATGTTTCCAGTGACAAACAGCCAACTCGTGTTTTTGATGACTGATTGATATTTTGTCCAGGATCGGAAACAATTTTTACTCAGTGAGGATTGGACACCGCAGCTTTTCAACCGACAGGGTGGTCCGTCCCCCAACAGTGCCGTGATTATTGCTTGTGTGCAGGGACGCTGGAAGCACGGGGGCAGCTCCCCTCTCTGCATTCGGACCAAGGGGGCGAGAGAGGACAGACAATGCCCTTCTCAAATTCGTTACTCACTTTTTTCAATGATTTATTCTCAAAGTAAAGCTGAAATACACCCTAAATCCGCTCTGGGAGCTTTCAAAATTCAATAGGTGGATTAGAGGCGTTTGGGAGGAGATGCCCCTCTTCCGATGGGAGGAGGACATTTCCTCCCAAACCTGCATCTCAGGCCTTCTACCCTCCAGACATGCATACTTCGGCATGTCATTGTGGGGCTGTTTGTTTGAGTAAATGCTCTTGCCCTGAAGTGCTTCCGGCGCTCCTGCTCGTGTTCGTTTTCAACTATCATTAACCCTTTACCTAACCTGAAAAGCAGACGACACTTGCAAACAAAATTCTTGAATAACTCATTGTTTCCATTTTTGTCTCAAAAACATAGGTTATGACCTCGTCTTTGGAACGAGCTCATCGAGCTCGTTCCAAAGAAGGAGCATAACCTATGCCAATTAAAATAAAAAAATAATGAAAATTAATTAGCGATTTTTGTGAATAGCGGTGGTCGGTTTTGGGCGTTACGTTGGGTAATGGGTTAATTATGACAGGGAGCAAAGAACATTATTCCAGTTTACTTATTTAGTTAGATTTTGGGCAGAACATCTCTAAATAAATTGAATCACAAACACGGACACGAAAGGTAAGGTGAGCATCGGGTTACTCTTGATCTCCAAGCCAGCGATCAAGCCTGGCGAACTGTTCCCTGTATTTCAGCTGGCGCGATATAGGCGCTTCTTAATCTATACACCTGGAACTTAATTAAGCACACCCTGAAATGTTTCGTGACAGTGAAGTTGCTATTACTGATTATTATGTTTTAATGATTGTTATGTCTTGCAGTACATTTCACCTAGTGAAACATGGTGTTTCTGGTTGATAGCGAACCTCAAACACATCCCCTCGTCATTGTGAAGCGTGCTTCACACGAATGTCAAAAAAACCCACTGTCATCCACATGCAATAGCTGAGTACAAAACAAGAACATTTGTCACTTCTTTTGTCAATAAATGTTGACATGGCAAGGAGGAGACTGTCCGAGGGACTAAGATGGCAAGTCGTTGGTATGCATGCAACAGGCATGTCATTCAAAGCTATTGGAAGGCAGCTTGACTATAGTCAGTCTGTCATCAGCAGTCTTATCCGAAAACATCAACAAACCAACGATGTTAAGGGCCGACCAAGGCCAAGACAACCCCAAAAGACCTCTCCTCGGGAGGATCGGGGTTTGGCACATCTCGTTAGGCGTGGACCCTTTGCTTCAAGAAGAGTTTTGAAATACCTTCGGCTCCCCAACAGGCGTTTGTGCAACAGGACTGTCGGAAACCGTCTCAGAGCACTGGGTATGAGGCCCAGAAGGGTCACCAAGCGCCCAGCTCTGTCCGATCAGCATCAAAGAAGACGTTTGGAGTGGACAATGGCACGACAACATTGGAATCTCAGGACGTGGAGGAGAGAGTCTATTGGTCAGGCGAGAGTAGGTTCCTGCTTCACGTCAGAGATGGTCGAAAGAGAGTGTGGATGCAAGGAAATACTGCTTACGTGCCCAGGAACATCAGACCTATTGTTCCTTATGGTGAAGGATCAGTAATGATCTGGGGATGCCTCTTTTATGATTGTAAACTTGATATGGCGACTGTACGTTGGAATCTCAATGATCACCAGTACATCCGGGCCATTCTCAATCCGGTTGTCGTGCCTCATTTTGACAACCACCAGTTGGCTACTCGCCCTGTATTCATGGACGACAATGCAAGGTCACATCGTTCCCATGCTGTGAGAGCATTCCTTCAGAACAACGCTATTACAACTCTATCTTGACCTACAATGAGCCTCGTTTTGAATCTCTTAGAACACATCTGGGACTTTCTTGGACGTCGTGTGCAAGCAAGGGATCTGCCTGTACAGAATTTGGCCGATTTGGAAGCTGCATTGCATGAGGAGTGGCAGCAGTTGCCGCTGGACCGTATGAGAAGGCTCACTGGTAGCATTAGGAGGAGGGTTCAGGCTGTCAACCGGGCACGTGGTGGATACACCCGCTACTGATGTCAGACACTGCTACTGTATTCATGAGATCACAAATTACATTTTGTGTCAGTAATTACCGGCATTGTTTCATCATGGGCCGTTCCAGCACCATACTTGTCGAGAGAACATTTTTCTATCAAAAACATTAGTGACAGATATGTATAATTAGCGCCATTAAAATACTGCATATTTTCATCATTGTGTTGTCTTTCATTTGTCAATAGATCATTCTTTCCGCAAACAATCACTTTTGGCCATCTGAAAGATAGCATGAAAGTAATGACAGTTTCTATTAATATCACTGCGAAAAAACAGGGGGTGCTTACTTAGGTTCCAGGTGTATATCTTACGCGGGAGTACTTTTTCTCTCCGTAACGTTATTTCTGTTTAAAATAATCTGGTGTGGTTCTGGGTCCACGCTGACGCGGTCCATCAGTCATTTTTCAAGGGATCTAGTTTTTGCCCTGAGTAACATGGGCAGGGTAGTTTTTACGTACGACATTACGTCGAAGGCATGTCTCGATGATGTAGTTGGAATGTTAGTCAGTCGAGATTAGGGTTAATAAACTCTAGAATTACTGGAAATTTATTTAGTTTAACCCTTTACCCAACGCAGACGATATCAAAACTGATTATTTTAAATATAATTTTTTCAAATTTTTCAAAACATTTCAACAAAACCATATCATGTGACCCCTCGTGGGAACGAGCTCGACGAGCTCGTTCCAACGTGGGGTCAAATGATATGGCTCTGTTGAAATTTTTGGAAAAATAATTTTTTTTCAACTGCTGAATTTGCATATTACGCGGGCGGGTGCGGGCGATTCGTTAGGTAAAGGGTTAAACAATATTTAGTGATGAAAGCACTGTGATTGTATATAATATGATTTACAATACTGAACAGAAACAGATTTAATTATGAAACAGTGAATGCGGTTTTCCAGAAACATTACAAGGTGAACCACTACAATGAAAGGATTCAATAGAAAGCTTGATGCGTTGGCCGTCTCCCTTAGGTCTTTGCGTCACAAAATAAGTATTACCGGAACTACTGGTGGAACACTAGATGCAAATTGTTTAAACTGTGTGTTGAAAGATATTTAGGTCAGGTATATAGATAAATACAGCGGAAAAAGAAAGGAATTACAGTGATGAGATAATATAAGAGGCCAACCTGTCAATCAAACACAATCAAGTCGAGAGACGAACAAACAGGGCCGTATTTTTTTATTTTTGTTGCTGAGGCACTGTTACTGGAGCCGTAGGGCTCCAATGGTTAAAGGCACTTTGCACTCTGCGTCGTACCGATACATGTAGATATGTATTTATCCATATATATACTCTCATAAGTATACTATATATATATTTATATACAGTACATTATTTTAATGCTTATTTAAATAATATGTCAAGTTATGAGTAGATTTCTTCGGGAGACCCGCAAAATGGATATAGGGCTTTGTACTGCGGCATAGTACCTATTGTACTAGGCTCAGGCTGTCAGCTGTAGTCGGGTGAAAGATTGAAGTGCCGGAGGGGGCCCGTCCCGAAGTACCTAAAAGCCTAGGGGCCCGGCCATGGGTTAATACACTGCGGACAATGTTCGGAAAACGGGTAAGAGGACACTGAGTTAACATTGAGTTCACGCAGCATACATACCCTCAGGGAATAACAAGAAGAGCTGGCGCTGAGTTGGAAGTTTCAGGAGATAACCTACCCTACAACAGATATATTCAGCCTTTATATTTAAGGCTGAATCTCAGAGTGGTGATGGCGCGGTACACACAATCAACACTGTTCTGCAATAGAGTATAGCCACAAATCGCCTCGAGAAGGTCAGGAATATAATTTCGTCTCCTGGGTTCCAATGTGAACTATGTGCCTATTGGCACATAGAACACGTTGGAACTTAAGGGACGATTTGTCTACTTTAAGCGTTTAGTTTCTATAATGTATTCCTGCACCGTTTCAAATACGAGACGATTTGCATCTTTACTTAAGTGTTCGGATCCGTGCAGTAGTATAGTAAGATTCACAGGAAACGGTATCTGC
This sequence comes from Pictodentalium vernedei, assembly GCA_031216915.1. Classification (NCBI taxonomy): domain Eukaryota; kingdom Metazoa; phylum Mollusca; class Scaphopoda; order Dentaliida; family Dentaliidae; genus Pictodentalium; species Pictodentalium vernedei. The sequence continues at coordinate 206,284,833 of CM062288.1, read as the reverse complement.
CCAATAGAGCGGACCCTGGCAATCGAGTAGATGCCAGCAAGAAATGGGCAGACGATTCGACAGACGACTGCACCACTTTGACAGTTAGGCGACGAAGTCAGATGGCTTGCATGTAGATGAGAATTGAGATTACCACAACACAAACGCAGTCTGCAATGGTATATCTTACGATTACTAAAGAATGAGTGTGGTCGTTGGTTATTACGATTTTGGAATCTCTTGGAATTGCTAATCGATCTGTTTTGTCGAACAGGCAGCGAAATATTATTCCACAGTTTAGTTACATTGGGAATAAACGAAGACAGGTATAAATGGGTGCGACAGAATGGGATGCGGGGGTTATCACTTGTACGCAGCCCATGGCTTGTGTTGGTTGCTTATAAAGCAGGGGGCACTTTGCGTGATATGGAGGCGTTATGTGGTGGTTCATTTTAAAGAACTGCATAAGCTTGTGTTTCCGACGTCTACCCTGAAAAGTATCCTAACATGTTTCAGTATGTAATAGGGCTTTACTTGAGTTCATAGTTGCCCCAGTGACGATTCTGGCAGCAGCTATTTGAATCTTCTCTATGTCAGCAGTATTAGTTTCAGTACAGTTGTCCCACACTGTGTCTGTATATTCTGAGAGATGTCTGATGAAGGCAAAGTAAATTTTCTCAAGTACATTTCTGTCGAAGACAATTTATGCATCCTCATCAGGTCTGTGTATGCCCAAGCCTTTGAGCAAATATGGTCAATATGATTATTCCGTGAACAATTGTTATTTAATATAACACCTAAGCGATTGTGGTTACTTACCTCGGTTATTTGTGCATTGGAAAGATATAAAGGTGGGCGTGAGGATGGATTACTTTTTGCGAGATATAAGCATGCTTTCCGTCTTTTGTGAATTAAACTCTACCAACCATGTGTTCGCCCAGTTTTCAATTGTACAAAATCACTTTTGATTAAATCAGCAACGTGAATCGGATTTTCACAAAAGGTATAAGGACGTATCATCAGCAAAGAGTCGTATATTACTATTTAAATTCTCAGTTATGTTATTAATGTATATCAGAAACAGAAGAGGCCCAAGAATCGATCCCCGTGGGCCTCCAGAGCAGACAGCTCTCTCTGATAACTCTTTGTGTTCTATCAGAAAGGTACGATTTCAGAAAGTCCAGTGGGTCCCCTTCAATACCGATTTTCTCAAGCTTGTAAATCAAACCGGCGTGCCATACTTTGTCAAATGCTTTACTAGCATCGCAGAAGACGACCCTACTCTTGAGTGCCTAATAATCATACATGTATGATTATTCTTTTTTGAACAAACTTCCCGCCTGCATGATCCTTATTTGACCCTGTATGATTATTATTTTTCAGCAATCGAATGCTCAGAGCGGCTGCTTATCTCAAGAAGTTCACCAAAAGAAACTAGTAAGGTACATGTACAAGCAAACACAGGATGCAATGGAAATGTTAATTGGTAGAGAGCTGGAAGCATATATTTGGGCTTTATTCTGAAGTACTGTTACCATAACTTTAAGACCTAGTACCCAGTGGATGTGCTTCATACCATCACTGAAACAGAATTATTTAGTCTATAAGGTTTTGCCTTGGTGCAATTTATGGGAGAGTGCCTATAGGCACTCTCCCATAAATTGCAACAAGTCAACTCCATGTGAAATTTATGATAACCGAAAGTAATTTAGCCCTTCACCACTTCACGAGCATCAGACGTCTGAAGACGGTTCAGAGCATAGCGGTTGGCTCACATCTTGGAATTTTCCACCCTATACTATTATTCGACCCTATACTATTATTAATTTTCAGGAAATTTTCCACCCTGTACTATTATTTTGCCCTGTACTATTACTAGGCACTCGAGAGTAATCTCTTCGCCTTCATCCTGGGCATGGCAATTTATGTCGATGATACATACAGTACCAAAAACATACAGCTAATCGAGTAGGAAGCATATCAGCAATTTTACCTCTAAAATTGGGTCAATTAACAATGAAAAGAATTTACTATAACCAAAGTGCCAATACTTTACTTTGTATTATCCGTGTGTAAGTTTATTCCCAAACCCGAAAGTTTATTGGGCAAAATGGACAGTTAGGGGCGGGGGTGGGGGGTGGGGGTGGGGGCACTTCATTTACGCCACTGAAAACACCACAGACCCAGCGCCCAATACGAACAACATATACAGCACGGGGAAAAAGTAGCACCAAGTGAACACGCGAGAATAGGGGGCTTCCACCGACTTAGTAATAATCTATATTTTTGGCAATACGTGAAGGGCACAGAAGACAGAGCCACAAACAATGGACCTCTGTGTTCAATCCATGGGTCCACTGGCGAGAATTTTATCTATAATTCCCGTGTTTGTTTCCAACAATGAGTTTTTAATAGCCGGAAATCCCACCCACAAGTGACCCAATGACATCCATCCTACAAATGCTGCTGGCTGGGTGTTTGGAACATGGAAGTGTTGAATATTAAATTTACGTATGTGGGTATGTATATGTATACACATAATTAGCAGTCCTGTTGCCCTTCATACGTGTATATAAGCTCTTGAAGAGCGGATGTATATCCTTCTATATTTGCTATTGGGAAAAGTCCTATGAGTTTTCTGCTGTGTTTACTATCAAAACAATTGGCGAAATCGGGTGCTGAAGAATCCAACTCACAGGAACCTTATCAGAGAACCCGGTGATGACATGGGATACAATAGAATATTGTCCAAACAAGGATTACTGACAACCTAGCATCAAAACATTGGATATGCTAACTAAGCAAGGTGCGGTCACATGTCGACCAGTCAGCCCACAGGGGCAGGTGGGTCGATATGAGTGAGCTCCTTCCAACAACTCAGTGGGGAAAGGACAGATCAGGCTCTTTTGTCGATAATTGATCAAATGTGTCAAGTTCACAACCAAGTCACTTCATTCTGATATATATAGAATTTACCCATTATAGCTTGGTGTACAAAATGTTCACTATGAGTGGTGAAGTGGTGTTAACCGCGAGCCTTTGGCGCGCGGTTAACACCACTTCACCACTCATGGTGAACATTTGGTACACCAAGCTACTTTGGGTATATTTTATTTATACCATGATCGTCAGATTATTATGAGTTTAAATGTTAAATAATACTATATTTACATGTGCGATTCTGTTTTTGTTTACATGAGCACGGGTGGGCGGTACTTACGCTGACAATTTTATCGCCGAGACGAAATAGAAAACGAAACGCGCAAATTAGAGGGCCTTTTTCATTTTAATAACATACTAGTTCGTGTTATGGGTGCTTTATTAACATGAGACAACGTATGTTTGTTAATTTTGGTATCGTATGAGGTAAACTTATTTAAAAACGTAATAAATAATTACCGGTTTCATTTCACTCTTCACGGGGCGACAAGTAATAAATTTAGACAAGTTTGCATTCAAGACGAGGTCACCAAAGGTCAGCTTGGATATAGTTCCACTGTAGATGTAAATTTTAACTACTGAAACCCCATTGCTAGCGTGTTCACCACGGTTGGTGTGTAAAGCTAAAATTTATGTCATAGTTTTTTTATTTTTAGTAGAATAGGTAATCGTGGTATAAACATCATTTCTGTCCTCGGTATCAGCGTCAGTACTTGCCATCGATAAGTTTCCAAGAACAAATTCATAATAGCATTACAAACAGGACAGATACCTTGGATCTAGCATTGCATTTAGTAATATCAGACCGTTGCGTAATCACTTACGACAATAAAAGAGCAGTCAATATATCTTTGATAACTGGATTAGTATCGTTCACTTACATGGTCACTCCGAAACAATAATGGTAGTCACATCATACAGAATTTTATAGAACATTGTTTGAACAGCGATCATTGACACAACCTAACGTCAATGATCTCGTTTAAGTTGAATAAGGAGTTGTCACAACTCGGTCCAACAGCCCACGGGGCTGATGGATCGATCTGTGACGACAGCCCCTTCCAACATGTATGATGGCACATGGAATACGATTGAACTTGGCTTTGTGGTGACTGTTGACAGCCTAACTTCAAGACAATGGTGGTGCCCCTTAGACAATCAGCTGTCATAACTCGATCAAACGGCCCAAAAATCCCTTCCAACATACGTGATGACATATGGAATATAACAGAACATTGGCTTTACAGCGACTGTTGACACCCTAGGATCGAGGCAATGGACATTCCAGTAAAAAACAAGGAGCTGTCACAAATCGATCCAGCAGCCCACATGGGGAGCTGTAACAGCTAGTTAGCTGTCTATCAGACGATACGAAGCACAAGTCGTTATCTGTCCCACACAGCAAGCAGGTCAATCCTGTTTATGCTGAGTACCTTGGTGCACGTGTGACAAGTTCACAGTCAAGCAAAACATGTAAAATATACCGTTAGCCGGCTCCATAGAACTATTATTTCGTTATATTCAATTGTTTGGCCATTCTTTTGTATGACTAAACAGCGACTATTGACAACCTTGCAGCAAAGCAATGGACATGCCGCCAAACAAGGAGCTGCCACAACTCGATCAAACAGCCCACCGGGCCAACGGATCGCTTTTTGAATGCTCCTAAAAGCGTAATCACTTGCGACACAAAGACAACAGACAATGTACCTGAGTTAAATGGATGAGTATCGTTCACTTACGTGGTCTCTCCGAGACAATGTTGGAAGTCATACCATGCAGAATAAAAGGGAACATTGGCTATACAGCAGAAATTGACAACCTAGAATCAAACAAAGGACATGCCACTTGAAAATGAGCCGTTTATAAATCAATCTACGAACCGGAAAGGGGGGGGGGGGCTGCTGGATCGATCTATGAAGGCTCCTTCCAACATGGGTGAAAAGAACATAACATGAGCTTGACGGCGACTTTTGACAACCTATTATCAATATATACATGACCATTGGGTAAACTGATAACCAATACACCTGGAACTTACCTGAGCACCTCCTGAAATGTTTCATGACAATGAAGATGCCGTTACTGATTGTTACGTTTTAATGATTGATATGTCTTGCAGTACATTTTATCCAGTGAAACATGATGTTTCTGGTTGATATCGTATCCCAAACACATCCCAAGTCCATGTGAAGCACGAATGTCACAAAAACACTATCAGCCACGTGCAATGCCTGTGTATAAAACAAGAAAATGTGTCACTTCTTTTATCAATAAATGTTGTCATGGCAAGGAGGAGACTGTCAGAGGCACTAAGATAGCAAATCCTTGGCATGCATGCAACATGCATGTCATTCAAAGCTGTTGGAAGGCACTTGGCTATAGTTATTCTGGACAACCCCAAAAGACCTCTCCTCGGGAAGAGTCTGGCACGCCTCGTTAGGCGTGAACCTTGTGCTTCAAATGGGGTTTGAAACGCCTTTGGCTCACCAACAAGCGTTTGAGCAACAGAACTGTACGAAACCGTGTCAAAGCACTGGGTATGAGGTCGAGAAGGGTCATCAAGCGTCCAGCTCTGCCCGATCAGCATCAAAGACGACGTATGGAGTGGTGTATGGCACGAAAACATTGGAATCTCAGGACGTGGAGGTGAGTCCATTGGTCAGACGGGAGTAGGTTCCTGCTTTTCACGTCACAGATGGTCGAGTAAGAGTGTGGAGGCATAGAAATACTGCTTACATGCCCAGGAACACCAGACCTAATGTTTCTTATGATGGAGGATCAATAATGATCTGGGAATGCCTCTCTCGTGATTGTAAACTTGATACGGTATTTGTTTGTGGGAATCTCAGTGGTCTTCAGTACATCCGGGACATTCTCAATCCGGTTGTCGTACCTCATTTTGACAACCACCCGTAGGCTACTCGCCCTGTATTCATGGACGACGATGCAAGGCCAAATCGTCCCCATGCTATGAGGGCATTTCTTCACAACAACGCTATTTACAACACTACCTTGGCCTGCAATGAGCCCCGATTTGAATCACTAAGAACACATCTGGGACTTTCTTGGACGCCGTGTGCAAGCAAGGGATCCGCCCAACATAATTTGGCCGATTTGGAAGCTGCATTGCATGAGGAGTGGCAGCAGTTGCCTCTGGATCGTATGAGAAGGCTCACTGGTAGCAGTAGGAGGAGAGTTCGGGCTGCCATCCGGGCACATGCTGGATACACTCGCTACTGACGTTGGACACTGCTATTTTGTTCAGGAGATCACAAGGTACATTTTTGTCAGAAATTACCAGCATTGTTTCCACATGGACCGTTCCAGCACCATACTTGTCAAGAGAACATTTTTCCATCAAAAACATTAGTGACAGATCTGTGTAATTAGCGCCATTAAAGTATTGCATATTTTTATCATTCTGTTGTCTTTCATTTGTCAATAGACCATTCTTTCCGTAAACAATTACTTTTGGCCATCTGAAAGATGGCATGAAAGTAATTACAGTTTCTATTAACACCACTGTGAAAAAAACAGGATGTGCTTAATTAAGTTCCAGGTGTATAGCATAAAAACAATGGACATGCCAATTAAACAAGGAGCCGTCACTAGTCGATCCATCAGCCCACAGGTGTTGTTGGATCAATCCGTGAAGGCTCCTTCCAACATGCGTGATGACATACGAAAAACAGTATAACAGTGGCTTAACAAGGACTGTTGACAAACTAGCATCAAGAAAAATGGACACGCTATTTAAACAGGGAGCCGTCATATCTCGACCCAACAGACCATAGGGACTGATGCATCGTTATGTGATAGCTCCTTCCAACAAATAAAAGGATAAGGACAGGTCAGGTTCTTTTGATGATAGCTGATAAAGCGTGTCAAGTGTACAACCAAGTCTGTCTTTCTGAATTCTCTTAGGCGGGAACAATCAGGAACGTGGCGAGAGGGTGTGTGTGTGGGGGTGGGGGAGGGTATCACCCCCTCCAATCCTGGTCAAAATTTCCTATAGTTGGAAATTTGGAGGGCAAGTCATGAGTAATTGGAAATTCCATCTATCTGGATTTTAGAGCTTCTGGGGTGATGCTGATGTCTCCTTTACTTCCCAAAATTCCAACTCTATTTCAAATCTGCAAAAATTCCAACTGTTACTATTGACAGCTGCATTGTATGCAATATCAAGCTTCATAAGTATACACGATGTCAATAGGTACGAGATTTCTGTGGTACGTTCACTTAACGTAATAAAAAAAATCTCGAAATGCACTTCAAGAAAATCACATCATGATTGAACTTGAGCATTTGTTTAGCACATATTCAATGCCCAGAATAATACCAAATAATAATAACCTGATAATTCTATCATAAATGTGTTGGTATTTCAGTTACTAGAATCAATTTTATGCCCCCTTTCATGGCTTCATTTTCAAAAGTCTTCTCGGTAGTGAATTTCCAACTAGGGCGAGGGACCGGAAGGTCTCCCCCGGGCCATCCTTCTAGTCGGAAATTCACTACCCACCACCCCCCAATCGGAAACCTCTAGCCACGTCCCTGGGAACAATAGTTCCAAAACCTTCGTGTTTTCAGCCTCAATCGCTCAAGATCAACAATAGCAATTGTGAGCGAGGATGACATACCGAAAACAGAAAACAGTACAACATCAGCTTGATAACGACTGTTGACAACCTGTCATCGATAAAATGGACACGCCAATTGAACAAGGAGCTGTCATATCTCGATCCAATAGACCACAGGGACTGATGGATCGTTATGCCATGGCTCCTTCCAACAAATAAATGGGATGGGGACAGGTCAGGTTCTTTTGTTGATAGCTGATAAACAGTGCTCAAAATAACATTTTTTATTTGCGTAGTAAAATGCTACAAATTTCCAAAAAATGAATAGCATTTTGTAAAAATTGCATAGCTATTTTTGTATACCAGAGTTATGTTATGCTGTTTTGTATTGAATTCTTTGAAGTAGATAAAATGGTTTCCATCCATTTCTGGGCATTTCCAAGTGATCTGCAACACTTGAAACATTTACTATCTTTTTTTTCAAGTGAACTGCCTTTAAGGGTTGCGTGGACTTGGATATTTTCAAATAGCGTCTTGGTTGTTCAACAGAGTTCTCAAAATGGAAGTTGGGATTTTTAATTTGATGGGCTTGAAGTTATTTTTAATGTACATTTTATGCAAAATGTTGTAAAAACAGGAAGAATTTAAATCAATAGAATTCATCTTACATACGAAGTTGCTAATGATGCTTGATGGAGAGTTAATCTGAGTTATGCCTGGAATGTTCCACAATCAGAGGTAAAGCATCAGTGAACTAGTTTTCAAATTTGTTTGCAAATTTTCATTTACATTTTGCGATACAAGATAATCAACTGCAGCCTAATAGGCTGCAGTTGATTATCTTGTATCGCAAAATGCTATACATAATTGAACATTGTGTAGCTTTTTGCAAGTTTTGCATAGCAAAAAGCGACGCGACACCGCTTATTTTGAGCCCTGCTGATAAAGTGTGACAAGTTTACAAACAAGTCTGTTTTCCGACTCCTCTAAGACCGGTGTAACAGGAATGAAAGTCCGTAGGAAAATTAGTCCCTCTGGACTATTATTCCGCGGAATTATAGTCCTAGGTCTAACATTTCTAGGAATAGCGGACTACTATTCCTAGAAATGTTAGACCTAGGACTATAATTCCGCGGAATAATAGTCCAGAGGGACTAATTTTCCTACGGACTTCCATTCCTTTTACACCGGGACAAAAATTCCGAGATCTGCGTATGTTTTCACCCTCGCTCAAGATCAGCAACAGAAATTGTGAGCGAGGTAAACAATTAAACTGAAATACCTTGAATTTTCAAAATGCAAAAGTCGACTGAATTCTTAATTAAAGTACCGTTATAGCCAGCTTATTGGATGGCTCAGCTAAATAAGTCCGAAAACTGTTTTGGTATGCTGATTTCCAAGTGTGCATCAGTTATCGTTATACATATGTACAAGCTGATTAGGCCACACAAAATAAATTAATTGATACTCAGGCATTTTTTTCAAATCAATGAGGGAGGCAGGGTTTATTTTTAATATTTATTTTTCTTTTTCAAAAGGTGAGCTAACATGGAGAGGATTTCGGCTGTCTTTTTACACAGAGAAATATAGAAAGTGCATATTTATACAAATAAATTCATTTTCAATTTGAAAAATAAAACATTCCTCTAAAAACAAACTGTAGATAAAGCAATTCAAAAGCTTCATATTCTTTCGATGCTCTTCATATTGTCTTTAAAGTAAAAGTATTTAATCTGTGGGGATTAGCCTCGTTACAATTTATGGGAAAGTGCCCATACACTATCCATTAAATTGTAACAGGAAAACATATTGAAAACGCATCTCAATAAATATGCATCAATCAAAAAATGTAAAAACTTTCGGGTCTCCCTGAGTTTGTACTAATGTTGGAAGACACTGAAAGGCTTTACAACGTCCAATGGGGGGTTCAAATTCAGTAAGGGATTGCCTGAGAATCAAAAAACATTTGTTAGCCTTAGCTGCCAATCAGAGGAGACAGGGCACAAGTCGTCAATAATTCAAGCCGAACAGATTGTATCAAGCTTTGTGTCCAGTAAAATCTGAACATTGCGTAATCACTTTATTAAGTTTAAGCTGTATTTATTTCCAAAGTGTGAAAGTACAATTTATACAATACATTAGAAGCATACAACTAATAAGGAAATGGATTCACAGCAAGCTTAAAGGTTATACTGTAATCACTTCTTATTTTTCAATTAACAAGTAAATAGTCCCGTACTCCAAATTGGCCATACTGGATTCTCAGCTGTCCTAATCGGGTATCACAGCCTGGGCCGGGGAGAGGAAATTCGGGCCACAGGGTTAATTCTTTGACGGGCCTCCTTTCTAATGTTACGGGATACTGGTCCAGATGCGGACGTTCTTGAAGTGAAGAGTTCTTGGGAGTGATAATGCCGGGTCTGGTGCATATGTATATAGAGAACAGTCTAAAAACCCTTTACTCAAAGTCACAGTCAAAATCGGCCAGCGCTTTTCACAAAAATTGCCATTCGATTTTCATTTTTTTTTTTTTGGCCTCAAAAACATAGCATATGACCCCTCATTGGAACGAGCAGCAAAAGTTAACCTATTAAGTTTTAGACCAATATATTTTCACGAGTAAAGAAATAACTTTTTCATATCTCTTAACTCATCGCCATATTAGTCCGAAATTTTTATTGTATTCATAAAGGAACGAGACTGTCAAACCAGAGGCGAACTGGCCGTATGCTCCCGCGGGAAAACTCCCGGTGGGCCCCCGACTGGGTTCGCCCTGTGGCTCCCAATATTGATGCAGCCCGACACCTGTTGGTACGTGAAATTTCGTGAAAATTACCAAAAGGCGAAATGGATATGATTGCATAGACTGCCTGTATATCGAAATGTTCTCTATGGGGAATGTCAGTGGTCGTCAACATGGAGGGCATTTCGATATACCAGCAGTCTAGTCTGCCAGTGATCGCCAAGAAGAAAGGAAACAGCATTCGTTCAGTTCGCAAAATAAAAATTTTCTTCAGAGTCTGGGGCCCCGCTGGGTGCAATTCCCGGTAACTTTTCTCGGCCAAGTCCGCCTCTGTGTCAAACCCGTTCCAATGTAGAGTCCAATGCTCTGATTTGGTAGCAAAAATTGAACACATATCGTAATTTGTGATCTGCATGTAACGTCGGCTGTTAGGGGTATTTATGTACCCTAATGTGATGAAATGGTTGAAAGAAAAACGGCCTGTCATATATGTAAAAGTATATTGCGCTAAAATATTGGATCACGAAAGCTACTTGCAGTTAATTTAAAACTAGTTTATATTATAGCTTAGAGAGGGGCGGTGTGGACCCCCCCCCCCCCCCCCTTCATTGGGCGCCTCGTGCTAATGGGAGTTAGCAGTGTTTGTTAATTATCCCTTTACCCAACGTAACGGCCAAAACCGGCCAGCGCTATTCTCAAAAATCGCCAATTAATTTTCATTATTTTTTTCATTTTTTGTCTCAAAAACATAGGTTATGACCCCTCGTTGGAACGAGCTCGTCGAGCTCGTTCCAACGAGGGGTCATAACCTATGTTTTTGAGACAAAAAATGAAAAAAATTAGTTATTCAAGAATTTTTTTTGCAAGTGTCGTCTGCTTTTCATGTTAGGTAAAGGGTTAAATCAGAGCGTATAAAAATGATGTAACTTTTGGCATTTTTGCTTTAGCACCGAATTCATAAGAAATGCAGTATAACAGCCGGCTGCCGTGGACTGGTCACATTGGGGGCGTGGTGGCTCAGTTGGTAGAGGTGCAGGCTGCAAGCCGAGAGGTCCTCGGTTCGAATCCCACCTGCGGCGACCGCGTTGTTTCCTTGGGCAAGACACTTCACCCCCATTGCCCACGTGGGGGCACGGTGACGTTGTGTACTAAGGCGTACTGCAGGTCGATGGTGCACCTGTGTTCAACCAATGCTAACCCTGCTTGTGTGGAGTTGGTATGCTGGGGAGCTGACAGTTGCTCGCCGTTGCACGGTTGTTCTCTCCGGGTACTCCGGCTTCCTCCACCCGTAAAACTGTCACGGTCATGGTTAGCCATTGTGCAGAAATATGTGACCTTAAACACCAATAATTAAATAAATAAACAAATACTGGTCACATTCCATGGGTGGACAATATTTCCACGGACGCATATAATATTAGATTCCAAACACTAATTATAAGAATAATCATAAAAAAATTTAATTAATGAAGCACCGGGTATAACCCGGTGCTTCATTAATTAAAATTTTGCTGATGACGATTTTTATTGTCTGGTTTTGGCAAACGCATGCGTTTACCAGTCCACGGCGGGTGCACTGTATTTATTTATTGATGTTTTTAAGGTCACATATTTATGCACAATGGCTATGACCGTGACAGTTTTGCGGGTGGTGGAAGCCGGAGTACCCGGAGAGAACCACCGAGCAACGACGAGCAGCTGCCAGCTCCCCAACATCGTAACTCCGCACTGCAGCACAGGCAGGGTTAGATTGGTTGAAGACATGCGTACCATCGACGTGCAGTACGCCTTAGTACACGGCGTCATCGTGCCCCCACGCGGGCAATGGAGATGAAGTGTCTTGCCCAAGGACACAACGCGGTTGCCGCAGGTGGGATTCGAACCGTGGACCTCTCGGCTTGCAGCCTGCACCTCTACCAACCGAGCCACCGCGCTCCGGGTGCACTGTACATTCCTGGAATGTAACAAAACAACTTAATTAGTGTAACACTTATGTTACGAGATTCACGTGTATTTTAAAATGATACACTCGAGTTTGTGGTATATATGTTAGTACACCATCAAATTGAGATGAAAAATGATTTTATGAAAAGTGTAACCGCAATAAATAATTGTGGCTTTCACGAGGACACCAAATACACTGTTTCAGCACAATAAGTATCAAATATCATAACATCAGCATTTAACCAAAATTATGTTGTCACACTGGGTTGGTGTTTCACAAGTTCTTAACCACAGCTACCTACCCATCTTTCCTAAAACGCATAAACACATTTCCTGTAAAAAAAAAAGATTATATGTTTTCAGAGAACATTGATGTGTTTCGTTATCAATCAAAATATGAAGACGTTTCTCACTTCACGTGGAATAAAATGTTTATTTACTCACCTTGTGTACTTTTTATTATTTATTGGGGTTTACCGACACGTTCAACAACCAGTTTTACGGATGGAGAAGATGCCTCGGAACCAGGAGAGAACCATCGAGTAGCAGCGAGTAACGGCCAGACTCATCAACCTACTAACTCTGCGCAAGCAAAGTTAACAGCGGCAGTACGCCTTTGTACACAGCACCATCGTGCATGTAACCGGGGTTAAATGTCTCCCCAAGGATACAAAGCAGTTACCTCTGGCCAGGATCGAACGGTCGATTTACCTTTCGGTTTAAAGTCCACTGCCCTGGCCATTGAGCTCCCAGTTAACATCTATTTATCTTGAATATACATTTAGCAAAAGCTGTTTACAATTAGTAACCCTTTCCCCGATCCATTATAAGACAATAATATGAAAATACGTGAAACGTAATGGTGCACACCCAATATTGTTAATTTCGGTAAATATTGCAGGCCCCAAGCAAGATTTTTCAGGAAAGATATGGTGTATATCGGAGAAATAGCAGCGGTTATGTGAAATATAACAATTTGCCATTTGAAACGTGTTGTACAGCGACATGTAAAAACACAGGACCACGCATGGATGGTCATATGTTAATGTGGCGACAAATATGGCAATCAAGAAATTTTGAAAGATTGCAGAAGGATAAAACTTGAGTCAAGCTATAGTAAAACAAACCTTCATTTTTTTAAACCGACAAAAGATCATAATTCAATGGCAAATTGGTTCATTAGGGGTTTAACAACACTTCCAAAAACCAAGGCTATATTATGAGCGGGATTGTATATCAGTTTCAATAACTAAGGTTATTATATTACGTTGTTAGTTCCCAAGATCATTCCCATCCATCAATACCTAGACGAGCAAGAGAGTCGTACGTGGAGTCACTCGTTCAGGCAATTACTTTATGGCTCATTTTTTCGATGGGATTCTGATCGTTCGAGCAATCTGAGATGGTCAGCAAGCTTGTGCTAGTGCTAGTAATGGTACAAGGCTGCAAGAGTGGAAGAAGACTACAGGATTTGGTGACTACTGTAAAAGCTAATCATAGGACAGACAATGGCAATAATGGGGAAAATCAGTAATAGTGGTGTTGGAGATATGAAGATCACGGAGAGGTCTAGAACTTGGCAGATGCTAGGAGCTAAATTATCATCAGGTATATATAGTACTACACCATCATGCCATAGGTGTCCTCCTATACCCCGATGAGCATTAAGAGTCGTAATTAAATCGCTCTTTCGATACTCATTTGCTCAATGGGATTTGAGTCGTTCGAGCAATGATTTTTTCAGTAACTGCTTAAAAGCTTATTTGCTCGATAAGATTCGAGTCGTTCGAATAATACCTATCCCTGCTTGATTGTATTTTGGGTTTGAGGATCATAGAGGACTTCGTTATACACAGGAAAGGCAAAAACAGAGACGGCCAAGACAAAATAGACTGTTGGGATAGGCAGAAATGGGACCAGTAAAAGGCAAAACAGGCCAGGAAATAGGATAAACCACAGAATATATCGGGATAGATAAAATACCGAGACTATGGAGCACATCCGAAACAACAAAGTTACTCTTATACAAAGGAATGCGTCTTTTGTTGGGCAAAACGAATTCTCGGGGACAACAGACAGAAACCGAATATTTAGTGGGAAATCCGCACTAGTAAAATGTTTTGGCACATCCTTGAAACCGATGTGCCAAACATCCGTCAAAGCGAAAACGGGCTCGGTCCGATGTACTGCTGAAGAATTATTGGGCTGACTTTGTCATTTTTTGCAAATTGTGTGATTGATACCAATGTCAATGATAGCGCCATGACTTGAACAAATGTTAACCCATTTGATGTTTTTTTTTTTATTATATGGGTTTCCAGGATAATTGTCTCGACCAAGTTCTAAAATGTTCGGTCGGATATATGACAGCAGAATTATTGAGTTGACGTAGTCATTTTGTTCAAATTAGTTATTTTGAAAAATGTCCTCTCATGCTTTTTGGTTCGCAATTATCCACCGTTGTGTTAGCCACGAAAACACGACCCCGCATAGGCGATGCGGACCATTTCTATAAATAGAGTTGTTGAGTTGACGCTCGTTTCGTGATTGATCATATTTCAATTATTCACATAGATTATTATTGTCCTCACACAAGATGAAGGGGAAATAAATTTGAAAAAAGAGTTTCAATGTGGCCTAATTATTGATGCCTTTCACACCCCCTTAAATAAACTGGTTTTGCGTCCTTTGCTCCAATAGATTAGAGAAATTGTGTTCCACCACCCCCCCCCCCCCTCTCCCTACCCCACGAAACAAACGTGAACGTCAATTTTGTTTCTAAAATTGGGGTTGCAGCTATATCATTCACCAATACAGACACTGCCATTTTAAGTGCCATTTATCCTAACAACTCATGTCAAATTTTCTTCCACATACACATGTGGTAAAAAATAGCCCTCAATGAATGTGACCCCCCCCCCCCCCCCCCATACCCCTTTTCATCAAAAACTATGATATAATTCATAAATTAATTGATGTTGACACAAAACAAAAAACATCTTGCAACAAAACTATCACAAATGGGAAATTTATACTGATGTGGTAAAATTTTAAAAAAAATAGCCCTCAATGAATGTGCCCCCCCCCCACCCCACTGTATACCCCTCTTCATCAAAAACATGATATAATTCATAAATTAATTAATGTTGACACAACACAAACAACTTGTGACATTAAATATCCTACTTGTAATTGTTTTTAAATCACATTCAGGCTTCTGAAGACATTTTGTTTGGTGAATCATTTGCAATTTTTGTTAAAAAAAGCCAGTTTTCTCAGTTAAGGCACCTAGAGCCATTGGTATGGTACTGACAAAACATAAAACACTGCTTTTTTTAACAGTATGACCAGTACTGCTCATGTGGTATCTCATAGTACTGTTAAAATGCCAAAAGCATGCAATATTGATTATGTGGTGCTGTGCATGAGCAGCAAGTATCCATTTGGGCACTTTTGCAACCTTGGCTCTACTCCTCACAAACACACATTCTGATGAAAAGAGTGAAATTGTGGAAAATATGTCTCCAAGGAGGATGAATGAGATATTTGCTTAAAAAATTTGTTTTTTTTAGTGTTTAACATATTTGTGTGTGAATGGGGGGGGGGGGAGGGGGGGGGTAGAGTGTGAAAAATAGTCAGCTACCAGTTATTGAAAATATACAACCAGGCAAATGAAAAGCAAAGAAACACTTTATCTGATGAACAGACAGACATGCAGTCACACAAATTTAAAGTCTACACAGAAATACAAACTTACATACAATGGAAAATTTTGTTACAAGAGCCAGAAGATTGCCAAATGGAAAAAACCCTCCATGGACCCTGAATGCTGCAGTACCAAAGCAAATCATAGGATACTGAGAGTGTATGAGATTTTCTTTAGTTTCCAAAAACATACTGTACAGTGTTTCCAATTGTTTCACATCAAGGCTTCAGTATGGGTGGGTGGGTGGGTGGGGACTTGAATCATGGAGAGAAAAATATTTCATAGTTGTTACTGTAGTTTTGTGCTGTAACATGGGAACCATGAGAACAATGCTCGAGCTAAAGAAAATTTGATCGCATCATTTTAATTTTGGGATTCAAATATCTTTGTCAAGTATAACCCTTCAGAGAACTTTTTCCGACCCCAAAACAAGGGGTTGTGCATCAAATAAGAGGGAAAATTTAGTACTAGACTCCTTTATTAGTACAGACTACTTTATTGGTAGCTGTGCACAAATGCCATTCACTCACATTTGCAACTTTATTGTGTTATTTTTTCTTCTGTACCCCACCCCCAAATTTGTGTTCCAAAATAATCTTTCAATGAAGAAATTATTTTCTAACACTTTTTAACCCTTTACCAAATATAATGGTCAAAAGCTGCTGGTACTATTCACAAGTATTGCCATTCCATGTTCATTATTTTCTTGTTTTTGTGTTAAAAACATAGCTTATGACCCCTCATTGGAATGAGGTCATTCCAATGGTGTAAAAAGTCATGTTTTTGACACAAAAATTAGTAAATCAATAAGTTTGTGGGCAAGGTTAATCAGCTTTCATGACAAGTAAAGGGTTAACAGCATAATTCAGACAAACATCTAAACACCAGTAAATAAAAGTGCAATATGGGTTTTCTGGCTGTGGGTTTGAATGGTGATTGGAAGGGGGTTGGAAGATTGGAATCCCCCTCTGCCCCTAGTACTATGATGGGGAACCATGGTTTAATTACATTTGTTAATGCATGTGTACATGTAGGGTAAAATGGGTTGTTATTTGGCATTTGCTGGAGGCTGTAGTGTGCCCCTGGAGGCTACACTTGCTCAAGATGTGAATTTGCTTGCAATATATAGCCCTTATTGCTGACGATGACAAAAACATACTTTTCAAAACAATAAAAAAAGTATTGTAAGGTGTGTGTGGTACCCAAATTAATTTTTAAATGTGAAATAATCTCTCAAAATAATAATTAAATCAGGTTTGCAAGCCAAATTATGTATTTCTTTAATCAACCCCAATCCTATCAAAGATACATTTTACCACTTTCATGTGACAAAAGAGTCATTTCTGCATGAGAATTCAACGTTTGGCTTCCACTGAGTTAAAAACATGGGAAATTTGTTCTTTTAAAGAAAACTGTGTCAAATGGCTTAAAAACTGCTGTTGCCTCCAATACATTTTTCGACTCTGTTACCTAATGAGTAAGCTGAGAGGTAAGGAATTCATGTTGCTTTTTTTGAAACCAAAACTAATCCCAAAAGAAAACTAAAATCTGCATCAGCATGCAATACTTTGAGGAAAAATTTGTCTCATTTAACTATACAGCAAGACAAAGAGTGGTGTTGCAACCCCACGAAACAATATGAAAAATATAGTGAGAAGAGCCAGGACAGGGTTGTCAAACAGAACAAAAAACTTGGTGGACCCTGAGTGCTGCAGTACTAAGGCAAATCATAGGAAACTGGGCGTGTATGCTGTTAACTTTCTCATCAGCTGAGGTGTTCAGTATGGGTGGTAGAGGGACAATTGTTAATGTAGTTTTGTGCTATAACATGGGGAACCTGACAACACTAGTATCAGACTACTATACTGGTAGATGTGCACAAAAGCCATTCATTCACATTTGCAACTTTGGTACTTTTCCCACTGTAACCCCCCCCCCCCCCCACCAACCCCCGTTCCCAAAATTTATGTTCCTAAATACTCTGTGAATGAAGAAATTGTGTTTTTTAACATATTCACTCACTCAGTCATTGTAATGGCCAAAACAGGCTAACACCATTCACCAAAATTGCCATTCAATGTTAATTATTTTTGCATTTTTTTTTTGCGTCCAAAACATTTTTGCATCAAAAACATATCTTATGACCCCTCATTGGAATGAGCTCATTCAGCTCTATCCAGTTGGGGGAGGGAGTTCATAGCTATGTTTTTGGTGCAAAAAATGAAAAGAAATTAGTTATTCAAAAGTCGTATC
Organism: Pictodentalium vernedei; assembly: GCA_031216915.1. NCBI lineage: Eukaryota > Metazoa > Mollusca > Scaphopoda > Dentaliida > Dentaliidae > Pictodentalium > Pictodentalium vernedei. The sequence continues at coordinate 206,266,685 of CM062288.1, read as the reverse complement.
TTCTTTTCATGTAAGCTAAAGGGTTATCATAATATGGAGAAAACTTCTATTATACCAGTGAAGACAAGTGAAATATGGGTTTTCTGGCTAAGTGTTTGGATGGTGATTTGGGAGAGGATTGGAATATAATTGGAATCCCCTCTATCACAAGTACTATGAGGGGAAACTATGGTTTAAGTAATGTGTTAATAGGGTAAAACTGGTGGTCATTTGTGTATTTGGCATTTGCCAGAGGTTATAGTGTGCTTCTCAGTTCTGGATGCCACACTTGCTCAAGATGCATTTAACTGCATTATTTTTGGCAATATATGGCCTTTATTGCTGACTGTGACAAAAATATAACTTTTCAAAAAATAAAACAGAATTATTCGGTCTGTGGTTCTCGAATAAACATTTAAATGTGAAATATGTGTAATATCCAAAAAAATATAATTAAATCAGTGTTGGAAGCCAAAATACATGTACATTTACATGTATGTATTTCCTAGTATAATCAACCCTAAACCTTCCAAAGGGTAACCTACAAAACTTTTCCCTAACAACCCCCCCCCCCCCCCCCCCCCCCAATCAATTTCACACAATGCACAAAATCCCCCCCCCCCCCCATGTTTTTTCAGGTGAACAGAAATTCCTCCCTCCATAATTTCTGGTGAACAAAAATCCCCCCCCCCCCTAATTTGTTAGAAGTATATTTGAAGCCATACAAAAATGCCCAAAGCATTTTACCACTCGAAGCCGAGCACTTGCCGCTTCAATCAATGCTGACCTTGCTTGTGTGGAGTTAGCACTGTTGCTCAGTGGTTCTCTCAGTGCCCTTTAGCTTCCTCCACCCATAAAACTGTCCAACATGAGGTGACACTGGCTGTTGAAAGTGTCCTTAAACTCCAATGAATAAATAAATAATTGTCTTGATAAATAGTTATTGAGGCATGTTTTCTTGTAAATAGTGATGAGTGTTTATGTAATTTACAAATTAAATACATAAGTTTTTAAATCCTCTTGGACTGCCTTTTAACCTTTTGGTGTAAAAGGCCGGGGGGGGGGGGGGGGGATTTTTGTACTGCTCTTAAAATAATGTGGGAGATTGTGGTACTACGTTCAAAAATTGAGGGGGGGGATTTTAACATACATTCTAATCCTTCCAAAGATACATTTTACCTCTTTCATTTGATAAAAGAGTCATTTCTGCATGAGAATTCACTGCTTTCTTTGAAAACTACCCCAATCCCAAAATAAAACTAAAATCTACATCAGCAGACAATTGTTTGGGGAAAAATCTGTCTCATAAAGAGTGGTGCTCAACAACCCTCGCCCCCTCCACACAAAACGAAATGAATGTCAATTTTGTTTTAAAAAACTGGGGTTGCAGCTATATAAATCACCAATATCAATAGACTGTGCCATTTTATCCTTACAAATGATGTCAAATTTTCTTCTACATATTGATGTGGTAAAATATAGACCTGAATGTGTCCCCTAGACCCCCAGCATACCCACTTTCATGATGATATAATTCATAAATTAATTGATATTGACACAAAACAAACCTCTTATGATATTAAATTGCCCATTTGTGATAGCATTTGTGATAGTTTTTAGATCACATTCTGGCTTCTTAAGATATTTCACATTGTGTTTGATGAATATTTTGCAACTCTTGTAAAAAAAACTTTTTTAAAAAATCCCTCAGATTTCTTAATTAAGGCACCAAGAGTCATTGGTATGTCTCTGACAAAACATTACACATTGATTTTCTCCCAACAGCATGACAGTACAGCTCATGTGGTATCGCATAGCACCATTAAAATGCCTAAAACCATCAAATATTGATTCTGTAGTGCGGTGCTTATGCTGCAAGTATCCATAAAGGCACTTTTACAACCTTGGATTTAATCCCTACAGACACTCATGACCCATTTTGATAAAAGGAGTAAAATTAAGGAAAATACAATGTACATGTATGTTTTCCAGAGAGGATGAATCAGATATTTGCTTCAAAAAGATAGTGCTCTTTTATGTTTAATATATTTGTGTATGTGTGTAAGGTGGAGGGGGTTACAGTGTGAAAAATAGTCAGAAGCCAGTTACTGAAAATGTACATGTACAACCGGGAAAATGAAAAGCAAAGAATCGCTGTCTGTGATGGATGGTTCTTGGACTACTTGCTCCCTGGACGATTCATACCACAATTGGGGGGTACAAATTGTCTTGACAATGAGGAACACATTGTCTAGACAAAATCTACGAATTGTCCCAGTAAAGGTATGAATTGTCTCCTTTTTGGTACAAGTTGTCTCAAGTAAGTAAACATATGCATGAAACAACCAATCAAAACAACATTTATGCATAGAAATGAAACTTCAATGGGTGAACCATCGCTTAACAGCTTAAGTGAAAAAGTAATCTCCAGTATTATCAACTTCGGGTTTGAACATGGTAAAGGAAAATTTATAGTAGACAGTAATGGATGTAGTTTTATAGTTAAAACACTCTTTTTTTAATGAAGCCACAATAATTCTTTAAATTGATGAAGATCTAACAATAAATAATTTCATGACGCCCCCAAATAATAAGTTAAAGAGTGTGCTGCCTTAATAATTTAATTAATTTAGTTCTGAGCTCCCTCAATAGAGCATTTTCTTTTTGGCGTTTTTAATTCTGAGCTTCCTCAATAGAGCATTTTCTTTTTACCGTTGTAACGTTGAATATTATAAGTGTCCACTTGCTTTTTACTGTAACTTTAAGTCATGAAATTTGATATTCTGTGTCTTTTTAAAATAAAAGAAATGACATCACCTTTTTTATCCTCTCCCAACCCCATCTCCATGTATATTTTTTCAGAGGGGGATAATTAAGCAGGATGTGAATTTGCAGAAGAGGATACAAATTGTCCAGAGGGGGTACAAACTGTCGGATACTGCCCAGAGGAGGGGTACGAATCGTCCAGAAGGAGGTACAAACTGTCCTGGGAAAGGTACGAATTGTCCAGCAAAAGGTACCAATTGCCAGAGGTACGAATCGTCCAGGCTATGAGTTGTCCAACTCACTGATGGATGGATGGACAGACAGACAGACTGAATTTATGCAATCACACATTTTGTAACAAATTCAATTTCAGTTTCCGTTTGAATGCTAAAACAAACTAGAATTAGTAGAAATGAAATATTTTCTCTGGAATCAGTGTGCAAATGTTATTTAGAGGTCGGTTCTGGGGAGGTTGGTATTTAGGCTTTTTTGTCATTTTTGGAGAAACAGACTAAATATCAGAATCCCCACCTCCAGATGTTGCTCAGGCGAGGTAGGCGACATTGACTTCAAGATGAATTCAGTTCTATTCTGGTTGCAAAGCCGAAAGCATCCAGGAATTAAAACATTGTTTACCAAAACACCGAGGAAGTGTAATTTAAATGGGAGTTCTGAGTGGTTCTGGTATTTAGCCTTTTGGGGAACACGTCGGATCACAAAATTGGCTGGCCGCTACACTGTAATTCTGACAGTCTTAAACTGACATTGCATTGTATCACTAGTAAAAATAGTCCATAGACTGGAGCCAGTGAACTTGTGAAGAAAAATCTAGGAAATAAATGAATATCGCTGTTCGCGTACATGTCGGTTTCTGTAAAAGTTTACTATAAGACTGCATGCCCGTGTTTTGAGAACAAAGATTTCCCCAGACCGTGCGTCAACATAACTTGAATTCATCCGAACACCGGCTGTTTCTAAGGAAATCGCGCTGAGTTCCCCACAAATGAAAAAGGCCCACTAAAAGTATCAATAAATCACTTGTTTTATTTTTTTTATTCGTTGTCAACAATTTGTGAAGTGTACGTTCTAAATTAAAACTGAAACAGGGCTTTGAATCTGACGAAACCGGCAACGGACGACATTGGCACTTCGAACTTTCAAACAATATTTAACTCGCCAACAACTACCTAACTTCGAAAGTCACTTCATTACTTAATTATTTTCCATAGTTTCCAACATTCTGCGGCAATATATTTTACATAATGTCCCTTGAGAAGCCAAAAACAATTAAATATCCGTTACAATGATTCTGGATTTTTTGCCAGTGGGAGAGCCACGCCGCCAGATGGCACCCCAAACTCTGTTGCATGGTATATAGAAAAATTATAAAATCATGGATACGTACCTGGGTTACCTATGTGCACCCACGCCACTGCGTGGGTGTGCACTATTAATTTGCCTCTAAAACATGGCTTATGACCCCTCATTAAAACGAGCTCGTTCCAATGAGGGGCCATAAGCTATGTTTTGGAGACATTTTTTTTAAATGAAACTTGAATAAAGAGTTGAGTGAATAGAGCTTTCCTGTTTTGGCTTTGGGGCCCCTTACTTTTAGGAAAGGGATCAGCAATTCAATAACAAACCAACCGAATCTTTCCAATAATAGCCACACAGGCCATGCCCATTCTTTTCTTTTATTAAGCAGAGCCTATCGAGCTAGTTCCACTGAGCCATCATGTATTAGGCTTCGTAAAAGAAAAAAACTACCAGTGTCCCAAGAGGAGATACTTTACCTGCCGTGTGTAAATTCGCCCAAATGGCGTGTTTGGCGGTGATAAATAAAATTACTAAATAAGATACAGTACAGTTGTCGTGGACTGGTCGTAATCCACGCGCGGGCGGTTATGTCCACGCATGCGTTTATCAGGTAATAAAAATCATCATCAGCAAAACTTTAATGCTAAGTATAGGAATAATCATCAAAATTTTAATTTAATATTAATTAAATTTTTGATGATTATTCCTATACGTAGTCTTTGGAATCTAATATTATTGCGTCAGTGAAAATATTGCCCACCGGTGGAAAGTGACCAGTTCAGGGCGACCATACTGTACTGTGAAATATTCAAATTTCATTTTATTGTTTGCAAGCACACAATGTTTGCCCACACCGAAAACTTTTAGATGCACTTCAGAGTCTCATTGATTCAACCACTCTCCGTCAGCCGTCTGAACACATAATGTTCATTCATGAGATTTGATTGTTTCCATTCACCCCATTTCAAGCTCCTAGTTTGAGTCGAATCTACGAGCTCTCGATAGTCCAACTTACTTGTGCGTTATACGACACGTTCAAGCTCTATCAGTTACTAAGAATTTCGCTACTTCCCTGACGGTCTTTCGTCGCAAATACAACAACTTTGGGTTCACTTAGCCCAATTGCTCCTCCTACTGCCTCTACACCGTATTTCGCAAATAAAACCACTTTTGGGAGACCTTAGCCAAACTCCTCGTTCCGACACCCATCGCCAAAAAACCCATGGCTGGACTTTCAAGCTTCCTTCAAGTAGACACTGGCTACCCAATCTTTTTTAAATACCAAGCAGAAATCCCTCAAAACTGTTGCGTGGTCTCTCTTTGAATAGCGTAATAGGGATTAATGGGTTCTTTGAGTTTTATTGAAATATTTAGTGTGACACAATAACCCACTGCTTTCACCAGGGGTGGGGGGTCGCAAAAAATGCCAGGATACAAGGTCCGGGTGGGTGGATGGGTGGGTGTGTTCGAGCCCCAAAGTGCAGTTTTTGCCGGTGTCATGCAATGTTTTGCCAAATATCATTTTACAGACAAGTAATTACAACCAAAGTCAATTCAAGTGCTTAGATTCATAACTTAGAACAGAATAGATCATTGATAATGTGTTGGGGGCTCCATGTTAGAAATTTTCCCCCATGTTTTACACTTCATTACGGGGTGGGTCCTGTTCTGGGTCTGGCAAAAATTTGCAAAACAAAAAAGTGATTCCCAGCTATTTGGTCATGATTTTCACTCCTTTATATTTCTACTACGGCAGTCTGCCTCTTATTAGTGCTTTGTAGCTCATATTATTTGATTCTTCTGTAAGCCTCAGGGTGCCTCATGCCATTGGTTTAGTGTGCTTCCATGTATGGAATAATTGGAAAGATTGATAGAATAAAAATCTTGATTGTGGAAAACGTGTATAATTTCAAGGTAAATATGATTTTAGTGACACTAACATAAAAAAATAAGTAAGAGGCAATTCATCTCAGACAAGCCATCCTGGCATGGGTCAAATAACTTCAGTATTAGGTCTCTCTCAGACCAGCTGTACAAACTAAACATTTAACCGAAAAGTAATGAAATGAAAAATAACTATTTCTTGTGGACAGTTGAAGATATCCAGGTGGGAACAGTCTATTTTGGGCAGGGCGTCTTGGTGGTGGGATTCGACTGGTGTCTGAACAGCATAGACATGTTGTACATCGGGATAAGGGTTGTGTTGCTTGGAACATGAATGGGTGTATATCTGCAATTCAGTTGGTGGAGGCGGGTTCCAGTGGTCACCCGGGGGTCTGATGCTGCATTTCCGTTGTGGCTTTATATGCAGAGAGATTGTTTTGGGGCCATCTGTGGCTAGGGATGCCTTGGATGCCCAAGAGTAGGGCTGGGATATCGGACAAGTTGGTTTGCGGCACATTTGATGTTTGGGAAAAGTATTTATTTATTTTTTTTATTATTTAGGTAATTTGAATACTTTGTTAAACAGATTTTATAAATTGGGGGTGGGTCCCCAATTGTCTTCGAGGAAAAACTGTGCGGGAGGGGTGGGTGTCCAAGACATGACTGGCAAAAATTTGCATTCCGGGGGTGGTGGGTCCCAAAAATTGAAAATGTAAAAATTTCCACCTTGTATCCGTAATTTTTTGCCTGACACCACCCCCCCCCCCCCCCCCCCTGCTTTCACTCGCATTGTCGGCAATGGTAATGTAGCCGATTTTTTGTTTTAGGGTGGTCACCTGTTGCGCCAACGCACCTGTCGTGGATAGATAAAATGTCAGTCGCCAGAGGCAATGTTTGAATAATTGTGTGCCTGGACTATCAATAATCTAAAATATGCATTTATTTATATATCCACAATCTCGAAGCGAGACACATTTTCTCTCACCGTATGCGTTGTATCGAAAGTGCTTTGAAGTTGACGAATCGCATTGTTATGAAGTGAAAAATGCTCGTGTAACCTCAGCAGTTTTTTTTCCAGACCAGAATCAGTGCTTCCCAACGAGAAGCTACCAGTTTATAACCCGGAAAGATGGTCACAGTCCTCAGTCTCGCTTCTGTGGAGTGTCTGATAAAACAATAGATCATCTGTCGACAGGCTGTTCCTTCCTTCCCCAAACTGAAGTAGCCAAATATATTCACTGTCAAATCTGCAGGTGTTACAATTTCAAAGCTGCAGATCACTGGTCAAAGAATGGACCGCCCGCTGTAACCGAAAACGGATTTCCAGATCCACACATATAGAACCATACTGGCCAACAAGCCGGGCATTGTCATTAAAGATGGAAAACTATCCGCCTGTTACATCACTGATGTAGCGGTGCCATCCGACAATAAGTTGGCTAAGAAGGACTGGAGAAGATGTCCAGATAAAATGATCTTGAAACAGAGATCCGCCTAATGTGGAACATAAAACTGTCATCATCCCTGTTATTACAAGTGTCCTTAGTCTAATTTCAATCAACATTCTACAAAGAAAATCGAAAATATTCCTTGGCACATAGTGACTGAAGAAACACGAAAGATCGCACTGCTAGGCACCGCACACATTCTACGAAAGACAGTTTACATTCTTTCACTGGCTAAGTGCTAGAAGCCACTATTAAGGCTTTCAAAAAAATGGGGATACCAGATCAGAAGCCAACATTTCCTTTTCGCATGTTTCAAATTCAGTCAAATGCAAATAATATTTTGTTTATATAAATTTGTTTAATTACAAATTATTGGAGAGTGCCTGTGGGCACTCTCCAACAACAATAATAATAATAATAATAAAAATAATAATAATTCACAATCCTTACCACGGACTTTTATTTCAGACGGAGTAGAGATAACGGATCGAGAACTGACAGCATCAAGATTTAACATTTATTTCGCAAGTATTGGTAAAAACGTCGGCGAAGGTATACCACACACCGAGACTGACTTCACAGAATTCCTAAAAGGAAATTATCCTAATAACGTCTTTCTTGCTCCAACTACAGAGCAAGAAATTATCCTTGTGACTAATAAAATTGTGGAGAAAACTACCGCTGACCTCAACAACATTTCTAGCCAAGTTATGAAGGAAACTATATCTGAAGTCGCACAACCCCTATGCCATATATTCAACCAATCATTCATGGATGGAATTGTTCCAGATAACCTGAAAATAGCTGAGGTTGTCCCTATCTTTAAGGGAGGTAATGCTCAAGAGTTCGGAAATTATAGATCAATACGTATTTTACCTGTCTTCTCCAAGCTACTTGGACGTATCATGTGTACGAAGTTAACAAGCTTCCTAACTGAATTTAATGTCTTCTATAAACATCAACATGGATTCCGAAAAAAACACTCAATTATTCACCCGATTATACAACTTCTTAACTGTGTAGTAGAAAGCAATGACAAACCTTCAAAAGATTCTACCTTGGCCACGTTTATTGATCTCTCAAAAGCTTTTGATACAATCAACCATGAAACTCAACTTAAAAAAATGGAATTCTATGGGATCCGGTGAACCTGTAACAATTGGTCTCGTAACAGAAGTCAATATGTCCAATATCACTCGCACCGGTCTCACCAATTAAGTATCAGCTGTGGAATACTACAAGGATCAGTACTTTGTCCTATTTTATTCCTCATTTATGTGTGTGAATGACATGTGTAACTGTACCACATTAAATTTGCAATCCTTTGCGGATGACACCTCGATGTATACGTCTGACCACGACATGCAACTGCTACAAACTAAAGTAAATGAGGAACTGGAAAAAGTATTTGATTGGCGTTGTTGTAATAAGCTACAGATAAACGTTAAAAAATCTAAGATTATTCTACTACACCCACAAAATAATACGTTCAAAGCCAGTCAAATCAAACCGTATCTTAACATTAACGAAATGCCAGTCGTTGGAAATACTATGTTAGAAAAAACGATTAAATTCTTAGGGGTACATCTTGATGAAAACTTCAAATTTAAAACCCACATATCGAATGTATGCTCAAAGATTTCTGGTGCAATATATTGCCTTAACAAGGTAAAAAAACATTCTCCCGAAAGACGCACTAAAATCATTATATTACGCACTTGTCCACAGTCATCTATAATACGCCATTCAAATCTGGGGCAATGCATTCGCGGCTGGAAAACTAGCCCTTCTACAGAAGAGTGCCTTGCGTACGATTAACCTCAAGAAATATAACAGCCACACAGACCCCTTATTTGAAAAGAATGGAATATTGAAATTTCAGGACATGTATAAACTGAATATCTTATTATTTATGTACGACTGGCAAAATAAGAATCTACCCAAATCCTTTGATAACATGTTTAGTATACACACCACTATTGGCACGCATACAAGTCAAGCTGCACAAATTAGAGAGTATAAGGCCAGAACACAGTTTTCGGCAAATCTACCCAAACATAACTTCCCTAAAATTTAGAATGAATTAGAAAGCAGCCTCAAAATATTAACCCCCAGATCCCTGTTCAAAAGTATACTTACCAGAACATTTATTGCAAACTACTCCCTTACTGCAACATGTGTTAACACACTGTGCCCGGACTGCAGACCAAGCAGTTCAAATCCATAAACAATCTAAAAGGTATATTGCAGACTAATTGTTCTCTAATTCTCGATTATTAAACCATAGATTATGTGTGTGTTTGGCAGATCGTGGTTTGTCTGTGGTAGTAAAAATTTATTTAAACTCCGATATCTCTTCCACCATGACCCAACATGAAATTATTGCACTTGCCCTGACACAAAACTTGGGTCCCAACTCTCCAACTCGATAGTTGAAACAAGGATTGTGCCTGCAGCAAAAAGTCTGCTCCAGGTGATAGTATCCAACATAGTAACATGGAGAGGCCAGGAAGATAGCTAATCTGGCTATGGCGTCTCCAAATAATGCGCCTCTCACATCCATAATGTATAGGATCTCATGTATGTAATGTTCCAATACTATCTGTATATTTTTTTTTCTTTGACTGTTTACGTGATGTAATAATATCCCTTACGATGTTTGTGAGTAAGGTGAATTGTTGAATAAAATATCATCATCATCATTAAGGTATATGCCCGCATTTTCAGTTTGCCATAACGATGATCACAGATCAATTCACATTCTCTAACGTCAAAAGTGATACTACGGGCGCCACATGAGGGCGGATTAAAATTCTCAAACTTTTATGCACATCTAGAGACCCTAGCTGAACATATGAACATACTCTCAACATTTTGAATGAAAACCTCTTGAAGCTTTTCGCTAGAAACCGATTCACTAACGACAATAGAGGCACAACAGGTGCCACAAGGGGCCGAATCAAAATATAGAACCTTTATGCACATATAGAGACCCTACCTGGACATATGAACACACTTTCAACGTTTCGAGTTAAAACCCCATGGAGCCTTTGGTCGGAAACCGATTTTCAAACGACGAAAGTGGCGCTACGATCGCCACGTGGACCGAATAAAAAATCTGAAACCTATATGCACATCTAGAGACTCTACTTGAACATAAGAACACAATTTCAACGTTTCAAATTAAAACCCCTGGGGGCCTTTCACTGGAAACTGATTCTCTAACGCCAAATGTGGCGCCACGGGTGCCACATGAGGCCAAATTATAAATCCGAAACATTAATGCGCCCCTAGACACCCAATCAGAACATATGGACACACTTTCAACGTTTCGAATTAAAACCCCCAAGAGCATTCCGCCGGAAGCCGATTTCTAACGACAAAACTGGCGCCTTGGGCGCCGCATGAGGCCGAATAAACAATCCGAAACCTTTATGCACACCCAGAGACCCTTCCTGAGCATATGAACACACTTTCAACCCTTTGAATGAAAACCTCTAGGGGCATTTCGATGGAAACCGATTCACGAATGACAGATTTGAGTGGCACTACAGGTGCCAGGTGGGTCCGAATCAAACATCCAAAACCTTTAGGCACATCTAGAGACCCTACCTGGACATATGAACACACTTTCAACGTTTCGAGTTGAAACCCCAAGGAGCCTTTCGCTGGAAACCTATTTTCTAACGACAAAAGTGGCGCTACGGGTGCCATATGGGGCCAAATCGAAGATTTGAAACCTTCATGCACATCTATGTGCCAGTAGGCACATAGAACACTGGAAATCAGGGGACAAAAGAGTAACACGGGTTCCCCTTGCAAATTTGGTTGGCGATAAAATGTTCTTTGTGTTGTTAGTGGTCAAATGAATAGCTGAGTGTCCTTCTAGTAACTGTTTTTAAAGACGCGGGGGCATGTAATAAACACAGAACGACACGAGCGAGTAAATGGGTTAATCGATATGGCACTTGTATCATCGTGGAAGGATAAAACTCGAGGCCCGAGGCCTCTCGTTTTATCCTTCCGCGCTGGAACTCGTGCCATATAGATTAACCCATTTACACGCGTGTGTCGTTCTGTGTATATATTCGGCTGCTGTATCTTGGTCTGTATTTCGTGTTGGTAGATAAGTTTCATTTTGTTTCCTGTCTAGTGAGTTGTTGAATATGCCAAATATAAATTATATCTAAAGAGTAACGATGGACTGGTTACGTGAAATAATTCATGAGAGGTGAAGGACGTTGTACAAACACGAGTGCGCGAATGCGCACGAGTGTTTTACAATGTAGTCCCTCGCCTCGAATGAATTATTTCACGTAACCAATTCAGTCAAGCGATTACTCTGTTTATTACTTTTCATTATTAACGATAATTATATTATTTAACCCTTTACCTAACGTAACGGCCAAAACCGGCCGGCGCTATACTCAAAAATCGCCATTTTCTTTGTCTCAAAAACATAGGTTATGCCCCCCATTGGAACGTGCTCGACGAGCTCGTTCCAATGAGTGGCAATAGGCTATGGTTTGGAGGGAAAAAAGGAACATTTTTAATTATTCTGGAAATATTTTCGCACGTGTCGTCTGCAAGTTCAGATATGTTAACTCTCCCGGAATGCCCGGGAAAATCCCGAAATTTCAGTGTAGTTCCCGGCCTCCGGGACAAGAATCAGTTTTGGACCAAAAATTCCACATATGCATGAAGGATGTTGATAAAAATACTTTCCAAGTTCAAATCTTCTTGAAGTAACTGAACATTAGGACATCTTTTCCTGTTAACATTTGTAGACTTTGAAAATTATTATCTGATCAGACTTTGATAAAAGCAAACCACAGGTGGTGTGCTCTGGGGTGGGAGGTGGTGGGTGGGGGTGGGGTGTGGTTATGAAGAAGAGGATGGTAAGGGGTCAAATCAACAATTATTTTATGATGTTTGAATAGCATAAATGCATCAGCATAATTGACAACTAGATCTGGATATAAGCTGGTATTAATGGTGGTCTATGAGCTGAAAATTTGCAAGTTTTATCTTCTGTTTTGTCCCTGTGCGAACTTTTCCATGAAATCCATCCCATTTCCCTACAAATCACCCTCAGGTTCCCTGAAAAATTATTCTGGAGGTTAACATGTCTGTGCAAGTTGTACGAGATAAACAGTTAATTAATAAATGATCTCGAAAGGCGGGTTCAGCAAGGCAGCCACTAAGTGGGCATTTATATAATATTGTATAATATTTCAGTGAATCTGTTTAATGGGATGACATCCTGAATAGCTGTCTTTATGTCACGTCATGGATGTCAGATATGAGCCCGCTGTCGTTGTATTTGCATGAGACAGTAACGTGGAATGGATGGAACGTACCATTGTTCAAATAGAATGGACCAATCGTCCGTCATCCGAACGGATCAACAAAGCCTCCAAATACAATTAAACATTGTATAATAAATATTGTAAGCTTCTCTGTAGGTTAAAATACTCAATTTCGATTCTTGAAAGCACCCAGTCAGAGATGGGTGGAATCGTTAATATCCTATTGCAATCGTTTAGTGTCGACACGAATTGCAATAGGATATAAAGGTTACCCGCCTTTTCCGGTTTCGATTTTTTTTGCTGCCGGTTAACCGCTCCTTCGTGACAGAAGTGCGGAAATATTATGTATTAGTGAATTCAGGCACTGGAAAATACATAGAAACACACCAATTATTTATTTATTGGTGTTTAAAGGTCACATCTTTTTGCATAATGGCTAATCATAACCACCACATTTTTTCGAGTGGAGGAAGCCAGAGTACCCGGGAAGAACCACAGCAACGGCGAACAACTGTCAGCTCCCCAACATACTAACTTCACATAAGCAGGGTTAGCATTGGTTGAAGACAGGTGTACCATCGACGTGCAGTACGTCTTGGGACACAACGTCATCGTGCCTCCAGGCCCGACTATTTTAAGCGAGATTTTGCAAAAATTACATTCAATCAGGCCCGAGAATTTTTTTTATTTTTTCCTCGGTTTCTTCAAGTAACATTCTAAGTTTTACCAATCTCAATCCACTGAAGAAAAATATATGTCGCGTGATTTTCCCTTTCTCTGATTCACTGAGAGATACTGTTGCATTCCCGGTAGTCATACCTATCTACCGATGGTTCTAGAAGTAAACTGGCACTGTTCCCGCTTAGTATACAGTACAGTTGTCCTGGACTGGTCATAATCAACGCATGGACAGTGATATCTACGTATGCGTTTACTAGGTAATAAAAATCATCAACAGAAAAATGTTAATTAATGAAGCACCGGGTTGTACCCGGTGCTTCATTAATTACATCTTTGATGATTATTCCGATTATTAGTGTTTGGAATCTAATATTATTGCGTCCATAGAAATATTGCCCACTAGTGGAAAGGGAACAGTCCACGGCGGCCGTACTGTACTTGCGCTATAACAATAGCCATGGAATATTCTAGACCTTCGACTGACGGAACACAACAGGTCCTTTCTAGAGATTTTTTCCGAAATTCTGTTTCGTTATTTCCAAGTTAAAGAATGAAAACGCCTGTCTTTGACAAGGCCCATGACAATTTTACGGACATGACAAACGCTGCTTATTCCCAGTTCCTTATTCGACATTCGTTATCAACCGATTTTATCGTTTGACAACGAATGTCGAATAAGGAACAGGGAATAAGTAACAGTTGTCACATCGATAAATTTAGGCAGTGTACTTAGGGTTGGAATCCCGATGGGAAGCAAGATTATTCCTAGGTTGGTTCGATATAATATATTATTATATACTTCATAAATAAACACATTTGTATTGGCTGGATCTTATACACGTGACTGGTACTCACAAATCCATGTACACCAGTTCTCCAGTGAATATCAACTTTCTGAATTTAGCTTTTGAAAATCTCCTCTCTAGTTCTATTTCAATCGACATAATCTCTATAACATGGTTTATTTTTATGTTAATCTGCAGGTGATAACTATTTTATTGTTAAATAAAAGTATTTCTGGTTGATATAATTAACTTTTAATTAACAAATAGAAGATTTGTTTTTTTAGAATGGTGTATATAATAAAACAGTTATGAACATTTTGTGGTAAATATGATGTGATATGAACCTAAAAAACTTATACTGACCTTGGCTAACGCCTCGGTCAATATAAGATTTTTTGGTTCATATCACATCATATTCACCACCACAAAAGTCCATTATTGTATATTAATTTTTGGACGGCATGTCGTTGACTATATCAAAATAGTTATTATTTTGGCAAAGTCAACTCTAGGCTGTGCAATATTTATAATATACAACTCAAAGTTTGCTAAGCACCAAATATTTGACACATCATTGTGAAATTTGCTTGTGACATATTTGCGATATTTTTGCTGGATATGATTGAGGATTGTATTGAGATGGTTCCCAGTGTTTACATCAGTTCTCTTGACAGGCTGACTTTTCGTGGCAGTCATGGAAAGCATGTACCCCTCGATATTAATGATGTTTTCGTGTACTGTCTACATGTACATGACATGTGTAGGGTATTCAATCTTCATTTCAACACAAACTCTTGTGATTTAATGATTGAATATGGCAAACGCAAATGTAAGAAGACATTTGGCTGAAGCAGAAATGTGGCGGGCTGTAGGGATGGTGGAGCAAGGGGCTACCCATCGTCAGATTGGTGAAGCCCTTGGTGTGCACCGTACGGTGATCACCAGAGCATGGGCAAGATTTCAGCAGTATGGCACATCAGTAAGACGGCATGGTGGTGGCAGAGACAGGGCAACATTTGCAGCTGAAGACCGGTTTTTGATCATTCAGGCCCGTAGGAACCGCTTTGCGACAGCAACCCAGCTTCACAATGACCTTCAGAATGCATCCGGGGTGAATGTTTCGACGCAGACTATCCGGGCAAGGTTGCACAAAGGTGGTCTCCGATCGAGAAGACAATGTATTCGCATTCCGATGTTCCAGAACCACGACCAGGCACGATATGAATGGGCCATGGACCATGTTGGATGGACCAGAGAAGATTGGCGACCTGTCCTTTTTACAGATGAGTCAAGGTACTGCCTAGACCACACAGATAGGCGTTCTAGGGTATGGAGAAGACCAGGAGAGCGATTCCATGCAGACAACATTGCTGAGCATCGCCGCTAAGGTGGAGGGTCAATCATGGTTTGGGGCGGCATCAGCTGGGATGGAGGTACAGAGCTCTGTGTCCATGGACGTGGTACATTGACTGCACAGCGGTATATTGATGACATCATGGATGTCCACGTCAGATTGTATGCAGGTGCAGTGGGTGATAGATTCATTCTGATGGACGATAATGCCCGTCCTCATGTTTCCCCTGATGTCGGGGAGTATCGACAGAGGGAGGGGATTGAGCATATGGACTGGCCAGCAAGATCCCTGATTCAATCCAATCGAACATGTCTGGAATGAGTTGTAGCTTGCAATTTCAGCCCGTCCAGTCCAGCCAAGCAGTGTCCAGGAGGTTGGTGCTATGCTGGTCCAAGAATGGAACTACATCCCACAAAGGACCACCAGAAACTTGATTGGGAGCATGAGAAGGCGTTGTCAAGCTGTAATTAACAGTAATGGGTTTCATACTCGATATTGAGGCCATACCAGTTCGCTCCCTCAACTTTTTGGCATATTGAAAAATTTCCTCTTTTAACAAAAATACCCATTTTCCATCATTATCGTATTCAAAAGCTAAAACATAATGTCAAACACAAATAAAATCTTAATTTATGTACTTAAATCATTAAAGATATAATTAAATAAAAAATATATACACTTTTCATTACAATATTTCAAGTAAAACGTAAAACAGGCAGTTGGATGTACTTGGTGCTAAGCAAACTTTGAGTAATATATATTTCCATCTACGTCCGGTCTGCAATCTCGCAGTTCCACGTACCATCATTCCTTATCTTTAAGTAACGGGCGGCTACTCGGTATCAGAAATAGACACCTTTCGCATAATGAACGACGACTGATAAAAATTACGAATGGTTAATAGTAGTCGTAAATTTGTCGGTCGGTCAAAAAACCTTTTCGCAGACTTGACTACGAGTCCGTTTATGTTTCGCAATTTTCTCGTGTTGCGTGGCGACAAATGATTTGATTGCCAGTAACAGATTGAAATTTACGTCACATGACGACGATTATAGTTTAAGGACAAAATTTGATAGTGAACCCCCACATTAAGTGGCGGAGAAACGCTCTCAGACTTTTTACACTATGATATACCTATGTGTGTTTCAAGGAGAAATCGTAATCGTAACTACGGATAAGGGAAAACGACAGCCGACAGGAAGAACACAAATTCCAGTGACGTAGTACCCCTTCGCAATTCTGATCAGTTCATTGTATGAAAGGTCTCCATTGTTGTAACAAACGATCAACTGGTTCACGGACTCCCTAACCGTTTCTGCATGATCATCGTTTGAAGGCTGAAAGTCGACGTGTGACACAATGTTAAAAATAGGGGTCACCTGTGCAAAGGCTAAACTTGTCGATATTTATTTCATTGCTGATTAATATTTCATACCTTTCTGGTGTTTACACTACTGGTTGGTTTTTATTTCATCACCGGTAGATTATTACATTTCTGGTTAATTTTTATTACACTGCTATTTAATATTACATTAATGGAAGGTAATTATTAACTTATTATATTTCTGGTTGTTACATCTCTCATCGGCTGCTCTGTGTCTATCGCTTTTGTTCACATCTACCTAAATGTTTTTGAGCTCACAATTTTGGACCAAGGGAGCCATTTTCAGAGAATTTTGATATATTTCAGTGCGTAAAGAGGAATAGGGTAGGACCCTACTCCATTCCGTCATTCATTTATTTATTGGTGTTTAAGGTCACATATTTCTGCACAATGGCTAATCATGACCACGACAGTTTTACGTGTGGGGGAAGCCGGAGTATCCGGGGAGAACCACAGAGCAACGGCGAGCAACTGTCAGGGCCCCAACATACAACTCCACACAAGCATTGTGCACCATCGACGTACAATACGCCTTCGTACACAGCGCCACCGTGCCTCAACGTGGGCAATGGGGTGAAGTGTCTTACAACGCGGGTGCCGCAGGTGGGGTTCGAACCGAGGACCTCACGGCTTGCGGCCTCCATCTCTACCTACCGAGCCACCGCGCCCTCCTCCATTTCTTCAGCTTCCTTTGCTGACGAAGGCCAGTAGCGTTTATTGATCATATCAGAGCGTTGAAAAATGCTGTAACCATCAGCATTTTTAAATTAGCAGCGAAGAGATCCGAAAAGGCGGTGCTAAATACGTGGAATGTATCGAGATATATTAATTAATCTTGCACTTATATAATGAGATTCACGTGTATTCAAGATGACTACTCAAGATTGCGGTAAGTACTTCAGAGAGATTCTTATGGTTTAGTACAACATCATATTGAGACGGCTCATTAACGTCCCGTGGTTTCGCGGCTCGCCTGGAAAAACATTTTATAAAAAAAGTATAACTGCAATACATAATTATGGCTTTCGCGTCAACATCTGATACACTTTAAAATTAAAACCGCACACCCCACGGCAATGCATATCCAATAGCATTACATCAACAATTAAACGTAATAATCTTGTCAACTGATACGTTGATATGGTGAACTGCAAGTTTCTGAGCTTACAAACCAAACCACTCTTTCTTTCTCCACAAGATGTATTGTATTGGAAACGAATGATGGGGTCTTTCCTACAGCATACAGCACGCTGTAAACATGGGCGTTGCAAAGGGGGTGTCTAAGTTTAGCAACCCGTTCCTAATGAATGGAGGTCTGAAATATTGGGTTTCTGAACTATAGACCCAACTGATTTATATTCCAACAACATGCGTTCGACAAGGGCATACCTTGATGATATGGTTGGAAAATGAGTCAGCCCCACCCCCACCCCAACAAAAAATCGCTCATCTTCGCGACGCTCTGACTGTAAAAGGATGATAATATAATTTTCACAGAATAATAATTTGTGGGGATGAGGAGCCGGGGGAGTACAGGGGTCACGACGTGCCCCCACAAACATTTTCCCCATGCATGCATGTTTCCATTTTCTCCACATTTTTACCTGCAATGATCCATATTCACTCAACACAACGAAATAAATTAAACTTTAGATACTTTTTAAAAATTACATCACTAATGTTGATAAAACCATACAAGTATGGATGTCATAGGAACCAGCTCAATGAGCCGGTTCCTATGTCATCCAAATTTGTAGAATTTTATTGAGAACATTTCAAGGTATTTTGGCTGTCTTAGCCTTATTTTGGCCACTTATGGGCTATAAATTGGCCAGAATCAGAATTTGGATCAGGTGTGTCGGAAACCGGGGCTTTGTCGCTGCTGAAAAAAGATTCACGCCGCGAATTCAGCCAAAACTCAAGGAGTGTTGCCTGAATCCGTACGTGAACGTATGTCTCACCGTGACGAACCCGCCCGTTTTAGAAGGCAAGCCATACATAGGCAGAGTAGGCTTTTCCTGTATGAACATTATTCTGAGACAAACGTAAGGAGGGGGGGGGGGGGGGTTAACCCCATTGGTGGCGACTGCTTGTGTGAAAAACGTCAAGTAAAGTGACAATAAGCTAGTGGCCGTGCGACGGCAGTGGAAGAGTGACATCCCGTCACTTGTTGGAGGAATGGCGTCCCGATAAAGTGACAATACGTTAGTGGCCGTGCGACGGCAGTAGGCAGTAAAAGGAGTGAAGTGAAGAGGCGACCAAGGAACCAACACCAGCGATAAGGAGGAAAAACAAGCGACAACAGAGAATGCGGGCCCGCAAGTGACTCAAAAACTGTGTGGGTCGGGGGTAAATGACGTTTTGTTTTCTTATTCTTTTGGATTCCGTGTAAGACACCAATTATCATATTTATTTTTTCATATATATGTATTAAAATTGTTGTTTTCAGTGAACCCCTGTTGATTTATGCTTTTCGAGGAAAAGTTATTAACCCCTTCAGGATAAGAACCACCCCAACAAAAGTGAAACAGGCGAGTTCGTCACGGTAAGACATACGTTCACGCACGGATTCAGGCAACACTCCTTGAGTTTTGGCTGAATACGCGGCGTGAATCTATTTCCCCCATCAACGACAAAGCCACGGTTTCCGACACACCCGTATTACGCATCTAGCCTGTCGCCGAATGTCACAATGTACCAAAATACGAGAAATTCAAAGGAACTTGAAAGTGAATATTAAATTAAGATAGATCTAAGCGGCCAAGATCAAGAGAAGCAATTAAACTGAGAATTGATGTTCTGGCAAACGAAACAAAAATCGGGGGATTTCTCGAAAATTTCATTCCGGTCTGAAGGCCTGTAAGGATGTGGATCGTTGGCCGTAAGAGATGGGGATGTCCCATGCTATAGATTAGAGGAGATGCCGCATCGGTGCGAGAGTAAAGGCACGTCGTAGTGTTGGGGAGCCACAGAGCTTATATTTAGAATAGGGGCAGTTGCGGGCCAAGTCGGTGGCCATATATGAGAAAAGGATCAGAAACAGGAGGTACGAGCTCGGGGAGCTATAGGTATTTAGGAAGACGGCATACCTGTTGTAGAAGGCAAGCCATACGTAGGCTGAGTAGGCTTTGCGTGTATGAACATTATTCTGAGATAAAAGGAGGGGATCGTTTAACCCTATTGATGGCGCCTGCTTGAGTGAAAAGAGTCCAGTAAAGTGACAATAGAGAGATATTCCGTCACTTGTTAGAGGGAGGAGATATAGTAAAGTGACAATACGTTCGTTAGTGGCCGTGCGACGGCAATGGTACAGTGACATTCCGTCACATGGTAGAGCAAAGGTGCCCGGTGAACTGACAATACGTTAGTGGCCGTGCGTCGAAAGAGAAGGAGTGAAGTGAAGAGGCGACCAAACAACAAACACCAGCTAGAAGGAGGAAAAACCAGCGACAACAAAGTATGCGGGCCCGCAAGAGACTCAAAAACTGTGTGGGTAGGGGGTGATTGACGTTCTGTTTTTCTTATTCATTTGGATTTCATGTTAGTCACGAATTACCATATTTATTTTTGTTTATATGTGTTAAAATTGTTGCTTCCAGTGAACCCCTGTTGATTTATGCTTTTCGAGGAAAAGTCATTGACCCCTTCAGGATAAGAACCACCCCAAAAAGTGAAACGGGCGGGTTCGTTACGGCGAGACATACGTTCACGCAAGGATTCAGGCGACACTCCTTGAGTTTTGGCTGAATACGCGACGTGAATCTATTTCCCCCAGCAGAGACAAAGCCCCGGTTTGCGACACCGTTGAGTAGTAGTCATCAAAATTAAGATTATAATGTATAGAATAGGAAAAATACATGCAATCAGCTGGCAGAGGTGACAGCAGGCATCAATGGTTCCTGGAAGTCTTCTGTCGTATTCATACCAGAACAGATAATCAAATAATATTTCATGTGGACAACTCGTGGCTGAATGTGCGTCTGATACCCAAGACCAACGCTAGGAAATCCTAATTCTTCAAAGAGCGGCGAACGAGCTTCTTGGGGGTAAATTCCAAAGGTCTCGGATTTCTTTTCTCTTTGTTTATGTTTCGGTAAAGGTCACCAGGACCGAAAATGCATCGACATACAATACCGTTTGAACTCAAATGATGAGACTGATCGCCTTCAGGCTATAGACTGTTGTCAGTTGGAGAATGCACATTTGCCATAATAACTTGCAAGGTATCATGCCACCTGTTTCAATTCCCTAGAACTACGCCGATAACTTCGAAGTAATGAACGGATCTTCTTTACATTTGATATGTGAGTCGTTTATGGGGAAGATTTGCAGAGAATACTGGCATGCAGATATTTGGTGACACGTTCAATGACACCATATCTGACATTTTGTGCACGGCTAACTTGTGGCTGTAATTCTAAATTTTGCATACTTGTGAAACTTCAAACAATCACCACAATTTGCCAATATAAGATCTGTTTCGTTATAGTTTAAAGTGACAGAAATATGTTGCATGTGGTTCAGTGAAAAATATAAGGTTTTCGATTGAGGAATCGGGGAATATATTTGATACGGTGAAATGTCCTGGGCAGTGCTTGGATCTCTTTTCGGCTTACTTTAACTGGTTGAGGGCTAAATTATTTTTTGTAGTCTGAATTTGTTCATCAAAATTTATTTTGTTACAAATTATTGGAGAGTGCCCACTGGCTCTCTCCAATAATTTGTAATAAAACAAATTTATATAAACAAAATATTATTGGCATTTGACTGAATATTGAACATGAGCAATGAAAATGTTGGCTTTTGCTCTGGTGCCCTCATTTTTTGGTTATATTTTTTGTTACGCACAATCATTTGACTGGGGGCGCGGTGGCTCAGTTGGTAGAGGTGCAGGCTACAAGCCGAGAGGTCCTCGGTTCGTATCCCACCTGCGGCAACCGCGTTGTGTCCTTGGGCAAGACACTTCACCCCATTGCCCACATGGGGGCACGGTGGCTTTGTGTACTAAGGCATACTGCACGTCGATGGTGTATCTGTCTTCAACCAATGCTAACCCTGCTTGTGTGGAGTTGGTATGTTGGGGAGCTGACAGTTGCTCGCCGTTGCTCGGTGGTTCTCTCCGGGTACTCCGGCTTCCTCCACCCGTAAAACTGTCACGGTCATGGTTAGCCATTGTGCAGAAATATGTGAACTTAAACACCAATAAATAAATAAATCATCATTTGACTTTCGGGCCCAGAGGAGTACACGGCACCTGAATAGATAACGAATAAATAGGTAAAGTTTTTAATTTAAATATAAAAAGATAAAACCCACCTTTTTCATTTTTTCTGGATATAATTCTTTCAACTCCGTAGGTGTGGGGGAGAATTATTCTGGGAGTTTTATAAATAGTCCTCTCGGGGTGTGGTAACTTTTCGCCATTTACATTTTTTTCCCAGTCAATGGCTGATCGCATACGAGCTGTCTATTGCTCGTCATAATTGTGAAGCAAATCAAATGTTTTTTGCGAAGGAGCACAGCGACGATGTGGGATTTGATATCCCTTGCAATCCGAATAACTTTATTTGTTTATGAATTCACGAGAGTCGGAAGCGAGGGCCAATAATTTTATTTGGTTTGAGTGTGTGCACTGGCAGTAGGGTACTGGGGTCAGACCCCCGAGAACCTCGAACTGAAAGTTGACTGGGAATTGTGCATAACTACAAGAATGCTGCTCTGTGTTTTACTTTGAAACGTGGACATGTTTATAGCAATACTGAAACTGCAGTTTGATAATTGTTTCCGAAAAAAGAAAAAAAGATCCAAACAGTCGATGGTTTTGGAGCAGCCCCAGCATATTATCCATAACGGTTATAAACAAGGAAACTAGAGGTAGCCAACACCCCGAAAAATCACCATGATACAGTAACCTTGGTAATATATTACAGTATGTTAACACAACCACTGTTGGTGGTGGTATTTACTCAAATAATATAGATAAGATTACCTGTACTTGATGAAATGTCAAGTTTGGTTCCGATCGAGACCGATCAAATTTTAAGTTCAAAGTCACCGTGACCTTGACCTTTGGCACAATGGCCTAAAATAAGTAGGGTTCTTTCTCTCATCATGCTCAACCCACATGCCAAGTTCGGTTTCAATCGGGCATGCATATGTTTAATAATTAAGAGTGCCGAATCCAGCTCCGACCGATAAAATTTATGTCAAGGTCACTGTGACCTTGACCTTCGGTACAATGACTTAAATATACTTAGGGTTCTTCCTCTCATTATGCCCGATCCACACGCCCAGTTTGGTTTCGATCAGGCAGACAACATTTTAATTAGAGAGCGGAAACCAACCAAAATGAATAAGCTTCTTCCTCTCATCATGCCTAATCCACATGCCAAGTTTGGTTTCAGTCAGCCAAGTGAAACTTTAATAGCAGAGCGGAAACCAATTCTGATAAAAATTAAATTTCAAGGTCTCTGTGACTTTGACCTTTGGCATAAAGATTCCAAAATGAATAGTGTTCTTCCTCTCATTAACCCACTTGCCAAGTTTGGTTTCAGTCGGCCAAGCGGAATTTTAGTTAATAAGTGGAGACCAACTTCGTCTGCAGACGGACAGAGCCACAGCTATATCCCCACGAAAGTTTTTCGGGGGGATAAAAATCCACCAGTATGTGTTTTTGAAAGCTGGGGGTCATCCATCAGTCTATAAGGGAGAGTGGATGCTGAACCTTGGCCATCTGGTCTGCCTTCGGGGGGGGGGGGCAGATGACGAGTGATGGGAAGAAAACACACACACTCACATACACACACCAAAAAGCTCATAAAAAGGCTGTTATATCTTTATTCATATGCTTATTTATTTAAAATGTACGCTGGTCCCAGCTAGGCAAGCTTGTTTCAATCCTTACTTGGGCGTTTGGTGGTTGCCTGTGTATGTTAACAGAGAGGTTGTTGTAATTCCTTCGGCGCTCCGTTTACTTTTTCCAAGCGTCTTCTGGATAAGAGTGTTTCGAGAAAAGTTGAGAGTGTTCAAATAGATAAGTTATAGGTAGAGAGAGATAGGAGTCCGCTATTGTATATTGTGACTGTTGTGTGATTGTTGCTATTGTTGGGGCGGGGGGTAGGCTTCTTCGGAGCCGACTCCCCACACTCAGAGTTGAGAGGCAGTCCTTACAGACTTGATCCTAGAGTTCTCAATGAGAAGCGAGGCAATCATCACTGACTCCACGCACTTTGATTGTTGTATAGTTTTCTGAAACTTATAGGGGTACTGTCTTTTGTTTTTTAGTCGTTTTCTAGATGCTTAGATTTATTTAGTCACGCTACTTTAATTATGATAACTTACTATATCCTCGCCTTGTGATCTTTAGCTCATTTAGCTTTTCTGTTAAGGGCTCAGTGCTCGTTTAGCTCTACTATTAATTCACTATCTTGGAGTCTGTTGAGGGTTTTGTTTTGTAAATCATTTAAACGCGTTTCAATAGTTTCTATTTTTTCTAGCTCGTGAAGTTCCTTAATTGGTGTCCCAGTGGGCTTGCATAGTGCCACGGCCAGGGCATGGTTTTGAACTCTCTGCAGCTTTTGAATGTTGGTTTTGTTCATGTCACTTGTTATTATGACACCATATTCTAGTGTTGGACGTATAAATGATTTGAAAAGCTTGCGAAAAACGTCTTTATTTGCTCTTCAAGTTTTACCTCTAATCATCTTCATAAAATTAATACGTTTAGTAGGTCTGACCGCAATGGGGTTTACGTGACTGTTTAGACTGAGATGGCTATCCAGAGAAAATCGGCGATTTTCAATTATGTTTAGGGGCTTACTGGCCGTCCACATGCCTTTGTCGTCTGAGAACTGCGATAGTTCAACATTGTTTTCCATACTTTATCTCTGTCATTCACATATATTATGAAAAGAAGCGTGCTTAGGACCAATTCCTGTGGTGTGCCAGCTTCGAGTGTTACTTCCTATGACACCTCGGGGTTAACCCTCACCTTGATTTTTCGGTCAGTTAGAAATGATATGATCCTCAGAATCTTAGTAGGTAAACCCATTTTTGCTAGTTCATATCTCATGCCACTGAGTCGAGCGCTTTTTCAACTTCTACGAAAAGTGCTGTTCCTATTTCGTTTTGACTGAACGCTGTTTTCATATAATCGACCAGTCAATAAACGTGTTGGATTCCTCCTTTCCAACCTCTGCATGTCCTTTGCCATTTGTTCAAAACGTTAACTGATTCGAGATAGCTGCGGAGACTCATGGTGAGAATTGGATCGAAAATATTTCCAATACAGATAAGCAAGCTAATTGGGCGGTAGTTAGAAGGGTTGGTAAGGTCTTTGTCTGGTTTAGGTATCAAGACTCCTATGGCCACTTTCCAGCATTTTCGGAAGTACACACATGAGAGACAGCAGTTTACGAGTTGGGAAAGTCTGCAGTAGAAGATGTTGGGACACTGTTTCAGTATTGTGAAGCGGCAGTCTCTTCACCTTTTATGAATTAAAAAGAAACCCGGCCACCTGTATATTCTCTTTTTCCCCACAACATTACAATTTGTTAAAACAATATTGGCGCAAACTAGAGCAGGGGGCCCACACGAAATTTTTTTTTTTTTTAAGCTACCTAATATAACACGTCTATAATTCCTTTCTGATATATGTCCGGTGTTAATTGTAATGAAAACATTGACAGCAATAGACTTATTAGCTTTTACAGAATTTTGGACATCAAAGGAACAAAAGGCAAGGCATGTGTCTGGTAGATATTCTTACCAGAAAGTAGACACAAGATCATACTTTCCGAATTGATGCGCTTCCAAGTCATCTGTCAAACCAAAAAGCCTACATAGATGGCCAAAGGTCAATGAAAACACTGTTTTTAAACATTTTTAGCATAACTGCACTGGAGAAAACAGTTCATTTTATAAATGGCAGGGGAACAAAACTCAGATGGTAAACTGGCAACATTCAACAATCACTATAAAAAAATCCATTGAACTTTCAGATACCATGCGCTTCCAAAACGTAACTTTTGAACATTTTACTTAATCTCAGGAATTGTAAAACTTTCCCATCTCCGTAATGCTAATTTCCAATCCCCAAAACGACAATTTCAGGGGAGATAACCAGACCGTTTTTCCACTAATTTAAAGATAAAAACTGGACATGTCCAGTTGGAAGGAAATTGTACCCCCGATTCACTCTCAGAGCACTTGATTTTTCAAAATATTCCCGGGGGGTGGTCCCGGGCCCCACTCTAGGGCAGGGGACACCTCATCCAGACCCACCACCCACTCGACCCTTCGGGCCTTGGGACATGCAAACGGACGTCATGCTGTGATCCCCTCTGACTATTGACCAGCCAGAGGCAGATAACCCTTGTTTTCAATTTTTGAATTCAGTTCGTCAATTTGTAGATTTTGGGTTCAAAAGAAATTTTGTTTAAAAATTCAAATTCAAATTAGGAATTCCGGGTGTAATACTGTTATAAATGTCAGAGTAAAAATCTGTGGTTCACGTGTGATTTAATTTTGGACTTTCTGTTCGTTTTTGTTTGTTGATTTTGAAATCTGAATTACTGAAAAATTTATAATCTTTATTTTCATTTTCTAATTCAGCTTGTCATTTTGTTGATTTGGGGTTGAAAAGAATTTTTTTTTTTAAATTTAAATTCAAATTCAAATTATGAATTCCGGGTGAAATACGATTATAAATGTCAGAGTAAAAATGTGTGGTTCACGTGGGATTTAATTTCAGACTTTCTGTTCGATTTTGTTTGCTGATTTTGGAATCTGAATTACTGAAAAATTGGGTTACTAAAAGTCCTTAATACATTTAGGGACCCTATTTTTCACTCGCATTGTTTTGACAGAAATGAAGCACTGCCTTTAAGTATTGAGGATTACAGTTGGGCACGGCGAATCTCGAATTTTGGGTCGAATCGATTCAGACACGGCATTTCGAATCGAATCGAATCTCGTAGCTCTTCAAGCTGCAATTGTTGCACATTCTTACATCCTTTAAGTATAGCCAGTTTATACTCAAGTATAATTCTTTCTCGCGTTTCTCTCATGATGAGCGAAAAACGTTTCGTCCCAAAGTACCAGTGTGTTCCATGTGCATGTAGGCACATAGAAGACATTGGAACTCAGGGGACGTTTTGTCTGTGTGGACACTAAAGAATATATTCGCGTGCTTTTAAGCGCAGGGGTTTTTGATTGGTTACGAAGTGATGTGGTTGACAAATCAAAATGGAAAACATGAATTATGGGAGTTTTCAGCGGTTTAATGCAGCCATTTCTAGCCAGATGCTCGGCGAGTTCACAGCCAGATTTTCTTTCCGTTTTTTTGTATATGCATAAAAGTTATTTAAAAGGTGAGGATCTGACACCTTACCCCAGGTAACCCACGCATTGGCTTCAGACTCGGATACATATTTTGTACATCCACATAATGGTAATAATCATTTTATCTTACAGTATATTGGGAATATGTCAAGAATGTAGACGAATATATAACGAACTATTTATTCGTACGGATGAACAAAAAGAAAAAAAAATGGAACTCACGCGAAAGGAACGTGCTTGTATCCGACCCCGAGTTACAACATCTGTATCAGGGGGTCGGAACACGACAGTCGAGGGGTTAATACAGACAAAATACATGTTGATCGTAAGATAAGATAGGTTATTGCATGCATGTAATAAAATTCAAGCTTGGCCGGTAGCAGTCTCTCTGGTGGTGTGGCACACAAAAATTTGCGTTTTTTTTTAGTTGGAGTGAAAGACAGTCTTGCATTCAACGGCGACTTGTCTGTTTAGGCAAGTACATCAAAAAGCCGAATATTCAAGCACGGAATCAAACTCGCTTCGGAACGGGAACTGTTCTTCTATATTCGACTTCCTGTACAGGAGACCTGATGATGGACGAAAAGTCCACGAGGAGACATTTGGTAGGATTTTGAGAACATTTTCTGAATAAGTGCGTATCGTATTGAAACATCGGACCGATTTCGAATCGAATCGAATCGAATTTCGAAACTTCGCAGTATTAATGAGCCTTATTATCCGTTTTTGTTCATTACGCCTGCCGATCCACAAGATTATGAGCTCTTCTGGAAATCGTCAAATATTCGTGCACGGCAATTCCGAGATCCTAGTAAAAATTAATGTATGTTTATTAATTTGGGGAAGATCTTCCACTCTGTATGAAGCTTATTTGGGCCTGCGTCTTTGCAAGTTAAAGTGCATGTTAACACTTTGAACTCGAGAGCAGGGCCGTATTATTCATAATGCTGACTAGGCTGAAGCCTAGGGGCCCGCAGGGACAGAGGGCCCGCCAATTTGGGTTTTTTGGGTTTTTTTTTTTTTTTGATGAGGCACTGTTACCAGCGCCTTAGGGCTCCAATGGTTAAAGGCACTTTGCACTCTGCGCCGTAGCGATACATGTAGATATGTATTTATCCATATATATACTCTGTCGCAATATTACGGGGTTAAAATTGATGGAGGAAAATTTATGTTCTTATCAGTGCTCAGCCGACAGCCAGTGACTGTCGTTTGAACCCCAGTTCGAACGTAAACCTTGCCCCCTTATCAATGCCCTATCGGCTTGGGACTCTTAGGATTCCTGAAGGTGCCCGTGGCTTACAACACCAAAGGGTGACCAACGATAATTCACAGAAAGATTATTTATTTACATGTACTACGAAATATAATATGAAACAAATTACTCACAAAATTATCCATAAGAATACACTAATTATGCGAATAAAAGTTTATTCTTTAGGGCCCTCGACGTCTCCCACAGCTAGCTGTGTCCGCTGGATCAACCTCACATCATCTTTATCCTCTCACGGTTAGTGATAAATACAAAGTGTCTATTCACTTCTCGTTGCTTCCTCCCTGCAGGGTTAACTGCACCGCCAGTCGGTCTTAACACATATGTTCTGCTTGTGTGACTCCATCAGCGTTCTCACAGTTCAATCACGATTCAGTCGGCGTCTACTACAATTCACTATCACTTTGCGCCTTGCCTGGCTCTCACGGGATTAAGTTATTCTTCGCCTTCAGATATATACTTAACAAAGCTTACATAATAATATTCTGCAAAGTGTTCTCAACATCACCGATTCTCGCACCGCCTAAAAGTATTTTAACTCGCGAGCTATTCAAGCGCTTACGCAAGCTCCTAATACGGTTCCTAGACCTCAATGTTACAGCTTTTACTTCTTTGGCTGCTGTGCCACTACGGTTCGCAACCGTTAACAAACTACAATCGGTTCCTCACAACCCCCACAGGGTTACGACAATACGCGGACTTTCAATCTCGGTGCCTATGACCCTCGACGGACCTTCTCTGGGCGCCCTCAGGCCAACTGCCTCTGTATGTCTTGCCTTCTAAAGCAGGTAATGCCGTTTACCTGAATGCATATAGCTCCCTGAGCTCGTGCTTCCTGTTCCTGTTCCTATTCTCATGTATGGCCACCGACTTGGCCCGCGACTGCTCCTATTCTCAATATGAGCTCCGTGGCTCCCCTACAACGTGCCTTTACTTTCGCACCGATGCGGCACCTTCTCCAACCTATAGCATGGGACCTCCCCATCTACTCGCAACGACCCACAGCCTTACACACCTTCCGACTGTAATTGGCTGGAATGAATTTTTCGAGAAATCCCCCAATTTTTATTTAGATAGCCAGAACATTTATTCTCAGTTAATCGCTTCTCTTGAACTTGGCCGCTTAGATCTATCTTAATTTAACACTCGCTTTACAGTTCCTTTGAAAGACTCGCATTCTGGTATCTTTTGACATTTTGGAGACAGGATAGATGCGTAATATGGGGGTGTGTTCAGAACATGTGTGATGCACTGGTTTCCAACGATTGCAGTTTAACTGGTCTTAATTTCCAAGATAATGATACAGAAGAGAATATTGTCTCTCTTACTACTGATCTGTAACGCAATGTGGCGTTCAACACGTGCGCCATAATGGACATTAAATTTCATGCCTAATTAGCAGAGTTTGAATTATCTATCTTCAGGGTCCGTCACATACCTTTCTCCACGCTTTACATCCAACCCAGGTAGAAACATTATCGAAAATATTTACACTTTTATACAACAAAACTTTTAGCTATCACCTTGACATACTCTCATAAGTATACTACATATATATTTACTAGCGGGTGAATACCCGGCGTTGCACGGGAGAAGATAGTTATATCAATATACCCTCAGATATGATCGGCTCAGCCGTTTTCGAAACAGAAGGTCTAGGTCACCCATTTCAAGGTCAATATCACACCGCACGGGCAACCCGATAAAGTTAAAATGATCAATGGGTCAATATACCGCACATATGAAATTTTAGCCCGATCGGCCCAGCCGTTTTTGAAATAAAGGGTCAAGGTCATCAATTTCAAGGTCAAGGTCACCCCGCATGGGCACGGCACCCATCCCATGTTACTCACATAGATAGAGACATTCGCATTTATATATCAGATATACAGTACATTGTTTTAATACTTATTTAAATAATATGTCAAGTTGTGAGTAGAATTCTTCAGGAGACCCGCAAATGGATATAGGGCTATGTACTGTGGCATAGTGCCTACCGTACCATGGTCAGACTGGCAGCTGTAGTGGGATAAGGACTGAAGTGCCGGAGGGGGCCCCGGGGCCGAAGTACCTAAAAGCGTAGGGGGGCGGCCACTTGTTAATACGCCACTGCCCAAGAGACCACTTTTCCGGGCCAGGAACATGATATGTCGTAATTTCATAAAGTAAGATGGATGCTAAGTGAATGTGTGGGGTAAACCAATTAATAATATCTTCAACGTGCAGCCCCAAGGCTGCACGTTGAAAATATTCTTCGGTCTATCCCTAAATTATGAATATGGACTCTTCCAAATGCTGTCATTGAACTGATATGGAAGATATCACCAGGGTTCGAAGGATTAAAGGATGCTGAGGCGAACTGACGTATATGTATTGAAGCGACAACTTTTTACCTTCTGTACACATTTAATTTGTTCCAC
The DNA here is from genome assembly GCA_031216915.1 of Pictodentalium vernedei. Lineage (NCBI taxonomy): Eukaryota > Metazoa > Mollusca > Scaphopoda > Dentaliida > Dentaliidae > Pictodentalium > Pictodentalium vernedei. The sequence continues at coordinate 206,235,744 of CM062288.1, read as the reverse complement.
TTTTCTACACATGTACATGTAGTCGTAAACAATATGCCGTGCTATAGTTATATGTAGTCTGTGGGTGAAATGTATTTATCCTGTAGACTACAGCACTTATATGGTATCTGAAAACTAAAAGCAAGAGCAGTGCTTAAGCATGTTGGGTCCCTTTTGCTTTCAAGTGATGGCACTTAACTGCTGGCACCTGTGCTCTTCTTCTGGCTGGTGCATCTTGGTGGCTACAGAAGTATTTGGATAGTTGACTGTCAGATTCGCCGGTGTCTTCACCTGCAAGAATGTACTACTAGTATCCAAGCTCGTAGCCGGGATTTTTTAATGGGGTGCGCTTGCCAGTTTTGGGGGAGGGCCAAACATTAAGTTTGGAAGGCCGTTATGTGGGAGGGGGGTCGTCGTAAGCCTCCCCTAGTCCTAACTAGGAACCTCAGGTGGTAACACTATCTTCTCACTTCCCGTAAGGGAAGTAGGAGGCGGCGGTAACGAACGGGGGGTTATAGTTATGACTAGCCCCTCCCCCTCCCCCGAGAAAATTTTGCAAAAGTCAGTGCTCTGAGAACGAATCTGAGAAATATATAGCGTAATAGCGTAATTTTAGGGCTCAATGTTGTGTGAAAGTTGTATAGGGCCATTGTTTTAGGGGGCCAGCGGCAATTTTAGGGGAGCCAGTGACTGCTGGTATAGCAAATGGTGTATCTCTACATTTATCTTACAATCAATATGTATTTTGTCTGTATTAACTCCGCAACTGTCGTGTATCCGACCCCCTGATACAGATGTTTGTATCAGGGGGTCGGATACAAGCACGTTCCTTTCGCGTGAGTTCCATTTTTTTTTTTTTGTTCATCGTACGAATAAATAGTTCGTTATATATTCGTCTACGTTCTTGCCTTATCCCCAATACCGTGTAAGATAAAATGATTATTACCATTATGCGGATGTACAAAATATGTATCAGAGTCTCACTCCGGGTTCTAAGGGTAGATTACGACTCGTCTTCGACTCGTCGTGATCTGCCCTTAGAACCCAGAGCTAGACTCGGATTATTATAATCCCTGATGGGTACGGGTGTGGGATGGGAAAATCTCACCCGAGGGCAAGATATTTGGGACAGACACGAGGCTTGCCGAGTGACTGGACCAAATATCTTGTCCCGAAGGTGAGATTTTCCCATCCCACACCCATACCCATCAGGGATTATTTTTCTCCCCCCACCATTCAGCGGTTACGTTAGCCAGAGGTAATCGGCGGTCACGTGCTGATATGATCAACTCATTTTGTATTCGTTGTTTTGAGAAACTGATGACACCATGGGAAAGAGCATGCAAAAGTTGTGTATATACCAAAGATATATACTACGAAAACAATTGGGAACGGTGACATCTTGGAGTTTAAAGAGTTTTAGAGCATCAAACTTTGATCACACGGCATTCTGATGACGTCGATATGAACTAGTTAGTAGCAAGAAACTGATACGATATGCATAACGTCATAATAACGTTATAAATGTATAACGTCATGTGGGTGGGGTAGGGTACATCTGCCTCTCCCTGCTATCTCACCCCGGACACACGTATGTTACACATGCAGTGGGGGAGAAACATATTTTGAACATCCACATAATGGTAATAATCTCTATGTATCATGATTTTCCAACCTGTACTTTTGTCCTGCCTGTACTTCTATATGCAACTCAACAGTAGTATTTTCATGCAACGCAGAAGGAAGTATTCAAAGAACCATCTTGGGGAATTCAAAGTAGGCCGCCCCATATAAGGTATTCATCCTGTGCCGTTTTAGTACTGGAATGTTTTCGTGACATATAGGATTCGTTCTTGTATCTGTGGTGTTTTTTTCCTCGCTTTAAATCGCTGGTCGATATATTCACCATGGTAACCGAGGATTTCGCAGAACTCGAACGAAATGATGTCATGTATCTCAATACAAATTTGTTCAGACCAACTTGAATTAAAATCCAGGTTGCAATGGCTTGAACCATCCAATCATTTGTATCCATTGTTGGTACACTCAATTTGTTTTGTTTGACGATAATACCAATCTATGTTAACGTTTAAGATGGGTGTATGTATGGAACTTTGCTATAAAAGATGTCAACAGGGGCGTTGGGAGACATTTGCGACAAATGTGAAAAAGTTGGAAATTCGAAGCACTGAACTGTAAAAAGTTGGAAATTTCAGACCGGTCGCTTGTTGAATTTTTCCAAACATGTCTAGAATTTGGCCAAAACATGGAAAGTCTTGCAACTCTTGATTGAAAAGTTGTAAAAATTATAAAAAATATTCATTTATGTGTGGAATTTGTGACCACCAAGAGACTCAGTTGGATAATTTACAGCCATGTGTGGGGTACAAATGGAATTCCGCAACTTAACAATCTACTTAACGAATCGACCCCATCCGCCTGCGGAATTTACAAATTCCTCAGTAAAAAAAAAAATAAAAACTTTTTAACAAAACGATATCATGTGACCCCCTCTTTGGAACGAGCATCTTAAAAAATAATTAAAATTACAGAATTTTATATTGTATGTGTTTGGTTTACCAGATTAATGGGCAAAACCGGCTAGCGCTATTTACAAAAATCGCCAATTGATTTTCATTTTTTTTTTCATTTTTTGTCTCAAAAACATAGGTTATGACCCCTCTTTGGAACGAGCTCGTCGAGCGTGTTCCAATTAGGGGTCATAATCTATGTTTTTGAGACAAAAAAATGAAAACAAAAATAGTTATTAAAGAATTTTGTTTGCATGTGTCGTCTGCTTTTCATGTTAAGTAAAGGGTTAAAACATGTAGTTGGAATATTTTGACTCGGGAAGTTGGGGGTGCTAACGGTATTTGCCACTTGTGGAAAATTATGTAGGAGTAATTGGAATTTTGCCTACCTTGGGGGATGGGAGCAGTTGGAAAAGTATAAATTTTTGACACCTCCTTCCCCATCATAAATCCCTTGCAACGCCCATGGATGTCAGAAGGTTATTTGTATCAAAGATGTAGTGCCCTGCGAATCACACATTTTCGATGTGTGATTCGCAGGGCAAAACATCTTTGATCCAAAGGCGTGTACGATTGCGGATCGTAGGCGAGGAGCTGGGAATTTCCCATGCTATAGGTTAGAGGAGATGCCGCATCGGTGCGGCGAAAGTATAGACACGCTGTAATGTATATGGAGCCACAGAGCTCATATTTAGAGTAAGAACAGTCGCGGGCCAAGTCGTTGCCATATATGAGTGGTACGCCTGGTGTTGTACGGACAACATCAATTTTTGACAAGGAACTGTCAGATGTGTCAAAGTATAGCAAACTTGATAGAATTTAAAAGAGCATTTTAAATTAGGACAGATCTATGCCGGCCAAGTTCAAAAGAAGCAACAAATAATAGGAATTAATGTCATCGCGATCGAAAAAGAGTCGGAGGTTTTCTCGGGAATTTCATTCCAGTTTCAAGGCGTGTAACACTGTGGGTCGCAGGCGAGGAGCTGGTGATGTCCCATGCTATAAGTTAGAGGAGGTGACGCATCGGTGCGAAAGTATAGACACGCTGTAATGTATATGGAGCCACGGGGCTCATATTTAGAGTACGAACAATCGCAGGCCAAGTCAGTAGCCATATATGAGTGTAGGATCAGGCGTATGAAGTACAAGCTCAGGGAGCTCACGAATGTTGGTTTTTAGGTAGACGGTATTACATGTTGTAGAAGGCAAGCCTTACATAGGTAGAGTAGGTTTTGCCTTTATGAACATTACTCTGAGGTAACTAGAGGGAAGCAGATAACCCTCAACGTAGCGGCTGTTAGAGTAAAGGCGTTCAGTATTATAACATTACGTTAGTTGCCGTGCGACGGCAGTTACAGAGTGACATTCCCTTACATATTAGAGTAAAGGCGACCATCAAGTGACTAAGTTAGTGGCCATGCGATGGCAGTGATAGAGTGAAGTTCCAATTTATGTCCGTGAGCCGAGATCAAACAACGGCGACAAGGAAGGAGCAACAAGCGACTAGGAAGAAGCAACCAGCGACAACAGAGAACGCGGACCCGTAAAGCGACTCAAACACTGTGTGGGTGGGGTGTGATTGACATTTTGTTTTTCTTTTTCATTGGATTACATATAAGTCACATGTTACTATATTCTTTTTTTATACTTATAAAAATTGTTTTCAGTGAACCCCTGTTGATAAATGTTTTTTGATGAAAAGTTACTGACCCCTTCAGGATAAGAACCACCCCAACAAAAACGAAACGGGCGGGTTCGACACGGTAAGAAATAGAGCTGAAACGGTTAAGGAATTTTCTTGATCGATTAACCACGTGGATTAACCTTGGTTAACCGATTAATCACTTGTCCAAATAGATATCTGAATAACTGCCATACCGTTGATGATTTACAGCATGAACCCTTTACCCAACGTAACAAACAAAACCGACTAAGCCTATATACAAAAATCTCCATTCAAATTTATTAGTTTCAAAAACATAGCTTATGAACCCTCATTGGAACGAGCTCGTTGAGCTCGTTCCAATGAGGGGTCATAAGTTATGTTTTGAGACAAAAAATGAATTTTTTTAATAATTCCTGAATTTATTTTGCAAGTATCGTCTGCTACTCGCAATGGATAAAGGGTTAAGAATGACCATTTTCAGCTACTGATACAGTATGATGATCATGCAAGTAAACAAGTATGTCAGCAAGTAACTTGCATGTTTTATTCTGTGTCGGAAACCGGGGCTTTGTCGCTGTTGGACGAAAAAGATTCACGACGCGTATTCAGCCAAAACTCAAGGAGTGTCGCCTGAATCCGTGTGTGAACGTATGTCTCACCGTGACGAACCCGCCCGTTTCACTTTTGATGGGGTGGTTCTTATCCTGAAGGGGTTAATGACTTTTCCTCGAAAAGCATAAATCAACAGTGGTTCACTGAAGGCAACAATTTTAGTACATATAAATATGGTAATTTGTGACTGACATGGAATCCAAGGAAAATGATAAACAAAACGTCAATCACCCTCTACCCACGCAGTTTTTGAGTCACTTGCGGGCCCGCATTCTCTGTTGTCGCTGTTTTTTCCTCCTTTTTGCTGGTATTTGTTCCTTGGTCGCCTCTTCACTTCACCCTTTCACGGCCGTCGCACGGCCACTAACGTATTATCACTTTATCGGGACGCCTTTCCTCCAACAAGTGACGGGATATCACTCTATCACTGCCGTCGCGCGGCCACTAGCTTATTGTCACTTTACTTGACGCTTTTCACTCAAGTAGTCGCCACCAATGGGGTTAAACTCTCCCCTACGTCTATATCAGAATAATGTTCATACAGGCAAAGCCGTATCTGCCTGTGCATAGCTTGCCTTCTGAAACAGGTAATGCCGTTTACCTAAATGCAAATTATCTCCCTGAGCTCGTACTTTGTGTTGTCTAATCCTATTCTCATATATGGCCACCGACTTGGCTCGCGACTGCTCCTATTCTAAATATGAGCTCTGTGGAACCCCTACATCACAACGAGTCCATACTTTCGCACCGATGCGGCACCTACTCTAACCTATAGCATGGGGCACCCCCATCTACTCGCAACGACCCACAGCCTTACACACCTTCAGACTGGAATGAATTTTTCGAGAAATCCCCCGATATTTATTTCCATAGCCAGAACGTTAATTCTCAGTTTAATCGCTTCTCTTGAACTCGGCCGCTTAGATCTATCTTAATTTAATATTCGCTTTAAAGTTCCTTTGAAAGTCTCGTATTTTGGCATATTCTGACATTCGTGACAGACCAGCTGCATAATATGGGTGTGTGTCCAGAACATACGCGATGTACTGTTTCACCACAATTATCTATTAACTGGCCATAATTACACAGATAATGATTATACAAGGGAATATTGTCTCTCTTACTCCCTTTGATCAGTTATCAGATAGCCCATGTGGCGTTCAACAAGTGCGCCATAATGGACATTAAATTTCATGCTCAGTTAGCAGCGCTTGAATTATTGCTGGTCTGTTTAAATGACAAACCGGTTTTCGGGGTCCGTTGTGTACCTATCTTTACGTTTTATGTTTAACCCAGTCAGAAAGATTGTCGAAAATATTTTCACTTTCAAACAAGAAAATCGCAACTTTTAGCTATCACTTTGACACGCTATCTCATATAATTGATGTGAGTCAGTGTGACAAGGTCTGCCTGTTTTGGAGCAAGTTTGTTCCTTTGTCAACCCATATAATACAGTAGTTCAAAAGTAACAGTTAATCAATCAATTACTTTTTGGATCGATCAAGATGTTGATCATTGATTAATCGATTAATCGGTTAACCGTTTCAGCTCTAGTGAGACATACGTTGATGCACGAATTAAGGTGACACTCGTGGTGTCTAGACTGAAGACGTGGCGTGAATCTATTTCTCCCAGCAACGACAACGTCCGGTTTCTGACAATTGTTTATGTGCAATTTCCGTCTCTATACGTTTGATGAGACGATGAAGAGGATTGATACCACGCTATATTCACGTGAAGATGATTCGAGAGGAAACGAATTGAGCAGCCGATTTCAAATCGAATCGAATACCAACTTAACATTCGAAATCGAGTCGAATCTCGAAACTTCGAATGGCCCTACAAAAATGTGACACAGCATTGAATTTCAGAGTAGTTGCCATAAGTGTTTGGAAAGAATCGTGATCAGCTAGCATTTCTGAGCACGAAACACCATGGCGTCGTTTATCAAATTCCTAATTAATCGATTTCAACAAATTCTATTTTATGGTTTCAGGGAATATTTTCACCAAAATTTGCTAACAGAAAGAGTCCATGCATTACAGAAATTAAATCACCTAAACGCATTGATCCCATTACTCGTTTCGTAATTTTTTACTATTTCGAGGGGGGGGGGGGGGTGCGTCAACATCGGTGGGGGTGGGTGAGTGGTCAAGTACCAAAAACAATTACCGTAAACTGTTAATGCATTTTTTTTCCTTTTTCACTACTGTTTTGTGCCTGAAACAGTAATAAAATGTCACCAACTGACCATAAAAGCCCATTTAGAAGCATTATTAACAAAAGTTATCCCCTTAATATGAAAAAATATTGGAGAATTTCACCAAAACCTGACTTGAGGATGGGGGTGGGTGTCCGATATTGAACGAAAAAAAATTGTCCGACAATTTTCTCCTTAAGTCGACTAAAATATCCATTCAAAACATAATTCATTCATATTCAAGTTTTTTATAGAACATTCTTTAAAATAAAGCATAGCGTATATTAGTAGCTAGGCGGGACTGATTTTTCAAAATGAAAAAAATTGAAAATATTAATTTTTATTTCAACAAAAACAAAAAAGTCTGATTTAACAACAAAAAAAAAAGTTTTTTTGATAGCTATCCTGCCGTGCAGATCTGTCACATTAAATAGGACTGATTTGCATGTCTTTGCTGAAATAACCAGCTGAGCTCGCAGGAACATGTGCAGAAATATTGTCAAAAAAGCTTTAACGGGACATAAATTATGATGTAAACAGGAAATCTCCCTGGGTATTCATTAATTATTATGTGTACTATGGTAAATGCGTACCAGTTTTGCATGTGTGCATTACACGTTTCAAGTTGGTGTTCTAGTGTCGAAGTTTTTTATTTAACCCTTTGCCCAACGTAATGGCCAAAAAAGAAGAGCGCTATTCACAAAAATCATCATTCAATTTTCATTATTTTTTAACTTTTTTGTCTCAAAAACATAGCTTATGGCCCCTCATTGGAACGAGCTCGTTGAGCTCGTGGCAATGAGTGGTCATAAGCTATGTTTTTGACGCCAAAAAATTGAAAGATTTAGTTATTCAAGAATTTTATTTGTAAGTATCGACTGCCTTCCGTGTTTGGTGAAGAGTAAAAATGTATGAGAAGGAGGTGGGTTCCAAAAATGTTATGGAACAAATATGGGTAGGTGAGTCAAAAAATCTGCAAAATACAAATTTCTACCTATGTTCAAGCAATTTTTCCGAACCACCACCCCCCACCCCGCCCGCCGTTACTCGTTTCGTAACTTTTTACTGACCATTTAGGAAAGTTTAGTTTCTCTTATTGCCTGGGTGAATGGGACTGTAATGTCCAACCGAGATGGCACCACAACTTCACTTACAAACTCGAAAAAACACTCCAATATCAGTGTCTTTCAATGTTAAAATTTTATTAACATCAAAACCTGGAAACAGACAGAATTCCTTTTCGGATTACTAATTCCATGTACACTACTCAAATTTTGCTAAGCACCAACTACCTGTTTTGCGTTTTAGTTGAAATACTGTAATGAAAATTGTATATATTTTTTATTCAATTATATCTTTAATGATTTAAGTACAGAAATTAAGATTTTGTTTGTGTTTGACATTATTTTTTAGCTTTTGAATGCGATAACCATGGAAAATGGATATTATTGGTAAAAGAAGAAATTTTTCAATATGCCAAAAAGTTGACGGAGCGAACTGGTATGGCTTCAATATCGAGTATGAGACCCATTACTGTTAATTACAGCTTGACAACGTCTTCTCATGCTCCCATTCAGGTTCCGGGTGGTCCTTTGTGGGATGTTGTTCCATTCTTTGACCAGCATGGCACCAAGCTCCTGGACACTTCTTGGCTGGACTGGACGGGCTGAAATTGCAAGCTGCAAGTCCTTCCAGACATGATCGATTGGATTGAGGTCAGGGGATCTTGCTGGCCAGTCCATACGCTCAGTCCCCTCCCTCTGTCGGTACTCCCCGACAGCATGGGCAACATGAGGACGGGCATTATCGTCCATCAGAATGAATCTATCACCCACTGCACCTGCTTGCAACCTCACGAGGACAACTGGGATCTCATCAATATACCGTTGTGCAGTCAATGCACCACATTCAAGGACACAGAGCTCTGTACGTCCATCCCAGCTGATGCCACCCCAGACCATGATTGATCCTCCACCATAGCGGTCATGCTCAGCAATGTTGGCTGCATGGAATCGCTCTACAGGTCTTCTCCATGTCCTAGAGCGCCTATCTGTGTGGTCTAGGCAGTACCTTGACTCATCTGTAAAAAGGACAGGTCGCCAATCTTCTCCGGTCCATCCAACGTGGTCCATGGCCCATTCATATCGTGCCTGGCCGTGGTTCTGGGACAGCGGAATGCGAATACATGGTCTTCTCGATCGGAGACCACCTTCGTGCAACCTTGCCCGGATACTCTGCGTCGAAACATTTACCCCGGATGCATTCTGAAGGTCACTGCGAAGCTAGGTTGCTGTGGCAAAGCGGTTCCTACGGGCCTGAATGATCAAAAACCGGTCTTCAGCTGCAGATGTTGCCCTGTCTTTGCCACCACCATGCCGTCTTACTGGTGTGCCATACTGCTGAATCTTTCCCAGGCTCTGGTGATCACCGTATGGTGCACACCACGGGCTTCACCAACCTGACGATGGGTAGCCCCTTGCTCCACCATCCCGCCACATTTCTGCTTCAGACAAATGTCTTCTTACATTTGCATTTGCCATATTCAATCATTAAATTACAAGGGTTTGTGTCGAAATGAAGACTGAATACCCTACACATGTCATGTACATGTAGACAGTACACGAAAATATCATGAAAATCAAGGGGTACAGGCTTTCCATCACTGTCACGAAAAGTCCGCCTGTCAAGAGAGCTAATGTAAACACTGGGGATCATCTCAATACATTCCTCAATGATATCCACAAAAATATCGCAAATATGTCACAAGCAAATTTCATAATGATGTGTCCAATATTTGGTGCTTAGCAAACTTTGAGTAGTATATAATATTTTGAAAACCGGAATAAAACGGCCAGTGTTTATTATTTTATATCATGGAAGTTGTAATAGTGAAGGAATACATAATTTAGTTCAGTTTAGTTTAATAGTTTAATGCATTATACCATAATGGCAGTTGCACAATACAAACATAACAAATAAGAAGAATTAGTAAACATGATGTATAATATAAAGTACTAATGACTTTTTCTTTAACAAGGTGATCTCGCTTAAAGAAGAATGACCAGATCATGTTAGAAATAATATTAATCGATTTACTATCACAGTTTTTCAATATATAATAGTATTTCAACGAATCATTTAATTGTATAAAATTCTTTGTTTTCTTTTATAATTTCTTCGAACACCGTTTCCCTAATTTCGACATATGCCTCACAATACATAACAAAATGTTTTTCGCTCTCTATTTCACCGGCCATACCTGGCATCTCCTATCATTTAGGGGCGTTGGGGGTTGCTTATGTCTACCCTTTTCTATTTCCAAATTATGGTTCCTGACCCTAAGCCTAGTAAACAGTTCACAGGACTGGCGAGATCTGGTGATTTTCAGAGAAGGTTCAAGCTTGTATTCATTTTTAACTAATCGATACGTTCGTAACTTATTATTGCCTTTCATTGTGTCATCATTGAACATATCTTTACTACTTTTCTCTATGCTGAGATTCTAATACATCTTTCAGGCATTTTCCATTACTATTGGTTAACGTATTAGCATCGGAAACTTTGATATTGTAACGAGACAACTGAGTTATCCAAGTTTTCGGAAGTTTACATTTGAGTGACTCCTTGAATGAGTTGTAGAGAATGTTATCGTCAGCATTTTTGGATAATTTGTCGACATATTTATGGAGATGTAAGATAGCATCGTTCACAATAGGATATTTACTCAACTCTCCCCATGTTGCGTGATTAGATGCTTTTCTATTCAACATTAATATTTTTTTACAAAATTTCAAGTGGACTTGTTCTTAGGCTGTTGTGTCCGCAAAAGGCGTATTAAGGTCAGGGGACTATATCTCGCAACCATATAATAAAATAGGATTAATAAATTTATCAAAAAGTTTACATTTCACATCAAGTGTTAAGTCAAGTGACTTTCTGAGAGAATTTGTAGGGAAAAACATTGCTTTCGATCCTTTTGTTCTTAAATTCTACTGAACTTGTTTTGTGTATTTATATTGATCTACGATATCTAATTTCGCTGTTCCAATACAAAACGTAGGATCTTTTTAATCTTTTCTATTTTTGAAAATCATGCATTTTGTTTTATTAATATTGACACTAAGTTTGTTTTTATTCGCATAGTGTTCTAACTTCTGAACACATTTATTCAATCCGGCTGCAGACTCTGATAACATTACCAGGTCATCGGCAAAAAGTAGGTGATTGAGTCGTTGTCCATTCACATTAATTGGTGAACAGGATTCATCAAATATCCCACATATGTCATCAATAAATATTTTGAAAAGAGTGTGGGATATAGAACATCCTTGTCTAACACCCACTGTTGAGAGTAAAGGTGGGCTCGATCCTACAGAAGTATTTATAGAATAGTAACTGGACTCATAAAGAGAGCAAAGGTTTTTGAGGACTATCCCACCGATACGCAATGACTTCATTTTCTCAAAAAGTAACGACCTATCTACCGAATCAAATGCTCTCTTAAAATCAACAAAAGCCGCGTACATTGGTTTCTTCTCTTCTTTATATTTATTTGCCATCGTGCGCAAAATGAATGCACTGTCAATTGTTCCACGATACATTCTGAATCCAAATTGGTTATCGCTTATTAAATCGTTGAGTTCTAAATACTCATTCAGCCTCGCGTTTATTACTTATTAAATAATTTTCCGAAATTGCTACTCAGCGCAATCGGTCTGTCATTGTTAGGATCATGTTGATCGCCTTTCTTATAGAGAGCTTTTATTATAAACTCACTCCATCATACAGGGTAATGACCTGATAATAATATCTGATTAAATAGCTTGACAACATCATTTATAATAATTGGAACAACAAGTTTTAATAATTCATTCGTAATGTTATCTACAGCCGATGACGTTTTGTTTTTGATCCGCCTTACAGTGTCAAATATTTCTCTACCGGTTACGTGGTCATTGTTTAATTTGATATCTGGCTCCTTAATTGTCGCGGAAGATGACGTATTTCAGACTCAGATCTCTTTGGACAAAGTAATGTTTTAAAGAATTCTACAGTTTCATCTGGTTGTAAATAATTGGGCTCTTCTTTCTTAGCACGAAATGTGTTATTAATACTCCAGTACTCGGAAGGATTAGCTGTCTCCATATTAGATAATTTATCAGAGATACATTCATAAAATTCTCTGCGCTTACGTTTTGTCTCCCGCTTATAACGCTTTTTTATAGAGTGAAATTTAATCAGTAATGTCTTATCATAAGGCCTTTTCTTCATCTCATTTACGACATTTGTCATATCTTCTTTTTTTAACTGTTTACAGTGTCTATCAAACCAGTGACGTTTACGTTTTTGTTTATACCTAAAATTTATCACTTTCGATGAAGCGTTATTAATAAACAATATGATTTCATTCAGATATCGGGTGGCCCTTTCGGCTTCAATGGGATTCGCATAATACTCACTTAATCTGAACTCCATTAATCTTTGTTGAACATATGGGTCATATAAGGTAGAAATGGCTTTATCTCCACTCTCTTTACACCATTTTGTAACTAAATTATGTTTTCGGTAGGTATTTTGAAACTTAGTACTTTCTACGTCAATTACCATAAAATCGAAATGAACAGTCAGTTGACTATGATCTGAAAATTCTGTTGGAGTTTAACACAAAAATAGCTAACATCGGGTAGGTACCTCTTATTTATCAATACATGGTCAACAATACTAGCTCCATTGTGACTGTAGCTTGTATACTTATCCCCGCATTTTCAAAAATGCGGGGATATAGTCGTGATCTCCCTCAGTACGTCCGTTCGTCCGTCCGTACGTCCGTCCGTACATCACACCCTGAAAAGCTCCTAGGATATTCAATTCGAAACGCTTAAACTATGCTAAGGTGTTCAGGTAACATCTCTAGATGTGCATAAAGGTTTCGGAAGTTTGATTTGGCCCCAGGTGGTTCCAGTGGAACCGCTTTTATCGTTAGAAAATCAGTTTTCATCGAAAGGCTCCTAGGGTATTTAATTCGAAACGTTTAAGCTATGCTAATGTGTTCAGGTAACATTTCTAGATGTGCAGGAAGGTTTCGGAATTTTGATTTGGCCCCAGGTGGTTCCAGTGGAACCACTTTTATTGTTAGAAAATCAGTTTTCGTCGAAAGGCTTCTGAGGTATTTAATTCGAAACGTTAAAACTATGCTAACGTGTTCAGGTAACATCTCTAGATGTGCATAAAGGTTTCGGATTTTTGATTTGGCCCAAAGTGGTTCCAGTGGAACCACTTGTATCGTTAGAAAATCAGTTTTCATCGAAAGGCTCCTAGGGTATTTAATTCGAAACGTTCAAACTATGCTAATGTGTTCAGGTAACATCTCTAGATGTGCATGAAGGTTTCGGAATTGTGATTTGGCCTCAGGTAGTTTCAGTGGAACCACTTTTATCGCTAGAAAATCAATTTTCATCAAAAGGTTCCTAGGATATTTAATTCGAAACATTAAAACTATGCTAAGGTGTTCGTGTAACATCTCTAGATGTGCATAAAGGTTTCGGAATTTTGATTTGGCCCCAAGTGGTTCCGGTGAAACCACTTTTATCGTTGGAAAATCGGTTTTCATCGAAAGGCTCCGAGGGTATTTAATTCGAAACGTTTAAACTATGCTAATGTGTTCAGGTAGCATCTCTAGATGTCCATGAAGGTTTCGGAATTTTGCTTTGGCCCCAGGTGGTTCCAGTGGAACCACTTTTATCGTTAGAAAATCAGTTTTCGTCGAAAGGCTCCTAGGGTATTTAATTCGAAACAATTAAACTATGCTAATGTGTTCAGGTAGCATCTCTAGATGTGCATGACGGTTTCGGAAGTCTGATTTGGCCCCAGGTGGTTCCAGTGGAACCACTTTTATCGTTAGAAAATCAGTTTTCATCGAAAGGCTCCTAGGGTATTTAATTCAAAACGTTAAAACTATGCTAACGTGTTCAGGTAACATCTCTAGGTGTGCGTAAAGGTTTCGGAATTTTGACTTGGCCTCAGGTGGTTCCAGTGGAACCACTTTTATCGTTAGAAAATCAGATTTCATCGAAAGGCTCCTGGGGTATTTAATTCGAAACGTTTAAACTATGCTAATGTGTTCAGGTAACATCTCTAGATGTGCATAAAGGTTTTGGAATTTTGATTTGGCCTCAGGTGGTTCCAGTGGAACCACTTTTATCGTTAGAAAATCAGTTTTCATCGCAAGGCTCTTGGGGTATTTAATTCGAAACGTTTAAACTATGCTAATGTGTTTCAGCAGAAATGCGGGGATACACCATTGTGTGCTTTGCACACAAATAACTTGATCTAGTTTCATATGTCAGAGTTGTGAAATGGAGGTGAAAGAGTGAAACCACATTTTGTATGATTTTATTGACGAAAAGCAAAATTATCCCCAGCAAAATTAATAGTTGCTAATCTATTTTTACATATCAAATAAATTAGAAAAATATGGCTGTTGTTGGAACAGATCCATTGATCTTGTTCCACTCTAACCCGGAACTGTAAGATTATATTTAGAAAAGTGAAGAGCTTCAACGCGACAATTTTTTCCAGCACAAGTGAACAAAAATACAAAGAACTATACTCTCGGAAATGATATTATCTCATTACAAAATGATTAAAGAAAATGATTTAAAATTGTTTGAAAATAAAAACAAAATTAAAAATAGCTGTTGGGCTAATAGGATGTTTTCTGGTTGGAAGTGGTCTTCTGGGAATTACTAGAATTGGTCTGCATCCAATAAACACTGAGCTCCATTATGCGCGTAAAGTTATGTATGTGCTCGCTGGAACACGTGTACATATAATATCGCAGTATATAAAAGTTGCAGTTTAAACCTGTTTGATTTTGTTTGATGCATGGAGCGACCATCTGTTCTTTTAATCACTGGTTCTATACAACTTGGATCGATGACGTTTGATGACGTGAAAGCTGTTACGCTGTGACTGTGGTCACAGCGTAACAACTTTCACTTCATTCAAGTTTTTTATTGGGGTTTATCGACACTTTCGACAGCCAGGGTCACGCGTGTCGGACAGCTTTACAGGTGGAGGAAGCCGGAGTACCTGGAGAGAACTACCGAGCAGACCACCGAACAGCGGCGAGCAACTGTCACACTCCCCAACGTAATAACTCCACACAAGCGAGGTTAGCGTTGGTTGAAGACAAGTGCACCATCGACGTGCAGTACGTCTTAATACACAGCGCAACCGCGCCTCCACGTGGGCAATCGGGGTCAAGTGATTTTCCCACGGAAACTACGCAGTTACCCTTGGTGGGGATCGAACCGTGGACCTTTCGGTTTGAAGTCTGATGCCCTAATCACAAAGCCACCGAGCTCCCACTTCATCCAACGTATTTATTTTGCACGAAAACTTGTTACATGGTATCAGCTTTCCAATCTCGGCACCGTTCTTGTCAATACTATGTTGTAAATATTCAGTTTATGTTGCCGCGAAAAAATGTGCTCACCATCTAATTATTTATTATTCACCAACGACTAAGTATATTTTTTTTAAAATAATCCGGCGTTTGCGAGGCGTGAGAAAACCTTACGAGAATATTTGTTGTTGTAGAGCATTGCTTATTTATAACTTCCGACTCCGTTCTACGGACCTGCGAATCACACTATACCTTCCTACTCCATTCTAGAGACCTGCGAATCACACGTTTTCGATTCGAATCAACTCTCGAATTTAATCACGTCTGTTATTCGAAATCGAATATTTATTTATTTATTTATTTATTTATTTATTTATTTATTTATTTATTTATTTATTTATTTATTTAGTGTTTAAGGTCGCATATTTCTGCATAGTGGCTAATCGTGACCACAACATGGAGATAAAGTTAAGTTTAGTCAATCGTTTATACCCATGTTGCCCATTTTAGAGGACGTCCACCCCAAGCATTGGTGACTGGGGCCTATTTTACCAGTGAAAAAAATCTCGAATCGAGTCACGTCTGTTATTCGAAATCGAATATTTATTTATTTATTTATTTATTTATTTATTTATTTATTTATTTATTTATTTATTTATTTATTTATTTATTTATTTATTTATTTATTTATTTAGTGTTTAAGGTCACATATTTCTGCACAATGGCTGATCGTGACCACAACATGAAGGTAAAGTCAAGTTTAGTCAATCGTTTATACCCATGTTGCCCATTTTAGAGGACTTCAACCCCAAGCATTGGTGACTGGGGCCTATTTTACTGCTTAGTACACATCGTCATCGTGCCCCCATGTAGGTAATCGGGGTTAAGTGCCTTGCCCAAGGACACAACGCAGGAGCGCGAATCAGTCGCTGAAATGGTCAGCCATCCAACTACTAACCGCGCTCGACGTTGCTTAACTTCGGCGATCTGAAGAGAACCGGTTACCGCGACGCCACCACGCCCCCGACTTTTAGTTTGGTGAAACGACGAAGAAGACTGACACCAAGTTATATTCATGCGAAGAAGATTCGTGAGGAAACGAATCGAACAGCCGATTTCAAATCGAACCGAATACCAACTTAAGATTCGAAATCGAATCGAATCTCGAAGCTTCGCATGGCCCTACCGCATTGCACCCCACCCCCACTCCAAGATGGCGGCTGCTAAGACACCTATCTACATGTGCCTAACGAGCGTTTCAGCGATCCAGTTTGCAGAATCGGTGCATTTATTCCCCAGACTAAAGTGACATATACTTTAAGATAGTGGTGTCTTTGTTCGACAATAAGGTTCAAATAAGGAAAACACCATGTCGAAATATCAAACTGCAAAGAAAAATCTTTAATTATTACTTTATCTAACAATAAACTTAATTTATACCCCCAAGACTCGGAAAAAACGTTTGTATCAGCCCCCCCCCCCCCCCCCCCCTTACGTCTTAATACACAGTGCAGTACGTCTTTATACACAGCGCAACCGCGCCTCCACGTGGGCAATCGGGGTCAAGTGATTTTCCCACGGAAACTACGCAGTTACCCTTGGTGGGGATCGAACCGTGGACCTTTCGGTTTGAAGTCTGATGCCCTAAGCCCTAATCACAAAGCCACCGAGCTCCCACTTCATCCAACGTATTTATTTTGCACGAAAACTTGTTACATGGTATCAGCTTTCCAATCTCGGCACCGTTCTTGTCAATACTATGTTGTAAATATTCAGTTTATGTTGCCGCGAAAAAATGTGCTCACCATCTAATTATTTATTATTCACCAACGTCTAAGTATATTTTTTTTTAAAATAATCCGGCGTTTGCGAGGCGTGAGAAAACCTTACGAGAATATTTGTTGTTGTAGAGCATTGCTTATTTATAACTTCCGACTCCGTTCTACGGACCTGCGAATCACACTATACCTTCCTACTCCATTCTAGAGACCTGCGAATCACACATTTTTCGATTCGAATCGACTCTCGAATTTAATCACGTCTGTTATTCGAAATCGAATATTTATTTATTTATTTATTTATTTATTTATTTATTTATTTATTTATTTATTTATTTATTTATTTAGTGTTTAAGGTCGCATATTTCTGCATAGTGGCTAATCCTGACCACAACAAGGAGATAAAGTCAAGTTTAGTCAATCGTTTATACCCATGTTGCCCATTTTAGAGGACGTCCACCCCAAGCATTGGTGACTGGGGCCTATTTTACCAGTGAAAAAAATCTCGAATCGAGTCACGTCTGTTATTCGAAATCGAATATTTATTTATTTATTTATTTATTTATTTATTTATTTATTTATTTATTTATTTATTTATTTATTTATTTATTTATTTAGTGTTTAAGGTCACATATTTCTGCACAATGGCTGATCGTGACCACAACATGGAGGTAAAGTCAAGTTTAGTCAATCGTTTATACCCATGTTGTCCATTTTAGAGGACTTCAACCCCAAGCATTGGTGACTGGGGCCTATTTTACTGCTTAGTACACATCGTCATCGTGCCCCCATGTAGGTAATTGGGGTTAAGTGCCTTGCCCAAGGACACAACGCGGGAGCGCGAATCAGTCGCTGAAATGGTCAGCCATCCAACTACTAACCGCGCTCGACGTTGCTTAACTTCGGCGATCTGAAGAGAACTGGTTACCGCGACGCCACCGCGCCCCCGACTTTTAGTTTGGTGAAACGACGAAGAAGACTGACACCAAGTTATATTCATGCGAAGAAGATTCGTGAGGAAACGAATCGAACAGCCGATTTCAAATCGAACCGAATACCAACTTAAGATTCGAAATCGAATCGAATCTCGAAGCTTCGCATGGCCCTACCGCATTGCACCCCACCCCCACTCCAAGATGGCGGCTGCTAAGACACCTATCTACATGTGCCTAACGAGCGTTTCAGCGATCCAGTTTGCAGAATCGGTGCGTTTATTCCCCAGACTAAAGTGACATATACTTTAAGGTAGTGGTGTCTTTGTTCGACAATAAGGTTCAAATAAGGAAAACACCATGTCGAAATATCAAACTGCAAAGAAAAATCTTTAATTATTACTTTATCTAACAATAGACTTAATTTATACCCCCAAGACTCGGAAAAAAACGTTTGTATCAGTCCCCCCCCCCCCCCCTCCCCATTCCGATTCCGAATCAGGTTCCGTTCTACATTTTCGCACTATTGCACAGGGGTGAAATTCTAAACAAAGGGCATATGTTGAAACTAATGTCATATAAATTGGAGATATATTTTTAGTATCAGATATATGATTACATTAGGCCATTTGGTGGACAAGAGAATTTGAAGTTTTGGTCCAAAAGTTGGAGTCTGATCCATAAGGGTAAACTACCAGATGAATTATGGGAAACAGTGGCTTCGAAAAATCGGCTATTTTTTAAAATGTCATTTTTACACTGGTTTGTTACCAGACATGTAACTAAAAAATGAAATGGAAACTTCGGTGTTGTTTTTGGTTTTTTTTGCATTTTAGAAACAGGGGATGCTATGCTCCAGGGGTAGGTGGGGGTGGTGGGAAAATTCTGCTTTTGAGGCTGCTGGGTGGCTGAAAATGACTGGTTTCGGCATTCCTTTCATGCAACTTTACAGGTTGAAGTCTTGCCTTTGACAATAGCTTATTTCACCCACATTCAGATTGTTTATTTCTACTTAGTCAGATTGTGTTACATGTTTTTGTGGATCTGGGAAATGTAATACATGTTATGTGTTCGATAAACAAGTTACAGAATATCTGCATTTGAAGAGAATGTATAGCATGTCATTTTTGGAAATACCAGGAAATTTGTGGAGCGGACCCTCAGACAGATTTAACTTCCGGTAAACACCGCACTGTCGCATTACGCAATATCATGAAAGCAAAATGCATTGTGATTATGCATTAAAATATAACATGCAAAATTTTGACCAGTTCCTACCCAATTTAAACTGAAAAACGGGGGATACGGGTTTTACGTAACCGGATTGTTAGATAACTGTACTCTCATGACCAAATGTATGTTCTGTAATTTGAATCAGAGTGTCGGTCGTGTTTACAATTGGATCGCAACGAGCCCTGACGGGCTCGTTGCGATCCGATTGTAAACACGACCTCAAATCTAATACAAATTGCAGGACATGCACATGGCCATGATAATGTATATGTATCGCATCGCGTTCGATGTAATGTTCGCATTGTGTCCAGTGTTTAACAGCCCTTGGGAATATGAAGAACAAATTCCGGAATCGGTGTTTCATCAGTCGCGTATAGGTGATGTTGTTGACATTCGAACAGAACTGGGGTTTCTTTTTCATATTTTGATGTCCTGCTTCCATGACAAGCAAAAATGCCAAGTACTGCCTCGGAGACATATTCGGTTGATGAATTCTTTTTGTGTTCCCTGCTTCTCTTAAGTCAAGTATGCACAACGGGAGAATCACAGGCAGCAGCTGTGAGGTTTCGTTTGTAAATTAAATTCAATCAGGATGTTTTCTTAAATAGATGTCAGCAGATTAAAAATTTTCAAAGCCCACGTTCGAAGAAACTCTAGATTAAAGACCTTCAGTTTCGTAAACAACATAATTGTTTTATGTTTAGTTAACCCATCACCACAATTGTGCGTTGTTGTTGGTGTTCCCCAACAGGTTAAATAAAATGTGCGTCTGGCGAATTATTAATTTCAACAGGGAGCTATAAATATTGATTACCCAATACCCAGGACTTTATGGAGACAATATTCAAACATGGCCGAAAATGATACGTGACTAAGTATTGTGGTGGGGAGAGTTGTAATTTAACGGATCCACGACAACGCGTCCCTATTTTTTGGCGTCCCATTCGCTTATAAGCTGCTTGCGAACGCGATGCGTAAAGTCATCGCCGTCAGGGATGACAAAGGCACGGGGGGCAGAGATGGCAGCTGCCTTCCTTGCCTTCGGGCCACGGTGGCGAGAGGGAGCAGACAATGCCCTTCCCAGGTTCTTCACTCAATTTTTTTCAATAATTTATTCTAGAAGTAAAGCTACAATACACCCCAAATCCTTTCTGGGACCTTTCAAAAATCAATGGGGAAGTCCGGGGAGTTTGAGAGGAGGTGTCCCCTTCTAATGGGAGGGGACACCTCCTCTCAAACGCCTTCATCTCGGGCCTTTGGCCTTAGAGACACGTATGCTTCGGCATGTCATGGCGGGGCTGCTTGTGCGAGTAATACCCTTTTTCTGGGGGTCTGACCCCCTCATCCTGCCCTGAAGTGCTTCCGGGACCCGTGATCGCGTATTGTCTCCATCGTGCTATAAAAAGTATCCTGGTGGGGTATTGCAAAATATGTCTTCCGTGTGAATCGGGCTTTAGATTGGTCAAATTTGGGCACAGTGACAAATACAGATCCACCGTATTGTGGCCCAGTGGGAGTGAAAAGCGCCGGTATTTTCGCCTTCTCGGTATCTTTTTTATTTGCTTTTCAGGCTTTCCCAGGGACACCGGAAGCACTTCAGGGCAGGGGGGTGAGACCCCGGAAGAATGCCGAAGCATGCATATCACGAATGCCGAACTCCCCCAACTTCCCCGTTGAATTTTGAAAGTTTCCAGAACGGATTTGGTGTGTGTATTAGCTGTACTTCGAGAATAAAGCATTACAAAATTGAGTGACGAACCTGGGAAGGACATTGTCTGCCCCGCTCGCCCCCCTGGTCCGAAGATAGGGACGGCAGCTGCCCCCTGTGCTCGCATGCTTCCGGCGTTCCTGGGTTTCCCCACATAGAATCATAGTTTACAGCCTCTAGTTGAATGTATTCACTGCCATTATAGGTTCTCCTCCTTGCGCTGAAATTTACTCGAGAAGGTTTCTTTGTTTTTTTGCTATCAAGCCCTAATCCCAATTAAATGTAAATTCCGCGGGACATTTAACAGGAAACGCGACATGTGACAAATATGAATATATTATTTCAAGAACGATTCGAAATTGATATGTACTTATGTAAATAGTTGTATCTTTTTGGGTTTGTTGATAGCCCTGGCAAGCTTTTAATTAAACTTTGTCTCGGGCGATCGACATTTTATCCATGCCACGATAGGTGTATCGAATGCAACAGATGACCACCCTAAACTCCGTTGACATGCAAATTAGGTATAGCGAATTGTCCAAATATTAACTCAGCGGATAGTTGCATTGGTCAGGGAGCGTGGTGGCTCAGTAGTAGACTGTTGGACTTCTATGCTAGAGGACCAGAGTTCGATCCCCGTCCGGGACGACCCGCGTTGTGCCCATAGGCAAGGCACTTTATCCCGGTTGCACGATGACGCCGTGTACTAAGGCGCACTGCACGTCGATGGTGCACATGTCTTCAGTCGCTCTAACCCTGCTTGAGAAGAGCTTGAACAGAGTTAGAATGCTCAGGAGCTGACAGCTGCTTGTCGATGCTCGGTGGTTCTCCCCGGGTACTTCGGCTTCCTTTACCTGTAAAACTGCCACTGTGCATAAGTATGTGACCTTAAATACAATAAATGAATAAATGGTCACTTCTGTATTACATTTAAGGACGCTGGAAATGTTCGGTAGTCAGTATCCAAATGTAAAATAGTTGTATCTTTTTGGGTTTGTTGATAGCCCTGGCAAGCTTTTAATTAAACTTTGCCTCGGGCGATCGACATTTTATCCATGCCACGATAGGTGTATCGAATGCAACAGATGACCACCCTAAACTCCGTGGACATGCAAATTAGGTATAGCGAATTGTCCAAATATTAACTCAGCGGATAGTTGCATTGGTCAGGGAGCGTGGTGGCTCAGTGGTAGACTGTTGGACTTCTATGCTAGAGGACCAGAGTTCGACCCCCGTCCGGGACGACCCGCGTTGTGTCCATAGGCAAGGCACTTTATCCCGGTTGCACGATGACGCCGTGTACTAAGGCGCACTGCACGTCGATGGTGCACATGTCTTCAGTCGCTCTAACCCTGCTTCAGAAGAGCTTGAACAGAGTTAGAATGCTCAGGAGCTGACAGCTGCTCGGTGGTTCTCCCCGGGTACTTCGGCTTCCTTCACCTGTAAAACTGTCACTGTGCATAAGTATGTGACCTTAAATACAATAAATGAATAAATGGTCACTTCTGTATTACATTTAAGGACGCTGGGAATGTTCGGTAGTCAGTATCCAATTAGAGAAATTTTGGAACTCCAGCCAGGGTCTGTTTTGGCGATGAGTGTTTGAATGAGTTGTTAGGCTCAGTGAACCCAAGGGTAGTTTTATTTGACGAGAGAACATTTAGCACATTAGCAGTTACTAGGCTAATGCGAAGCCAAAGACGAGAGACTTTTGCCAGTCATTAATCGGGAGAGTTGGGCGGGTTCGTATAACCAAACGGAGAGTCTGTCAGAAAGAGGTATCGAGAGCTCGTAGATTGGAATCAAGCTAGGAGCTTGGAGTGGGCAGAGTGAAAGCTGGGCAAATTTGATGCATGGACATTGTATGTTTAAACAACCTACGGAAGCGATCGAATGGAACCGCGCAAGGAGATAAGACTTTCAAGTAACAATATAATGCTAAGGCAAGTACGCTTCAACGTAGTGACGAACATTGATACTTGGTGAAGCCGGAGGACATTCGATGTCGAAACGTGCAGTACGGTATGCTCTGACGGTACAAATAGGCAAGGCGTTGTGACAATAGAGAGCGATACAACTACCTAGAGCGACGTGACGGCAGGAGACATCAAGCAGAGAGCGTGGGGCTCCGAAGAAAATTTGAACATTCGGGCGGAGATTACATTTATAGTGATTTGTGTTGTGTATATTCTTCCATGGACCGTTCTAACGATGTCATGTGAGTAAATCTTTGTTTTGTTTATTATCATTAATTATATTCAGATGATACCCGTCAGTTATTTTCTAAACTATGAAGTCAATGGTGTCAAGGTGATAGCTTAAAGTTGCGGGGTTTTTTTGTTTAAAAGTGTATATATTTTCGATAATCTTTCTCGCTGGGCTGAATATAAAGCGTAAAGATAGGTATATGACGGACCCCGAAAACCGATTTGTTACCTAAACAGACCAGCAGCAATTCACGCGCTGCTAATTAAGCGTGAAATTTAATGTCCATTATCGCGGGTCTGGCGACTCCATTCAGGAGCTATCTGATAACTGATTAAAAAAGTAAGAGAGACCAGTGTTCTCCTCCAGTCATTATCTGTGTAATTATGGCAAGTTAATAGGTAATTGCTGTAGAAACAGTACATCTCACATGTTCTGGACACACACCCATATTACGCATCTAGCCTGTCAACGAATGTCAGGATATACCAAAATGCGGGACGTTCAAAGGAATTTAAAAGTGAATATTAAATTAAGATAGATCTAAGCAGCCAAGTTCAAGAGAAGCAATTAAACTGAGAATTGATGTTCTGGCTAGGGAAATAAAAATTGGAGGGTTTCTCGAAAAATTCATTCCAGTCTGAAGGTGTGTAAGACTGTGAGTCTCAGGCGAGGATACGGGGATGTTCCATGCTATAAGTTAGAGGAGGTTCCGCATCGGTGCGAAAGTATAGGCACGTTACAGTGTAGGGGATCCACAGAGCTCATATTTAGAATAGGGGCAGTCGCGGGCCAAGTCGGTTGCCATATCTGAGTGTAGGATCAGATATAGAAAGTGCGAGCCCGGGGAGCTATTAGTATTTAGGAAGACGGCATACCTGTTGTAGAAGGCAAGATATACGTCGGCATTGTAGGCTTACCTGCATGAACATTTTTCTGAAATAAACTTAGGGGTAAAGTGATAATACGTTACTGGCCGTGCGACGGCAGCGAAAGAAAGAAGTGAAGAGGCGACCAGCGAGAAGGAGGAAAAACCAGCGACAACAGAGAATGCGGGCACGCAAGTGACTCAGATACTGTGTGGGTGGGGTGTGATTGACGTTTTGTTTTTCTTATTCACTGGATTCCGTGTAAGTTACAAATTACCATATTTATTTTTATATATATATATGTATTAAAATTGTTGTTTCAGTGAACACCTGTTCATTTATGCTTTTCGAGGTAAAGTCGGTGACCCCTTCAGGATAAGAACCACCCCAACAAAAGTGAAACGGGCGGGTTCGTCACGGTGAGACATACGTTCACGCACGGGTTCAGGCGACACTCCTTGAGTTTTGGCTGAATGCGCGGCGTGAATCTATTTCCTCCAGCAACGACAAAGCCCGGTTTACGACAAATGGCACCCCCAGATGACGAATCTACACCAACAACATAATGAGGGGTTCTGTTTGTGTCGGGCCATGCTCTTGGGTGGCCGTATATCTCTAATCCTTACCTCCATGTGTTGGCATATTAGATCTCAAGCTTTGGGGGCATTCTCGTACAGAGTTCGCCAGTGAAAAGTTATCTGCATCGACAGTGTCGCATACGACACTGTCGAGGCAGATGGCTTTTCACTGACGAACTCTGTGGCTTTTCTCTAGAAAATTCCAATGACATTTCGCTTCTATTTAAAAACAGTCCGTGAACGATTTTTACTTTCCGCATGGCCAAGAGTTGCTGTAGATGGGGGTTTCAAGGAACAGGTGTGTAATAAAATAAGGAACCACCGTATTGTGGTCCGGTGGAAGTAAAAAGCGCCGGTATTTTCGCCCTCTCGGCATCTGTTGTATATACTTTTCAGGCTTCTTGAAGCACTTCAACGTAGGGGGTAAGACCCCGGGAAAATGGCATTTACTCGCACTGGCAGCCCCGCCATGACATGCCGAAGCATGCATGTCTCGAATGCCGAAGGCCCGAGAGAGGGGAGTATGAGATGAATTCTCCGTTGAATTTTGAAAGTTCCCAAAACGGATTAGGTGTGTATTTTAGCTATACTTCGGGAATAAGGTATTAAAAAAATTGAGTGACGAACCTGTTAAGGGCATTGTCTGCCTTCTCTCGCCCCTGTGATCCGAAGGCAGGGAGGGCAGCTGCCCCCTGTGCTTCCGGCGTCCCTGGGTTTCACCCCATAGAATCATAGTTTACAGCCTCTAGTTGTATGTATTCACCGCCATTATTGGTTCTCCTCCTTGCGCTGATATTTACTCGAGAAGTTTTGTTAGTTTTCTGATATCAAGCCCAATCTCTTTGGCGTTTAATACTTATTTAACTGTTGAATTCGGGAGGATGGCCATGAACTATATTGCGTGCATCAGGAAACCTGGCGGGAGCTCGTTTTCTCTGTGGCTCAGTGGTAGACTGTTGGACTTCTATGCTAGAGGCCTCCGAGTTCGATCCCCGTCCGGGACGACCCGCGTTGTGTCCTTGGGCAAGGCACTTTATCCCGGTTGCCTACATGGGGGCACGGTGACGCCGTCTACTAAGGAGTACTGCACGTCGATGGTGCACATGTCTTCAACCGCTGTAACCCTGCTTGAACATTGGAATGTTGAGGGGCTGACAGTTTCTCGTCGATGCTCGGTTGTTCTCGCCGGGTACTCCGGCTTCCTCCACCCGTAAAACTGTCACGGTCACGATTACCCATTGTGCATTAGTATGTGACCTTACACACCAATAAATAAATAAATAATAATCAGGACACCTGGCCAAATTAGAGCACAGCGTTTACCCTCGCTATTTAAAGGGAATTAATGTCCTAAAGTTTTAGCAGATTCAGTGTCATAAGCCTATATATGTGTTTTAACAAAAGCGTATGGCTAACGATAATATTCTTATGTTCCGAGCATTCACACCATGTCCACCGAAAAGCGAATTATAATGTGGTACCCTTATACCGAACGTAATGGAATATATCCTATCAACACTGTATTCACTAATATCTCCATACAGATCATCCCTTGGGTGTAACAAGACGCCATCTGCAATGCTTTGGAATTGCAGATGGCGTCTTTTTCCACTTAAGGGACAAAACTGCATTACTTTTTTAAAATGTTTGCCTAAAAAACATTGCTAATGGTCCTCAAGGCAACGAGGTCGTCGAATTCGTTCCAATTAGGGTGGGGAGGTTATACGCTGGGAGGTAGGAAATATTTCGAACTTGGGGAAGTGGCAGTCATACCAGGAACCCACACACTATTATATGAGGTTGATATTTAGTGTTAGAACGTTTTGGTAAGGGGAGCTGTTGATAATAAGTTATGAGAACTTTAAATGTGAATTCTGATATAGCGATTGCTTGGTAGGTGGAGGCCAAGTTAACGTTGTGAGGGAAAGACCAGTGAGTGTGTAACTGAACCGTGGCAGTGAAACTATCAAGTGTGCGAGGACGCCGACTAGGGCGTACCATAAACAGAACTTGAAGCAAAGTGAGTCCAGGTGACTGTCGGTTTAACCCTGTGCAAGGAAGTGTCGACGATAACGTGTATGAACTTGTAATTGTACTTGAGAAGGAAACCGTGCGGAGACAGAGGCCGAAGTCAAAGATGTATGCTTAACACAGAGAACACAGTTCGCTGTGGAAAACAGCGAGGGCCCTTATAGTGAGAACTATAATTCTGTATCAACTCTACATATTCTCGGACTGATGAATTCATAAGACTCGGGGTTCCCATTGATACCAGAAAATCCAATTTAAGCACTATTTAAGCATTTTTCAAGGACTCTGATCATGATTTTCAGGGACTGTTATAATTTTGATATGAACTTACATCACCATAGCAGCAAGCCTGAAAATAAGCAGACTGTCATCTGCAAAATGGGATCCTCAGAGGGTGTATTTGGTGATGCTACTCTGCACAGCAGGGTAGCATCACAAAATTTACTCTCTGTGAACCACAGTCTGAATCAAAGTCTCAAGCCAAAACAGAAAGATTGTACCTTGAGGATAAACTGGCCCACTGAATGGGATAGCATCAGCAAATTCACCCTCTGGAGACCTCATTTCGCAAAACGACAGGTTGCTTATATTCAGGCAGTCTCAAGGACCCGATCTCCGGAAAACCCAACTAGCTCGATGTATGTCGTTCTATGAGTTCGACAAGGAGTCTTCTACATTGCAGATGATGCCTTGTTGCTCACCAGGTGCAATATAGTGATCAAATAAATGATTCCTAGCCGATTTTGTGAGATCGCATTTATGTGGGGAGGGTTATCCTAAGCCGTAGTTTCTCTGAGGTTATAGATAAACCGAATTTAAGTACTTTTCAAGGGGAGTGATTGAAAATCAAGTACTTTTCAAGGATAGAAACAATTTCAAACACTTTTCAAGGAAGGGGCTAATATTCAAGGACTTTCTATTTGAGTGGGAACCCTAGTCAGTAAATGTACCATATATTCATTTATCATATGACTCGTCCGTTTTGTTCACTTTAAAACATTTGATATTTTGTTTTCATATTAATCAGTGATAAATAAAGCCTTCCGTCAATTTCATTGGACAATTTCAGAACTAGACAATTTGATTGGCTGAACAAAATACAACTGGGCCACATTTTCATAATTTGCATAATTAGAGTTGGGAGCTTTCATTGGCAATTTCAAAACTGGACAATTTGATTGGGTAAACAAAATACAAATGGGTCACATTTGCATAATTTCAGTAGGGGGAATTTACGTTATCTGTCCTATTTAGGGTGGGTTATATTGTATTAATCTTTTACCTACAAGAAAAACGCCATTAATTTTTTTTATATTTTCACTTTTTGGTTCCAAAACATAGGTTATGACCCCTCATTGGAACGAGCTCGTTCCAATGAGGGGTCATAACCTATGTTTTGGAAGCAAAAAATGAAAAATTTTAGTTATACGATGATGTTTTTTCCAAGTGCCGTCTGCAACTCAAGTTAGGTGATGGGTTAAAAAGTCATACTAAGTGGCTAATTTGTGCGTGTGTGTGTCATATGATAAATAGAATATGAAATGAGTGTTTTTCTCATATAATATTTATGAAACTCGTCCGAATTTTCCGTTTGGGCTCGCCAGAGGCTCGCCAAAACGGAAAATTCTTAGGCTCGTTTCATAAATATTATATGAGAAAAAACACTTATTTCATATCCTCTATATATGCATGTAAATAAATTATCTTTTCCGTGCGTTAGCGTTGATCACCTTTAAATAATTAAAGAGATAGGCCCATTCAGGAGCACGAACAGTCCCAAACAGATAAGGTGGTGAGACTTGCGTTAGAACTGGGCTCCAGACGATAGTCTTGTGGTGTGACTTTTGCGCAAACGTAGATCTCCCACCTCATTCAAGGTATATTAACCACCCCGATTCTGTCTCAATTCCTGTCCCCGTAATGAACCCTCGTTGTGTTCTGTTTTAATACAGAAGTGGATAATTGTTATTCTGAACGAAAGAGAAGGAAACCAAACAGCAACGCTAGTTGGCGGGGCAACTAGAGCTGAAACGGTTAACCGATTAATCGATTGACGAATGATCAACGTCCTGATCAATAAAAAAAATAATTGGTCCTTAACGTTACTTTTGAACTACTGTATTTTATGGGTTAACAAGGAGCAAACTTGTTCCAAAACACCCAAACATTGTCACACTGACTCACACCATCAGTTATATGGGACAGAATAAAGCATGCAACTTAGGTGTTGACATACTTGTTCACTTGCTGATCATTATACCGCATCAGTACCTGGAAAATGGTAATTCTTAACCC
Organism: Pictodentalium vernedei; assembly: GCA_031216915.1. Lineage (NCBI taxonomy): Eukaryota > Metazoa > Mollusca > Scaphopoda > Dentaliida > Dentaliidae > Pictodentalium > Pictodentalium vernedei. The sequence continues at coordinate 206,206,720 of CM062288.1, read as the reverse complement.
TTTACCCAATGCGGGTAACAGACAATACTTACAGAATAAATTCTTCATTTACTAAAAACTTTCACTTTTTGTCTCGAAAATATCCCTTATGACCCCTCATAAAACGAGCTCGTTCCAATGAAGGATCATAAGCTATGTTTTTGAAACAAAAATTGAAAACAATAAAATTTGAGATTTTTATCTATAGCGTTGACTGGTTTTGACCGTCACGTTGGGTAAAGGTTCAATGCTGTAAATCATCAACGGTATGGTAGTTATTCTGCTACCTGTCAGCCTAGTATTAGGACGAGTGATTAATTGGTTAACCATGGTTAATCCATGTAATTAACCGATCAAGAAAACCCTTTAACCGTTTCAGCAAGCGGTATATGGCAGATGACATGTCTGTTACTGTCAAGGGAGCTCGGTGGCTCAGTAGGTAGAGATGCAGGCTGCAAGCCGAGAGGTCCTCGGTTCGAATCCCACCTTGGGCAAGACATTTAATCCCGATTGTCCGCGTGGGGGCACGGTGACGTTGTGTACTAAGGCATACTGCAAGTCGATGGTTCACCTGTCTTCAGCCAATACTAACCCTGGTAGTGTGCAAAATTTGACGAGATCGCTCGTTTCGTTGGCGTGGTGGTTATGCAAAATTTAAATATACGAGAACAGATGACCGGTTAGCCAGATGTTGCTACTTGAATGGTAAAGTCTGAATAATTTAACTGGCAGAGTGCTAATTTTTTTCTCAGCCTCAAGATTTGTTCACACATTTTTGTCTTGTTTACAATTTATAGGAGAGTGCCTGTAGGCACTCTCCCATAAATTGGAACAATACAAATCGATGGAGATGAAGTACTTTTACTTCCAAATCTAAGATAATAAGAAGGAAATCCACAAAATATGAAGTCTTCAACTTTAAGTACCTGCAGTTCAGAATAAAGCCCGAATATGGTCTTCCAGTATTCTACCAGTTAACCAGCCTTCCTTGTGTCTGATAGAGTTTTAGACTTTTGCCTTGAGACGCTTTTTCAATTCCACGCAATATATGAATCCTGGTTAATGATTAAAAAAAAGCAGTTTTCTGGGAATATTTACCCAGCCGAGCGTTCGGTTAACCATCTCTAAACCACGTGAACGGTCAGTCGGTTAGAGTCATTTTTGAAATTTTGCACACTGCGTTGGGAAGCCTGACAACTGCTCTGCGTTGATCTGTGGTTCTCTCCGTTTACTCCGGCTTCCTCCACCCGTGAAACTGTCCGATACGAGGTGACCCTGGTTGTCGAAAGTGTTGTTAAACACCGATAAATAAATAAATGCTGCTTTTACAACTTTTACATAAATAGAAAGTGTTAATCCGTCATTCTGTCCAGCTAGAAACTCTAGCTTTGGTTATTCATGTGTGGCTATATATGGTTTTATCTAACAATCATATACATTTTGGCTTCAAAGCCGCGAGAAACGGTACGTATCACATAATGTGATCCGATTCCGTGTCATATAGACGACTCATTCTGATTCTGTACCATATAGACGACCCGTTTCCGGGAACGTAACGGGCTATTATAAAAGGCGCATGAACAAATTCTATATGTGCGTTTCAGCGATCGTCTCATAAGTTGATCGCTTATAAAACAAAACAAAATACCTTACAATTAACGACAGAACTATAAATAGCCAATGACAACCCATCCTACCTCCAAGACAAAGCCGGCTCGTTGTGATCCCATTCTGAACACCACCTCGAATCTGATACAAATCACAGGACATGCACATTATCATGATAATCTGAAAATATCATGTCATGAGGAATAAAGTACATTCTAGCCAATCGTTTATGCCCATTTTGCCCACTATAGAGAACTTTCACCCCAGGATTTCGTTAGAGAAACTGATTTACCACGGTAAATGAGCACTACTCCACTTCCCGAGGGTCCCATGACTAAAGCATGGAGGTTTTTCGGCTTTTGTGTTTTTCGGACAGGCGCCAAAAAACCAGCCACACATTTTTGCATACTTTGATGTTCAACTTTTAAATTTACAACACCTCGTAATCACATTTTTGAAAAGGCAGCGAACGTTAGCAAAACGTACAAATCCAAAACTGATTTTTTCATGTCCGTGTATAATTCGCTGTTCCCACGTATACGTCGCACGCAATATTTTAAACCAAAATACCTCAACCTGCGGCTATTACTTTTGTATAAATCGCACCCTGACTGTGAGAATAGCCGGTGGAAACTACACAAGAACGGCTACGGTCAGTGAGTGTGGGCTTTTACTGCACGAAATTAGGTGAGTGTCGGAACACGTGAACGCATTTTATTTTTTATTATTTTTTCATTTCAGTCATATTTATCTCATATTAAATGCATGAAATAAAATAATGTAGTAGTAGTAGTAGTAATCTTTATTTATGTGACGTGTGCATGTATAATTTTTTACAGTATATTTAGAATCGTTACATAACACTCCCGGCCTTATAGGCCTATATGCCACACTTTTAATATTAGTGGTTTACTGTGAGCAAGGTAGATCACGCGCACCCACTTCCATACACACACACACGCACCGACTTCCACGATCTCTCTCGCTCTCTCTATCTCCATCTCTCACTCCCCCCTCCCCCCTCTCGCATGCACATACAGTCACACATACACGCATCATTTTCACTCAAACCATCGCCCCCACCCACCCCCCCCCCCCCCCAACCCCCCACGTAACACATTTTCCTTGCACGCACTGACATATTCACCCTCACACATTAAACATGTGCATGCATACGCATACACATATAAATCAAACATGATATTCCGTGTATGTGCACACAAATACATATTTTCAGTGGTATATTGCTTGGCTTCTTTTCATATATGCATTCACAAGAAACCTGGCTGTCTGTCTTGGACACTCGTTGATGAGAAATGAGATCTGTGGGTGGTTGTTTTGAGAATATTCATGGTTTTTGTCCGCAATTGCATGAAAAAGTGCAATTCGTAAATCATCATAGAATTCACATTCTAATAGAAAATGGGTCTCGTACTCTATTGCCGATTTCTTGCAAAATAAGCAGATCCTATCCTCAATTTTTTCGTTTTTTTATATCGGCCCGTTTCTGTTCTGATGGGAAGAATTCCAAATCTGAACTGGGAAAGTATGGAGCGGTGTTGGCGATTTAAATTCAATTTGACATAATTTTCAGTCTTGTATTCTGTTTTAAATAACTTATATATCCGTAATTTCGGGGCACTGCTTGCACACTCCAACCATTTTGCGACATTGATGTTTTCCAAACGAGTTTGAAAATCAGCAATATCACAAAAGGTTAGATTTGTGTAAACATCAGGTAGATCAACTTCATTTAGTATTCTACTCACATCAGTTTTCCACCCACCAGACACAGTATTATGATCCCACAAAAATATATTCTTTACCAGTCTCTGATCATCCATATTGATCATAAAATTCCACAGGCGTATAATACTGACCCATCTCCTTGTTCTTGGGGGATTCATCCCCGCATCTCCGTTTACTGCTGCTAGGGGGGCGAATCTATGGACACCAAGAAAATATCTCAGGGCTCTGTTTTGGATTAAGTCTATACTATTATATTTGTTATAACCCCAGACTCCAGAGTTGTAATCTAGGATAGGACATACACATTGCTGGTATAATTTTTGGTAGGTTTGGAATCCAATATATTTATATTGATGGATACTTGATATTACTGACCCTAACGCCCGCCCACCCGCCTTTGCTAAAACATCAGCTGTAGCTTCGAAATCTTTGTGTTCATGCAGGATAATACCTAAGAATTTATATTGATCAACAATTTCGAGCTCTTTGACCCCCAACCGAAAATTCGTTCATGTTCTATTTACTCGTTTATTTCTAAAATGCATTATTTTACTTTTATTAGCATTTACTGTCAGACGCCATTTCTTACACCAAGAGTCGACAATATTTAACATGTGTTGCAAGTCTTCGTCATTTTCGGTGAGTAGTACAACATCGTCCGCGTATAGCATGATAGAGACATTATGGTCTCCGACCATAACCCCTTTATTATTCTCCTGCTTAATTTCCAGGGCTAAATCATTTATAAAAATACTGAAAAATGTTGAAGATAGACTGTCGCCTTGCTTCAAGCCACTTTCGCAGTTAAATTTGCTTGTCATATTTCCATTTATTCTTACCTGGGATGTTGTATTTTGATAAATATTTTTAAATGATTTGTACATATTTCAATCTACACCCAATTTCAGCAGTTTAAAAAAGCAGCATGTCCCTATCCACACAATCAAATGCCTTTTGGAAATCTATAAAGGCTGTAAAGATCTCGCTCTTACCTCTCAGTATACTTGTGAGGGCAAAAATATTGTCCGTACAAGATCTTTTGGGACGAAAACCATTTTGTTCATCAACGAGTAAATATAAAGTAATAATAAAAATGATATAGTGTTATTAACTTTGACCATTTATTCCCCATGTGATACTCGTTGATGCCGTAAATCCACTATATTTTGCACATAACAACATTGGGAGAGATCATACTCAGTACTTCGAAAAGAGGCGAAAGGTCCAGTGAGGGATCGAGGAACAGGACAGTGAATGGAGTCACTGTATTATGGCGATGTTAAATATAACAGAAAAGTTACAAGTCCAAATTATTTATTTTATCGATATTAAAACTGAACACAAAATAACAAAACAGGTATATAATGTATAGCAGCGGCGGCGCCTGGATTTTGATGGGGGGGGAGTGGGGGGGCTAAGTAAGATGCGGAGGTCCAAGGTCTAGATGCCTTCCCGAAGGCCGTATGCCAGAGCTAGGGTGGGCATGTGAGGCTATGTGTTCCCATCTCTTGGTTTGGGATCTGGGGCCCTGCCCCAGGGGACAAAATTCATATTGGGATAATTTGGATGCCGTGGGGACCATATCTGAACGTTACTACAAAGTCTGACGTGGTCTTCAAAGGTGCCCAGATTGTGTCGGATGGCAATTTGAAGTTTGGGGAGGAGCCCGAGTGAAATGAGGGGCTAGCTCCCCACCCCTCCCCTGGCGCTGCCATTGATGTATAGCATTTACCAAATAGAACATATGCAACTAGAACATAAACAAAAGACATACATCAAAACATGAATCTACCCCAAATTCATATTAAAACTTCGTCAGCTGAGTGCTAGTGAAGTCTGCTATGTCCCAGTACTGCCAGTAGGACACTGCACACTTTAAATAGCTCTCAGGTGACATTTCTATGGCCTTTCTAGTAAGAGGATGGTGATTTAGATTAACTGAAGGGTCTGGAAATAATACCGAAAAAACGAATTGAAACCGAGGTTTTAAAAAAAATAAAAACCGAAACCAAACCTGAAAAAAACCTCCATGCACAAATCAGGCGCTCCAGATTTGATTATCTTCCTGATATGCAACGGGCTACTTTTTCCGTCCTGGGAGTGTTGCTTTCGCTAGTTGTTTATAAGAGAGCCGAACGAAAACCACGGAAAAGTTAACTCCTTACCTAACACGAAAGGTAGACGACACCTGGAAACAAATTTTTTTGGATGACTCACTTTTTGCATCAGAAACAGCTTATAACCCCACATTGGGACGAGTCATAAGCTTTGTTTTTCAGACAAAAAATAATGAAAATTGAATGGTGAGTTTTGTGAATAGCGCTGACCGGTTTTGGTCGTTACGTTGGGTAAATTGTTAAAAAGACATAAAATTGAATAAAATACACATATTATCATTTATAATCTATATATGAAGGGTTGAATAACAACTCTTATCTCCATTATCAGGCCTTTAAAATCTACCCAAATAACGACGGTAAACGTTGTGCCCAAATAAGATAATTGCGCCCACAGAGTTCTCCATAGAAAAGCAATCGGCGTCGACAGTGTCGAATACGACACTGTCGACGCCGATTGCATTTCTATGGCGAATTCTATATGATCATGCACTAAAAGCTGAAGATCTATATTATATTCATGTTTGTGGTATTTCTTTCAAATGTCATGCGTAATTTACATTCAAATAGGACTTTGGCTCGACACTGCGAAACTAAGAAGCCTTCTCGAGTAAACTTACGTCAAGGGTTATTGGAAACCAGCGATAACGGTGAAGACCTATAACAAGGGTTTGTAAACTATCATTTTAAGAGGGGAACCTGAAACCTAAAATAGACGCCAAGAAGAAGAAAATATCGGCGTTTTTTCTCCAACCATGCAGGCCAAAATACGGCTGATCCATATTTACTGTTGTGCCCAAATTAGACTTATCTAAAGGTTTGTCTCCATTGAAGTTCTCTTTAACAAATTTTCAGTGACTGTCAACTGTCAATTACTGTCAACGTGGGAGAGTTATTAGATGAAAATGCAGTCAACATAAACAGAAAATGCATGGACCCGCCCACCCGTTCTCCATCCTGAGCAAAAACCACGCCCCTGGAATAGTATCGAATACAGTAAGCGGCTTGTTTAGCTTTTATTCTATTTTTTTCGGGTGGCACGTCGACGAATCAACCCACCCTTCCACCTCGTCTGCTAACAACCTCGAGAGATCAACTCGGTCGTCTTCGAGGCATCATCGCCCCACACCCCCTTTCTTCATAGAAACTCAAAACAATGCTGACATTACTTTAACCTTGTCTTTCCAAAGTATAACCGAAGGCTATTAATTTTGTCTGAAGTCTAGAAGTGTTAATTTCATATTAAATCTAACGGCAATGTATACGGTCGGCGCTCTTCGCACAAATCGCCGTTCAAATTTCTGTTTTATTTTCCATTATTCACCACCAACGCATTGCTTATGACACCCCAGTGGAACGAGCTAGTCGAGCCCGTTCCAATGAGGGTTCATAAGTTATATTTGGGTGGTAGAATATGTAATATTTTATTTATTCATATAGTAGTTTTGCAAATGTCGTCTTCTATGCATGCTGGGTAAACGGTTTAAAGCAGACGACACTTGCAAACAAAATTACTGAATAACTATTTTTTTCATTTTTTGCGTCAAAAAACATAGTTTATGACCCATCATTGGAACGAGCTCAACGAGCTCGTTCCAATGATGGGTCATGGGCTATGTTCTTGAGGAAAAAATGAAAATATAATGAAAATTTAATGGAAAATTTTGTGAATGGCTCTGGCCGTTTTTGGCCGTTACGATAGGCAAAGGGTTGACGACACTTTCGACAGCCAGGGTCACGTCACGACGAACAGTTTTACGGGTGGAGGAAGCCGGATTACCCGGAAAGAATCGCTGAGCAGTGGTGAGCAACTGTAAGGCTCCACAACGTAATAACAAGCAAGGTTAGCATTGGTTGAAGGCAAGTGCACCACCGACACGGAGTACGCCTCAATACACAGCGCCTACGTGGGCAGTCGGGATTAAGTGCCTTGCCAAAGGACATAACGCAGTTGCCGCTGGTCAGGATCGAACCTTGGACCTTTCGGTTTGAAGTACAATGCCCTAACCACCAGACCACCGCGTTCCCAACAAACAGCACAACCGTGACATTCGATGGTTAAGCGGAGTCAATGCTAATTTAATCCAACAGCCCAATGGGGCTGTTGGATTAAATTAGTACTGAACCTCCTCACAAAGAAAAAAGGATTCGCCCTTTCGCAATATACAGTACTCTGTGTGGCAATCCCATTTATTGCTGAAAGGGTTAAAAATCACGATATTGCAAATGCAAACACGTGGTTCTTGGTTTGAAGTAATCCGACTATTTTTGGAGAAAATTGCGAGTAAATCTATGGAAAGGAACAACAAAACAAACAACTCAAAAACAAACAAAACTAAAAATATGCCAAGGGTGGCTACACCCTCGGACCTCAACGTCATAGATCTCCACCCTCTAATTCACCCATCACTCAATCTCACCAACAGAGCAACCCGTCGTTTGTCTCCATGGGACACTAATGCTCCCGTTTTACTTCAATACTAAAATTGTCATACTTTCCAAGACAATATTGAAAAGGTGGCTTAACTGGTCTATTCTGGGGTAAACGAAAATGCACTGGGTTCCGATTCAGCGAAGAATTCAATTCAATTTTTTTATTCTCAGTCACAAGCCACAGAGATTTCTTCGGTCATTATATAAATTTAATCTGGTTAATCCCTCATCTAAATTAAGTTCTGCTGGCGATAGGGCATGTCAGGCCTGCAACCACGGGGCGCCCCACCCTAGAAAAATTTTTGCCCCCCAGAAAAATTTCAGACAGTTTTTCAATTTTCACCATTTTGATCCATTTTATCTACCAGTGAATTAACTCAGAGTTGTCAATTCACACTTGTAATTACATTGAATATAATCCCATGACTGAGTCTCTATTGTTATATTTGAGGTGTTTATTCAACACACAGTTTATACACAACTATGACAATACGAAACATTAACTAATTAACAGAAGAGATTATCTGTCTTCAGTAGTAGGTTAAATTTCAAGTGATGAGTGGTTACTGGTAACTGAAAGTAGGAAAAATGCTCTCGCAAACAGAGGCTTTCCATGGGACAGAGACAGGAAATTGCTCCTTTTAATGCCAAATTTTAAAATTTGTACACGTCGGGTGGAACCATGGTCGACCCGGGGCACATGTGCTTGGCAAAGAGTATCCAAATTAGTGGAATTTTGGGGTATGTTGAAGTAGGAATTGATCCTTCAGAAGACAGGAAATTGCTCCTTTTAATACCAAATTAAAAAATTTTCCCATGCCGGGTCGAACTATGGTCGACCTGGCACACATGTGCTTGGCACGGTGTATCCAAATTAGTGGAATTTAGTCACTATTGTGGTGTGGGGGAGAGGGGGGGGGGGGGGGGGGTAAATGATTCTGGACGGTAATTCAAAAGTTAGTGGGCAGAAAAAAAAAATCAAATAATAAATCCTGTCATTTGAGCAAAAAAAATAAAACTTTTTGGGGTATGTTGAAGTAGGAATTGATCCTTCAGAAGACAGGCAATTGCGCCTTTTAATGCAAAATTTTTAATTTTTCCCACGCCGGGTCGAACCATGGTCGACCTGGCGCACATGTGCTTGGCATGGTGTGTCCAAATTAGTGGAATTTAGTCACTATGAGGGGGGGGGGGGAATTATTCAGGATGGTCAATTCAAAAGTTAGTGGACAGAAATAAAAAAAATTCAAATAATGAATCTTGTTATTTCAGCAGAAAAAATAAAACTTTTTGGGGTATGTTGAAGTAGGAATTGATCCTTCAGAAGACAGGAAATTGCTCCTTTTAATGCCAAATTTTAAAAACTTTTCCATGCTGAACCGAACTATGGTCGGCCCGGCGCACACGTGCTTAGCAAGATGTATCCAAATTAGTGAACCTTAGTCACTTGGGGGGGGGGGGGGGGTGATAAAATGATTCTGGATGGAAAAATGATGGGATTATGTCCAGGTTGGGGAGGTTCCCCCCCTACATGCCCCCCCCCCCCCCGATGCCCGACCCTTGTTGCAGGCCTGTGGCATGTACTATTGCCTGGACGAAGCTATGGAATTATCTTCCAATCCGTCAAACGGAAATGGATTCTTTAGAATCATTCGAGTTGGGAATTAAAACATACCTTCTCAATGGGGTATTTAGCAATTGTGTACATCCATAGAGCACCATGCTTGGATTTAATGCTTTAAAATTATTATTATTATTATTATTATTATTATTATTATTATTATTATTATTATTATTATTATTATTATTATTATTATTATTATGAAATGACCTTTCGACCAATCATCCATAATTTTCCAGGTGCTTGCCTACCTGCCCTGAATCTTCAAACAAAATACGAAAAGACTTGAAGCAATTTGCAAATCGGTTACATATTATATGTCGCGTTTTAATAGAAATGATGTTGACGTGTAAACTATTTTTAAAATTATTTGTGGAAATAAAACGATTGTCGGTGACCGGATTTCCTTTACATCTGTCATGTTCCGGAATATAAATGCAATTTTCTGTGATGTTTCCTCTATATCCAAAACGATATTTGGTATACACAGAATTAATTTGAAATTAATGAGGAGTGAAGCATTTCCTTTGTCTTTTTCGGACTGTTCTCAAATTTCAAAGACGTCGTAAAAATAATCTTTGGGTTCCCTGTTGAATCCTGACAATTTATTGTTTGTATTTATCATCCTGACATTAAGTTAACCCTTTACCTAACATGAAAAGCAGACGACACTTGTGAAAAAAATTCTTGAATAACTAATTTTTTTAATTTTTGTCACAAAAACATAGGTTATGACTCCTCGTTGGAACGAGCTCGTTCCAATGAGGTGTCATAACCTATGTTTTTGAGACAAAAAATGAAAAAATAATTAAAATTAATTAGCGATTTTTGAGAATAGCGCTGGCCGGTTTTGACCGTTACGTTGGGTAAAGGGTTAACCCATTCACACTGAAGGTTGGAAACTTATGTATCATGTGGGACGGAGATGGTGCTGTATCATGTGGGACACAGATGGCGCCAGTTGGGATCACGGAGGGGGCTACAACCCCGTCAGGGAGGGTACCCCGGTCGGGGAGATCGGTCAAATTCGTCGAGGAGATACATTTATGCAAACACTATAAAGATACAGTACAATCGCCGTGGACTGGTCGTAATCCACGCGAGGGCAGTGATGTCGACGCATGCGTTTACCAGGTAATAAAAATCATCATCAGCAAAAACTTTAATTAATGAAGTATGGGTTCTACCGTTCCGACGACCCGGTGCTTCATTAATAAAAAATCGCGACACCGACGCCGTAGCTGTGACGGGGGTGCAATCTGCGGGTGAAAAAATGATTCCCAGAAGCAATCTGCAGATAATAGCGAAATAAAAAAGAAAGAAAAAAAAAAAATTTCAAGTTTATCAAGGGCCATAACTCCAAGAAAAATATTTGGAACAACACATGCATTAAACAGTGGCTAGACATCAATAAGATACACTTACATGCCAAACATAAAGTATGTTAAGTATTTCAAAAGTTATTGAGTTTTGAAACTCGTTGGTCACAGACAGACCGACAGACAGACCGACAGTCAGACCGACAGACAGACCGACATTGCCACTTATAGAGCTGCTAGTCGCAGCTAGAAATTTAATGATTATTCCTATAATTAGTGTTTGGAATCTAATATTAGTGCGTCCCTGGAAAAATTGCCCACCCGTGGAAACTGACCAGTTCACGGCGGCCGTGCTGTGGAGATAAGACTCCCGAAGACACGATACATGCCTACAATAGGAAATGACTCGATAGGCATACTCTTGGGTGTCCAATAATCATACATGTATGATTATTATTTTTTGAACAAAATTCCCGCCTGTATGATCCTTATTTGACCCTGTATGATTAGTAATTTTCAGCAATCGAATGTGCAGAGTAGCTGCTTATCTCAAGAAGTTCACCAAAATGATCTAGTAAGGTACATGCACAAGCAAACACGGGATGCAATGGAAATGTTAATGGGTAGAGATCTGGAAGCATATATTTGGGCTTTATTCTGAAGTACTGTTACCATAACTTTAAGACCTAGTACCCAGTGGATGTGCTTCATACCATCCGTGAAACAGAATTAATTAATCTATAAGGTTTTGCCTTGGCGCAATTTATGGGAGAGTGCCTAAACAGACACTTTCCCATAAATTGCAACAAGTCAAATCCATGTGAAAATTATGATAACCGAAAGTAATTTAGCCCTTCACCACTTCAAGAGCATCAGACGTCTGAAACGGTTCAGAGCATAGCGGTTGGCTCACATGATGGAATTTTCCACCCTATACTATTATTCGACCCTGTACTATCATTAATTTTCCACCCTGTACTATTAATTTGCCCTGTACTATTATTAGGCACTCGAGAGTATTATTACCTTGGCTTGGGTAGAATTAGTTAAACTGTGAGGGTTCTATTTTAGACTGATACCAGAACGTTTCTTCACAATCACTGGTCGACAAACATCTGGTCCCTATTGTGAGTTATATTGTATTTATTTAGCGCGCGTGTGCGGTGTATATTGGGGTAATAATTGCCCCAGATCATGCGGTCCTGAATTTTCAGGTCGATTCAATTGACTTGAAAAACCAAAAAAATGGAACCGTACATATTGTGGATCCAGGAATGTGCGGAATTCGTTATTCTCGATTTCCTTTTTTCAACTATAATATTCCTTTCACATAAACTGTTTCTATATTGCGCAAATATAATAAGCTGGCCTAAACATTTCTAAATTTATGGCGTACTTCAGTATTTTGCAACCATGTAAGCAATACATTTCGTACGGAAACTCCATCGACATTTTTAGAAGAAAACGCGAGGTCACATGGGTTGGTTCCTTTTACCATGTCCGGAACTCTCGTAAAAATGCAGAATTCAGAAGTGCAGATGAAAAAAAAAATCTATTTCATGCAATAACTCTGACCGTTTGCCAAAAATTCAAACTGGGGTGTTCTGCAACTTAACCCCCGTTGTCATGGTTGGCGGATAATTTTTGCATTTTTTTTTTGTTAAATATTAAACATGATTTCAATTTCCAACCCATAGTCACCTTTATATCTCTAAATAACGTACATGAGGAATCACAGTCAAATTTCAGGAATGAGACATGGACAGCGACCGATTAATTAAAAAGCAAATATAACCTTGGAGGACTATGAAAGTCCAATTTTCACAATTAGGAAACTTTTTCCTTGATTATGTCAAGAAATTAAATCTTTGTGGACAATCGGTTGAAAGTAGAGCTGAAACAGTTAACCGAATAATCGATTAATCAATGATCAACATCTTGATCGATCCAAAAAGTAATTGATCGATTAACCGTTACTTTTGAACTGCTGTATTATATGGGTTAACAAAGGAACAAACTTGCTCCAAAACAGGTAAACATTGTCTCACTGACTCACATCAATTATGCGAGACAGAGTAAAGCATGCAAGTTTCTTGCTGACATACTTGTTTACTTGCATGATCATAACACTGTATCAGTAGCTGGAAATGGTCATTCTTAACCCTTTACCAATAGCGGGTAGCAGACGATACTTGCAAAATAAATTCATGAATTACTAAAAAATTTCAATTTCTGTCTCAAAAACATAGCTTATGATCCCCTCATTGGAACGAGCTCAACGAGCTCGTTCCCCTGAAGGGTCATAAGCTATGTTTTTGAGACAAAAATTGAAAACATAATAAATTTGAATGGAGACTTTTGTAGGCATAGTCGGTTTTGTTTGTTACGTCGGGTAAAGGGTTCATGCTGTAAATCATCAACGATATGGCAATTATTCAGATATCTATTTGGACAAGTGATTAATCGGTTAACCAAGGTTAATCCACGTGATTAATCGATCAAGAAAATCCCTTAACCGTTTCAACTCTAGTTGATAGATACTCCATTGGAAAAAGTCTCTGACAAATTTGACAAATTTTACAAATTTTATCGGTCCAGTTCGAACAGAGACTTTTAACTGGGATTCACCGTATTCAATGTTACCAAATTTCGTGTTGCAGTGTTATGCCACCTCCAAACCTCCACTTTGCTGCAACTAAGCATTCTTCATTGTTTTTGTGTGGAGGGTGGGATGTAGTTTTCCAAGTTTTTTTCGAATGGAGACCTTAACCCACAAAGTGTAGCAATCCCCTTGTCCAGTAAGCCTGAAATTCTAAAAAAAAAAGAATTTTCGAAAACCACCACAGACCATACTTGGAGATGGTGCCGGGGCATCTCTTCTCAAAACCACCTCGGCACGGGCGTTTTGTCCAAAGTCGAGTTTCGTTCCGCGACGATTCGTTCAAAAAGGCTGAGTTTTGTTTTTTTTTTGTCACTTTTGGGGTATTTTTTTTTGGGGGGGGGGGAGGTAGAGTGTGGGGGGAGTACCCTTTTCAAGTCTTTCCGAATGGAGATATTAACCCCCATAGTTTGGAACCCTGTCCAATTAACTTGAAATCATTTTAAAATAATTTCTTGCGAACCACCAGTCACAATGCTTTGAGGTGTGTCACCTGTTTTTGACACCCTAGTTCCACAAGCCACATCTTGTTTTCTGCGTTTCGTTTTTACTTCCTCAAAGCTTCTAGAGCCACGGATACTGCGACTGTTTCCCTATTAAAACAAAAAAAATTCCCACACCGGGCCGAACCATGTTCGGCCCAGTGGGTCCGTGTACTCATCCGGCACCATGTTAGGCACCATAGCTCCCGGGTCGGCGAAATCCTGGCGCCATCCCCCATGTGGGATTCTAATTATTATAATAAATATTGACTAAACGGACAAGTTAGGGTCTTTGTAAAATGCCACAAACAAAATGCATATCGAACTCCAACAATACAAACCATTGGTGGGTCAGTGGCGTGGTATTGAATATTATTTTCTTTTCTTTTGTTTTGCTTTCGCTTTTATTCTTTTTTTGGAGGGCGGGAGGTGTTTTTGTTGTTATTTTTTTCTTATTGTTTTTGTTGGGTTTTTTTTCAGGGAGTCCGAGTGGAGAAGATAATTTTTCGACTGAAAGTAGCGATGCTAGCGATGATTTTTTTTTTCATCGACCATTATGACCGGATGCTTTATAGATTGGCCTCCTTCCCAATTTCATTTCAAAAAGGTTTTGGATTTTCATTGGGGTTTAACGACACTTTCGATAGCCAGGATCGCTTCTTGTCGGACCGTTTTACGTGTAGAGGAAACCGGGGTATCATGAGAGAACCACCGAGCAGCGACGAGCAACTGTCAGACTCCCCAACGTTCTAACTCCACATATGCAGGGTTAGCATTGGTTGAAGACAAGCGCACCATAGACGTGCAGTACGTCTTAGTACACAGCGTCACCGTGCTCCCATATGGGCAATTGGGATTAAGTGCCTTGCTCCACGACACGACGCGGTTATCCTTGGTCAGGGACCGGGAATTATTTTTCCGCCTTTTGTTTTGTGGGGGTTTTGGTTTTGTTGACTTCGGAATGTATTTGGTGCAGGCTTTTTTATTTTTTACGGTGTATTGGGTATTCATTCTATAGCCTGAGCTTAATGCAAGCAGGTTGTATGTCCAAGTTTCTTTACGTCATATCGGAATAAACTGATTTTGCACTAATTTCATTGTATTCGGGGAGATCTGAACGCCTTCCCTATTGGTAATTTCTGCACTGACTTTTGAATGCAGGTTTCCAGAGTTTTGACCTGAGTAGTTTTATCCCTGGTGTTTCCTGATCGGTGTTATTACCGATACTGGGGTGCGTGCTAAAAAAAAGATAGTTTTTTTGTCGCAAGCCTGCAATCTTCGTGACATCTTAATGAAAGAATATGTATGTATTTTTAATAAAAAAAATCCTGCTGCCTGCTGGCTATTGGCTGTTGGCTAGTTTATTCAAAACATGTGCTTTTTAAATATTGAAAGTTCAGTAGATACAGTATATGATTACCAGTAATTAACCCTTTGAACACTGGTGGTATCTCCCATGTCAATTCAATGGAAGGAATTGGAAGAGTCCACATTTATTATTCAAGGGGGAGACCAATCAATATTTTCAACGTGCAGCCCTATTAGGGCTGCACGTTGAAAATATTGATTGATCTACCCCACCCTTAACACGGCTGCCATTCTACTTAATAAAAGTATGGTGTACTATGTCCTTGGGTCGGTAAAGGGCCCCTCGAGTTCAAAGGTTAAGAGCGAATCGATTTGTAAAACTTCAATTTAGACGAAAATGTTCTCACTGGAAAATTATTGATGAGGGTGTCACACACCCTACACCTCCATAGTTACGCCCCTGGTCCAGTGTGCAAAGCGTCCAGAATTTCAATAATGAAAACTACAAGAAAATAATTGTTAGATCGAGGGGTGAAACATTTGTCGATAAAAATCGGCATTCGTCAACAACAGAATAAATATTTCCGGAGTGTTCATATATTTCTTAGCGTTTTCTTCGTATTTTCACTTAATTGCAATTGTTTTGTTTTTTTAAATTAGTTTAGTTTAAAAAATATTTTATTTCCAAAACTATGAAACATTAAGATGACAAACTATATTGTGGGCAAATATGAATACGCATAGAACAACAATAAAGGATTGGAAAGGGATCCTGCAACAAGCCGAAGCGTATGTAACCTGTCTGCGTACACGGTACTTACAAGCGTTTTATGTCGATATGGAAAAGAGGCAATATACTTGCCTAGACGCAGTGATGTTTACTTCTTGAATGAATTGAGGATGCCGAATCGGAGAAGACTAGAAGTGTTTTTCGAGGTCTTAGTTTCATGCGAACATGTCTCGTTAGTTTGAGGCGGGCGCGATGGGGTATATTCTTGTATTATGCGAGGGAAGCAGCTCTATAATATAATTAAATATGCTTTTTCCGCGCAATTAGAAAGATTGCGAGTGGTGGACGGACCCGAGGTTACCTTTGTTTGTAACCACTGCATTCAGATAGATGCTTCTTGTTACCGGGCATACTGTGCGTGAATCAACGATTAGTTGGTTATCCTGGTTTAACTCTTAACCCGCTGAGTATTTTTCAAGATATTTTTTATCAAATCTAGTCATGGCTGCTTAGCAGCAGCCATGACTAGATTTGGTGAAAAATTCATCTAACTTTAACTCACGAAATCGCTGATGAAAAATTTCCTTCAATTTACAGGAGAAAAATTATATTAAACGAGACCTAATTATCTGTATTTCAGTGGCAAGAGAAATCCTGTCCTGGGCAGGAATATCCGCCAGCAGCATGCATTGCAGGGAGTTAAGATGAGGGGTCAAATGTAGGTTCAGTCAAATTTATGTGGTTTTTCCTACGCCGAAAGATAGGCCTGGGTTGTAGGAAGGCGTGAGGATCATTTTATTTGATTACTTCTGAACGATTTGTGAGTTAAACAGGAAAACAGCTAAATGTGACACACCCCTATCAAGAGTGTGCTTTGTTGTGCGAAAAGGTCAACAAATGGGTCATGGCGAGACTTAAATGTGGTAGTGGATGTAGAGGAGCTAATGAGTGCCAGGAAGCACTATAAGGGCGCCACAAGTATGTCGTTGAGTCATACTCGGTACTCGCATATAAACGCATTGGTGCTTTATGATTCGAGAAACAGGAAACCCTAGGCTTGTCAGCTGGCAATTCCATAAGAAATGGGAGGAACCTACCAATGAGCGAGTCCAGAAAAGGTTTCAATATTTAGAAGCTGCCTTACTATACCCCGCTACCCCTGGGTTGAGCCCGCAACACACAAGAAAACAAGTTGTCGCAATACTCTTACAAACACTCGGAGTTACAAAAAAAAAACAGTATGATCGACAGTGCTAGGTGGCTTTTCTTTTAAACGTGAGCGTCACAGTAAGTAAAGTATGGAAGCACAAAAGTAAGACAAAAAATCGGATATGTCGAGATAAAAATCGTTTTTCACGCTGTGTGCTGTTGGGGGGGGGGGGGGGGGTCACAAGAGCAGAATTTGGTTGTTTCGTGCCAAAGATCAGGGACTCGCAGGACAGTAACTAGATGCCAGGGGCAGACCACAAGGGCAAGCTCCAATCATCTAGCGTATTTTTCAACTAAACCTTCCACCAGCCTCAATGTATGTATGCACACTGTTGAAAATTCTCTCGAAGATTTCTGGCCTGTTAGATATACCTCCATACAGCAGGATGTCCACGTCGATATTGTATGGAAGAAGGTGGAACGTTTCCCTTTTTATCGCTAAATATAAGTTACAACCGAGTAAGTAATGTTTACTAGTTTCACGCTCATCGCAGCTACAGAACGGGGAGCTTGTCGGGTGAATAATATACAGATGTTCATTGAGACTGCTACAAAGCAGTCGAAACCTGCGGTGTTGGATTTGGGTTTGGGGTGATTTTATGCAATTACAAAAACTAATAATTTGTCTTTATTCAGATACGAGGTAAACTGATAAAATGATTCGTTATCTCGAATGTCCACGGGTATATCATTCCATAATTTAGTCGTGGATGGTATGAACGCGGTTTAACGTAATGTGGTTAGGCAATGTTAGACTGATAAATCGCTTCTGTTGCGAAGGGCGAACTCGTAGGACAACGACGAGGCAGGAGGAACAAGTGTAGATAAATACACTGGACCAAGGCAGTGATACACTTTGACAAAATTGTTTCAGTTTGTGTTTTACTCTGTGGGGTGTTCTTTTTCCCATAGGGTCTCAAGATATAAAAGGTCTTTGCTATCACTCCTTGTTGCCCCAGTGACTATCCATGCGGCTTCAATTTGGATTTTTTCAGGTTCCAGAGCTGTACAGTACAATTGTCCCACACGGTATCTGCGTATTCGAGAACGGGGCGAATAAGAGCTAAATATATTTTTTTCCAGGGCCCTACGATCCAAAGCACATTGGTATTTGCGCATGAGAGCTATTCGTCTCCATGCTTTAGAAGTTATTTCCGAAATATGATATTGCCATGAGTCTCCGTTATCGAAGGTTACTGCGAGGTGCGAAATGGGAGTCTACCCCTTTTCACACCTGTACCGGACATACTCAGCGCTGGATGCGTGACTGCAGGCGATTTGCGTGAAATGATCAATGATTCCGTCTTGGTCGGGTTGAAGTCTACCAGCCACCGGCTTATGTCGTTATTGATAAGGTGAGCGGTCCGGGTCGGTCTTCGGCGATAAAATAGACAGAGATGTCATCGACAAACAATCGGATATTGGAGAAGATCTCTTCACTGTGCCATCAATATAAATAAGAAACAGGAGATGCCCTAATATGGATCCTTGGGGTACACCTGCGGTGAAAGTCATCCATTCGGAGGAGTGCGAATAGATAACAACAGGCTGCTGTCTTTCCTGAAGATAAGAAGTAGCAGTTCTGGCTATTTCCCCGTGATATACCTATTCTCTCAAACTTAAAGCGAAAACCTCGTTGCAACACGTTATCGAACGCTTGCTAACATTACAGAAGGCAAATCTCTCTTCTTTGCCTTCATCCAAAGCGTTGTTGATTGTGTCATAGATTTCACTTAATTGCAATACAGTGAAGTCATTTGGCAAGAAGCTAGATTGGAAACGAGTAAGTCGTTTGCTTGGAGAAAGAAATGGTTTGAAGATACATCGTTCAAAGACTCTATCAATGCAGCTTAAACCCTTTACCCAACATGAAAAGCAGACGACACTTGCAAAAAAAAAATTCTTGAATAACTAACTTTTTTCATTTTTTGCCTCAAAAACATAGGTTATAACCCCTCATTGGAACGAGATCGACGAGCTCGTTCCAATGGGGGGTCATAATCTATGTTTTTGAGACAAAAAAAGGAAAAAATAATGAAAATAAATTGGCAATTTTGAGAATAGCCCTGGTCGGTTTTGTCCGTTACGTTAGGTAAAGGGTTAAAAGGAATATGGGGTGGTAATTTTTCACGAGTCTTGGAGAGTGTTTTTTGAAAACTGGTGTTACGTTTGCCCTTTTCTATTGTGGAAGAAAATAATATAATAATGTTTGCCAAGAAATTAAACATAACAGTCAATGGCTCAATGAGGCTCCAGGACATTCTTTTAGGATTCTGGAATTTACTCCGTCCGGCCCGCATTCATTTGAAGCTTTAAGGGATTGTAAAACTTCAGTTACATCTTTTTTTGTTGTTGAGATATTTTCAAGGGTTGGGCGATTTGGGCCGACTGCCGGATCTGGGAGAACGGCATTGTAGTCGTCAGTCTTAGAAATTGAGCAGAAGTACTGGTTAATAGCTTCGGATTTGTGGGAATCAGCGGAGAGTACTCGGCCATTATGGTCGAGATCGGGAATTTTGGTATCCTTGCTACTTGAAAGAAGCTCTATTGTTTTCCACCGGATTTTGGGTGATTTTTTTTTTTTGAATTTCAGTGTATTTTCTATTTTGACGAAAAACATGTTTTAGCTTCCTTGTGGCAGACGCTGTTTCATTTCTTTCCTTTCTGTATTTTTCCCAAGTGGGGTAGAATTTAATTGCTTCGCGAGACGACGGAGGCGTTTTCGTTGGGGAATTAGACGACGAATTCCCGTATGCATGCATCCGGCGTGGCTCATTTGATCCTGAAAAAAAAAAGTTTATTGGGGATAAAATCTGAACAGTTCTTTTCGAGAATGTTTACAAACTGGTCAAAGACGGCAGCAGGTGAGTGCATGACTAAACGTTCTTTCCATTTTATCATGTTAAAGCTTTCATTCATTCCTTCAAAGTTGGCTTTAGATTAGAGCCAAATTTGTCGTTTCATTGTACAACGGCGCTTTGAAGGACTCTTTAGCTCTGCCGCGACAGGGCAATGATATCGAGTACGGCCACCGTAAAATGCATCCCCAATGTATTAGATCTTTACAAGGCTTTGATCTTGGATGATTATTAGGTCAAGCAGAGAAGTAGAAATTTAATCCCAATTGTTCACGTGGGACACGGGGGCATTATGTACTGAGTCGAACTGCACGTCGGTGGTGCACCTGTCTTCAACAAATGCTAGCACTGCTTGTGTGGAGTTAGTACGTTGGGGGGGGGGGGGGGTCTGACAGTTGCTCGCATATGATCGGTGGTTCTCTCCGGTACTCCGGCTTCCTCTACCCATAAAACTGTCAGACTCGAGGTGATCCTGGCTATCGAAGGCGTCGTTAACCCTTATAAATAAATAAATAAATAAATAAAAATAAATAAATAAATAAATAAATAAATAAATAAATAAATAAATAACTTGATTAATTGATTAATCGATTAATCAATCAATCGATCGGTCGATAGATTGTTCGATTAATCAATCAATTAATTAATTAATCTTCGCATTTTCCATGAAACGATCAAAAATAAAACTGGTATTGTGGAATTCAATTAATGCAATAGCTAAATTAGTGGAAGAAAATACCCAAATAACGGTAAAAATTCTCTTATCCATAATCTTGTTAATAATCTTCTTTCTGGTAATAAACTGAGCTGATTA